>JAKEPQ010001007.1:5600000-6800000 GCA_024500445.1 Entomyzon cyanotis | reverse complement strand
AAAATATATTATGAATTGGGCATTTTCTGGCTGCTAAGAATTTACAGTTGTAACTGGACAATGGAATTGATTGCTCGACTTTCTAGAACTCCAGTGACCTCATAAGTTCTGAGCAATGAACTGTGCTAAAGTCCAGTCATGACTTTAAATCTCTGAGTGTCACCATTTGGTTAACAATAAAAATAATCTGGAAAGTCAACATTTTATAAAGAATCAGCAAATGATAAGGCTGTGAACAACATTGTGGTGTGTTTGGCTACGTGGCTGGGTAGTGCTAATTATAGAGAAACATTGTGCAAGCAATGAAAATTGACAGGTTTGTAGCGAATAAAGGAGCAATGAGAATAAAAATTACTTTCCTCTAGCTAATGTAAACTAGTTGGCATAAGAAAAGGATACCGCAGTAATGTTTGTTTGAAACCTTTGTTCGTGTTTGGCCTAGTAATCAGGAGAGACGTCTGAGAATCATTACAATGTGTATGGCCTGGGGAAAAAGGAGGATAGGGAACATGGGTGTCCCAAAATCCTTTGTATGTCTAATTTCCCACTGCGGTGATTAAAATGGCAGCCTGTCCTTGAATCCTTGTAAGCTGTGCTGATAAAATTGTGGGGAAACCCATTATTTTAGGTAGTCCAGGGCTACCCTGAAGACAATGTCTTCTTTTTCCAGTGATAATTGATGATGTAGATGATGTTGTCTCTCTCCTCATGAAAGTTGCTTCACACATAGATGGGCATCTGGTGTCATGTGTAAGAGTAACGCTGTGACCCCATGCTGCATCCCGAAGCCATCATGTGCACTTTGAGGCAGCTCCTTCCTGTTGTGGTTTACAGAGGTTTTTTGTCCTGCAGTATGGAGCTTCTTTTCATTTTTATTCACGCCATCTCTTGCTACTGTGTGATCTTTTTATGCCAATAGAACAGCATGTGGGAGACTGGAATCTTGATTTTAATAAAGTCAGTGGACTGATACATACTTACACATGATGATGATGGGTTATAAAAGTCCTATTAATTGTTATAATACTTTATTTTATTCATTTAGTACTGTGTTTAGGCACTTGTGGCCTCATCTTGTTTGAGAATACTTATGTGCAAGGTTTTTTTTAGTAAGCAATAAAAATAGATTATGCTGACTTGCACAGTTCATGCACTTCCTATGTTTTCATTTGCCCCAGGGGTAAATGCCTTTTCAATGTTAGAGGATTACTTTAACCACTTTTAATACTACTGCATTATTCTCTCCAAAGGCATAATGCAAGCAATAGCCCTTATTGTTATTTCATATTATAGAATTCACCTTCCTGGATAAACTCATAGTAAAAATCACCACAATGGGGTTTCCTCCTTAGCAAAATAAAGAAAAGATTTGAGAAAGAAACAGAAGTAAAAGTTGCTCAAAGATTGAGGCAAGTGCTTCTGAATTTCCTGACTGCCAATGTGGTTAAACTGTTCAAGCCTAGTTGAAAATGTGGGCGTGAAAAAAAAGAGACAAAGTGATTGATACAGTCTGAGAGAGGACATAAGACTCAGCAAAAGGAGCAACAACACATGGTAGAATACTAGCAGATGGTGGAGATAAGGGCATCTGTGTCATCTATCATCATGTAAGAGTGTGGGTTGGAGCTTCAGCTTTGTCTGGGCTTAGCGTTTTGAAATAATTGCAGAGATGTGTGTTCTTGTGGAGTCCTTACACTTGTAATCTAGTGAAACTTGTGAGGAGGATATTACTACATCAGCTCTTGAACTCACTCAGAACATACACTGCACCATCTCCAGGCTATTCTCTTCTGAAGTATTCTCCTCCTTTTTTCCCCCCAGTTTGTGTAAAAGGATAAATATTTTTGTCTCAGAGGCCACATCTTATCATACTCAGCTGTTTTCATTTTATTCTGATTGTGGCTTCCATATAGTCAGGTCTGAAGCAATTGCCTATAAAAATATGCAAGTAAGTGTTAATCCTATTCAGTATTCATTAAAAATTGTAGTGTAAATTCCGTTTTCTCACAGCTCTTAATATTGTTTATCTCTTGATAAAACTCCAATGTTCATGGTTAACCAAACTCTTTCATTTACCAACATGATGCTCTGAAATACATAACCTCTAAGGGTATTTAATTTTGGGTTTCAGCATGTAACAATGTTTTTAAAGAAATGCATGCATTAAAGATTTTATCCTTCAAACCTCCCTGGAAGAAGTTTTATTAGGAGCTATATAGTAATTTTTATTGTTCTACTAGGGGTCATACAGTCTGCTTTGCTGGTTTTTATTGCAAAATTATTTCTGTTTCCTCTTCAAGGCATTGCAATGAGCCCTTTCTCCTGTTTTTCATATTTCTTCACACAAATCTGGCCCAGATATTTTATGTGTGCCATGCAAGATTAACCAAGTAGCTCTTTGAACCTAATGATTATTAAAAAGACTTAGCTTATAGTAATTGTTCAGAAAGTTGATTGATCTATATAATTGAGGCTTCCAGTTGTAGATACAACTGGTGTAACTGGATCAGCACAGCAAGAAATTTGGCTGAAAAGAGAGTCCAGCTATACTCGAATTTGGCCTGTGGCGTTTGTGATCCCAACTCATAAACAGATTTCAAAGATAAATTACTGAACTTAAAGCCCCTCTCCATAGTACAAAGCACATACTCAAGCTTTCTCCTGCATCAGAAATTATTGTCCTGTCCCATCGTCACAAGGCTTTTTTTTTGGTGTAAATCTGTACAGTCTGGTTCTTTATTTCTTTCATGTGACATTATGGAATGATGACAAAGTTCACACTCTGAAAAATACATGTTTTCCTACTTCCACTTATTACACAACTTCTACGGAGAAATGGAGCCCCAGGCAGCAATGCCATACATTGAGAGTAGGCTTTGATGTTTCTGGGCCTTTGGGTGTCAATTTTTACTTGACTTGGTTTTGAGCAGTTGCATTGCAAAACCGTCATTTTATTGATAAGAGGTGATAGCATTAAATAGAAGTGATTTGGGATAAACTCACCATGATTTTTGAAGGTATTTAAACCAACCATGTTCAAGAGAGGCACTGTTACCATGCCTATCCACTTAAGGACTTTCTCAGCATTGTTTCCCATAAATACCTTCTTTTCAACACTTGAAAAGTTCCCAAACCCATCAGTAAAATGTAGCTAAAATACAAACAAATGCAGTATTTACCCCTTTATACATCAAAAGTATGTGATAACCTTTCTCTTCTTATTCTCCATCAGTTACTCTATAGAGGAATGTAAGTGTATGAACCTAAGTGTAGCTTGAATTTTGTAAATAGTTTTCAGGCAATTGCCCTCCTCAGACAAGACCAGTTTTAAAACCCATTAATTTATAAACTAAAGGATAAAATATTGTAATGAATGAACACTACATCATTCTCTGTCCTCTTGATTTCACTGTTCTCAACTAATTTTGGGTAAGATGGCCTCTGTGAAAATCTGGAGGACCTTTCACAGCTGACTTAACTAGAATTTGCTGGATTTTACTCTGATTTTGGGTGTTTAAAGTTCTACTGCATTGGAATGGAGTGACATCACCTGATTTTTTAGCAATAGTTACCTCTACATAGCATTACCTAGAATTCAGCAGTGCTAAAATCTATAAAATGCTAACTTGCATTCTCTAATGAGACTGTCCTCTCAAAAAAGGTTTTTTTGCAAAATCCACACAGGTTTTAAGACTCCAGAGAAATCATTCAGCACCAGTTAGCAAAGACTGCATAGATTTCCAGATATTATATTTGTGCACAGCATGCCTTATAAAAGTTCATATTGAGCAAATTAGAGCCTCCTACAATATAGTGAAAAAAAAGCAAAATTGAAGTGAAAAATAGCCTTTTTCTCAAGATTATCGTTATTTTAACACACTCAAACTCTGTCATCACAAAAATAATTTGAATTTCTACATTATTAGCTAAGGGTTTTGAACTTAGCTGTACTTATCTTTGGCTCTAATAGCACTGACTTGGCTGTAATTTTGTCAGGTCCTGTCACTTAAGGCATTAGTTTGACTAAAAAAGCCTTGTACAGTTTTATGATGTTGCTTGTGTCATAGAGATCCTTACTCTGTTTTGAATGATGCACTCTGATTAAAAAATTGGGGGGAAAAGATAACAGGAACGCACAAAATGTTTAAATGGTTGAGTAATGCTTCAACTAATTTTGATTAATCTTGCCACACATATGATTCCAACCTGAAAGAAGGTAATAAAGTTTTAAATGTAAACTGTGAAAGTAAAATGTTTTTGCTCATACCATGGAACTGAAGCAATATTGTCTTACGCTGATTCCACTGTTTTCTGATTAAACAATAAAAATTAAAAACCAACCAAACAAAAATCCCCTAAAACAATTATAGACACTTTTACTAGTTACTAAAATATAATTTAGGATAGAAGTGTAAATTCCACAGATGCCATTTCTGAGAATTACTGAATTTGAGACTCCGCAATTGTCTGATACAGGAGAATTATCCTCTACTATTAAATGCAAGTAATAGAGTTAATCTTAAATGATCATGCTGTTTGAAGATGTTGAGTCTTTGAAAGATAAATCCAAGTAATGTAATATCCAAGGAAGGGAGAGAGTTTAGGAGGGAAAGAGTTTAAAGCAGGAATAGAAGGGAGAGTGTTTTAAGGCAGGAAGGGGGAAATGAGTTTAATTTAGTTTATATACTGTCTACACTTCCGTATAATAAAAAGGGGATGGTGGTGGATTGAAATTAATAAGGACCTTAAACATTTCAGCTCTTAGGAACAGCATAAAATATTATCAAGGCTTTGCAAACCCCAGTCTATTCTCATATATACAGGAAAACAGGCATTAAAATATTTTTAAAGAATATGTTGGCTTGGCTTTTTTGGGATGGGTAGATTGTTCGTGGCTCTGCTGGGATGTTTTTTTCTGTTTTGTTTGCTTTGTCTTTTTCTTTTTTTCCCGTTTGTTTGTTTGTTTCTAAACAACTGTTCAGGGCATGCAAAAGGCAGGCACACCCTACACTATAGTTTTTAGTTGCCTGTCAGGTCAGGTTTACCAAAACCTGGAATAATTTTGGAAAATTCTGTAAGGCAAAAATGGCAAATCCTTTCAGTAGATTCTAAATTAAAATTATTAGTAAAGAAAGAAAAATATGCTTTTATTCTTTTCTTTTTTGCTTCCCCCGGAAAGGATTAACTCCTCCTTAATAATTATTTGTCTGTTTTGGAAACAATATAGTGAAAAGACTATGATTCTTTTATTTCTGGAGGGAATATTATATTGTTTGTCTGGGTTTATTGCCTATATATCACAGGAGCATAACTTGTAGCAGAGAAAAATGAGAGTAATTTTATCTGCTTCTGTTCTGGGAAAAAAAAGATGTTATCCATAAACGTGTACAGTTTAAAGTGAGCTTTGTTAGGAAAAATAATTTCTGTGCTCCTCTCCTTAGAAGGAAGCTAAGAAGCTTCTATGCTTCCTTTACTTATGAGTGATTGAGATACATCCCAAAGGTTCTGGTGTATATTTACTCCAAAGCTCCTGTTTGATAAATATTCAGAATTTTGATGCTGTTTTAATATTATGGAAGTTTTGCAAATATTATCTGCAAAAATGTCTCATCTTGTTTTGAATTGTGCTAAGCTCTTTGCTTCTGATGTCTTGCAAAAGTAGATTTCAGAAGCTAATTTTGCTTGGTGGAGGCCAAAATCTTTTCATTTTTAGGTTTTGAATTTGTCATGTTTGCTTCACTGGGAATTCCATCATCGGATTTTTGAAGCTGTATATATAAGAAATTTCTACCTCATCTTCATACAGCATTTTTGGTTTAAGTGCTTTTATCATATATTCTGTTAATTATCTCCTCTTCTTTTAATGGCACTAATATTTTCAATTTGTCATCTTTCAATTTGTCAAAACTTGTGCTGTGTACTTAATGATGCAAATGGCTATTTCTGCTGTTCCCTTTTCTGAGACAGAGTAATTAGATCCAAGAAAATTCTTTGAGGGACTGCCCCCTTCTCAGTCCTCTTGCTCATCTTAACATCTTGCTGATGTTTTGTTTTATTTTGATTTATTGTCACTGACCACAGGTTTTCACTGTGAATTCCTCAATGGTGTCTGAACTGTTGATGGTAGTTTAAAAAAAACAAGTTCTTTGGAAACATGATTTCAGTATTGGGACTTCCAAATAATTTTGCAGCATGATGCACACTACTCATTCAAAGTGCTCCTTACAGAAATCAGGGGTTTGTATTTTAGTATTGAATATGTTTCCTTAAGACTTCTAAGCTGTTGTATCTAAAGGGATGAGCAAGTCTTTTCCTGTTCCTATTGTTTTAGAGTGCATGGCACAAAGCAGGAGCTCTTTAAGGAGAAATTACCAACTTGAATAATACAGGGAATTCATTGTGCTTCTTTCAGGTACTTTTAGTGGTTTATTATAATCAAACACCTAAAGTGTTCTTAAAAGCAAAAAATTAAAAAAGCATGAGTTGGTAAATCAAAGGTAGCATATTCATCTGAGCCTTGGGTTCTCAACCATTCCTTGATAATGGACTTCTTGGAACAGAATTAGTCTACCAAAGGAAAGAATGCATGTGAAAACCAGAATGTACCTAAAACAGACTTAAAAATTAGCTAATTAGCTAATATTTAAGGTGGAGAATGAGGAATGGAACAGACTGTTTACATCCACATTCTGGTTAGATACAAATGGGGCAAGATGATGCCAAGGCCACCAAGGAACATAGCTGATTAATCAGGGGAGGAGGCAGTGGAAGCCAAGACATGCTCCTGGGTGGAGTTTCCATGGGGCAATGACAGAAAAGATTATCCAGGAGGCAGTTTGAGGAGCTGAACAGAAAGACAAACAGCTGTAGACAAAGCTTGGATTTCATTTGGTAAGATGAGCCTAAGTTGAAACTGAGCTCAAGCTCTGTCATGGTGATGAGAGCAATTATCTGGAAAAGACTTCGAGAAAAGATTTGGAGTGAGGGAATAAGATGATCAATAGCTCTATTTTAACAACACACAGTTTTCCCTGAGCTTCCTGCTCAGTTGACGAGCTATTCAAAATTCCACGGCTGCATTCAAAATTTGGATCAGTAACTGATTTGCCCTCTGCAGAACCAATATCTATTTTAAATAATTATTTTTTATAGCACAATTGTTTTTTGATACAATTACTGGTTGAAGTGTGTTTTTCAAGTTATTCAATGAAATAAGTTATCATATAAGTATTATAATATTATCAAAATAGATTAAATTTTTTAAAAATTGTGAGTATTAGCAAGAACTATAAACTTTCAAATATGAAAAAATTATGGTTTTCCCACTCTGTTTAGTTTTACAAGAGGCCTTTCATGTAATAATAATAATAAAGCTTGGTACTATGGACTAATGTTGATGGAGTTTAGATATAGAAAAGACAATACTTTTTTCATGCATAACTCAGAATTGAATTGAGTCAACAACTGCAGTGACAAATTGTAAAAAAACCCAAGACATAAATAATATTTAAATCCTCTGTCTTCTATAGTTCCATTAGAAAAAATAATAAGATAGAAAGTGTGCAATGAGGCTATTTTCTGAAGAAGAGTCTGTCATATAGTCATGTTGTCTCGTGATTTTTATTTTACTGTATTTAAAAATGAAAAACAATTCAGAAAAGGTAGTTTTTGACTTTTTGATGCTACATATGTTCTAGATTGCTATAGAACTAGAGCACTACTTTGTGCTAAACTACTTTAGCACAATGTAGTGCTACTTTTTTAAGCCTTGTACATGTCTTTATTGTGACATATTAGAAGCTGAATTTTTACATCAGTGATTTGTACATATTTCGGAGATGAAAAAAATATGAATCTTGTAACCAGTAATGGGGGCAGGATTTGATATTTCTTGAGTACCTATTAAAGTTAATATTGAGGGACTTGAGTTTCCCCTTCCCCCTGCTGTTGGTGTCAGTGGAGTTAACTCATAGTGAGCTGCTTAAACAAGATTTTGGGCTTGGCTGGATTTTTTAGTCTGAGATAAAAGGTTTCTGTTCCTGATGTTGTTGAACTTCAGCTTGAGACCAACAACTCCAGGCATGAGCTTAGGTAGAGGCAGGGATACAATTCTGGGACAGAATACTGTATTCCCATATAGAAGGACCAGTAAGGTTTTGGAAGCCAGGCAAGTGCAAACATGGTTGCTAAGACTATTAAATTAGACACCATAAATATTAAGGGCCAAAATAGTATCACTGCCAATAAACAAAATTGTACACCTTGACAAATTTTACACACTTTTCTGAGAAGAAAGCCCTGAGATTTTAGTTTAATGGGACATCTCACATTAAGCATCTAAACACTGGCAAGAAAAGTGGTCCTTGAAAATGGTGGGTTTATCCTTTCACTGCAGATTATTTTTATGCTACAACATTGCCAGTTAGTATCGATGGAGGAAAGTTGAATTGTTTTGGCTTCAGGATGAATTAGATGGAAAAAATCGTATGTCATTATGATGATATAACAAGGTCCTGTGTTGTAATCTTTGTTTCCATTTTCATGCTTTCAAGGACATGTATAAACAAAATGCTTTAATTCTGCTTCCAGTGCAATCTGTTTGGGTTTGCTTGTCATGTTCACCAGGAGCAGGCTATGCCTATGTAGCTTATTCTAATACTGTTCACACTAATGCAAAAATAATAATGATGGGGAAAACATCACTGTACCAGTGTGTGGAGGTTCTGTTTAAGAAATAATTTTAAGACTTTTTGACTAATGGTCATATCTGCTGTGATAAG
The DNA here is from genome assembly GCA_024500445.1 of Entomyzon cyanotis. Classification (NCBI taxonomy): domain Eukaryota; kingdom Metazoa; phylum Chordata; class Aves; order Passeriformes; family Meliphagidae; genus Entomyzon; species Entomyzon cyanotis. Next base: position 6,791,220 of record JAKEPQ010001007.1, on the reverse strand, counting down.
TGAACTTAATGTAAGAGAACACTCAATGTGCTGCAGGTTCATTGGTCTTTTTCTCCCTCTTTCCACCCCTTCTTCCCATATTTTTCCTTTTTGCTCAGTAATTTTTCTGTAAACAAGAGCTGTCCCCTGGAAGTCTTTTTGGAGACTTCCAAGAATTCAGTGAAACCCTCTCCTTGATTCTTCGAGGAAAATGAGGAAAACTGGTTGTGTTGCAAAAATTTTCTCCTACACAATTCCAGATGTTTGCCGACTCAAGATCTCTTATTTTCCCTAAAAGCAGGTCCCACAAAGTGTCTTTGGGATAGATATAGGAGTAACTTACTTTGCAAGTGGGAAAACCAAACAGAAAGCCCAGGGTACTGTAACTAACGCAAATAAACAAAATTGTATACCCTGACAAATTTCCTTGTTTGTGCAAGAAGTGAAAATGATCTCTATTTCGCTCAGCTCTCAAGAGTGTACAGGAAAACTGAAAATTTACTAAAGGATTTCCTTTTGGATTTCCAGTGACATGTTTGGTTATGATAGCACTGCTGATGAACACTGTAAGGATGGACATGACGTTTTAGGGAACTGGTGGTGTGGGTTCTGGGGGGTTTTTTTGTGTGTGTGTGTTTTGTTTTGAATGCTAAAGAAATGTGCTGAGGGGTGCTGTGTTGGTTAAACTGACTTGTAGAAACACTGCTAGAAATATATTTATAATGTGTATGAAAGTATTGAAAGAGTAGTGCATCAGAACAACTATGCTGTAAGTGTTGGGAAAAAAGCAAATTTTATATTCTTTCCAATGGTGTTTAATATTCACAAAAAATTACTTGCTGTGAACAGAGCTCTCTGGAGCCTGGAAGCCTTCTTACCTCCATGAAAAAATGAGTGTTTAATTTTGTAGGCTTCTGCATTTATACCAGATAAGTTTTGAACACAAAATTACTGCATTATTCACTGGCATTCTTTATTGTGTACTTGTAAAACAGAAACAAAAAGCAGATCTTAAAACCATTCTGAAAACAGATTTTATTTCAATTAGGAAATATTTCTGATGTTTTCTAACAGATTTGTTTTAGATTAATTTGGATGAATCTTAATAGATTAATGAGTTAATTAGTGCCTTCTCTTTTTGCCTATTGGTACAGGAATCAAGAACTTAAAGACCTGGGAGAACTTGCTCCTCACTGGGACAACATGCGCAAAAGTGTGATTGCTCACTGTGATCAGATGCTGAGCATGTACCAGGACATTCTTGCAGAGCTTGGGAAGCATACAGGTAGGAATCTGTGATTTCATGGAAGTAGCCTCTTTTCTGGGACAGTTAAGAACTTACTAGATTGTTAGCTATGAAATACTGGCATATTCAGTGGGAATAAAATTGGATTGGAATGGACCTTAAAGATTATCAAATTCCGACCCTCCTGCCATGGGCAGGGACGCCTTTGTCTAGACCAGGTTGCTCCAAGCCCAATCCAGCCTGGCCTTGAACACTTCCAGGGATGGAGCATCCACAGCTTCTCTGGGCAACCTGTGCCAGGGCCTCACCACCCTCACAGGAAAGAATTTCTTGCTAAGAGTTAGTCTAAATCCCCCACTTTCAATGGGAAGCCATTGCTCCCTGTCCTGTCATTACATGATCTTGTAAATAGTGCCTCTCCAGCTTTCTTGTAGGTTCCCCCCAGGTACTGGAAGGCTGCAATTATGTCAGCCTGAAATCTCTTTTCCAGGTTGAACTATTCCAATTCTCTCATCCTTTCCTCAAGGAGATGTGCTCCATTCCTCTAGGCATCTCTGTGACCTCCTCTGGGCTCACTCCAACAGCTCCATGTCCCTCCTGTGCTGGGAGCCCAGAGCTGATGAGCACTGCAGGTGGAGTCTCAGCAGAGCAGAGCACAGGGGCAGAATCTCCTCCCTCCCTCCCTCCCCTGCTGCTCTTGTGGCTCTGGATGAGCTCAGGACACGTTTGACTCTCTGGGCTGTGAGTTAACATTGCTGGGTCATGTCCAGCCTCTCCTCCAGCAGCACCCCCAAGTCCCTCTGGGCAGGGCTGCTCTCCATCTGCTCATTCCCAGCCTGGGTTCATATCAGGGTTTGCCCTGCCCCAGGTGCAGCACCTTATTGTTGTTAAACCTCACGAGATTTCCATGCATGTCCTTAGTGTAGTAGTGGTCTCTGCCCACACTGTGCCAGAAAAGCACAGAATTTATATGGGATGGGCCGTGCAAATATATCCTTAGTCCAGAAGGAACAGTAAGTGCTGCCTTGTTTTTTCTCATGTGGAAGTGGTGGTCTTGGATTCTGATGTGCGCTGAGTGCTTGTTCCCTTAATATCCAACAGAATCCTGTGGTCAGGGTCTATAATGTACCACAGTGTCCACATGCCAGTGGAATAAAACAGTATCAATGACAAATGTGCAGAAAAGACAGCTGATCTTTTCCTCCTGTAGAATTTCTTATTCACAAAAAGAACATGAAATGTCTGCAGAACAACGTAATTATTCTTTTGATTTTTGTCTTATTGTTCACTAATCATTCAAGGAGCTTACATAATTCTTTTCTGTTATTCAAGACTACCAGAATAATTTCCTGGATCACTCTGTATTTTGATCAAGCACAGTTTTCTGCCTGTTTACAGCAGGCCTTTCTGCCACTTCCTGCTGGTGTGCCTTCCTCCCTCCCCTCTCCCCGCCCAGTTTATGAGATGTTCCGTAAGGAAATGGACACATGTGCTCCAAATTACCATAAAGGCCTTGTCATTGTTGCTGCTTTCTTGCCAGTGTCAGATTTCTAACAGCAGTCCTCACAATCACCATCTCAGAGATGTGTTTTCGATGATCATGTTGCCAATGCTTATTGCCTCTAAATGCTGTATTTCTCCATCCTTTCACCATTAGATGTTCCCACTGTGGCTTTGCTCCTACAATTTTGTGTGTGAAGGCATAGTAGTGCATATCAGAGATAAATACTGGAATATTTCTGACAGAAAGGTACATTATGGTCATGAATATTTGTGAAAATATAGGTAGAAGTGATGATAACATCTTGTGAAATACCTGGAAAATATTTATGAAGTATTTGCAGTATTTTCTTCATTACTTCTAGCTTTCTACATATTCCAAAATAACCTTTGTGTGTGTACTGAGAAATGGAGCAATCAGGCTCATTACACAACTAAAACACATAGTAGAAAAAATTCTTTTTATAGATAGTTGGATGTATTTGGTTTTATTATAATGAATCTGTTGCATTTATTAGATGAGACACAAATCTTTCCCTTTCAAAATAGGCATTAAAGCTGTACTTTTATCCTTTAGCTAATATCTTCTAATATAGGACTGAGCATGGTATTTGTCATTCCAGATTGCTCAGGGATATTGTTCTTGGTCACAGGAAAGAAAAAATCCTATTTTAGAGTATGAAGAAAAGCCAGTTTCTAACTGAAACGAAGCTTATTGGGAGCAGTTCATCAACAGCTTAAGTATTTGTTGGGGTGGGGAAAAATCTCATGTGTTGCCCTAAATGTTGTGTAATAATTTGCATTCTGTTTGCAAAAGCATAATTTCTTGTATTTATTATTGTTTGCCATCATCAGGATATTCCAATTCTGATTTTGGCAGACTACTATCTACACCAGTATGAAATTTCCTGTGGTTCTGTTTTAAATTATACATATATATAGATATATAATATATATAGATGTATTTTCAATCTTTGGCTAACTGCATCTTGAAAGCACTCCATAAAGTGTCATAAGCAAGCCAATAAATGCAGATAATGAAGGAATCAATATAATAACTATAACTTGCAGGAAAATATTAAAAGGATCTTCTGAGATTTAAAAAAAAAAAATAGACAATATAATCTATTACACATAAACACTGCAAGACCTGTGTTGTGCCAAGTGGCTTCATAAAGGGTTGATAATGTGAAAGGACCTGTCTTAATTGGGTCTTGAGAGAAATGAAGTGGACCTTGAGAGAAATGAAGTGGAAACTGAAATTATCCAGGAGGACAGAGCCAGCGCATATAAAAGAGAGTAGGGGCATTTATCAGAGAACAAAGCAACCTAACAATTGTAGCAAAGAAGAGAAATAATCAGGAAGTGTTAATTTGTTTCTTTCTTCTCTGTAAATAGTACACTTTATAACTTCCAAAACCAAGATTATATTCTTTGATAAGAAAAGCAAACCAGACATTTGTTTGACTTAATGACAAGAACTGTAGTTACACAAATAATTATGTTGAGAGCACATTGTAGAGACTGGAAATTCAAGTACTTATGAAGTAGAAATTGCTATGATTAGGGATGTGAGGACAACTTTAATTCAGACTTTTAAGGTCAACATTTTTCAACACATGCCGAAAACCATTTTGCTTTTCATTTCAGCCTATGCAGGTGTCTTACTTCATCTTAGCATATTGCCTGAGTTTGGGTTGAAGTGTTCAGAAGAGCAGATAGCATCTGCAAATAAAATTCTCCAAAATATTCCCATGTTCCTCCAATACAGTCACATGTTGGGCTGTCAGAGTGATACCCACTTCACACTCAACTGAGTTATTTGTGCAATTTAGTGGAGAAGGCTGTTGTTAGGAGACCACTTAATTTCTCCTTGAAATTGAGAGATTGCTGTAGAAGTATCCAGAGACCATATTAGTATTAGACAACAATTTTGGTGTAGCAACATATTTACAGAAAATGGAGGCTTAAGAAAATTAAGACTATTTCAAATTTGAGTTGTTTTGGCAAACACTTTTTTACCCAATAATGTGAGAATTTTAGAGAATGCAAAGGATTCTTATTGCAAGGAAACATTTCAGGAAGCTATAAGAGTTAGGTGACATAAACCCCAATAATTTCAGGTGAATCTAAACCACAGATTTGGTGATATTGGGAGGGAGCAGAACTCTGAAAATTGTTTGTTTCAGGCCTGAAATCGTCCCCAAATGATTTCTCTTACCCCCCATTTTACTTTTTTTTTCTGTTTCAGTCATGAAACTGAAAAATCTATTATTCACCCAGTCCTAGCAGGAGAAAAAAAAGACATTCAAGGTTAATACAATTGAATATTGCTCTCAAGAGCTGAACGCTACCCCTGCCTCTGTCACAAAGTTTCTGTGTGGCGCTAGGCAAGTCACACTTGAGAAGGGGTTGGTGTGTGTTGCTTTTTTTCAGAAGCCTGGCGCTAGACACGAGTTGTTTTCCAGAGGTGCTTGCTACTTATGGACGCAATTTCGCGCAGTGGGAGCTGTGCTTCCAAAACGGAATATGAGGTTGCATTATAATGAGTGTTCTGCAGGACAAGTTCCTCCATATCTTATATTGATACATTGTTTCTTTAATGGTTATTTTCTGACATTAGGACGGGTAAAATAACCCTTTTACTCAGCCAATTAAAATTATTTTCTAAAAATCCGTAAAGCCTTAGAGGCTATTAATATGCATATAGTAGACAGGTTTGAGGAAATTAGTAACCTTGACTTTGAGGGAGGTTTGAGCAGCATGTTTAAATCCTGAATAAATACTGAAATAAAAGTTGGAAACATGATATTGAATCACTGCTTCTAAAATGAGCAGCAAAGATACTGAACATTCAGTGAGCTGGGAAAAGCTGGTATGTGATATGTTATTGAATCCTATTTCACAGCTCTCTTCAGGTGGTTGTCAGATGAATGTTGCATTTATATTCTGGTATTTCCTAACTTTGAAGAGTTTGATCTTGCAACAGTAATGACAAGAACGGTTTTAATTGAAGGAATGTAAGTGTTTTTTTAGTTCTTAAATGAAACTTACCAACTTACTTAAAAACAGACTATTCTGAAAGTTAGTTTGTGGTATGGATGCTATTGGTAAATGCATATTTGAAATGATAATTCTACTGCATAGATCTCATACCTGGGCAAATCTAGTACCTGGTATCAGGTAGGTGGTTCTTACCCAATGTATTTCTGGCACTGGATGGGAAAGGACCTTGCTACACAGGTCTTCCCTGAGAAAACGAATAACACAATTCAGCAGTGCTGCATGTATTGTGCTTCTGCACAGGACAGAAGTGTACTCCTGAGAGCAGGCTCTTCTCCCTCCTACTCTTCTTTCACCTTTCCTTTTAATTTGCTGTCATCTCATGCTCCTCTTATTCAGCCAGTGTTTCCTTGTCTCGCATCCAGTTATCAGTCCTTAAGCTTTGAACTTGGTCTCAGCTGAATTCTCAGAAAAAATCTGCCCCTTTCTGTTCTCTGTCCTAATTACTTACAATCTCCTTCCCTGCACTATTCTCATTTATTTTCTAATAGTTTGAGTTGCTTTTACTACTCCCCTGTTTGTCTTCCTGTGTTTTTCAGATGCAGGTTTCCCACTGTGTCATCAACAGCTCCTGATTTCAATCTGGACACTAGGGTTTCTTATCTAATCTGAAACTTTGAGTCCTCTCAGTTGCTTTTCTTCCTACATTTGCTCTTCATCTATGTTAAATTATTATTTTAATTTACTAATCTTAGGGAGCAGCCTAAGCAGGCTTGGCTGGTTTGGAGCATCATTGGTGCCTTCTGGCAGAGTGGTTTGTGTTAGGAGGCTCAGTGCCTAGTCCTGCTGGAATCCATGGCAGTTTCAACAGATAAACTGTAGCAAGTCTTGACTGAGCAAGTGAAAAACAATTTAAAATATTTCCTTTACTTTTTTTTGCATTTGTGTCAAGAAAAGGCTGAACCCTGACAAAATTCATTTAGAAATTCTATCTGAATGAGAGAAATTTTAGTTCTAATGATTAATATTTGGCAATATGATAAGGTGCTTAAAAAATGGCCTAAGTAAATGTTGGGCTGCCTGAGTGAGAAGAAAAGACCACCTCTTTCCTAATCTACACCCTTTTATTTTATACAGATTCTTTATCAAATATCTTCAGGTAAATTATATTTCCATACTGTCAGACTTTAATTGTATTTCTTTATACCATCATAAAGTTACTCATAATCTCATACTTTTGAAATAGGCAGCCATATTAATCTTTTTTTTTTTTTTGTTATTTTTCCAAGGCATCATGCCTCCTGTGAACTAATTTGCAGCTTTCTTTAAGATAATTTGTTTCTTTGTTTGAACTTTCTAAGAAGAATGTGTAGTCTACTCAATATAATACTTTTCTTTGAAGAAAAAATGTTATTTGGCAAAAATGCAATGCCATCATACCTCTGTACCCTTTTGGTTTTAGCACAGAATAAACATAATGCACATTAACTGTTGCATTGTCTCCAGCAGACTGCAGACTGATTTCAGACAGCAGGGAAAAGTATCTATCTCCTAGAATAAAAAATTGGATTGTTCTGTGAATTAAAACTGGTTTGTTGCTTCCAGTATGGATACATGCTGAGACTCTGTTAGTGAACTATTCATCTCCTAATATACAATTACACATTAAAAATAAATTAAAGAAGACTCCTAACATACAAGTATTGTTCTCACATTAAAAGGAAGGGAAAAACATCTGGGTGCTTAAGATAATGATTCTTTAAACTTTTGTTTTTCAGGTTCTTCCTTCAAGTCAAGCTGTAGCAAAGGAGAAAAAACATTAGAATTCATCCCAATAAATCTTCATCTGCAAAGAATGCATGTGCATAGTCCTCAATTGAAAGGTAAAGAAATTCCCCAAGTATGACAAAGTATGCTCTGAAATACAGTTACACTGGAATTTAGAAATCAGGTCCAAAGTTAAAGCTATGCAAGGGATTTCTCTGCCTTATCTTCTGATGCCACAAGTTGTGGACACTGCAGATCTTGGAAAACTAAGGGGTGGTTAACTAAATTTCTTCTAAGTTCCTTTCTAAAAATAAGTTCCAGGGGTGTGCTCATTTTGTTCCTATGACACTTCAAAAATATAAGGAAATGCAGATATGTTCACTGAAATGTATTGGTAGCGTATGTATATTTAAAGAATTCTGTTGTAGCAGTGCAAAACTAACACCATCATGATTCATAGGGACACACTGCAAAATGCTCAGTAACATTCATGTCCTTCTCAGGCATCCACTTAATTTGTCATTGTGATCCATAATGTCATTGTGCTGGAAAAGCCAGACTTAATGCCCTTGTTTTAAGGTGGCTTTCCATGTCCCTCCCCCCAGTTTGCCACCAGAGACAGTGATAGATAAAATAGATAGTGATAGATAAATACAACACTTTTCCTCCCAGAGGTTGCTGGGATGAGCTCACCAGCCCAGGTGATATGAGTTACATGGTTCCATTAAGGGCAGCATTGCTTCTATATTTAATATATCCTGTTTCTTAGGAAGTTGTTATGAGCCCAGCGCTGCTTGTCTCTAAATCAGCTTATGCAGTGCTACCCTGTCATACCCAGCTACCCCACAGATGCATTTGCTTACTGTTAAGTGGAAATATATCACTGATCGTGCTGAAAGTACTGCAAACTTCCGACATCTCCTGGTAAGGGGGATAATTTTCTGTAACATCATCTGTAGTTTCTTTTAATACAGAATTCTGTTGCTGCTATTTGTATATGATTTTAGCAGCATCCTTTACAGACTGAAGATTAGAATGATACGTGCATATGACCAAATCATAGCACAGTGAATAATTTGTTGATAAACTGAGATCTGTTAAATTCGCTTTCACTACAAATGTGGAAATTACTCTCTGTAATGTTTTTTCCTTATTAATACATTTTACATCTAAGATTGTAAAACAGTAAGTACAAACAGTGGCTATAGGAGTTTTATAATGTGTGAGACTGAAGTTCATTCACTTCCAAGTTGGGACACAGGGACTTCCAATTATCTCTTAGATACTGTATTGATTCAATAGTTTTTTACTTCTTTTACTAAACAGATGTGCTTCCAAACATTTGAACAAGATGGGGATATATAGTGACATAATGTGACAGCACAGGTTTTAATTTAACGTTTCGAAGTTAATTAATTAATTCAAAAGCATTTTATTTTTATGATGGTGGCCAGAAGCTTAATATTATGTCTTTCCAAGAAAACCTCTTTGTGAACAGGACACTGTATATCTATTTGTGAAATAAAAAGAAAAATGAAATTAAATATGTCACTTACTTAATCACCCACAACTTTTACAGTACTTGAGTTTTGTTTGGGGTTTTTGTGAATTTTCTCCTTTCTCCTCTGAAACCAATTTGCTTGGGGCACATGGTTAATCCATAATCAAAAAGTGTACAGAAAGAAATAAATGTTAGAATTGTCCTAGTTGCCTTCTAAATTTGGAAGTTTAAATTAAAAACTCTGCCTCTATTATTTAACTAATGTTCCCTGTGTCTTGTATTAGATATAGACAGTCTGAGCAGTTTCTAGCAATTGTTAATCAATGTGAAGTACGCAGCACTTTGATACCATGTTGGTCTTTCATACCTCATGCTTTGCTTGGCATATATCAAAGGACACCAGGAATACAACCAGGAGAATGACATGGGAAGGGGGAGAATAAAAATGCACAGACATGGCATTTAAACAAGCTAACGAGCCATAGATATGTCATTAACTTTTACACTTTCAGATGTCTTAATTTTGGGAATGCAAGATAGGTTTTTATCCCATCTATTGTATATGCACATTGGTATGTGCTTTTTTTGTGTTTGACATGTTCAATAACAAGTTTACTTTTACTGAACTTTGATTTGGGTTGTTATTGGGTACTGACAAGGAAGAGAAAGTACCTGTGTGCTTAAACTTTCAGTAGGAGAAATTTTGAGAAAAATACTATTTCCCTGTAGGTCAGTTGTATCCCTATCCCTTTGATAAACACCTCATTATGCTATGTTCATCATACCACAGGGCTTAAATTTATATATTGGCATAGCTTTGCTTTTGTCCCTGTTTATAAAATGTGTGCTTGTTTTAAATAGATTTGGTGAACTGAAATGACTTTTGTTTTGTATCTGGCCAGTCTGAGACACTGACTGCCTCCTGTTAAGGTAGGCAGGTTGATTCAAAACTGGGACTGAGCTATTTTTGATAACGTGGTACAGCTTCTGCTCCATTTTAAGCTCTGTCTTCACTGCAGAGGGGTGTCAGCAGTAGGCTGCTCTTGCTTGCTGGTTATGAGCTCCTAGAGCACTTCTGTAGCAGCTCACTGGTGGTGACACTGCACATCCTTCCCAAGGAGCTCCACTGATTTGCAAGTAGAGCACCGCGAAAGGCATTCCCCCCAAGCCCTGCAGCACTCTGAGGTGCACTGTGCTCTGGGAAGTGGGACTGACATTGCCTTGTGCCCACCACCAGCTGTGGACATTTTCTCCTCGTCCTTTGCTATCCTCACTCTCTCTGTAGGTTGTGAGAGGCACGTGCTCAGCTGTGCTGGTTGTTTCTGTCTTAGACAGCAGCTCATTGACGATGTTGAGAAGAGGCCACAGGCTGAGTAAAAGCTTCCTTCTGAATAAATCCCCCTTTCCAAACTAACTATAAACAGGGTCATGTTTATTTTTAAAACAGTCAGAACCAGGCTTTAGTCTTTTAAATGTTTTCTTGTTGTTGAGTTATCTCTAAGCATTATCAGAACCCTGATGAGTTCACGTCTTGTCTTGATTTCAAGCCACTGCTGTTTTAAAACAGTAGAACTCCTTACTGTCAAGTACCAATGGAGCTCTAATAGCTGAAGAATATGTATTATGGATAAATCTCTATTAAGACCTAAAAGAATGGGCTATTTAAGAATATTGAAGCTCACCTTAGGCTAATGAAATTATGTCACTTGTCCTTTTAAGTGGAAGTTGAAGAGTCACCAACTCATTGGAGCTCAAATCAATTTGAGCAAATATGTTCTGAGATTCAGCTTGGGAAGTAAAACATAGTTCATTAACTGTGAATCATTTGTATACTGTTCTTGCTTCTAGGGATATTTACCATCAGAATGCAAGAAAAGTTCTATTTTAGGAGAGGACTAGATTTTAATTTACATGGGACACTTTCTTGATGAATAAAACTGTTCACAAAAAACATCCTGTAAGGTTTGCTTTAGAAATACATTTTAAGAATAAGGCAATCTGAAATGTATTTTTATACCTCCAGCAAGCTTGGGTATAGAACAGGTACTGCTTAGTGTAAATGTAAATTTAAACTTTGAAGAAATAATTATTGTGGTTTGGTTTATAATTAAGTCTTAAGCTCTGCACTGACAATCACTCGCATGCTCTTTCAAAAATGATGTTTCATCTCCAGTTCTGTAATCACATATTCACACAAAAAGTTCATCCCCTATGTCATAAGTCATCAGGTATATACAGAAAGAGACAACACTTTGTTGTCTCAGCAAGAATTTCAGTAGTATAATTTATTTCCTATTCTGGTAACTTCTCAGCTGAAACAACTGACTTTGTGTTCATAAACATACGTAAAAAGTTAGTGTATGTCATAGAGTGGAGCTCTCCAATTTAGCATTAAACAGCATTTTATTATATCATTAACATTTTACCTAAATAAATTCAAACTAGAGAGGAAGTAGAGATTTTTACTAGTCTGATTGACTTCATTGGGAATGCAGAGAATTCATTGTCACTTGCAGTCTTTAAATCAAGATTAGATGCCTAAATAAAGAGATGCCTTCACTCAACCAAAAGACATTAGCTTGATGCAGGAATCATTAGCTGTAATTCTGTATCTGTAATTATTCAGTCAGACTATTCCATCATAATGGTCTCTTTTGACTCTAAAATGCTTGAATCTGTGCATCTCAACATGGCTACAAGTTAAATAATGAAAGGGGCAATAAAGTGAAATACACAAAGGGCCAATTTACTTGGCAGCTTTGTAAACTGCAGAGCTGGAATATTGTTCTACACTGCGGCACACAGTTTAGACCTAGCCATTAATCAGATGAACTTTCTAAGGTGTGCAAGTGGCTGTATGGAAGGATTGATTAGCTCTTGGGCCTTCTTGGGACATGGATTATCAATTTTTCCCTGGAAATGATATAGACTTGTCCTTACTTTTTGTAGAGTAGATATCACAGCATTGCCATGACTTGGGGATAGGAGCATTCAAATGTCTGTGTTTGCCTGTTCCCATTCCAGATGCTCTGTACGATGTCATCACCGTGGGAGCCCCGGCAGCACATTTCCAAGGATTTAAGAATGGTGGTCTCCGGAAGCTGCTGAGAAAATTTGAGGCAGAAAGGCGAAAGTAAGTATTCTTTCAGGTAGCTAGGAAAACATCATTAAAGTTGCATTAAAATGCTGTGAGCTCACTGAGTAACAGAACAGTTTATCCTGCTGAATGCATGGAAGATTAAAATCTAGTAGGATTGGACATTGCATACATAAAATATTTCCTTTATCTTCCCTGCTTTGCTGAACTACAAAACTGAAGAAAAGTCTACTTTCAGTGTTAAGACTAATTTTGAATAAACTCAGGAAATGGCCTCAACGTGTGCCAGGGGATGTTCAGGTTGGACTTCAGGAGGGATTTCTTCATGGAAAGGGCTGTTATGCATTGGAATGGAAGAAGAATCGAAGAAGACTCTAGAGAAATGGTGGAGTCACCATCCCTGAAAGTGTCCGAGAAACAACAGGACTTGGCACTCAGTGCTATGGTTTAGTTGATATGGTGGTTGTTCAGTCAAATGTTGGACTTGATGATCTTGGAGGTCTTTTCCAACCTTAATGAGTCAAAATTGTGAATTTTTTCCCCATATTTCAGGAAGTTTGAGGTATATCAGTACTTGAAAACCTGCTGTTCAGAGTGAGGTATGTCTTTGGTAGCTGTAGACATTTTTCCAACACAGAAACAGTAGCTTAAGGCAGCAACTTTATTTCTGACGGCCGTAGGTGTATGCTAAGAAAAAAATATTTTTAATACATCTGTGAGACAAGAAACTACTCTTACTCTTCAGAAAGCCAAAATCAGACTAATCAAAACCAGAGGTTTCAGTTTATTGTTGTACTCAAATTATTTGTTAGCTGTTGAACGTGTACAAAAGTGTTAGTTCCATCTTTTGCTAACTAAGAGTTGGATGTGTTTTTGTTTGTTGCTGTGGCTGTTAAGATTTTCAAGCAGGCACAGCTGTCACTGGAAGCACCCTTGGTTGTGACTGCTCAGTTCTTCAAGTAGTGGTGCCAACCCCAGTGTCACAGAATTCCAAAGAGAATGCAGGAAGGAAGTACTCTAAATTACCATCATGCTCCACAGAAAATCAATTCTATTATATTCAGTGCTCAAAAAGGTTTCACAGATACAATATCATAAAGACTAAAAGGAAAATTCTATAAATCTGTTGTTGACTTCTAGGTTCAATAGGAGTTGGCACCAATTGTTAAAACCAAACAAAACTCAGCAGATATATTTGTTTTGAAAGCTGTATTATTGAGGGATTTTTGCTTGCACTATGCAATATAAAAACCCTATTAAATATTCTAAAATCTTTCATTTCCCTGATCACCTCTAATGATGAAACCTGCCAATGAAACATGTATATCATTGACCACATAAGACACATCTTATTGAAGTCATAAGATATAAATCACGTAATAGATACAATCTTATAAATCCATATGATATAAAGAACATTACAGTTCCAGTTCTCACAGTGCTCAGCTTTCAGAAAGCAAACCATTTCTCACTAGCTTGGTCCTGCAACGTATCCATGCTGGCAGAGTGTGATTTCCCCAAATGGAGGATAGCTGTGAGATAAATTATTCTCTGTGATTTCTGTTCACTGGAGAAAATAAGGGAAAATGCTTTATAGGGAAGAGAACTTCCGCCTGGGATAACACACATTGCAGTATTTCATAGGAATCTCCAGACAATGCCCTTGTTTCCTGGTTGCTGGTAACAGGGGAGAGGAGGTGATGGGCGAGAGCTTTGTGCAGGTGCTGCTGAGGCATTTCAGGCCTATTTCCAGAGCCTGCACATCACCTCACGTTAGCCCTCCTGCTTAGATTTTCCTGCATCCCTCAGAAACACCTGTGTTTTAACAATTTTCAGCAACAGGATACAAGAAGTTTGTGCTGACAGTTCCCTTTGTGTTTCTGGGTTCTCCTGGAAAAGCAAAAGTCTGTCTTCAGGATGATATAACTAGGGTAGCTATGTTAGTATCCTGCTAGAATACTTTTAAAAAAAGAGCCTGAGACAGACTAGCAAACTTAAGTTTGAGCACTGAAAACAGTGCACTGCAATTTTCATTAATCGCTTGCCAGACCTGAGGAAATGGTCCCTTAGCATGTGAATTCTCACAAAGCAGGAAGGAGGAAGCCTCCAAATTAATCTTTCCTGCTGTCTTTGAGGGTAGCTCAGAGAAAACTCCATGTTTTTGTTTTTCAACTTCAAGAACTTCAGTGAGTTGCAAGACAGGAGCAAGGAAGCTCTCAATATGATCTCACTGAATATTCAGGAGGGGCCTGCTTTAAATAAATACATGAAAGGACCATTCTCAATCTTATCACAGAGAAATTTATTTCACTGTGGTGACAGCAGCATTTTTTTTGTATGCATCTCTTTGTTTAGCTGCATAAGGATGCTTTCAGGACACATAGCATTCCCAAAGGCAGCTTTTGCAATTTTAATTTTCTGTTTTACAATGGGGGCAGCTTTCCTGAAGATTTGGTTGAAGGAAGAAGTGACACCTTGAGATATCAGTCTGAATATAGGAAAAAAAATGCAGATTCTGAACAGAAAAAAAAATGCAGATTCAGCAGCCATTTCCTCTAGGCTAACTGAACTGAAGACCTAGAGCAAGATGTGGGAAGAGATTAGTTCTCAAGCCAGTCCTGGTAGCTGTCAAGAGGTGACAGAATGCCTTGCATGTCTTGGACCGTCAGTATGATTATTAGAACAGTTTTTCAAAATATTCAGCAGTTTCAGCATATTGTAAAGTATTTCGTGCTTGGTCTTAGAGTTGTGGAATTAACAGACAAGAGGAACTGTACTCTGGTAGCATTTGCTGTTGCCAAACCAAAACAAGACTCAGACATATGTTCTGTGAAATTTTATCAAACAGAAGAATGTGGAAAATGTGCATCTGAAGATAATTCTGGCATGTTTTCTATTAAACAGAATATGCATCTCTGTACAGACACAAGGGGAAAACATTGTATAATGATATTTATAAAAAATGCAGTATTTTTCAATTCTTTTATTCATTACCATCAGGAAGGCCATATTAAAACAAATTATTTTAAAAAGGCAAATTTGTAAAAATATTATCTGAAATAAGAGGAAGAAAAGCTTTTCTTTCAGGTGAAAAATATAGTAATTTTTGGTATGTGATCTGAAGTCCATTCCATTGCTTTATAATCCATTCACATACTGGTGTTTTTCAGTTACAAAAAGGCAGAAAAAAGGCCCTTCCACTACAAACATCAGTCATGTCTATGAATCATGACTCTAGTGTGTCTGTCTCTTTAGTAGAAAGTAGTGAATTTCATAAGACAAGTAAGAACAATTGATACTTTTTTATAATTTTGTTTGGGCATTAAAATAATTGGATATTATTATTAATATATGGTAAATCATTGCAGGATATTAATTACCTGCATATGATATAGACTTATTTTAGAATATTTTTCTTTGTGCTGTATTGGTTTGTTCTTTTTTTTCTTTCCTTTCCTATTCCTATATAAAAGAGAAAGTCAGTCAGTTTTTCAGATACAGTCTTTTTTTGGCCTGATGGTAGAGATTATTTCTCCTTCCAGAAAATGGAAATGCTTGTCTTCTCATCAGTCTAGATGGCACAGCAAATTATTGTTTTTAAAGCTCAATTGTGCAGAAACATTTAAATCAGACATTTTCTAAGTTATACCCATATAGTAATTCACCACTTGAAGTGTTCATAAATCACTTCCAAGATACACAAAAGATTTTTTTCTTATTTAAAATCTAATTTAATCATCTCTGTTTTAACCAAAACACATAGATCTATGATTGCAAGTTATTTAATGCCCCAGTTCTAACCACCAAGAAAAAGAGGTGTCCCACAAGCTGCATTAGGTGCTGTGATTCACTGTGGTTTTATACATAATTTCTAGCAAGCTGTTTGGAAAATATTCTGTTTTAAATTAGCAAAAGCTTGAAACTGGAACAGTACTGAAAAGGATTTTCTGTTGATTTTTTCTCCCCAGAGCTATAATAATTTAATTTGGATTTGAACAGCCTAAAAGGACTATTTCTGTTTGAAGCCTTGATTTTTGATCAAGATATGAGTTGTGCTCCTTCACTATCAATCTGTTTGGTGACCAGAGGTTTTATTAATGATGCAATATTCTGGGCTCCTATTGCCTGGATTTTATAGCCTTCAACCCATTTTGTTTCTCTGAGAAACCTGAAATGGTACCATTTCGCAGAAAAGCCCAGAGATGTTGAAATGATAAAGATTTGTGTTTGATCTAAAATTGTAACCTTCATTCTCATAACAGCCTGCCATGCATAACAATTTTCACAGAGATGTTACTCTTTGCTCATTTTCCCCTATTTTTTGCATGTATACATGTGTGTGAGAAAGAGAGATTGGACTTCATGGAGTTAGGAATGGAGAGAAAATAGAAGAGCAGTGGAAAAGCTCTGTGCATAGAGCCTTAGCCATTGCCTTAAGACAAGGATTTGTGGACATTTGAATATCATAGACAGAACTAATACCATCATTTCATTTTCCTCAGTATTCAAAGTTAGAATTTCCAAGGTGACAAGGGAATCTTAAGGAAATAAAAAACTAAAGTAATTCAGACTTCTAGATATTCTCAGGCCTGTTTTCATAACCTCAGCATTGATCATCTGGTGTAGTTTTATTTCCTGAGACTGTGAATTGTCCAGAGTCTTTTTATGTAGCAATTTATTTCTGATCATGAGTTCCCACTCTAGACAGAATACATGGGATCCATAAGTAAGCCACTAAATCGGTATGTTCAGCAAGGTACATAAAATTGAAGTTATCTAGGCGTAGATGTGATGCCTTATCACTGGTAAAAATTTTGAGACGCAGACACACAGTATAGGAAAAGGGTATTACCTTGGTTTAATAGGATCCCAGACGCACACAGACGACCAAGCCCCAGCGATATCCCTCGTATACAATTTATGGGCAGCCTAGATTAGCATACCTATCTAAAAGTCTCCAATAAGAAGTCTAACAAATGAAGTAATTGCCCCCTTATTAAAATTACCTCCCCCCCAAAAAGGTTACAACTTAGTTTACAAAAAACATGTCTCACTGATGGGGCTCTGTTCAAGGTTGGTGCCTCATGCTCTTGAGATTGTGGATATGTTTCGTCTTCTCCAAAGAATTCTGAGCAGGGCAAGGGTACTAGGGTGATAAACATGTAGGGTTAAGATACAGAGAGTAAAAAGTACAGGAATGGGGAAGGGTAAAAGGATATATATAAAGAGAGTATAAAAGTATAATGAAAAAGGACAAAAACCCATCAGGCATCATATGCACTTGCTATCTATGCTTTAACTGTATTCTTGATGCTAATGTTTGTGGATTTGGCCATGAAAAATGAGAGGTCAAATGTTCATTGTTGGAAGATTTTAAGGCAGTCCAAGATGGTGGCAATTTAACTCAGTCACACAAATCACTCAGTTGACAGTGGGAGCACAGTAACTTGGAGGGTCATTACAAATTACACATTGAGTATTTTGTGGTATTTATTCTCAGGCAAAAACTTTGTTAATCTAGAATTAAAGTGTAGCCAATTTAATATTTAGTCAAATTAAAGCAATTAAAGCAATTTTAGAACTGAAATGACTGCTGACAGTCATGTCTTCATAGTTAATAGTGATGGTGGCAATGTATGGAAATGATCAAGTGTGGTTTTATGTGCGTAGTGAAAGCTTTGAAACTTAACCCAGAAGACATTATTATAGACTTTTCCAGAAAGTACATGAGTCATAATTTACATATCAAAGGTAGATTTTCATAACGCTGCTGATAACCTGCACTGGACCTACCCATGTGGCCTTTACCCTAATGCAAAAGTTTCACATAGTTTGTGCCTTAGGACACCTGTGAAAGTTTCTCTGTAAGTTCTCTTGGCAGCTGCTGCTTCTAACTAATAGTACTTATACACCATAGCTATATGCAGCAGCAAGCCCTAAAAGCAGCTGTAGATGAGGAAACTTCACTGGCTTGTAAGTAGTAATGCCTTTTCATGAATGGTTAGGCCACAAAAAACCTCAGCAAGTCATAGATGCAACAGTGTGGAGACACAATAGTTAGAAACTCCAAATACTCCCAAGCATGTTGCTTCTAAAAAATAATTCCAGACTTTCCTAGGGCAGAGGAGGTTGCCCTCAAGTTAGGAGAGAAACTAAGTATTTGAAGTTGTCTCATGCTTTCTGGGGTTGAGAAAATGTTAAAATTAGCCAAATAATGAAGTCTGATAATACACTTCATTCTGAAGAAAGAGTCATTTTCTCTTCACTAATTCCTATACTTAAAAGCTACAATATACTTCATTGCAATGAGAACTGCCCACATCTTTAGTGTTGCTCTTCCTTCATTCTTAGAGTGGTATCAGTAGTTTTTCTGCTGTAATAGTCTCTGAAGCTCAGAGCTGTGGGAGATCAGTGAAAATGATCTTGGATTTAAAGGCTGAGGGAAATCCCAGAGTCAGAGCCTTAGCCAGATTCAGCCTGCAAAAAAAGGCTGTTTGATAAAGGGAAGGAGAAGCCTGAAGGGGAATTAGAGAAGTATCAAGACTCTTAAGACTATGTCTTCACTGCAATTAACACAGATGATTACTCTTTGTCCCTGCCCTGTCTACTGAGCCTGACAGCTTGAGTGTTGCAGTGAATGTAGAGATGGGTCTGACTTTGGAAGTCCATCTCACTAACACTGTGGTCACCTCGAAGGTAGAGGTGGTAGTTTCCTTTTTCTTAGAGGGATAGTTTTGGATTTTTTCCAGTTCATTCGGAGAGACAGTTTATATGACTCATTTTGCTGAAATACTCAGAATTATGACATCTAGTAGACATAAGTCTAGTAGCTCATGTAGTGGACTGTGAGTTGGAGATGCACAGTAAGCAATTTAGATGTGACTGGTAACATGGCTGAGCTTTGCTCACTCAGGTGCTATTCATCCTGACTGTCTCTACAAAAAGTTGTATCTACAAATGAAGACTGGTGGAAGACAGAAAAATGCAATGGGGTATTGGGGAATTTGGGACTGTAACTCCACAAAATATCTAAGCAATAGCCTTAATTTTAAGACTGCTTGAAGCTATCCTTATTTGCCAAAATTATAGAATCATAGAAAAATGTTGAATTGGAAGGGACCCAACAGGATTTAATTTCTAATTTGTAGAAAACTAATGAGAAGGAACTGGAATGGACACAGTAGAAGACATGAAGGGGAAGTGGGGGAGTGAAGAGGTCTGGAAAAGGACTGAAATGAAAAGCAATGAATGAAGTTCAGAGAGTTGATCAAGTGTAAAAATTCAAATCTTGGTATGCAAAATTAAGAAAGAAATCAGTGGTGAAAGGGTTGAAGGGACTGAAGTATTTATGATGAAAAGGCGCAAGAGGAGAGAAGGGACACGCAAACAGATCCATCTGGGAGTAGTATGTACATTCCTCTGGCATCAGTGATGTGCTTGGAGGAGGTGCTTGGTTACATTTTTTCCTGTGTTAATCTGACGCCGCAAAAGATTTTGGTTAATTTCTCTGAAAGACTGAAGCAAGGCTTTACAAAAAGAAGATTTATATACAAGAGGTTTAGGTGAGGAGCTGCACACTACACCCAAGAACCAGTGGGTGTGTGCATGCTGTCTGAAATGGTATTTGGGAATACTGGTATTAGAGGCTATTGCATAATTAGTAATGGGGCGGGGGGGGGGGGGAAGGGGGAGGGGGGAGAGGGATAGGAAAAGATGTCCTGCAAAAGAACTGAAGTAGTTTGTGAACAGCTGAAATAAAGTAGGAATTTTGCAGTATGCATTTGTGTGGTTTTGAAGTAATTAACTCTCACACCCCAATTCTGTGTCTCTTCTTGCAAATCAGGAACCTGTTTTTTATTAAAGATAACTCTGGTTTTCGTCACCTCCTGGATGTCACTGAGGCTAATCAAAACACAATGTTTTTTTAACTGATCAGTTAAACATTAACGGCCCATTTTGATAGACTTAGTGAGCTAGTTAATAATCTGTTGGGGAGTTCAGCTGGAAAAATAAGGAGCCTTATGCTCTTTGGGATTATTACCTGATTTGGTCAAACCTTTTCTATCTCTAGAATTCAGTTTTTAGAAGAAACATAAAAATATGGTGGTTTTATGTTCAGATCAGTCACTCATAGGAATTTTTAGGCTAAGCAGTACTACTTGGAGCATGTGTTGGTGGGTAGTCTGTTGTAAGCTACTGTTCATTGTTTTTACCCTTAAAGGCAGGAGCATTTCAGTGGTACCTGTGAAGTTCCGGCTTTTTTTTTTTTTTTTTTTTTTTTTGTAAAAGTAGTGGTAAGATGTTTAGCATGTTAAGCATTGCTATTAATAGCAGAAATTAATCTGACATTATGTGACTCTCTCTATTATCACAGTACTGGATACCAGTGTATTTACTATTCACCTGAAAACACAGCCAAGGCAAAAGAAGTTCTCAGCAACATCAATCATCTGCAACCTCTCATCTCAAGCCATGCAGACCTGCTGCTTAGTTCTGCAAGCCAACGTTCTCCAGACAGCTTGAAGAATTCTTTAAAGATGCTTTCAGAAAAGGTAAGATTCAAATCTTCACTGCCATGGAAAATGGAAAAACCAAGTCTCTAACTGCTGGGTTTTTTTAACTGCATAAATTGAATTTCATAGCATCAGAAAATGTTAAATAAACTTGACTAAAATAAGCTTCAAAATGTTCTTATTAGAAAAATAATGTCATTTAGCATGTCTGTACACTTTCCATGTAGAAAATTAATGAAATATATAAATATTGCCTTTATTTAAAAGTTTAGTTAATTTAATTTAATGTGTCTTCATTATCCTCTGGTGGCCACATACTGGGGTTTATCAAAATATCAAAATTTATAAATAATTTTGTGGTATGGTAAATCATTATTTTTAATTCTCTTTCTGTTATGCTTCAGGCTGCTGCTTGTGGGAGATAGGTCAAGCTAGGTTTGTGCATCAGGTTTAGAATAATGGCATGATCAGAAATGGTGATGCAGCCTGGAAGGAGAACCTGGGAAGTTGGCACCAGAAGATCTCAAATTTTAATTCTCTTTCTCCTGTTATATCTCTTTGTTGCTGTAGGCTCGTCTACATGTTAGTTTCTTTAGTTCTAAATTAAGGAAGCTAATATTTCCAGCCTGTCTCACAGACTGAAAACGGAGATTAGCTGAAGCCTGTAGTACTTCTTTGATGATCGGCGAGAGAGAGCAAGCAGCAGTCTCAATGTGAGATATAAGCAAGCTCCATTTTATTTCACCAAACGAGAAACTTATATACTGTTCCAGATGTTTCTAATTATAGCTACACACGTATCTGCAGTTTGTTCTCACATAATCAGGGATTTTCTTGGTGACTCCCTATCTTTTCTCATAACACTTCTGACTCCCTATCTTTTCTCATAACATTTTTCTCACAGCCCAGAAACACAGCTGTGTTCCCAGGTTTTAGCTTCTCATGACAGCCTGTTAGGATTTTTACTGAGGCCTGAGTATGCTGAGGCTTTGTTCAGGCCTGCCCAACTAACACAAGTTTTGCTGGAAAACTGCATTTTCCAACACTTCCCAGCATATGTTATCCTATAAAAATATGAAGCACTCTTGCTGTGACCTGAGAATTTGCAAAGAGTTTCCCATTGCTCCACGGGCCATCTCTTCAGCCATGTGATCCCAGTACAGCTCAATAACATGATCAATAACCATTTCAATGTATCTTCAGCTATGGGGAAGTTACAGCCCTTGTGAGCCATTGAGCACCATTATCCCAGCAGTTCCTCATTCAATGGGAGAGTTTCAAAGCCGAGCATTGAGCTCAGCCACTTGCTGTGAAGGCATTGCACTGGAGCCACGGGGGAGAGAAACATTGCTCTTTGTTGCAGAGGTGTAAATCCACAGCAACTCTGAGATCGCTGGAGTCACTGTGAATGTCAGGGACAAAAGAGGAAAGCAAGAATTCATTCTGGAAATAAAACAGAGGAATTTAGGGAGCGGGGTTGTAGCAATTATAGTGTACCTTTCCATGCAACATGGTGTTTTTAGCTGTGCATAGAACAAGTGGAGCTGCTCTATTAGTGGTTAGTTCAAAGCAATCTGTACGCACAGGTGAACCAAACCAGACAAAGAAGTGTTTGTTCTGAAGATCCAAAGTGTGGTTGCTAAGGAATGTGTGTGTTAGCTCTGGCCGTTTGCCTTAGGCAGGAGGAGAGGATGATTTCAGAGGGGTTGCAGGCAGCCTGTGGTACTAAAGCACTGCTTGAACCAAGGCCTGCTGAGAGTCTGGCTATAGAAAAAGGCTAAAAAAGGCAATCCATTCTGTTTGCAAAAGTCATAGCTATTTTACATTTATAGCTGGTCACTTAGTTGAATACGTTCACAGCAATTTTTCAGGGCCAGGATTAAATTGCTGTTAGTACATGAGCTCAGGTTCCCAGAAGAAGGATTCTCACCTGATGTACTCTGTGGATTTCTGTCTAGCCTCCCCCTTTTGCTTGGAAGAGATTAATCCAGTTGTCTGAACAACTGCTGCATTAATGGGTCAATACCTACTTCCCTGTCTATTACCAAATTTACTCTGAGGAAAAGATGAATAATGGAAATGTAATAGGGTGCAACCATTGTTGAGGAAGCAAGTGTGGTGGGACAGCTGCATGTACAGAAAGGAAGAGAGATGGAGAGGAAAGGAAAGACCAGGAAACAACTTCAGGGAAAGAAATTACCATTTCAAACCCCCAAATTGAGTGAACCCACACAATACTGCAATTAGATCCTTCACAGTTAATTCAAATCATTGTATTGATGTCTTAACCTATCTATATGATCTAGCACAGCATAGGAGAACCAAGACTGACAGAGTGTCCCTGGTTATATTTAAGATAGAGTAGCACACTTTCGGCTGAATAAAATTACATGATACGTACTTGTATTCCTAAAGGCATATGTAGTGCTTCTGCTATTCCATCTTTCCTGTACTTTTTATATGTAAAAAAAAAAATGCTCTTACATTTTAACTTGATAGAAATTTAGAAATTAAACAGCTGTTTGAAGAAGTCATAAAAATTATTTGCCTGATGATTAAATTCCACAAGTTTGTTAGAAATGAAATCACTTGATATATAGAATATAAGCTTGATATATAGAATATTTCTTTGTATAATTATTAGGTAACAGTGAGTAAATCTGAGCTATCTATCAATAACATGAATTACGTTTAAGTGTTCATGTTGGAAATAGAAGGACTGGCTGCATGGATTGAAAATGGAAAATTAAATCAAATAATTCCACTGCTGCTTCTTAAATTGAGCTAATTTTATCATATTAAGCATGCTTTTACTTCTCCACATATAATTTGCAATTTACTGTAGTGTTTTCCTGAGACTAACCTTTTATCATCACTTTTTGTTAATTGATTAAGGAAGCCTTTAGCTGTCGACAAGTGTATCAGCATTTGCAGCTTGCAGAAGGCTTGATAAATTCATTTTCCAGCTGTGCCTATCTTTGTTTGCAGAAATATTCTTTAGTAGAGTATCTAAAAGAATTTGCAACGTTTTCATTTCTTCATATAGACTCATTTTGTGATTTCAATGCAATTTCATAAATAGTGATGTTCTGCAATTTTAGCTGTACTGAGCTGTTAGAAGATGAAGTTAAAATGTAGATTGCTGTTAAACCAATGGGATCCCTGAATGGAATTTAATTACTAAATCATTTTAATTTCTGTATTAAAAAATGGAGGATTGCTTCTGTCCTGATTTGTTTTTAAAAATTAATTTTCCCTATAAAATATTTCTAGACAAATATATTACTTAAACTTTTCAGATCATTACCTAATGTACATTGCAGTCATAGTGGACATTCTTTACATCAAATTTTCCAATATTTACAATTTCCTGAAATTTAAAGCTCTTTTGAGTCTGTCCATGCCTGATGCAGAAACCTG
This sequence comes from Entomyzon cyanotis, assembly GCA_024500445.1. Classification (NCBI taxonomy): domain Eukaryota; kingdom Metazoa; phylum Chordata; class Aves; order Passeriformes; family Meliphagidae; genus Entomyzon; species Entomyzon cyanotis. The sequence goes on along the minus strand of JAKEPQ010001007.1, from coordinate 6,767,194 downwards.
AAATGATCTCAAGCCGACTTTGAGGGGAAGATAGGTATGAAACCTCAGCAAAACCATGATATTGCCATTTCTAAGGATAGAGGAGTAATGGAGTTTCGACTCTCTTGACATGGAACTGTAGAGGAGTCTTGAAGAGGAGCTCTGCTCTTACCACACAACCCCTCAAATCTCATTTTGCCATGGTAAGGCAAAGAATGGCAGGATTTGATAGCAATATTCCCAAAAGACTAATTTATTCTCCAAACATGCACCATGTGGAGAGGTAGGAAATGCAGAAAACTGATATTGTCATGTAGTGCAATTCAGGACTACCAGGAGAGAGTCCTGAGGGGCTGAATATTAGAAAAGAGTTAAAAACCACCCTTCCCCTCAGGCACCAAGTTGGTAAGGGAGAGAAGGAACCAGTCTGGTAAAATTGCCAGGGAGATGAGTAGTGTTGCCAAGCCTACAGAGTCCCAAATTAGGTCTGAAGGAAGTCCTGATTTTGGTTTTAAAAATTGATAACTTAGCTTAGATATGGCTGAGGTTCTTGTTTTTAAAACTTTTGAGATTTATTTGCAGTAAAAGTTCCCAGCCTTTCCATGTACGACCATTAAGAAAATATTCTTTTTCCTAAACATAATGCAAATAGGAAAAAGCAGAAACTTCACAAGAAAGTACCTAGCCCAGCAGCTGGAGCCTTAAGGAAACCATAAATTATTTAGAGCCTTTTTGTCTTAAATGTCAATAAACTTTTGAGAGGTTATTGAGGCAGGAAGGCAAGAAAAATAAGTTGAGTAGGAGTGGATATGTACAAAAGAAGAGCAAGTAGCAGGAAAAAGAGATGGGATAAGAAGAGAAGTAAGAAGTGCAGAAACTGGGAGAAAGACTTCCAGGAAGAGAGATACTGACACTTGAAATTTGTTTGGTTTGGGGTTTTCTTTTCTACTTTTTCTCCAGGTTTTGCATAAGCAGCATGTAGGGGCTGAATGAAGCTTGGCTGAGCATTTCCTGCTTGTTCAGGCTGGTTTCTCTTGACTCTTATCTGCATACATTCCCACATCCCTGTTTAATTAAGATTATGTGCACAAAGGCACTTCAGCACCTGAATCTGCTTGCACATGGCAACCCACTATGTTCTGGGAAAATGGGAAGGCAACTAAATCCTGCTGACATGGGATAAATAATTTCAGGTAATTGTGCTGTAAAAGAAATTTTCATCATCCCCTGTGAACCAGAGCTTCTGTGTGGGGAGGAGCACTCTGGCAGCCTGGGTGGGACGTGTGGGATGTGCTATAGCAGCAAGGTGCCCTTTGTCCCTACTCTGACAGAAGAACCCTGTTCAATTTTTTTGAAGTAACCAAAACTGGGACTCTCCCAAGCTGTCCCTGTGGCTTTGCTAGTGATTACCATCCTGAAGTGAAAGGAAACTTGTCCTTGCACCTCATCCTCTCCTGTTCAGTGGGTTCTGCCAGCTAATGGAGTGAATAAGGCAAGTGTCCCAGGGGAGAGGAGCAATGGAGATGGAGCCATGTGTTTGTGACACATGAGATGGACATGTGTGGCACACTGGTAGTAACAACAAGTGCGGCTGCATGGTGACAGAACAGACATGGAGAAGCCCTTATGCAGAAAGCATTTTCCTCTCCTTGTTGAGGTGAAAGGGTGATGAATAGTGCAGGAACGTTGAAGGATTTTAAAAACATGGTAAAACTCCAGCTGTAACAGTCAACATAGAAAACTGATACAAAGATTGAACAGCATCTTCAGAAGACCTGAGAAAACTACTTCAGGGTTTCCTTTCTTTAAAAAATACATAAAATCAAGCTTGAAATCAGGCTGATTTCTGGGTACCTGATATTGGGGTAGATACCTACAGGTAATGAAATTTATCTCTGTAAACACTGCTTTTGCAGATACTGCTATTTCAGCAGTGTAGAGTGGTGGGTTTTATTTAGGGAGATGATTAAATTGGTTAATCATGTTTTATCTGACTCTTATTCAGAAATTGCTGTGCAATGGTTGGTTACTTTTGGAAGTGGTTCTTGTTGAGGCTTGCATCTACAGGTGAAATTTGGAATTTGAAAAAAATGTGAAAAGTCTATGATCACTATGACAGCTACTGTACTCTTGTGTTAATCCTTAGAACACTGGGATTGTAGAATGTGATGATATCCCTAAAACCCTTGAAATGTTCCTCATTTTAAGGCTACTTTGTTTTCTGCCTCTCAGGCAGACCTGAAACAAATACACACTCTGCTTAAGGGTAATTCGGTGTTATACACCTTTTCTGCAGTAGTGCATTCTTTGGTCTAACCTGTTAATTAGTTTTTATTTTTCCTAGACAGAGTTATTTGTGCATGCATTCAAGGATCAGCTGGTCAGAAGTGCCCTTCTAGCACTGTACACAGCCCGACCTGGCTGTGTCCTCAAGAAACCAGCTGTGCCTAGAAACAGTGCAGAAGACGAGGGTGATATGCAGCACCAGGACCATCCTTCTCAGATGAAAAGGCAGGACTCTATACCCCACCACTCTGAGTACGATGAGGAAGAGTGGGTAAGTAGCCAGAAACCTTGGTTGGTGTTCAGTGAGAAACCCTACAAATCAGCATAAACAAGCACAAGCGCTAAGTGTCCTTGTCACATGTCATTGTGGGGGGAAAGGGGTGCAAAACTGTAAAATTGTGTTTTTCAGATGCATCCCAGATTTTGAAGCTCAATTCAAAGGATCTTCCTAAGTACAGTGTGCTGCTCTGAGACTGCCTGTTTGTGCATGTAACAGGGAAGATGATGAATATCTTCTTGCCCAGACAGAAAAATAGTCTTTCTATACTCTTGAATTGGTTTTGCTAGTGGGGCAGATTTAAGAAACAGCATGTACTGTTCAGAGAGAAATGTTCTTTTCTTCCTCACCCCTTCAAGCACCCGTCCTGACCCCTCAGGCTGTAACCAGTTTAAATACACATGAATTATCCCTTAGCAAAACAGAGCCTTTTCCCCTTAGATTCTGTTCTTAGAGGGTGTCTGAGATTGTGTGAAAGAATTAAATATAACTTTTAGATTTTAACATTCTTAGCATATTGTTCAAAGATATTTATTATTTATGTGGCTGAGATTTTATAAATCAATTATTTTGGTAGATGTCTTCATAATAAATCTGTTCATTTGTTACATATATACTCAAGCTATTTTTATTCAGTCCAGGCTCATGCTTTGAGTTCATCACTGTATTCTCATAAACGTAAAGGATGCCAGCATATTCATCTCTACTGTAAATAATTAATAACTTGTGTGAGCTATGGTATTGCACCTGAACTGTAATTTTTATCCACACCAAAAATAAGGGAAGAAGAATATATTTCTTCTAGAGAAAAGGCAATTATTTCCAGCCCTATGCATTAAATAGTCATGAAATTTAAACAATAAATAACTCATTCTTTTATTTGTCCTCTGGTTTTAGAGCCTTGAATTCCCTTTTTCTTTTTTTCTCAAAAACCTGAGGGGCTGGAATGGTGGTTCTTTCCTTGAAACTAAAGCCAAAATGTTTGTTTTCAGCTGTTGAAACATTCAGAAATATAAATAACACAATTTATAAGAGAGAGAATCTCACATTGTAAAAAATGGTGCTTCTGTGCAAGCTGTATTTTAACATAGTACTGCAATTTAGCATCTCTGAAGTGAAGATAACTTTGCTCTTTTTCATTACTGATTAAAAAAAAATCTTCTGGGTGCTTGGTCCTCACCTATTAAAAAGTATAAATGTGTAATTTTAAAGTGTATCTATTTTTTTTCTGCTGAATTAGTAAGATTATCTTGATTCAAAATTGTGTCTTTCACTATTTTTTGGGTTAAGCTGAGTCAGTCACTGTCAAACTTGAGACAGTACTTGAGACTAGGGAAATTTCATTATTTTACCTGAATTTGAAGGATTAGACTTTGATTAGATCTCAGTTCTTTCTGTCATCTGAGGTGATTGATAATGTGAGTTTTAATGATCCAGTTGTCATTAGCATTATGAAAAGAGAAAGAATAAATTCATATAAAATTTTAAAAAGTATTAATCTACCCTGAAAGTCAACTATAAAGGAAAAAACTTAGATACCTTGCTTTGTATGCACAGTACTGTATTCTCCTTCACTGTTACGGGATTTTTTCTCATCATTATCAAGCACTTGTGTTATATTTTGCAATTGGATTTTCAGTTTCAGTTTTGCCTGAAATCTAAATTCTTGAACAAATTTTTAAGCTGACTCTGTTCCATCCACTTCCCATGGCTGTGTTACCTCATGACAATCACAAAAATACAAATGCTCATCCCAGAGTCACTGGCAGCTGTATGGATTAAGCTGTTTATATTGGTGCACTATGCAGCAGGAAAGCATCACTGCTGAAGGAAAAATATTTAACTTGAGAGTTTTACATTGCCTCTGGGTAGATATTCTCTTCTCTTGCCAGCTGCTTCTGCTATCCTAGAACCTCCCTGCAGGAGGACACAAAGCAAGTCTTCATGTATAATGCAAGAAAAGGTGGGCACATTGCCACTTGTACTGTTCTGTACTTCTGACTGACTGGTTAACATGGCTGGAGCTACAAAGGGCAGAAAAAAATGGCATTTCCAATAAGCTATGTGCGAATGCTGACGTGGTGATCAGACATAGGGCTGAAAGACTGATGCGTGTGGGATATATTCCATTCTGTGTGCCACAGTACAAGAGGGTGTTAATCATGCACATTTATTAAGATATTTACTTCATCTATGAACAGAGCTCAAAAAGACCCTAAGGAAATATCTGAATATCCATCCACATGAAGGAAACACAGCATTTTCGGAGCGCTGGAAATGCAGATGTTGTGTCATACCTGGCACAAGTAAAGCACACAGCAGCAGTGGTGTATATGGAGGGACGAGAAATAACTGGGGAGTTTCGTAGTGAATTCAGAAAGGCTGAGAATCCTTTGCAAACAGAGAGACAGCCCCTGGGCCTCCACTGGCTGGCAGTGTTTAGAAGGACGGCATCCACTTCGGTGCAGTGACAGAAAAGAGTATCCATTCCTGCTCCCCAAATTGAGGAAGCTCTATTAGTTTCTAATGATACTTTCAGAGCAGATGGAAATTAATTAATGTTTTTTCAGTCGGGTAAATGAAAGCGAATTAATTCACAGGTTGATTTTCAATTGTCTAGGAAAAGTATCCAGCTTTCACTGATGCCAAGGCCTAGCTTTCCTTGGAGGTCTTTCAGTGTGCATGCCTATTTGCCTGTGCCACAGCAGAGGTGACAGTAGAAGTGTGACCGTGACCACCTCAAGCTAGCAATACCCGGCTACATGTGCCAGGACTCCCTAACATCCCAAATGGCTTCTGAAGTTTGGAAGGAGATGTAAATATGTCATTGCCTTGTCTGAATGGGGTGAAGCCCTATTACAGATTTTTGCCTTCCCTGTCACTGCCTTGACTTTTCTCCTTAAAGAAGCAGCAATGAGAGGGAGACAGAGATCTTGTTCCTCTCATTCTTTCATACCACAAACTTACTATAGCTCCAGCAACTGGTGGGAAATCTGTGATCAGGGGAAAAGTATCCTGCTTAGAAAACTAGTATTTCAGTGTATCAAGAAATATTTCTCCTGATCCTTCACTTCACACAGATGGCTTATAAGAATGCTTACTCAAGAGACTGCATGGACTCTATTTTGTCCTTCAACCTGGTACATGCTGTAAAATGGTCACTTGTGAGGTTCTTAGGCAAATTGAATATAGACTGCTTAAGGAGATGAAAGGTGGGTGGAAAATGTGCTAGGCTACAGGAAAATATTCTGGAAATCATAATTGATGACAATGTGAAATGGATGAATTTCTTCTCATTGAGAATCATAGAGAGCGACTTGATTTTCACTGATTGGAAAATGCATTTTTACTTGAAGTTTGTTCCTGCCAAATGACAGAATTCCAACAGCCCTCTTAGAAAAAAATGACTGCCTTTGGTGCAGACAGAATAACATTTCAAGGAATAATATATAGCTCTACTTTTTCTGTCTGCCTATAATCCCAGAAACCTCCTATGTGGAGAAAAAGAGCTGTGGGACAGACCCTTGCTCCCTCTCATTTGCTTGTATGTAAAAAAGCTAGATATATGATAATAAGAGTGAGCTTTCTGTGAGATGCTTATGAATTTTGCTTCTAAAAAATCCCACAGGGAATGTTTGTTGTGAATATTGCATAGACATCATCTCAATGCTGGGTTAATAGTTGCTTTGAAAAGAGAAGAGTGCTCTTTCCAAAGTGAAACAGGGACTCATATTTTGTTGCTTGTGCAATAACTCCAGATACTCATTAAGAGCTTAATGCTTTTTGTGTTGGGAGTAAACTCCCCCAGCAGACAGAGGAAAGGGAAATTGCATTGCTGCAGCCACGCTGTGCAACTTGAGTTGCATATTGCTCAGCAGCATAAGTGATTGGTAGCCCTGAAATTTCCTGATACTCTCTGGTAAAAGTTGGTGATATTTGGGGGCTAGAATTTTTACTATTTTCAGTATTTTACTGCTCTTCATAGAATCCTCCCCAAAATTATTCTTGCAGGTGGTAAAAATCACTTGCTTTGCACATATTCTAAATGTTTTTCATTATTGCTTGAGGTGCATATAGGATGAAACTTTTGAAGGAATCTGTACCTGTCCTCTGTCTTTTAATTGTATCTAAGCATGAGTTTTCAATTTTTTTTAACCTGCTTTCTTGTTATTTTTTGCAACTCTATTTTTGTGCCTGACGACCTGACATATACATAATGGCATTGTAAAGGACAGAGCAAAGTAGTGATATGATCTTCTAATTTTTAAACCTCAAGCCAATCTGGTTGCTCTGCATTATTTTCAGAATGACTCAGCATTAAAACATGTATTGGGGGGGGTGGTTTCTGTGGGTTTGTTATGGTTTGGTTTTAGTCTGATTGCTTGTCTTGTGTACAGTCTCATTTCTTTTGTGGATTGGTTTTCTCCTTATTCAGTGCCACAAAGGTAGGTGCAAGAGCTTTGATTTCTGCAGCATCCAGCACTTGAAGGACCCTCCCTGTATCTCTGTTCTATAACAGCTCTTTCTTACACTCCACATTATTTCTTTTGTTCTGTGCTTATACAGAATTTCTTCTATCACTCTATTACTTCTGTAATTCTCTTATTTATTACCAGTTTGGTTAAGTGTGATGTTTGCAGTTTATGTAAGAGGTGAGGAACAAATTTGAAATTTTGTGACTTATAAACATGCCATGACAGGAAGTTTCTCATTCTAGTCCTTGAATTTTACGTTTGCTTCAGCAGAGTAACTGATGTGATAAAATACAGGATATGTTAAATTATCAAAAAGAGGTTTTTAGGTACTATGACAAAACTGCCAGTTCCACACAAGGTTTGATTTGGCAAGGCTTTGAGTGTGTCTACACTCTTAAGGTATCATTTAAATATACAAAACTGCTCAGTTCCTTGCTATTACACCTGAAACTTTGCCAGCATTTTCATGTTGAGTTTGAAGCACGTATTCTCCTGTGTCTAAAAACCGTAACAGTTTCAGTTCATTTACACTGCAAGAAACTCCATGAAAAAGGCTCAGGTTGTTAATAGGCTGAAGGATGAGAGAAATAGTCATACGCTGACACCCAATATTTGTAGTAATTTGCATGTGTCTGTCTCCACTTTAAGGTGTTAATGTTACTATTGTCTCTCTTTTTTTTTCTTCTTTGGTAACATGCAGTGATAATTCTGCTCTTTTCAGGACAGGGTGTGGGCTAATGTGGCAAAGAGTTTGAACTGCCTTATAGCCATGGTGGATACACTGCTTGAAAAAGACACCATCAGCGACAGCAAAGAGGGTGAAAATGAGCCTTCAGCAGCAGATTGTAAGGTGTTGCACTCAGGTGGTAAGCAACCCCGGCAATTTTTTTTTTAATCATTGACTAGAGTAAATAAAATTTTAAACAGCTACAGAAAAGTCATCTAGAGAAGACTCCATAGTATTTTCAGTGAGCGTGCCAATAGCAAGGTTTTGCACACTTGTAGGGAGTTTATTTATTAAACTACAGATTTATGATATGCTCAGTCTGCTTGCCATGCTCAGTTGTTTGCGTTACAGTGTAAACTTTTTGAAACCACAATATTTTATTTCTGAAGGATGATGTAATTTAATTTACTTTAGATTTTACTTGCATGCAGTAACTTCAGGGGAAGAAAAAATGGAGTGTGTTTTACCCTGCAGGAAACCAGTAAGGAAAGGTGAACATTCTGTATCAGTGTCATTCTTCTGAAAACCCTTCCACTTCTCTGAGGCAACATACTGATTTTTGTTTTCTGATTTGATAAAATTCATTTTTACCTGGATATACCTGTCAAAGCCTGTGTCAAAAGGCCAAGTAGAAAAATTCCATGCGGCGATGTAAAGAAAATTTTGACCACAGCAGGTCCTTGTCACCAAATCTTTTGATCTTCTCTTATGGCTTATTCATGTTTGCATTCTCTATGCTTACATTAGATCTGCTTAATAAGTCGGATGAGACTTTCTGGAGTGAAAGTGTGTTGCAACAAATGAAACAGATCCTTAGTGATAGTGGTGGTAGTCCTCATATAAGGAAACCAGAGCCAACCTTTGTGCCACTCTTCAGTTAAATAAAACAACTTTCCATACAAAACAACAAACCAACACAACTTCTTTATTCTATGGAGCATTTTATCCTGTATCTTCCTTTACATGTTCTCCCCAGAATTTTATATAATTTTATATCAAGAGTTTTAAAGGTATCAGTACTCACTTGTAGTTTCTTTCTTGCATAAAAGAAATAAAATTACTTTTTAAACTGTGTATTGTTTGTGTAGTACTGTGAGTACGGTGAGTTCTGTGCGATTCTAGTTGTAGTGTTGATTTTTAATGCAGGTGTAACATTTGCATTTTTACCAGTATGAGAGATTTGTGCCAGAGTCCCGGGAATCCTTGTTTTCAGTGCCAGGTATGTTGGACTTGATTTTGTATGAATAGTCCAGAGAGCAGCTTATTCCGTATCTGTTTTCTTCTCTAATTTTCTGTGTACTAGGCATGCCACGTTAGAGAGGTAGATGATATTATCTCTGTTCTCTAGTGAAGGCTTGCAGGTGCAAAGTATCAACACAGCCTTCTACATTTTTCCTGCCTTCCTCAGAGAAGGTACAAATATTTAACTGACAGGTAGGGGTAGTTTTGAACTTGAAAGAACCCTTAGATAGTGAAACCAAGCATATCCATTGCAATTAAAAGAGCAAAATTGAATATTGTTCTTGTTCCTAGCTCCCGCCTCTTCCCTGTGGCACTATCGAGCTTTCCTGCTACTGTTAGAAGTCCGGTCAGGTAAAATAGTAGTAGTACACTTTCAACCAAACTTTCTCCCAGTGACTGCAGTGCATTTGTGTGTGTATGCATAGACAGACATGTCCTGGGCTTTATCTGCATTTCATAGCTATGGAACAAAAGTTCAGATTTCCAGACCTCCCTCCTCTATCTGAAAGAAAAGGTATGATTTAGGACAATTATTTAGGAATTCTTTCTGACATGCCTGGCAACATGAACTTTTACAGACTTTCCCTCACTCTCTCCAACCCCCTGAACATGTCCTCTTTTATTCTGTATAGGCCATTATGAATTTCACCAGTCCATTTGAGTCTTTAATTCTAGTGTGCTCATAGCTTTGACTGAGGCTCACACCCTATACAGGCAAATGAAATATTGGTTAGAGCTTTTAGGTGACAAATAAAAAAAAACCCCAGAAAGTTACATCATGTTAAATACTATAATAAGCAGTCATCAAGTAGAATGAAAGGTAGCACTTGCTAAGCAATAATGATAATTGTAATGGCTCAAAAATTATAGATGAGTTTCATCCAGCTGAGAAGTTGTCGTCTGAAGCTGGTGGGCCAAGGATACATAAAATATTAAGCTGCTATGGTCCTGGAATAAATTCTTCTCTTTTTCCTTCATTTCAGGGCCTTCCCTATTTCTCTTGAATCAGTACAGGTGCCCTTCTGGGAGAGCTGAGTCACTGCTTTTGTTGAGCTGTCCTGAAAGTTCTGTAACTTTCCCATCACATGAGAACTGCAGACATTTGTGGGGTATACTGCTTTGTTTTCATGTTCTCCTTTTTGAGGAAGACATAAATTGTGGAATGCCTTGAACAGCTTGTAGGACTTTCAAGGTCATGCAGAAATTGAGACATTTTAAAATTGCTTTCTTTTATGGGACTAACTTTAAAGATGGAGCTTTCTGAAGAGCTACCCAGGTGTATGCCAAAGTTGTTTGTCTAATGGTTTTCAAAACCATTGCCTTTGGGGCCAGAATTTTTCATGCTTGCCTTCTCTGTGAGAGTGTGGGTTTAGATGTTTGTTTTTCTCTGCATCTCCCGCTCTGAAATTTAACATGAAACCCTGAGGGTGCACCATGAAGCACCTATACAGAGGTTGAGATTCCAAGTTTGGAGTTATAAATTTGGCCTTACTTCTGCTTCATTTTGCATTTGAAGCCTGGCTGCGAGCTCATAGCATTTTCCTATGATATAAAATCAGTGTGTGTACACCCATGGACACATCTGTAAAATTACAGAATTTTGTGCCACTTACAATTCACAAACATGACATAAATGAAAAGCTTGCCACATCTTGCTCTTATATATGATAGTAATTTGAGCATATTTGAACATAATGTATTTCATTAACACTGCAAATGTATGGGCACAGATTAATCTTTGAGTCTGAAACTGCTTTAGTGCTGGAGGTGATCCTCAGAAAAATTCTGCTGCTTTTGTAAGAAAAAAGAATACAGAGTTTTTAACAGAATAATGATAAATATGCCTTAAAGTATGGGATGAAATTTTGGCTTATTTAGTGAACCTTACCATTTTTTTTGTAGCATGCAGCTGTCACCGAAATCAGTGGGAAAATAAGAAAAGCTCTCTAACACTGTATATGAAGTGATAGAGAATCAGGCATTACTTTATTTGCTGGCCAGGATGTGCCTAGGAAAGTATTCCAAGAACACATGACATCAGAGAATTTTCTCCCGAATTTTATGCAGTCAAAACCCCCTGCTGGAGGTGGTATCTGGTGAATGTCTGTGATAACCCCATGACCTGTGGATGTTCAGTGGGTGCCACAATGTCCTGCAGATGTTCTGTTAATGGTCTTTATCTTTCTGGTTATCTTCGGGGTTACTCCCAGTCCGTGGTATGTTAATCCCATCTCTGTAGGGTGATATTATATCTCTTAAAAAAAACTAAAGAAAAGCTCCTTTCCCTAGGTAAAGTCAAGTAAAACTAGCTAGAGAGATATAATAAAATTTCTGAAGTTATATTGTTTCTGACACAGCAATGGAAAACATTTCTAAGGATGCACACGTGTTCATTTTAGATGACAGAAAATGTTATGACAACAATTCAATGCAACAGCATCTTCATATAAATATAGATGATGTTATAACATATATTTAGAGTTTCCTAAAGTAGGTTTATATTTGCAGTCTCACTGTTGACATCGTGTGATCTTATTCCTTTTTTCCAAACATGTCCATATTTATTGTTTGGAATCTTTGTAATTAGAAGTATCGGGGCACTTTTTTCCCTGTACTCTGCCTTTCCGTGTGAATTATACCTTCCTTAGCTTAACTTTTCATGCAGTCTGACCTTTGAGTGTATTCTAAAGACTGAATTTGAGTTACAGTTACCAAGGTAACATGCTATGGTTTCATCAGTTGCTGGACTATGATTCCTCAGCAGGATAAATCAGGAGAAGGATTTTAAAGGAGAGAGGTTTTTTTTGTTGCTCTTTTAACTCTAGTCTGGTTTGCTTTGGAGAAATATGTGACAATATTAAATTCTTTTTATGTTTGCCTTTTCATTTTCCATGAAAGTTGGAATGTGAAAGCCTGTCCTGCAGCATTAGAGGTGCCAGTGAAACACAGCAGTTTGCTCTTGTGCTTACAGAGTCCCTGACAGATCTCTGTGTTTGGCTGCTGTAAGAGGCTGTTGTTTCCATCTGCTCCTTGTACCACCCCATCAGAGCTCCCACCCAGCTATTCCTCCGCTGGCTCTGGGTGAGAACTCCCTAGTTTGATACACACAGGATCCCCCACATTATCTCAAGATGTTTGAGTTGGCAGTGTGATTGCACCTGGATTTTGCCCTTAAGTGAATTACAGAATTGTAAGCTCTGTGAATTGGCCATTCATAACCTTTGGCACAGGTAGCAAAGAGCACCTGGAGAATGGTGCCACATTTCCTAGCTGCAATTAGAGGAAACATCAGTTCCTACACACATTGCTACAGACATGTGTGGGTTCATTTTTCTTGTATTATCTGATACCTGTTGGGCACTGTATAAGTCTAGATTGAAACTTTCTGACTTTCAGTGCCCAGGGCATGGGCACTCCATCCTTTCAGTGCATCTCTTCCAATGCAATGCTGGTAGAAGTGGGAAATAAAGCCATGTTCTAGTTTTACTTCTATCTTCAGAAAAGCTTTTATTGCAAATTATCATTTAGTCAAGAAGATGAAAATTTTTCCTGTGGTCTGTGTTTCCTTGAGTAGCAGATATAATTTATTTTAAACAATCACTTCTGAAAAGCTTTGTCTTCCCTTCCTCTTCCTCACATTTTTCTTTCCTTTTCCCTTAAGCTTGTCTTTGCATCAATTCTACTTCTGCCTTTTTTTTCCCCTTTCCCTTCTCACTTCTGTGTCATCCTTTTCTTTTTGATAGGATCCTTGCCTGGGCCAAATGTAGCCCAGCACACAAGAAAACCCCATCAGCAGTCCTTTCTCTAATACTTAGGCTACAGACAGAAACTGAAAAATGTGTAAGGGAAAGAAAGACTATTTAACTGAATCAACAAGCTAAAAGAAAATATCAGAATATTTAGGTGCACAGCATTCATAGAGCAAGATTTATCCATTACTCCTGTGTTTAAAGTGTATTACATTTCCTTGGCTTTGTCTTTTATTTCCTTTTTTTTTTTTTTTTTTTTTCTGTTTTCATTGTGACTAATGCTGCTGAGATACCTGTATATCTATGATTAAATTGTTTCAGGTTTCATTATTAATCCATGTGACAGTGTAGAAAATCTTGGATGATTACAATGGAATAATTAATTCAAAATTATTCTTCTGGACACCAAACTGTTCAAAGTAAACTACTAATTTTTAAAGTGCAGGAGTACCACGAAGACTTACTCAGGATTTTGCTGTTCCTGTGAGAACTGCTGCAGCATTATGAGCACAAAGCTTCATCCTTTCTCAAAGAGCTTAACCCTCTTGCTGGAGTTAAATTGAGCTTCAAGAGCTGAGTGGCAAGATGAAGAAATAAGGCACTGGCATTTTCATGGTGCAAAGTTGAGTATGTGAACTCTTCTAAGTCAGTCTTTTTAAACTCTCTTTAAGAAATAGAAATTAAAAGACTGTTCCTGTCCTAGTTGAGTAAAATCAAATTCTGGTTTAATTATTTCATGCTGGTTTTGAGGGATTTACTGCTGCTCTGTGTGTTTGTTGGTTCGATTTGCCTGCTTTTTTCCTTAAAAGAGAGTGTGTCTAATGTTCGATTTGTGATATCAAGACAGCATGTTTATGTTTTTTAGCCCTATCATTTCAATTCTATCATGGATTATTTGTATGATCAGGTAGTAAGTGATTAACACAAGTGAAAAGTTACCTTGTGGGTAGCTGCTGTTACATTTATTACCATATGTCTGTAGTGCCTGTTTCCTTTAAGAGTATGACATTATGCTTCTGCTTTTAATTTCAGGCTTAGTTTTTAATGTCACACCATTTAAGTTTTGAGGTGACTTAACGCCATTAATGGATTTTATGTGGCACAAACAGCAGTGACAGCATTGACTTTTTTCTCTGTTGCTAGGGCAAAAGGAGATAGGAGTGCTATGCTGAAGCATCAGTGCTTTTCCTTTCTAGTTACCAGTATATTTTAATAAGCACTTCAGTGGGCCTGACTGTGAAAAGAGCAGGACCTTGCTTTTCTGCCAAACTTTATCAAATTTAACATGTGGTTTGACATATCGCAACTTGGCTATGAGCATGTAGAACTGACTAGCTGGGTGCTAAGCAGGTCATTTGCCTGGGCAGGCCTGCTGATTACGGAACATGGGACTGAAGGGCATTTTCCAGCAACCAAAGGGCAAATCCTGTCAGAGGCTGAACTGCCACAACTCTCTTAGCAATGGACATGGAATATCTACTCAGTGCTTTGCTGAACATAAACTTTTGTCTTAATCTCATTCTAACTGCACAGTGGTGGTACCATCATTTTAATTTCATCCTTCTATTTTTCATTTTAATATGTTTAGCTTTTATGTCTTGTTTTAGTTTCATTTCCAGTGGCTGACTAGCACAATTTTTGTATTGAGTTTCCTGAGCTTCATTAGTAGGCTCTGACAGTTTTTTTTGGATGCTAAGTATTGCAAACTGACAGGCTGCCCATGTCATTTTAGCGACCTGACAGTCATCCTGGAGTCTCCTTGTTGCTTCTGTTCTCCTAGTGTCTTTTTTGAGATGTTTACTCATTCGGTTAATTCTTTGGCCTTTTTCAAAGGATTTTCCACTGTGTTGTGGATACAAATCTTGCAATTTTAATTTAAAAGAAAGTTGAGCTCTGAAGGGTCAATATATGTGTGTGAGTCCCTGAATGTGTTAAATACAAAAGTAATAATTTGTACTGTTCCTTTCCTGAAGTGACTCTTCAAAGGTATTCTGAAAGGTACTATAACCTAAAATGTATACATTTTAGGTTATACATTTAGGTTATACATTCACTAAAAGTGAATCTACAAAGTCACCCTAAGAAAACTCTTTTAGACATGTCAGCAGTAGCTCAAAATCAAGCAGCATTCTCAGGTATCAACAGCATTGTGGCAGGTTAGGTCCAGATAATATAAATCTGAATTTAAACCAGGATTTTAAAACTCCCTTTACAAATAATATCTTTTTATGAATTGTATAAGTATTACATATTTATGCCTTGCATACAAGACAATCTTGTTTTCTAATATCTACTGAATTTACTTGTAAGCTTCAAAATACCACTTTGTTTGTTTGTTTCACAAACATCAGCTTCACAGTTGTTCTCAGTTTCAAGAACAACTTACAAGCTGCAGTACTTACATATAAGTAGGTGTTACTGATGGATTTTTGGAGTTTTGTGTATTATTAATGAATGACCCTCATTTATATTCTTGCTGGAGTATTTGCAGGAGGACATACTGCGTAACAAGCGACACAGGGCAATCTTAACAGAGCAAAGATTGGGCACCTTTTTTCCCCCTACAGTTGTCTTTTCTAAGATGCCAGTCTCTGTTACACCTCCTGTTTTGATTTAAAATAAAATTATAAACATGAGAATATATTTATCCATTCATGAACATTCTTTTTTTTTCAACAATTCAATCCCTCTCATATTTGCCAACTAGCTCCACCTTCTGGGGACTGAACATCCTTATTAACTGAGATCAAGAAGTTTCAGTGTGAGCAAGGAGTAGATTGTTATAGAAAACTGAATCACACAAGAGTTGTCTTCTTTCCTTCTGACATGTGCAAATCGATTTATATTCTATAATAATTTATCTTTTCTCAGTCACTAGGATAAGGATTTCTACAAACATACAATTTTTATTGTTTTCCAAAAAGCCAAATACATATGTAAGTAAGGCTCTGTATTCTTTGGGACATTAAGTACTCAGTAGGATTTATCTTTAATAAATTTAGTGTGAATGTCCTTTAACAAAAAAATGGCCTTGAGAATTTCAGATCTTCAAATTCCTTTTAGATGCCACTATTACAGACAAAAATTACTTATGTTAGTAAATTAGTATTCTGAACATGTAGTCTCTGCCCCAAAAAATATTCTGAGAAAATTATCTTGAAGCTACCACAAGGTATGTGCAAAATAATTTGGAAAATTGTAATAGAAGGTGGTTATAAGTTGTTTACTGCCAACCTGGAAGGCTGCATGAAGGAGTATCCACTTACATTTGTTTTGGGCCCAGCTTTATTCAGTATTTTCATTACTGACTTGCCTTATGAAATATGGATGATGCTTATAAAATTTGCATATGCTGAAAGCTGGGAGAGGCTTCAAGCACTATGGTAGCAGGATTAGAATGGGTCCTGATGAAATGGAGCACTGAAATATTAGGCTGCAGTTCAGTAAGGACAAATACAAAGTTATGCTCCTGAAGAAGATGGAATGGTTAAGTGGCAGCTCAGTAGCAACAGATCTAAGTGTTCTGTGACTCGTGGCCAGTATGTGACCACCTCTATTCATAAAATTAAAGAATGGCCTGGGTTGGAAGGGACCTTAACGAGCATCTCATTCCAACCCCTTTGCCATGGGCAGAGACATGTTCCACTAGAGCAGGTTGCATTGAACACTTCAAGGGATGGAGCATCCATAGCTTGTCTGGGCAACCTGTGCCAGTGCCTCACCACCCTCACAGGGAAGAATTTTATCCTAATATCCAATCTAAACCTACTCTCTTTCATTTCGAATCCATTCCCCCTTGTCCTGTTCCTACATGCTCTTCTTTTATAAAAAAAGGCTGTTAACCCTATCCACATGACCTGAAATTGTAATAGCAGGTTCAAAAGTTTTGGTTAGTTGTAGAAATTCAGCTTTTTCTCTTGCACTGGCTGTCAGAGTTTTCTGCCACATCCTTGGCTGTGTTGGTATCCGGCTCTGCTTTCCCATGGAAGATGTCTGTTAGTTGTACCTTCAAGTCTACTTTAAAATGGCCAAGTATAATCTTTTTTATTATTTGCTGAAGTAAGATGCAGCCAACACACTCTATTCTTACTACGTGCAGCCCTGCTTATTGGTTCAGTATGCATTACATCTTTTGAGCTTGTTTTGCTGCAGTTGCTTTCGTTGGCATATGTTTATTGATTAATTTAATAAATTACAGCAATTTGATTTGAAAGGAGAGTTTAGATTGCCTGGGCTGTCTACTCTGACTTCCAGTACGTCACACCTTTTTGTCCACTTTATTTCTAAATTCATCTGTGTTTTGCAGCAGCCTCTGGTTGTTCTTCTGCTTTTATTCCCTAGAATAAACAACCCTGTTAGACCTTGTTATTTTCTCCTCATGAAGAGGGGAAATCAAGTTGCTGCTTAGCCTTTTTCACCGTCTTAAGGAGATTAAACTCTAAATCTTGGTAACTCTTCTCTGCAAGCTCTCCATTTTTCCAGGAGTCTCTTTAAAACGTGTACACCAGACCTTGGCACACTGTGTGTCATCACTCTGTTAGTCAAGGGCATGTATAAAATCACCTCTTTTTGTGAAGCTTGTAACTGGGGGTGGCTTGTGATCTGTTTTGTCAGGATGGCACTCATTTCAGAAGTGCTGTTTACCAGAGAACGCTTCCTCGTTCTGTGTTAATCATGTTTAAATATGTATGACTGTGTTAAAACACATGTTGTCTGACCACAAAGACAACAAAGGAACTCAGGTTGTTCTCTGTGCCTGCTCTGTCCTTGTTCCCCTTTCCTGCTCCTTACTTTCTGTAGTTTCTCCCAGCTTTCAAAGTTCTATGCCGCCTTCTTGGCTACCATTTTATTAATTCATGCGTTTTCCTGGAGCTCGGCCAAATTTACTGGCAACAGGAAGCTGTGTTTTCCTGCCTAAAGAACTTCCTCAGTACTAATGAGTCCTTCACTGGCCTCACTCAGAATGTTACCTGAAACAACATGCTGCTGTCTTCCACCTAATTACAACAGATTTTAATTATCATTGATTCTTAATTACACTGATCTACAGAAAATATGAGCCAGTGATGGACTGTATTAAGTCAGTTGCATTCCCAGCTTTTATATAGATTGTTCTAAACTCTTTTAAACTATACAATGAAACTGAGATTTAGATTCTGAAGGAGGGAGATTTATTTGTTCGTTTTTATTATTTGCTCAGCTTACGGGGTAGGCAAAGCCATATGCAACTGCAATGCAGGTCTGATTTTATTAAATCCTGTAAAATTTAGGAACAGCTGGGATATTGGGCAAGTTTGTGTAAGCTGTTTTGACTGTCCTCCACTCCTAATTATCACAGTTTCATTTGTAATGTATTAAAGACTCCCATTTTTCAAGCATTTCCCTAGTTTGTTTTTTCTGATATTCCTAGCATGTTTTTTTAACAGAACAAAATGTTTCAAAATAGTTCTAATTCTCTCTGGTAGAAGTAGCTAAAAAAATAATGAGTTCAATATCTCTAAATATTTAAAGAGAACAATATATAGAGAAGCTAAAAAGAGAAATTAATATGATCTGAAGCTTATTATATTTCCAGCCTGTGCCTTAAGCAGGTAATACCCTTCCAGATACGTATTTGTTATTGTGTTTTGCCATCCAGCACCCACTTTTTCTTAAATATTGGGTTATTCTCCCTGTTTTTGGCTTTTTGATACTACTTCATTTCTCATGTAGCCAGTTGCAAATCCTGGAAAGAACAGGAGATCTTCATCTCCACTGTATTTATTTTGTGCTAAATGAAGTTTTATGTGTTTCCCTGTATGCTCTGTTTGTGACACTTAAATACAAGTTTTACAGAGATGTAAGGATTGTTTAAAAAGGCCATTGTTTCAGGGTGCAGGTGGATTCAGGCCAGAGATTTAATCCCAGTCCTAGTGGTAAGCTGGAGTCCTTAAGCATGTTCTCCAGTGGCATTTCTGGTTCCACAATGGTTTGGGGAGAGCTGCAGGGTTGTTTTAAAGGGTGGGGTGATCTACACAGCCACTGCAGCCATCCTTCCTCGTGGAAAAGGATTTTTCCACTACAAGTTTTCCACTGTGAAATGCATGACCTGTCTCGTTCTAGGTGACTGGTATGAGCAGCTGTACCCGCTGGTGATTACTCTGAAGGACTGCATCGGAGAGGTGGTGACCAGGGCCAAGCAATCCATGGCGTTTGTCCTGCTCCAGGAACTTGCCTGTGGTTTGCCCCAGTGTTTGATGCTGACCCTAAGAAGAGATACCGTCTTTAGCCAAGCAGTAGGTTTTCTTGTGTCACTTACTTCCTTCTGTTGCTGTAATTATAAGCATACTGTTCATGCTAGCGTTTGTGGTTTTCTTTTTTGTTGGATTTTTTTTTCCAATTTGATGCAACTTTTAATATATTTTCCATGGTATTCACCTAAATATTTTATAATGTCGTAGGAAAATAAATAGTAAATATAAACTCATAATACTTGTATTACTGATCCAGAGAAGCAGGTCTGCAATGGACTGGAAAAGTTGCCTAATTTTGCTTTTGTACAAAGAATGGTCCATAAATCTACCTTTAGACTTCCTAAGTTATAGAGTTATCAAGTCTAGCTTTGAATATGTCTGGCTGGTATTCAAAATCACAGAATCACAGAACAGTTAGGGTTGGAAGAGGCCTCCAGAGATCATCCAGTCCAACCCCCCTGCCAAGGCAGGGTCACCTGGAGCAGGTGACACAGGAACACATCCAGGTGGGGTTGGAATGTCTCCAGAGAGTGAGACTCCACAGCCTCCCCGGCCAGCCTGTTCCAGTGCTCTGCCACCCTCAGTGTAAAGAAGTTCTTCCTCATGGTGAGGTGGAACATCTTGTGTTTGAGTTTATAGCCATTGCTCCTCATCCTGTGACTGAGAACCACTGAAAGGAGTCTGGCATCAACCTCTTGGCACTGACTTTGAGATATTTATATGCATTAGTGAGATCCCCTCTCAGTCTTCTCCAGACTGAGCATGCCCAGCTCCTGCTGTCCCTCCTCATATGAGAGGTGATCCAGATCCCTCATCATTCTTGTGTCCCTCCTCTGTCTCATCTTGTCCCTTCTCCAGTCTCATCTTGTCTTTCATGTCCTAATGAGCCCAGAATTGAACACAGCACACCAGATGTGGCCTCATTAGGCACTGGCTAGGCAGCATTCAAGCTAGGAATTTTTTTTTTCTCCTGGTCACCTTGGAAATGGAGAGCAGATTATTTGTTTTCAGTTTGTAGCAGTATTTTAAGTGTTCGAAGACTACTGTCATGTCTCTCCTCAGAACTGTGTTTCCTTGGTAAATAACTGAAGACCTTTGCATTTTCTTCTGTAGATCTGTTTTTTCAGATAGATTTTTCTCTAAATATTTCATTTAATTTCTCCCTAAAGTTATATGTTGCAACTACCAATGAGATTCAGTTGCATTAGATGTTGAACCACTTTCAAATCCATTGTAATTCACAGTCTTATGCATTTAAAGCCTGGCAACAGAGGTTCTGGTCTGATTTATGTCAGTGTAAATAACACACAATGCCACAAAAAAAATTGAGGTTATCTAATATAAATTAAGGGACTATTTCACTACTTTATACACAAAAAAAGCATCAGTAATATATTATTATTAAATGAAAATATATACCTATATAGTCACTAAACAGAAATATCTGTGGTGTTTGCTCAAATATCTAGATGTTACCTCTGTTGCGTATAATGATAGCAAGCCTTATTTTAACTATTCGTCTTGTAACAGTACACCTCTTAATTGCATGTGTTTTAATTATCTTTATAGCTCACTGGATTGGTCTGTGGGTTCATAATCAAACTGCACACAGGTTTACATGATCAAGGATTTTTACAACAGCTTCATACTGTTGGGTTGCTCGTGCAATATGAAGGACTCCTTAGTACATATAGTAAGTATTGTTCTGGGACAAAGTTTCTTATGTACTCAGCTCAGAAGTTTACCCAGGAAGTCTTTCTTTTAATCTCTGCACTGTTTCTAGTAATTTGGCTTGTTGAATCAACAAATATTATCCTTAGGAGACAGTAGACTTCCACATAATATCACAGCTGAAGTCATTGATACTGTGTTGTCAATTCTGCACCAAAAATTATTAATCTATTTTATTCTCAGTTCCTCTGAGAACATGAGCTGCTAATTGTTCCACACAGACCTGACCCAAAATACCAGGTTTATAAAGCTAATCCAAACAGAAGATTTAAACAGTTACTGCCTCCATCAATCCCATCCCTGATAACCAGTGCAGGTAATATGAAGATAGCCTGAAAACTGTGTAATTCCTAGTTTGTTACAGTTGCCATTATTTGATAGGTATTAAAAAGTATGTTCAGAGGGAGAAATTGCCTTATGTTTCAAACTTTGAAACAGAACTATTGGAATCTTTCCCCAAATTAGAGATTTTGACCAAATTAGAGGGATTTAGCATTTCTGCAGCTCTTTAATGCAATTGCTCACTTGGAGATTCCTGTCTTGCTCCCTTTTGCATGATGCTTATTGTTACTCTCAAAATCATTGTCCTCCATCAGCAGAGCAGCCTTTTAAAAACACTTTCAGAATAGACATAAATGGCTTTTCTGAAGTTATTCTATGCCTATATGGAGCAGTAATTTTCATAGTTATAATTTGGGCCACAGAATTGCCAGCAGTTCTAGAAATCAGTCTGGTTTTATGTAGGCTACTTTAATGTGGCTTTAGGACTGTGATTTTTAGATGCACAGACTGGAAAATATAATCCTAATATTGACTTACTATAACCTATACAGTAACTGATCTGCCAACTCTGTTAATAACCTCTTTAATCTTTTCATGTAGGTGAAGAAGCAGGGATGCTGGAAGACATGGCTGTGGGCATTTCAGATTTGCAGAAAGTAATGTTTAAAGTCATTGAAGCCAAATCAGAAGATTTTTTGCCTATTATAACTGGAAGGCGGTAAGAACTTTGTTTGCTGGAGCCCAGGAAACAAAGCTACAGTTTTAATCTGTAGCACACAAAACCCAGCTAATGGTTTTCTTGTTGCTGAATTCTGGTTTATGGAAAGTGCAGTAGTTTTACTTTTCAGAAGGTGAGGTAGTAGGGTAGTAGTAAAATCTTGTAAGCTCTGGGTTGCTCTCCTGATGAAAAGCTAAAAGTTCCAGTTACTAATACAAATTAATCAGAAAAATGTCTGTGTTGTGCAGAGCTGCCAGTGCATTATTCACACTCAGATACTGGATCAAAAACAAGTGACAAGGTCATTATTTACAAATGTTGCCTCTAACCGAGAAACTTTGGTTTTGAATGTCCAGAACTTGTATTTCAGTGTGACAAATGGAACTGCAATTCCAAGAGTTAAGCCTTGATTGTTTTTAAGACGGAAACCGAAAAACTTGGATGCCAAAACTTAGTGGTCACTTCTGAAAAATGAAGCCTTTCTTAACTGCTGGAAATCACATAGGACATACACAACCTCAGAAATCTTTGCACAAAGCCACTCCTATTTTATGAATCTTACATAAGTACTGGTGAATGTCAGGACATAAACTGAAATACTCCATTAATTTTGGCTATTTGAGGGTTAACAAGATTGGAATGGATTTTTCATCTTCATTATTGTTCTAGTCTGAAGCTCCAAATGTTTTTACTTTTGCAGAAATCACTTCCTTAATAGTATCATTATTCTTAAGATTACTGTAAATTAAATTCAGCTAAAAGCAGCAACTTTTAGAAAATATATGTTTCCCCTGAAGAGGACTTTCACCACTGATTTACTTAATTATTCTGGATGATTCACTCTCATCCTATGGGCCTTCTGAGAAAGGATTGAAATAAATAGCAGGAAGGCTGTAGTATGATAGGCAACACATTGGGAATAATTAAGAATAATTATGGTGTGTGGCTAAAACAGACGAAATACATCCTTTGTAAATCACAGTAGTAAAAAATCTTGAAAAATCCAGCAGCTACATTTACTGACTTGCTGCCATTACTGTGGTCCCTGAACTGTCACACCAGGAGGTCCTGGACTTGAAGGAGACCTGATGTTTCAGCTGCCTCAGGCATTCTGGATTGATGGACTAGTCAGTGTTTAGGAAGAATAGCTACGGCCCATGATTGCTGTACTGTGCTTACTGGCAGGTATTCGCTGGATGGGACTGGTATTGGAAAAAAATAAAATCTATAAAGCTTATGTGGAGGAGTCCCATTCCTCTTAGAGCTATGATGAGACTACTCCTATCAGACAGCATTGGAAGTCAACCATAAAAAGAGAAGACAGTGAAAAACCTAGTTATTTTGTAATTAATGTTTAGGAAACCCTCAATTTTTAGATCAGTTTGGTGTGCCTCGATAAAATGAGACTAAAAGACTGTAGAAATGCAAGACAGAAAATCAAGCCACAAATTGTTATCTTGAAGAGTCAGTGTATTCGCTTGTAATTGTTTTATCTAGGGAAGTGCTTAAGCCTGAGATTCTGTGTTCACAAACAGATCAATGCAAAGTGTGTGGCACTGTCTAGTGCCTGACCTGCTGGTGTGGGTGGCTGACCCTGGCCACCCAGTTTTCTATTCAGAAACTCATGTTCAAAGAGATTAAATAAAATGAGAGGCAAAAAAGTGTACTTTTAGAAAATTCTTTACAGAATCACAGGATATTCTCAGTTGGAAGGGACCCACAAGGATCATCAAGTCCAACTCCTGGCCCTGCACAGGACATCCCAAGAATCACACCATGTGTGGAAGAGCTTTTTCCAAACGCTTCTTGGACTGTCAGGATTGGTGCTGTGATCACTTTCCAGGGGAGCCTGTTCCAGTGCTCAGCCACCCTTTGGTGAAGAACATTTTCCTGATATCCAGCCTAAACCTCCCCTGACACAACTTCATGTAATTCACGTGGATCCTGTCACTGGTCACCAGAGAGAAGAGATCAGTGCCTGCCCCTCCACTTCTCTCATAAGGATGTTGTCACTGCAAGAAACTCTCCCCTCAGTCTCCTCTTTTCCAGGCTGAACAGACCAACTGACCTGAGCCGCTCATATGGCTTCCCCTCAAGGCCCTTCACCATCCTTGTGGCCCTCCTTTGGACACTCTCCAAGGACTTAATGTCTTTTTTATATTGTGGCACCCCAAACTGCCCCCAGCACTCGAGGTGAGGCTGCCCCAGTGCAGAGCAGAGCGGGACAATCCCCTCCCTTGCCCGGCTGGCGATGCTGTTCCTGATGCCCCCCAGGACACAGCTGGCACTCCTGGCTGCCGGGGCACTGCTGACTCACACTCAACTTTGCACTGACCAGGACTCCTGGGTCCCTTTGCAGAGCGTTGCTCTTCAGCCTCTCATTCCCCAGTCTGTCTGTCCATCCAGGGTTGCCTCATCCCGGGTGCAGAATCCAGCACTTGCCCTGGTTAAACTTCCTACACTTGATGATTGCCCATCGCTCTGATTTGTCAAGGTCTCTCTGCAGGGCCTCTCTGCCCTTGAGGGAGTTGACAACTCTTCCCAATTTACTGTCATCAGCAAACTTACTTAGTATTCCTTTGAGTCCTGCATCTGGGTCATTAATGAAGATGTTGAAGAGCACATGGCCAAGGATGGAGCCCTGCAGAACCCCATTAGTGACGAGACACCAGCCTGATGTCACCCCATTTGCTATAATGCTTTGTGCCTGACCCGTGAGCCTTTTGCTCACCCATCATATAACATGGTTATCTAGCTGTGTGCTAGACATTTGGTCCAGAAGGATACTGTGAGAGACTGTACCAAAAGCTTTGCTGAAGTCCGAAAAGGTTACATCTGCTGGCTTTCCTAGATCAGTTAGGCAGGTTAATTTGATAGACTGCAGCTCAGAAAGCTGACTGTATCCTGTGCTGCATCACAAGCAGCGTGGCCAGCACGTCACGGAAGATGATTTTCCCTCTCTATTCCACTCTTGTGGGACCCCACTTGCAGTACTGCATGCAGCCCTGGGGCCCCGCATAAGGACATGGACCTATTTGAGTGAGTCCAGAGGACTTAATGAAGATAATCAGAGGGATGGAGCATTTCTCACGTGGAGACAGACTGAGAGACTTGGGGTTGTTCAGCTTGGAGAAGAAAAGGCTCCAGGGAGACCTTACAGTATCTTCCAGTTCCTAATGGGATTACAAGAGAGCTGGACAGGGACATTTTATAAAGGTATGGAGTGATGGGGCAAGGGCAAATGGATTCAAACTAAAAGAGGGTAGGTTTAGATTAGATGTTAGGAAGAAATTCTTTACTGTGAGGGACTGAAAAAGATTGCACTGTGAAGTTGTTGATGCCGCATCCCTGGAAGTGTTCAAAGCCAGGCTGGATGGGACTCTGAGCAACCTCATGTAGTGAAAGGTGTCCCAGCCCATGGTGAAATGAGATGATCTTCAAGGTCCCTTCCAACCCAAACCATTCTATGACTGTGCACATGAACTTTGAGGTATCACAGGCTTTGATACTATGTTTTCGAGAAAGCCCAAGATTGAACTGGCTTTTAGCACCACACTGAAGTGATCTAAAACATTGTACTCAGCTGGAAGAAGAGCTGGCTAAAGAACCTCCAAGCTGAGTTGCTGTGACTGACCATGTGGGCATTTTTTTCTTCTACAAAGCAAAGGTCCAAGTAAGTGACTTGTTTCGGATTTATTGCAATGAACTAAAAGTGTGCAATTTCAGCCAACTCAAAATAGCTGCAGGATCTATGACCCCAGCTGTGTGGGGGGTACTTTTTTGAAGCTTTCTAACAAGACTGCAAGTGTTTATCTATCTTCATATATTGTGATAACAAATGTTAGAGAATAAGGCAAAGAAAGTTAGAGAGGCATGTACTTAAGCAGTCTTGTTTAGGCAAACCATAGACATTTAAATGTTTAAGACCTAAATTTATACAATTTCTTTTTAAATAGATGATGATTTATTATTTAGTCTCTTAAAATATGCTTGATTTCTCCATTCTGTTTTCCCGAAAGATCGTTAAATGTTAAAAATTATGTACTGTTTTTTCCGTCTCATTGGAAAATTTAGTAGCCACCTAATCCATCTCCTGCCAAAATCACCTGATATGTCTGCACTGAATCTAGCTGTAAAGGATAGAAAGCATATGACAATAAAATTTACTGTTGTATTGCTGTTTCTTCTCTAAGTAGAATCACAGACCTGTAAGATCTTTGGTAAACTGATGTCAAACAAGTCCCGATTTGGACTTGTTTGACAGTCTGGACTAGAAAGTCCAGATCTCAGCACTTCAAATTGTTTCTTTTTTTCCCCACCTGACTTCAATACCATTCCTGGACTTTCTAGACAGCTCTGTCATATTTTGATAGCCTTTTCCTTAGATAATCAGAAATTAGTTTTTTTCATTGTGCAATTGGTAATAGACTGTTTAAAGTTACCAAGGATTATCTCTGAGACTTCATAAAGTGTTTTGAAAAAGGAAAAAAAAGACAAGGGGAAGCTCTCAAATGGTTCTGATGCTAATTTATCATGCCTAAAGGTCAGCATTTCTCAATGTTCTTTCACACACAGAGATTTGTAGTGATTTTGGGAGTAGTGAAATGTAGCAATGCTGTGATTTGGTGCCATTTTGGTTCTGTAACGTATGCTTTTTGAATCAGACTAAACCAACATTTCTTCTCAAGCTCATCAAAGGATTCCATCACAGGAAAGTGTTCTGGTAGCACTTGACAGCAGCCAGCAGTGCTCTCAGGCAGGCTGAGCATTAATGCTACTTTGCAGAGGTCATGGGAACCACATTCTTTACTATCCTTTTTGCTGACTCTCTGTTTCTTTCACATGGGTGAATTAATGAAACAAAACACAAACCGAATAGACTTACCTTGGCAGCAGAACTGTTTTGTTTTTCCTTCCCCCTCCCTGATACATGTATTCG
Organism: Entomyzon cyanotis; assembly: GCA_024500445.1. NCBI lineage: Eukaryota > Metazoa > Chordata > Aves > Passeriformes > Meliphagidae > Entomyzon > Entomyzon cyanotis. The sequence goes on along the minus strand of JAKEPQ010001007.1, from coordinate 6,740,556 downwards.
TCATTCAGGACCAATACTCCCTCTCAGTGAGGAACATCTGGCATTTGCTCAAAGACTGCACACCAGTGCTAGGCTGTACTAAGCAAATGCTGCTGTTCTTGCTGAATACAATTACATTGCAGTCACAGCTCTGTACTGGATCCATTTTACTTTGTTCTCAAATATATGAGCAGGATAAAGTTTAAATACAGCCACTGGCTCTTCCTAGTGGAACCTGTTTATCCAAACACTTGAGGTGGTGCCATTCCTCCCTCAAGATTGCTGAAGGTAAAGAGCTACTGCAGAAACTGACCTTTTTCTTTAAGGTTTTCTGTCTTTTCTCACCCAAATTCTTCATGTGTGTAATCCAGATGGCATTTTTATTCTTTAGCAAGTACATGATTGATTAAGATAAGAATTGGAGTGACTTCACAATAATTTGAGTAGGTGCAAACAGTTATCCATCTTAAATCTGCATACAAAACTTGGGTGACTTCCTTGGCCTGGCTTCTGCAGGCAGGATAGATCTCCCTTCCCTCCTCTTGCTGTAACACCACTTGTTGTTGATGTGATGTTCCAAATGTTCTATGCAGGAGAGAAAATTTCAGCCTCTGTTATCAGTCAGCCCTCTCTGATTAAAATGCAAGATCCTGGACACAAATGGATTTGCTTCTAGTCTGTTCTCCTTTTGATTAGACTGATTTCTCTAATAATGAAAAGAAAGCTAATAAAAGCTAAGTTAACAGCATGCCATTGTTTCTTTTGTGTGATCAGGCATCAGTTCTCAACGGCAGGTGAAATCCAACTTGAGGCTTCCACATGATCAAAATTTTGGCCTGGCACCCAAAGTAGCACATTTTTCATAAAGTCAGACCAAACACAAACATAAACTCAGAACTGCTATATATCATATCCTTTCTCCTAAAACAGGATTCATGTTTGTGTAATGAGCCTTCAATTATTATGTTCATTGAGACAATTTTGTTATTGGTGATGCTTTCTATCCCCAGGGAGAAAATGCCTTCTATCCCCACTGAAGAAAACGGGAGTTTTACTTTGGGTTTTTGGGAAAGGTTTTTGCTCACATTAATTTTAGAGAGGATAGTGGATCAAGTTGTGACTTTGGGAGGAAGTTGTTTTTGTAACTCACCAATTTGCATTTTGAGAGTTGAGGGTTTCTTATTGATATTTTGCTATCAATATCTGACTTTTTTGCTGCTTTTGTCTTTAGTTCTATTTTCACTTTAGTAAAGAAGTTAGTGTATACTTATACATACCTGTCTTTTTTCATAGAGCTTCAAAAACTATTATAAGCCAAAAAAAGTATCTAAAAAGTAAAAAACCCACAAAAATAACTCCTTTATGTCCTGTATAAAAATTCTAAAAATTTTTCACCAAGTCCAATAAAACCAATCTTGAATAACTCTAAAAATAATAAACATGCTTCTGACCAAGCCTGAGCCAATTAAAAATGTTAATTATGCCTCTGTGAAAATGTATTTAAGAAGAAATCAAAACAAAATAGTCACGCACTTTTTGTTAGCTAGAAGAAAAGAAAGTGCGTGACTATTTAATTGTAATGATTCTTAAATATGTAATTCACAGAAGCAAAAAATAAAATGTGTTAGTTTTACTTAGCCCAAAACATCAGCAGAGTATCTTTAACATGTAGAATAAATCTGAACCCTTCAGAAGCTATTATAATAAGCCTAAAAAAGTATCTAAAAAAACAAACAAAACCCCAATATTTGTAGCAAAAAAATTGTAGTAACAAACTAAAAAACAACCTTGTATACTGCCCCCACCCAAACTATTAATTAAAAATAAATAAACAAAAAAAAAGTATCTTAAAAACTTATTTTTACTTCTCATTTATCCTCCAACTCTATTAAATTAATAAATCAATTTACAACTTTAAATTTTCAACATATTTTTACCCTTCAATGCGTCTCTCCCACCCATACCTTATCTCAACTCATAAATCCAATATTTGACATTTTTTATTTTCCCTCTTTTTCTACACAACTACAACAAAAAAACTCCAAACATCATAAATACCTAACATTTAACCAAAATCAATCCATGACAGTTATGCTCTTAAAACAAGCAAGCTGAATCATCGCTTTTTATGGTTCAGTCAAGTGAAAAAGAAAAAGGGAGAGATTTATAAGTCTACACATTCCCTATAATTTCAGATTATTTTAAGCAATCAAGAGCCCTGTCCTTATGCTTCTTTTTATTTTTCCTAGTGAACATTACATTATAGAGGTCCAGCTTCCAGCAAAGATGTTTGAGCTGCTGCCACAAGAGATTAAAGAAGGGAAGCTGCTTCGCATGTATCCAGTGCTCTTTAATGTTGGAATCAATGAACAGCAAACACTGGCAGAGAGGTAAAAAAAAGTCATGTTTCATTTTCTGTCCAAGTACTCCATGCTGGTACTGGATATCTCTCAGGATTAGAAATAAATCTTTTTTGTTATTTGCTCTTGGATCATCTCACATTGACTCAGTGTGTATTTTAAAAGTTATTAAAGGAAATAAACACAAGTTATGAAGCAATGCAGAACAATGAAAAAGTCCAAGTGAAGATAAGACCATATGCAGGGCTTCATTTTACTTAGTCAGTGCCAAGTTTCTCTTGGATACAGACGGATTTATATTTCACAGATGCAGAATTTTGTTTGTACGTAGTACTTTGAAATTCTCAATCATGAGTTTGAAAATTCAAAATTCTTGAATTTCAGAGGTGGAGTTGAAGACACTGAAGAAGTCATAAGCTAGACAAATTTTCTCAGTTTTTTCTAGGGTTGTGGAGTGGTAGTTAATAATAGGGATTGCATTCGCAGTACATTGTAGAAACATGACAGCTGATGTTAAAGTTCTGATGTGTTATTACTCCTCTGCAACAGCTTGCTGAAAACTAATTAGTACAATAATAGTCAAAGTTTCACCAAAAAAAACCTATTATTTTTCTCTTCCAAGAGAAGGGTATCTGTCGGTCATGTTAAATTACCACATTTGTGCAGTGCTAAAACTGCAAGGTAGAAGTCAAGATGTCAACACAGGCAGCTACTTTTTACAAACCTCCTTTTTAAAAAACATTTTTATGAACAGAGCATCCAAAATATATTATACATATCTTAGTTTGCATTCACTATAAGCTCAAAAACAAAAGTGTAACTGGAGAAATAGAGGGAGACAGTGAAAATCCTTAACCTGGACAATAGGCAAGAAGTTAAGCACCATCAGAGTTTCACCTCCTGCTCTTTGTAGACAGCCAAGTAAAATCAGTCTTCTAAGGAAGACTACTAAGGAATACTATCAGGTAGCTTTGTGGATGTTTATGGGAGACTTTTCCAAGATGAGTGGTGATATGTGAGAAAATTTAGGCAGAAAATTGAAATGGGAGACATAGACAATCAAAAGACAGTAAAAACTGGCATTTTACTGGTGAAAGAATTGGATAATTATTAGAGAACTTGGGAACTTCTTCAAAATGAGAATAGGTTATTCTTGATGCCATAAAGAAGAGGAAAGTGTTGAGAGGAGTGACATGGCCAAAGTGATAATATGCAAAAGCAACGAAGTCAGTCATGACAATTGTGAGTGGGATGGGCAGGAAGGATTGTGTGTTACAAATGTTCTGAAGAGAGATTTGACAAGGTTTAGAAACAGCCTGGTTAGCTGGGGACTTGTAGAGGAGTTGGTGTGAAAAGATGCCTGGCTTGCAGGTGAAGTGGCAGGAAGTATTGTTCACAGTGGACATTTTACACTGTGTGCAAAGAAAGCCATGAATGAAAAAATACCCGCGGATCTATAAATATGGATGTGTATTATTATCTATGAAACAAATCAATTCAATGAAGAGCAGGTTTTCTGCATGCAGTTACAGTCTGCTTTTGTCTTAATTCAAAATATCGCTTAACCCCTAAAGCTGCACATTTGTTTTTGAGACTGAAAACGCTGCATGTGATTTTTGGTAAAAAAAATAGGGGTGTTTTTGTGTGATAAAGAATATGAGAATAGAAATACATTTTTGTGGTAAATTTATCGGAAATATTAGATAAAAAATATCTCTTTTTTTCCTTTTTTTCTTTTTTTTTTTTTTAATAGAATACACTTGAGAATATATCTGATTTAAAAGAAATATTCTAGTGTGGCAGTGCAGCAATGGCTACTGAGGAAGTGGCCAAGTCTTTTCCCGCTTTGACCCATTTAAATACTTGCTTCACCTCTGCATGATGCAGCAGTATATTTGATATCTTCTGATTTTTGTTGCCTTTTCTCCACCTGAGTTTCTCACTTATCTGCCAATGCCTCTCTTCCTGTATTCCTCCATTTCCATTTCAAGTCTATTCTAAAGACGAATTGCAAAAACTTGGCCCTAACTGCCCAGGGGACATTGCTGTCTTTACAATCATATCTTCTATAGTACCATGAGAGATACCATGAGATTTTTTTTTTTTAGTGTGTGAAAGCTGGCTGTTGTAGAAATCTTGGTCTTGAAGGGAAAGATATTCATTTATATAGCTGTAGTGAGTTTGTAATTGAGCTTCTCTTCCATCTTGTGTCACTTGAATATTGTTCAGCTCTGGTAGAAATTAATATACTTAAGCAATAGCAGCAGTAAGAGATGGAGGGGTTGGTGTTCTCTGCCTATGGTCCCATTTGGAATTCCCCCAAAGTGCTTTTTCATTTATTCAGGATTTGTGAAGGCAAAAAGAATAAGTGCCTTAATTCATGTTTGTAAATGGATTACTTTGTTAATAAATTTTTGGAAAAATGATTGATGAATGATGATCTTGTTTCCATAAATTAGTTCCAAAGCACACAAGAACTTAACGACTGCGTGTTTGACAAAATCTAATACATTCAGCACTATAAAACAAGTAATTTAAAATAAAAGGTTTTTCTTTCTGCAAAGAAATAATTCTGAAGGATAATTTATCTTTGTTTTGAGTTTTGGTTTTTTTCATAATTTATTGTGTATTTTCACAGGTTTGGAGATACCACTTTGCAGGAAAACATTAATCAGGAAAACCTAGAACTTCTCAAAGAATATTACAAATTATTTACGGAAAAAATGCCTCCTGATTGTGAGTACAAAATAATGCAATATCCAGATGGCTTTGAAAAGCTATGATGGGTGAAAGATTATAAGACAGTAATATTAACACAACTCCATAACTTCTGCCATGAATTTAAACATTTTGTATCTGTACACAGCCTTGCTGAAGTCAAGAGTGATTTCAGGCCCAACGCCACAGAAGAAATTCCAGGGAGAATGAAGCAGAGTAATGATGAACTGAACAGCTATTTAAAGTTATTAAAAGAATAAGCTTCTTCATATTTCATGTAGAGGACAGTCTGTATCTACTGAATTTGTACAGGAATACTTGGTGGGAAATTTCATCAGTTTCAGTCATTCCCTCTATTCTTATTCTGAAAATGTATTGGGGTTTGGTGAACCACTGAGAAATCTGCAGATGCAAATACAAGCAATGAGCCACATCATCATGATATGAATAACAAGGTTTCATTAGAATAGGCCCTGTATTCCAATTTTATAGAAATTTGATGCCATAAACATGAACATTACTACGCTGTTACTCTGATTGTCGAAAGGACTGAAAAGATGATTTGCATCAATCTCATCCTGTTAAAGTAGTTTTAATGCCTAAACTATAGTCCCAAATGTTGCAGATTTAACAGCCCCATTTTTAAATCCTGTGTAAAGCTTTGATCTGTTACTGTGTATAAATACATGTTTATCTTTTATATCAGGATGATTTTAATTTGTTTATAATTTTGACAGAAGAGAAGGCTCTGTTCCTAAATGATAGGCAGGATGCCCATCCATCCACCCACAGACTCAGTATTTCTAGGATTTCTGCAGAGAAACTCATACAACAAGTTAGGTAATTAAATTAGGGAAATCTTCCCAAGATGATATCCTCAAAAAACTAGCTTTATCCAGGGTTAGGTTTAAGGTAGATCTGCTACCTCATAAATTGATTTGATTATATAAAAGCAAAAATTTGCATACAGATAGTATTGGCTGCCTTCCGTTAACAGAATTTAAACTTGTACTGCCTTCCTGCAGGATTATTAGTGAGCCACACAGTTCCTGGACTTCTTCCTGGACTTCTTCCAGACTGTGCAGGCTTTTGAAAATTAATCTTGTCTAGTTCATCATGTCTTTTCTGGTTATTATAATCTCGCTTTTTTGTCTACCTTAAGATCTGAGTCTCTTCTTTATAAAAATTCTTTTAGAACACAAAGCACCTGTTGGCTCCATTGCTCTTCCCAGTAGCTCCCTGCCATTTTATGGAATCTCTCTTTTGCCTTGGAGGAATGTGCCTTTTAAACCACACCCCTGGAAAAGAGGTGAAGGTCTCAAACTTGCTCATTTGGGGGAGGACTTTATTCCCTCCCCTGTTCCACCACCTCTAAAAGTGAAACCTCCATACAAGGCTGGCAGCAGCCCTGGTGCTATAGCCAAGTGAGAGCCATTCAGTACTGATGGCTCTTTGATGGTTTTGTCCCACCTTGCCGGACAGTTTCCTGCAGTGCTGTCCATGCTACAAAATAAATGCAAAACCCTGTTCCTAAAGCTGTTAGTTCCAAACAGTGCTCATAAAGCCCTACAGAACTTGGGGACTCACAGCCCTGTTTGTCAGGCTGTTCCTTCATCCCTTGGCAGCCTTCTTTGCTTGCCACTTCATTCATATATTCCCTTTCAAAGAATTCAGTTTTCCACTCCCTGAAAGGTATTGCCACCTGTGCCATTAGTTTTCCTCTCATGTCTGTATTTCCCCTTGTCAAAAATGTTCTTCTTTGTAACTAAGCAAACACTGACTTTCTGTCTTCTTTTAGAGAAACATATAATCTGTCGTTCACCAATTTCTTAATCTCTTCAATTCTTTTACTGGAAACTGAGAATAAGAGTGTGTTCTCAGAAAGATTCCTACCAAAAATGCCCACCAAATATAGCACTGGTTTAGGCACCAAATGGTACTGCTTTTATAGAAAAGCTAAGGACAGTAATGATCCAAAAATATAAGATTGTTGTTTAGTAGCACATAATTAACTGAAAACAACAGCTATGGGGTGTTTGGTACTTCCAGACTGCCCCCGCTACAATCTAGGAGCCTGATTTGATGGTTTAACACTGCAGGGGACACAAGGGGTTTAAGCAATTGATCATTCCTAGTCAAGGTGCAGCTCATTTGGCAGTACTATAAATTACACCACATGTACTTGCTTTACATGTGGTGAAGTCACCTCTCCAAGGTGTTGCATTTTCTACTGTGAACCAAAGGAAAGCCGCCAGGAAACAATAAAATGTTTAGTGATACATTTGCATAATCTCGAAGCATCTCTGTCATTGTGTGCTTTGCGTTTTAAAGAAACAGATGCAGCCATAAGTGTAATAGTCTAGCAGAGTGTGATGTGGTTTTGTGTGCTCTGCATTATCTAAGTGTATAATCAGGATTTGTAATACACAGTAAAAAAACCACATTAAGACTATTGCAAAACTAGCTTGGATGTACTTTTTCCTCCTTTTTTTTGTTTATTTGTTTGGGATTTTTTTTTTTTTTTAGGCAACGCAATACGACTAAAGCAACTTAAACATTTTTTGAATAGTTCTTTTTGAGTATATTTAAGTTACTTCTTACTATGAATCATGGATAAGGGAAACCACAGAATTTGTTAGATGTAAAAGGTTAAAAACCTGTTGATAAGAGAGATTATTCTGGCTTTCATCAAGTTAGGGGAGTGGATATTGCCTTCATTAATAGTTATCTCATTTTTATTCTTTCAATTGAATATAAATCTTTGGGCTTGAATTGTTGTTGGTTTTTGTCCCTCACTGGATGAACAACTTTTTCTTCTTGAAGAAACCGTATCCATTTACCAATTTGGTGTCATTTTGTTTCAGTTGATTTTGAGCCTTTTTTGGTTTTGGTGATAACTATAATTGAGCATCTTTTTACTTCACCACCATGAGAAGAAAGAATTTCAGAAAACAGATTTTGGTTGTTTCTATTGATTTTCAAAACTAGTGAAAATAGATGTAACATTAGAAAAAACCCTGCTGTATACATATGAAAGAGAGGAGGAAATTAAACTGCCTACTCTTGAATTTTTACTGCAGATGTAGGATAAATTAAACTTAAGCTCAGATGCCATACCCAGAAGAAGCAGGTAAAATTTTGGATTTTATGTAAAACAGAAATTATTTTCTACTTCAAAATAAAGCCCCATTTAATTTCAGATTGAGAACACCATTTCTTACACTTACTAGGGTATGCTTAGTGCTGTTTAACCTTTGACTTATGTTTTATTAGAAACTAAGGCACCATTTCAAAACAAAAATGAGATGTTTCATTTTGAAAGAAAACCAATTTTTTTATTTTGAAATTAAAAAAAACCCCATCAAAGCAGGTCTTAATACTCTCAGTTTTTTCTCTTCTGATTTCCATTGACTGTCTGTAATAGCTGATGAACAGAACTACAGCTGAGATTTGATTTTTTTTTCACAATCCATTTATAAGGTAAAGGTTGAAGATACTTCGATTTTCCACATGAAGATTAGGGAGAACAACCCAATACTCAGAAACACATAAGGCTTGCTTATTCCCTATATATTTAAATGGTGATTTCTATCCTGTGCTTCCAAACAAGGCTGTTAATAATAATAAAATAATAAAATAAATTTTAAAAAATGCTCTTTACTATGGGCATTCTTTGGTCAGGACAACCATATCACCAACCTTACCATAATGAGCAATCTCATCATCCTTTTTCTCCAGGTCTACCCCATTTTCAAGAACAAAATGATTTAAAGGGATTGCTAGAAAATCTTCATCAAAATATCCAGGCCAAAAAGAGAAAGAATGTAGAAATCATGTGGCTGGCTGCAACGGTAAGCTCTCTTTTTTCAAAGAAATTGAAGAACTAATGATGAACTAATTTTCATAAGCCTGCTGATATTGTAAGTACAATGGATTTTAAGGATATGATTGGAGACCTCGGTGGTTAAAGCAGGCAGATGTGCTGAAATGGTTTTCTAACGTAACCCATTCTCAGAGTCACTCATTCCACTCATGAGTGTATCTCCTCTTCCTCCACTTAAATTACTGACATTTTGTTTTTCTCACTTTTTGCACTGGTAGAACCTGCTCAAATTTGAGCCATTTGATTCATATCCATTCTTTGATAATATAAAATTAATCAAAATAATTTTTTTTTTTTTTAGTGTCTGTAAGCCTTGAGGTATGATGTGATGTGGGATGTGATTGCTTGCTCTGGCTTTTGTTTACTATTGCTGCATTCAATTTTTGATTTTCTGTAATTAAATTACTTTCGAAAATAAGTGTTGCAAAAGACATGCAAAGGACAGACAATCAGACATGAGAACACAAAGAAAATTGTTTATCAAATAGTGATTAATACTTATTTTGCTTTATTCTTATAATTCCTGTTTCCCAGTTCTGTGGGGTTTGCACATACCTATTGAAAAAAAAGGCCAGAAAAAACCAACTCTCAGATGTTTTGTAAAGAGCTCAAGCTTTTCAGGAATGTGAAATTCAGCCAGGTAGTCGTCTTCTATTTAGAAAAGTATCCTTGGTATGTCTGCCCCCTTATACCAGCAGGGAGTTTTGGTATCTACTGAAACTGAAGCAAGGCTTTGTGTTTTGGAAGACTTTAATATGTATATACCCTTCAAGGCAAATAAATATTTGATACAAAATTATTAATAACATTTCCATGACTTTTTATTAAAACTAGGGAAAAGACTAGCTTAACTGTGTCTTTGTTTTAATAACACTGCTGTAACTTTCATATTACTGATAACATTTTGCCATGTGTTGAATAAATATTATCACGTGCTATTGCAGTAGAAATCCTTTGTAAGTAAAAATATAAGTTTTTCTTGCAGTACCACTCCTGCAATTAGTATGAAACATTGCTTTCAAAAAAGTAAAAGATATATCAGTACAGAATAGTGTAAAATGAGCTGCAAAGAATATGACTGAATGTGCTTAATCTTTGGGTATAGAAAGTTGTATTTTACCATCTATTTGGGGTTCCCTGAAAATAATTTCATGGGTAAAAAGCATTTTTGGACATACAAAGTATTTCCGGTTATTTTCTTCACTGATTTCTATTTCTCTTTGGGTTACCTTACTTTAACTTTCTGAAATGTGTACTTCTGGAACCATTCACCTCTATTGTTACACCTCTGTTATACCACGTTCCATTTATTTCTTGAAAAGGATGTAAGAATGTAACTTTGTCAGTGCAGTAGCTGTGCAATATCACTTTTTTATTGCCGTAGGTGTATGAGATTCCACATAGGTATCTGTACCTGCGTGCAATCCCTGATAAAGTGGAACTGTGAAAATAAATCTTATAAAAATTAAGTCTATTTCTTCTCCTCCTATAACATCTCTACATCAAAGCCCATCACTCATCCAGAATAATTGCCTGGGATTTTTTATGACTTTATTATGATTTTTTATTTTTAAAATTTTTTTATGACTCATTCATGTCAAATAGTCCCAATAACTCATGGACTTCCAAAGAGACTAGTGTAAAGAGAATTAATCTCTTCAATTAAGCAGGTAACTTCTTTCACCGCAATTTGAGGAAAACGATCAGGTAGTACTTTATTTTAATCCCACTGCAACTATTCAAATTTTTAAACAGATTTAACTTTTAAAATTTTGAATTATAGAATGGAAGAAACACTCACAGGTTCTCCCTCACTACCCTGTACCACTTCAGGTTCTAAGTTAGATTCAATTAATTGATTCCCTGAAATTAAACTTTTGAGATTGCCCTCACCATGGTATCACAAAGACCTTAAAGACTCTAAGTATTTTCTGGGCCATTGATTTTAATAGAATTTCTGAGAATGCAATTAAAGGATGAAGAAATGCTTATTTGCTGAAGTCACATTATGGAGGTCATGTGCCAGTTTCAAACTGCAAGTTCCCCCATGAGAGCTGAGGTGGGAAGTTCCTTTGGATGATTACTGCTGTAATTTATTGTCTTGCCCCATTCTCATAAACATATTGGGGTCTGACGCTGTTACACCCGTGGTTCTCCAGGGATAGGATCAAGCAAAGCAAAGTATTACCTTTTCTCAGGACAAATTATTTCTGGGGAAAGGTAGATCCACACTTGGGCCCAGCAGTTCTCCTTCAAACTTTTCTTCTTCTAGTAAAATACTGTTTGAACCCAAAGTATATACAAAGGGACTGGTACAACCACAGACTGATTCTTAAGGGGAGAAATTATCCTCAATAATGTCTTGTTTTCTTTATGCCTTCTTACTTTGTTAAAGTATACAGTGAAAGTAAACAATCCATGGCAGCTGTTTGTGTTAAACTTTATTAATTCTGGGTCACATGTTGAACAGTTTACCTATTGAAAATAAAAACTATTTAAGTTCAGGTGTGTCTGAATCCATACCTTCACAAGAAGTTAGTCTGCTGCATTCATGTTAGTGAGTTAGGACTTACCAAGGTTTTTCTTTATGCATTAGGTGTTCAGACAACTGAGCTTTCCTAGAATAGAGTGGTTGTCAGAGAAAGTGAGGAAACAGTGATGTTTCTTTTATAGCCTAGGCCAACAAAAATCCTTTCGATTTCAAGTTCAGGAAATTGGATATACGGATACTAACTTTTAATAGGTGTTTTCTTCTTGAGAAGTACTGCGGCTCTCTGGATTGACTTTCTGGGCTTGCAGAGCTGTAGAGGGGCACAGCCTGCCTGCTCTGAGAAGGGCCAACCTGTAGGGCCTCCCTTGTTTCAGATTTGCCGGAAGCTGAACGGAGTGCGCTTCACCTGCTGCAAAAGTGCCAAAGACAGGACATCCATGTCGGTGACGCTGGAGCAGTGCTCCATCCTGAGGGACGAGCACCAGCTGCACAAAGACTTCTTTATCCGGGCGCTGAATTGCATGAGAAGGTAGGTGGGGTTCTGTGCACTTGGAGCTAAGCCAGGACCTAGACCACAGAGGGTCTAAAGCTGCTTGTAAATGCCCAGCAGAGCCCAAGCCTGGCTGAGCAGCAGCCTGACAGCTGGTAAGTCATTCTTTGGAACTGTGGGTTTGATCAGTAATTAACTGTTTCTGAGATAGGTGTGTGAAACCTTGGATTGTCAGCTCACTGACTGTAGAATCTGACCAGTGGTCTGAACAGCAGTAACTCTAAAAACGTTATATTTCAGTTTTGAGGGCAATTTAAAAAACATTTACACAGTCATAAAATCATTTGTATAACATTTATGCAAATACTGCAAAAGCAAAAGAAACATTTGTTACAGATGGCAATTCCTACTAGTTCCCATTATTGAAAAGAAACGTCCAAGTACGTTTGGACTGATGGTGGTTGCCACTTTTACCTGATAAAATAATTACTGTGCTTTTAAAAAAGTTAATTAAAACGTTTTATTCTAAATTGCAACTATGCAGAAATTGAGGCTGATGTTATCAGGAATGTTTAATTAAAAGATGTAATGATTTCTCATTACCTGAATCTTTGATGAATGAAAAACCTCATTCAGCAAACCAGTTTTGATTGTGAAATGAATCCAGATGTTAGATTGTCTAAAGAAACTTTCATCTTTGGTTTTAATAATATCATAATAATTTTAATAATATTTTCTATAGGAGTTTTAAAAAATGTATCCACAACACTAGAATAATATATAACTAAGGTCCCTGCAAAACTAATAGAAAATATTTTGGTCAGCCTGCAAAGAAGTAACTGAATCGTATATCAGACTTTTGTGAGACACAAATTGTTTGTATGGTGGATTTGCAAAGATCATACTAAGTAAACATTCATGTTTACCGTCTGTAATGGGTAATTCTGGACCTTCATATTTATTTTTGCCAAAATAGGTGTTTCATGTCTAGATTAATACTATAGGTTTACCCACATAGTGTCCTTTTATCTTTTGGCAAAGATAGCTGTTCTAAAGGAAAAAGGTAATTTTACAAAGAGTAAATGAGCAGAGGTGGCTCAATTGTAGGTTTGGTTCACAAGGTGCTGCTAATGCAGTGAGATGTGGTGTATTGAACTGACCTGTATCGTTTTGTGTGCGTTGTTACCTTGCATAAATCCCTCAGTCTCTGCAGTAATTCAGTGAGTGAATGACTTGTGTGCAGTCCTTCATAACTACACGTTTTATCATTAATGAATTTTGAGTTTTCTGTGTTAAATTTCATTTGTGTTGGCATTTCAAATGCTTTTTTTTTGTGTTATGTCTCCAATAAATACAAAAGTGTGTAAGCTACAGTAAGTTACCAGACACAGGAGAACAAATTAATTATATAAAATCATCATAATGTTAGAATAGCAGTGAGTAGTGGATTGGAAAATTTTCACAGACATAAACATAATTTAGAAAAAACCCTAAATTTTTAGTACAAAAATCTAGTAGGTTTTTATAGGCCAAAATATAAGTGATTCTGAGTGGGTTTATATCATGTGACTGATTTAAAAGTTGGGAAGATTAACACTTTAGTTATATTTGCAGGTAGCAGTAATTTGAAGTCACAAAAGAATGGTGGAAAACCAAAAAAATATGAAGAGTACTTAAAAATTAAATTAGCAGATGGGTATATGAGGTTGAAGCACCATTGCAACAATGTAAAATCTGTCGGATATACTGTAGTTTTAAACAGAGAAAAGCTTTATCCTGCTCTTACCCTGTGAATGGATTTTAAACTTGAACTAAAGTAGGTGAAAAGTGTGTTGTATGGAAGGCAGTAATTTTGGCTCTGGTGCTAAGATTGTCTGAGTATTAAAGCAAAGGCTTTGCAAGTAGTGGAAGTAGCATACAAAATAAACTGCACCATCAGGATAGTAAATAAATAAATCTCTTAACTAGGCCAGCTGTTATCAGTCTAACCCTGTTCACATAACTGCAGGTTTGGAAACAAAATTGCAAAAAAAAAAAAAAGAGCACCCAAATTACTCTTTCTCTCTCACGACTTGGTGAAGGAAAGCCCAAAAATTCAGAACAGAAGAGCACAAATGTCAAACGGGCGCAATGAACTTTACTCTGTGGTGCTCCCAATGAGAGCTGGTCTGGCAGTTTAAGAGCTGACTTTGGGTGGAGGTTTTTTGTGTCTTTGGTGCAACAGACATTGAGCAGGGCCTGCTTGTTCTCACTCCCCAGTGCTGGAGTGCCTCTGGAGCAGTGCTGGAAGGGACTCAAGAAGACAGCATGGCTGGCTGGGTGCTCTGGCAGGGACCTCCAGCTGGGCACTGCTCCTGTGGCAGACGGAGAAAGGTGCATTGCACACAAAGGCAATTTGAGACAGCAAGCTGGGAAGGAAAGAGCAGATAGGCAAAGGGGAGGAGAAAAAACCCTAATTTCCACAGGTGTTTCAGCTAAATGTCCTGTATTTCATGTGAGGAAAGCTTGGCAGCTGTGTTTTTGAGGTTTGTGTGAATGAGGTCAACACACTTGTTTGGTAGCCATTGTGGCACTTGTCCCTTGGAAGTTTCTTTTTATTTGATTACTTTTGCAGACTGTTATTTAAAAGACAATTCTGTGCATTTCTGAACTTTTCGTTAGCTACTTTTAGAAACTCTTAGAATGATTTTCACATCTAAAAGAACCTATTTTGTTTCAAGGTCAGACAGAGAAAAACTATTTGCCATTTAATTTACAATTTTAGCAGTTTTTCCCAATGAATCTTCTCTAGATCACTTTGTTAAACTTTGCCGATCAAATCCATTTGTGCTGATTGCCACAAATTGCTTTTAAGCCTTTCAAAAGAACAAGTAGACATGAAAATTTCAATTTTAACATCCAGAATCCTAAGAGACTGGATTGATCTTTGAAAGGTTTCTTTCAAGAGTTAACAGTAGGAAATAGACTACTGTGAAACTAAGTAAGTTGTAGAAGTAAATGGTGATCCAAAAGCAGCCTTTATTGGAAATGCCATCATTTTGAGCGATGAAAATTATAAAGGTGCCTCTGTAGCTGTAAGGCTTTTCCTTTTCCTGCCAGTGCTGACACAGCTTTGCTGACTGTTAGAAAAGGGAAACATGCTTACAGCTTCATGCTTTCTTGCCACCAGAAATTTGGAGATGCTGGACTGTGTGTCACTGCATGTTAGCTTCTTTGGGGTCCCCAGAATTGTGAGCAATCCAGAAGCGATTCCCGATGTTTCAGTGTATTTGCTTCGGCATACATTGCATAACCCTGTTTTGGAAAATACTGCCAGTAGCTGTTTTTTAATGGTTTAGTTTGTAAATGAAATCATCGTCTTGCAGTGATAAACTATACAATGTTCATTGCTTCTTTATATTAAGAAAAAAGGCTGCACAAGAATCCTATTAGTTCTTCCTTTAACTTATGAAAAAAGGGTCAATGAAGCAATGATAGAAATGCAAGCTTTTTCATTTACCATGTGTAATAAGTGGTTTTGTCTTCAGTCATAAGTCTGCCCATTATGATGCTGCAATTGGTGTGTACCTGAAGCAGCCATTCTATAAATAATTCCACATATTGTAATTTCCTTGATATAGGTATGTGACTTCCATTGATCTTAGTGACATGCATAGGGCAGAATGAGGAAAATCAATATATCATCCCCTCCGTATCGAGAGCTTGCAATTCACATCATATTAAAATACTGTTTATAATGTCACTGCCTCTTTCAAATCCTTTTTTGCAGGCATCAGTATTCTTATTTTCCCTTCACCGATACATGAATATTTCCTATCATTCAATGCTAACTCTATTCCAAGAGACAGTAGAGACCCAAAACTGATTTACCTGAGTTCATTGCGTAGCTGTCAGATGATTCTACTTTTTGTCTTTAGAGTTGGCCACTGTTAAGGGAGGATAGACCCTGGTAGGCAAAATATAATTAAGCAGTTCTGTAAAAAAAATTTGTTTTTCCTTTTCTGAACCTATTTAGCTTTAATGATTCAGTGACAGGGTCCCTTTTGGGGGCCATGCATGGGTAGTGAAAAACCTCAGAATGTACTGTCTTTGAGCATGTTTCCAATAAAGCCTCGAAAGTCATAGTAAACAAATGGAATGGCAAATCCACTCTCTATAGTCAATCCTCCATGCTGTCAGCCTATCATCATTCTTAGCAGGGCACAAAACCTGTCACATATTTCTGACACTGAATACAAAATTTGACTCAATGTGGGATACACTGTTTCCACTTAAAATAGCAGTTAAGGATATTTCAGGGTATTTTAGATAAATTGCCTACCAAAAATCTGATTGAAGCACAAGTATAAAGAATGAATGATCTGGGAAACAGCTATGGGGTTTTGATAGGCAAATTATGAAGAAAATATCTCCTTTTTTAAAGAGCTGTTTGAGGACAGCTTTTCTTAAAAATGTGTGAGTTGAGGAGGAGGAATAGCTCTAGTAGCTCTTTAATCAGGGACTTTCAGGTGCTCTGGGTGCTGAGATGCACCTTGGTCAGGGAAGAGCCTGAACCAAACACCAGAGCTGTGATTGCCACATGGACCAGGAAGCAGGAGCAAAGGGAGAGGATTAGAGACAGGGATGATCCATGTGCAACCCTCTCTGTGCCTTTCTCCCATCTCCCAGCTTTTACCCTGCCCCTGTGGGCTTGTGGCAAGAGATGCAGCACATGAGGAGTCACACAAAAGAGGAGGCACAAGTTCTCCTCTAACCTTTCCTTTTTCCCAGCCCATCTGATCTTCTCCATCTTTTTCTTTTCTTCTAAGAGCACTAGTGCAGTGTAAACAAAACTTCCAAAGGAGAGCCTCACTTCCAATACAGATTTTTACATCCTGCTATGGCTGTTTAGAAATTTAACATCTATATTTTGTGCCACAAAATTTAGATTATTTGCATCACCTGATGTACTGATAGAAGCCTAAAACTAAATTACTAGTTTGGGGATTTTTTTAATAGCCAGAGTGTGCAGAGGAAAAGAAAACTAAATGGGGAGAGATAGTCACAAGATATAATGGGAGTCAATGCCATTGACACCTTGCTGGAGCCTTTTAGAATTAAGGTCTATTCCTGACCATCCTTCTGGAAGGAGGAGGAGGAGGATTATAGACAGTCATTGTGGCCAAAGTATCAAACAGTAGCTTGAAAAGGCTGTGTTAAATCTAAGCTTTTCTGATATAACTTCTGAATTTCACAGAATTGAACTTTATAATGTGTCTTGAAAGCAATTCTCAGGTTTTAAAGACTTAAAACAAACCAAGGGAAAAAATAAAACAAAGGCAACCCATGCATGCTTTATTTGCACTCTGGAAGGTCCTGAGGTTCAGACTTCTACATGGACAAATTAAGTAAGTAGAATTGTTTTATAATATAGTCTCACACATTGTGTCTGGTTCACCGGGGTCAGATGTTTGAGTTCATGTTTTGCAAGGGAATGTTCTCTAGCTGACTGCAGAAGTTTCATTGTCCTGCACCTTATTTCTCCAGCTTCTTCCTAAGTGTGGTTTTCAGACTTCTTTCTGATCAACATCCTAGTCAGAGTCCCGAGAACTCTCTCATGTGATCTTTCTCCCTCTTTTTCACTAGACTTTTGCTTGAATATTTCCCTCCTTCCTCCTCTGTGACACGTGCAGCTGCCTCTTTCTTCTCCTGTTCAGAGTTTGGGCACTGGCCTCAGTCACAGCACAGAGAGCACAGCACAGCCAGTCCCCTATCTCATGGCTTTGGCTTCATCTTATGGCAGTCATCATCTGCCAGGGAAAAGAGCAGCAAGGAAAAGCCTTGTCCAGCCCCTTGACCTGCCATAGATTGAATCCTCACAGTATGTACCTGCTGAATTTTAACAAGGTTTTGTGAGAAAGAGATTTGAGAGTCTTGCAGGAGCAGGCTCTTTTGATAGTTGCACTCTCATATTTTTATTTCCTTGGTGCAGCATATCAAATCCTGTTCTTCAGCACAGAGGTACTAGTAATTCTCTCAAAAAAATAGGGGGGCTGAGAGCTGTATTTTTTTCTTCTTTAAATGACATTGTAAGTCTGAATTTTCCATTCAAAATGAACTAACAGTTGAGAGTAGATTCTTAATGGAAAGCATTGTGGAACCTTAATTAGAATTACCTTTCCCCTGGAATCTACAATAATGTTCTTGGACCAATCACTTGGGAGGAAGGGATGTTCAAGGGAAAACAGTGAAAACCTTTGCCACACTTTGCAAGGAATACTTCAAGAAGTGACTTAGTCTATGTTGATGTAGCAGGCAGTAAGTAAGAATTCTGAAATAATGTTTTGTTTTCCTGTCAGTCCATCAGGGGAATGTAGGCCCATTAGCTATCTGTATTGTGTCTAAATTTTGACACCAGTGTTGGGTGAGCGAGTCCTTGAAATGCATCTGCTCCTCCTTCAGTGACTACTTAGGGAAGGTGGGCACTTCAAGGGGACTTAAAACCTGACAGTAAATTTTAAGTAGTAGGAAAATACTAATAGATCACTTGCAGCGTATAATATGTTGTTGTATATATAAAAATAGTTCCTTTTCCATTGAAAAAGAAAATGTTAGATCATGTTTAGCTTTCACCTTTGTGACAAGAAGCAAACCTTGCTTCCCGGGGACCTCTTTGCTGAAGATCAAGGCTCTTGCCCATTGACTTAAGAATGTATGTGACAGAGTTCTCCAAAGGAGAGCTGGATTAATGGAATTCCAATCAAAGGCTTGCCCTATTCTGAGTTGTTCTGCTTTGATTTGTACGTTTTATTTCTCCCTGAGATATTGACAAGCTAAACAATCTGTTAAGTAGCCCAAATTATTATGTGTCATATCTTGATCCAAATGAGAGTATAGAGAATTGAGCTTTGTCTTTGCTCTCTGCGAATATTTTAATCATGCAGTATAGACAGTAAGAAACGTGTTTAATTAATGACTAGGTGCACTCTATGGTCATTTAGTTTTACAAACCAGCCAAATGAAAAAACCTTATCCAATAATTTTGGTTTCTCATTTAGTGCCGCAATTTGTGTTTGGATGCTTAATAGTGCAGAAGTGAATTTAAAGACTGCATTTGATTAATTACAAAATTTAAAAAGAAGGAAAAGGAAAATGCTTCCTAAAAACCTCTTCTAATGGAAAGTGTTTCTGTCACGTTTGTCATGCATAGATTGCAGGCCCATAGTTCTCCTGGATTTCACCTGTGATGGTTAGGAAAATGTAGCATGCAAGGAGTCAGATCATCCTAAAATATTGTTTGGTGTTCGCCTTTGAGTTTCTTTTAGCTGTTCATGGAAAACTTCATTATTGCATATTTAGAGCTTCCATGAAAGGCTAGGTCTTATCAGAAATCAGAAACCAGATGTACTATAATCACCAGACTGAGTAATACAAGGTTTCTTCCTGTTAAATTTCAGTTTTATTAAGATTTTCTGGAAGATTGTGTGGGAAAAGTCCTGTATGCGTGTTTATTATCTGTCCTACAGATGAATTACCATGGCTGTGGCCATGTACAGCAAAATCTCAGGAAGAGCAACACTGCCAAGTCTAAAATTTAGGTAAGAAAGAAGCTGGAAATGAGAGTAAGAGGGCAGTAATAGCACACAATAGCTGGTTAAAGCTATAAAACGTGCAATCTCTTCAATAAAGGTTTGGCCTCTAAAACAGTGTTCTTCTAAGAATAATATAACATGGGCGGGGAGAGCTCATAACTTCCTTCCTGCAGTCCCAGAAATCTACAAACTATCAAAAGGTTGCAGGGAGGACAGAAGAGAGAAGCAGCCAGCTGCTCTTCCAAAAAGGTGGTTTCACATTAGAAGATTCTGCATTTCTTCAGGAGAAAGATGATGCTACAGGCTACAGGCTAAAGTGTCAGGCTACAGGTCTGGTTGAATTATGTATGAAGCAGGTAACAGACACTTTTAGGTTTATTTCTGCTCTCATTTTAGATTCCCTTAACCCCTTCATAAACTTAGTTTCTTTTGGTAGGAATGTCCTCTGCTTGGATAATCATCTTTTCTCATCCAGCACCCCTATTTCAGTTTCCTTCTGTAAGTTCCATCCCTTGGGATGCTACACAGGCTCAGGGCCAGTCACCATCTCTAAGAATTGGCCTGGTGCTTGTTATGTACGTGATGTGAGAGAATCTGGCATTCTATCTCCGTATTCTCTTTTTCCATTTATTATTATGTCTTCATAAGCCCACTCGGCATGTTCTGTTATACAGTTCTGCTTTCAAATAATTATGGTCCTGTTCAGCTTCGGCCACTGGATCTGAAATTTTCTATCTCAGGGAAAGAATCTATCTTTAGGGAAAGAATCTAAAATCGTATTGGATACCAAAATAGAAGGAGAGACATAATTCCACCCCCTTCCTCCTCCCCCAATATTTCATATCCATGATTTGAGAAACTATCTGCGATGTATGGGGTTTTCCCCCTTCATTCTGCTGCTGTTTTCTCTTTCCAGTGAGCATTTCCCTGTTTCTTACTCTGTTTCATTGTCATCTTGGTGTACAGTATGTTGAAGAACCCTTTTGACAGTAGCCTTTCTCAGGTCAGCTGAGGGAGTTAGTTTTAGCAGTAGTTTCTAGTTGTTGCTTTCTGCAGCAGCGCTGGTTTGGTGAGTGACATTTCATAAACATGTCCTTATCATTACAGCAGCCACTGGCAGCCTTTCACTGGCACAGCTGGCAGCAACAAGTTCTTTCTCAGTGTTTACCTGCAGTACAAATCCTGGTAGCTGTTTGTAGTGGAGTGACTAAAGGACTTTTCATTTGGATTGTTATGTGCTTATTATGTATTTCCTACTTTCATGATGTTATCTGCAGTTCCCTGGAACTACACCCACTAATGGAGCCAGCAGCATTATATCGCTATCCTGTTGTCTGGATCACCCAGAGATAAATTTGGGAGATAATTTTGGGAACTTGCATTCTTAACAGCCCAAGTCTCTACTATAATCTGTATAAACAGGAAGCATGTGTTCATAAGGAGGTTGATGCAAAGGAAAGATTGGAGTGCTCTCAAAATGCACAGCCAAATCCCTCCACAGTTGACTCCTAATGCTAGAACAGTTACAATAATTGCTGCAGCCCTGGGACTCGGTGGTGTTGCTGTTGTTGTTCTAAACATACCCCTAATGCCAAAATCATTGGGCACTTCTTTGGCGGTGCATCTGCAGTGCTGTTCCTGTGCCCTGCTGTGGGCTTCTTTCCCTGTCAGCTTGTTTTCTGTCCCCAGCCTTGATATTGCCACATGTGTATTGTCTTCCAGAAGTGGGAAAAGCACCTGGAGATGCTCCTAATGCCCCAGGAGGGTACCAGAGCAAGTTTCTACCTCTGCAGAGTCTTGCCATTCCAGTCAAGACTTAGCCAGGATTTAAAGTCCCTTAGACCAGGGAGGTCAGAGGGTGGGAAGGGAATCACTATTGCCACTCTCTTCTGTCATGGGATTAAATACTTTGGTGTATGACCCAGCCTCCTAGTTAGGTTACCAGTTAATGAGTCGGAAGATGCATCTGGGTGTGGTTTTCTGGAATTTCACTTGTCCTTGTATGAAACTATTGTGTAGTACATTTATAAGAAATCTTCCTTTTCTACCTCTTTCATTCATCATATGGGGTTCCTGACATATCATCAGCTTTCATTTCATGCTACAGCCTCCCCCTTCACCTCATTTCCTAACACTGGGGAGAACGAGGTAATGTTTGAGGCTGCTTATCCCTCATTTCAGTTTAGCTGAACTCAGTCCCTGTGCCCAAAGAGGGAATGCACAGTTTCCTGTTCCTTCCCCTTGCACCAAGAACTAGCATGTACCCTTTGCTTCCAGAGGAAGACAGGCTAAAAAGGCATCAGCCAATTATCAGTAGTAGATCAATGAGATGCACCTGGCTTTAAAAAAAAAAAAAAAAAAAAATTACTGCTCAGCCACATCCCTACCCTGTCAGTCAGCACTGTTAGATTTGAGGAACTTGTTTAGATTACTAAAAAATTGAAAAGTTTAAGGTGTAATCTGATTACACAGTCATGTATTTTATAAGACCCTGTTGTAGGATCGTCTGGTTAATAGTTTGTGTCTTTGGTGAGCTGAAAAGTTTGATGAAAATATATCATTCCTGTCAAAATAATGCTGGGTTTTCTATTCATTTTGCAAAACTCATTCCTTGATGCTTCAAAGTTGGTGATTTTTTTAATTTAAATTCCTTGATAACTCGTTCATAACTGTTGACAACAGAGCATCTACAGAATACAAAGTAATCAGCACAGAGAGGTTTGTAACTTCCAGCAAACTGCCTTGTGGTGGTGTGGTAAGCAGGAATGCTTATCACATTCCACAACAACCTACTGTGGGAGGGTCCACAGTAGGTTGTTGTAGAGTGTTTTTCATAATACGTTTGAGATAAGAAAAAAAAATCAACACTTAGTCTGGTTTGTTTGGTTGTTTTTGGTTTGGTTTGGTTTTTAGCACACTTAGTTTAACCAAGACTAGCATGGTCTCTGTTCTAAGTTTATTTCAGCTGAAAGGCTGTTACATTGAAAGCCTCAGGAATGGAAATAAAAATGGCTAAACTAGCACTGTGGCAGAGGCATTATTGGCTACTTTTGAAATGATTAAAATAGCATCAGGCAGAGGCAAGCAGCTACAACAATATCTCATTCTCAAAGGTCCATGAAATGATTCTGAAAATCCACGAGAGTCTGCTTTGATAATATTGCTTACAACTGGTTAGAATATTTATTCCATTTGCACTTTTTAATGTCAAATGTTTTTGACTCAAAAAGCTCATAATTGACAAGAAAAGGGTGAGACAAAGAAATGTACTTGTATCTCTTTCAATTTTAAAATGGGAGAAAGCTAGTATAGATCTGCCAAGTCACTTATGACATCACAGTCCTTCTTTTGTTGGAAATTAAATTTGAATCTTCTTTTTCTTTAAAACGGCCTCTTCTCATAGGCTGCTTTGCTTTAAATAAAAGTCCTGTTTCTGTACTTGAGTGTGCAATAGCAAAGCTTGAAAACAAAGTTCATTACCTTACTGACATTCCCTATTCTGCACATTACTAATTCTCTTTTCTCACTCCTTTTTGCTGCTTTGGTTCATGCTGACATACCAAATGCAGCAATGCTGGCTGCACAGCAGCCAGGGTTCAAGGCTGGCTGCCTCCTGGACACTGCTGAGCTGGTGTGTAAGCTCTTGAGTGTTGATGGATACTCCTCCTGCAACATCATCCTGAATAAAGTCCTCCCTTGCTTTCCTGCTGCATGGTTGCCTTCGGGAGATGGTTGCTCCCTATGTCACTTTTCTCTGTATGAATTTGCTGCTAAAATAGCATTATCAGCAAATTTGTGGACAATCACTTTAAACTTAGTCTGACATTCCTGTTACACAGATGAACATCATTTGCCATATGAAGATGCCTTTTGAATTTATTTTTAAAGTGAGCTAGCACTTGTCAGACCACTATGATGTAGTTTATTTTCCCTCATGTGCGGTGGAAACAGCTTGAGATGTGCTGCTAAATAGGGGGGTTTTCCTTTTGCTTTTGTAGGATTGGTTTTTCCTGTTAAGTTGTCTTGCTGCATTCTGTAAATACTGATGTGTTCTTGTAGCAACTGACATCCTTCTGCTCTTTCTCAGAGGGAAAAGTACATTCTGGAAAGGAATGGACTTTTCACATGGACAGGGACTCCTTCCACCAGACCCGATCGCTCCAAGCCCTATCCATCCTGGCTCTGAACACTTCCAGGGATGGGGCATCCACGATTCCATTAAGCCCTTAGTGTGAATAGAGCCTTATGTTTCATGCTGACTTTGCTCTACAGAAGTATTAGAATATTTTTTTGTGATTGTGATTACTGTCTGTCTGACTATAATTTGCATAGTATCAATCTAGTAGATCAAAAGTCAGTAAAATATTTTTCTGCCTAAAGGGAATTGAAATAATCTTTTGGTGGTGCTTGACAAGGCAACATTGCATACATTGAAGTTTTGCCTCCCGAGTATGTTGGTCTGTGTTATAGTGCACGTAATATGCACACACACACACAATTATAGCCAAATATAGAAATGTAGGAATTGGTACATTTCAGCTTGTCACATTGCTGATTAAGTATGTGACTTAATGAAGTGAATTATTTAAAATGCCTTACACACTTTGCAAATATTTTTCCAAGGCAGGAAACTATTTTTAGAGAAATTTTCTGTATCACTGTGGTTTCTGATTGTTTTTTGCATGCTTTGATTGGCAATTAAAAGGTAATTAAAACACTAGAGACTTTCATGTTCTCTGTTGCCCTGTAGGTTTATTATCTTCAGGTGACAATGCTTGTTTGTAGATGAAGATCTTGGTGGGATAAAAGCTCTAGGAAAATGTGGTCATCTCATATAATGTGATTGAGCTCTTGTTTCTGGTTTTCAGGGAAACTTGAGTGCAGTAACATTTTTCAAATCAGACACTTTTTCTCACTTTCAGACCAAGGGTATTTGCTGGCAAGAGGCTGCTGAGCACAGTGATCTAGAAAAGTCTTTGTAGGCTTAGCTGATTTAAAAAAAATATTTTATGACAAATGTATCACAAACTTTGTATTTTCTGTCCCAAAGACAATCATTCTTCCTGCTGTCACAAAGAATCTTCTTTCGTGCAGTACAATAGGGATAACAAAACCATTTCAGTCTCAATTTAAGTTTAATTCCAATGTAATAAACTTGCATGAGGTGGTAATGAACTTGAACTCACAGCTTAGATTTTCTCCTGCATGCTTATACTCAGGCACAGGACACATGCCGTCCAGATGCAGTTCTATTTTGAGAGTGTTTTCCTCTTGAGCAGATTAATCCCTGAAATTTTCTGCTTTGCTTGTTTTTGCAGTTAATACAGTAACACCATTTGGAGTTCACCTCTTAGGTTTGAATTAGACCTCCATAAATACACACCCAACAGAAGAAAAAACTATCATCGTGACTATCAGGATTATATAATTCTAGCAAATAGTGAGTTGGTAAGATAAAGAGACTGATCCTCTGAAACAGAGTGATCAGACCAATCAAAACCATTTGGAAAGCAAAACTCAAATGTGTTTCATAATCCCAGTGCAGTCCAGTGAGTACTGTGCCTATAACAGCCATCATCTCCCTCAGGTGCTTTGAATTTTGACACATAAGTCTTTTCCAAAATACTGGCTTGTGCCCCATATGTTTATTACATGCTTGGACAAACAGCCTTTACCTGAAATAAAGCTGGAATGGCTCTAGCAAAGCCAAAGGAATGACACCAGCAAACCGTAGATATAAATTTGCTGTCAGAGGTCTCTGGTGAGCCCTGTCCCATGCCCTGCTCCAAGCAGCTGCACCAGCTGTATCTCAAGTAGGGAAGGGAATGCAGATCTTTAGGATGCTGTGATCAGTCCTTTCTGGCCAGTCTGCTCTCCACTAACAGTCCACACCAACAGTTAAATTAAAAAGCACCTTCTCCCTATGCACTTGGCTTTTCAGGCACAGATGAGGTATCAGACTTCCCCAAATGTGGCTTTCTGTAGTGAGGACTTCACTGATCTCTATGCTAATGTGTAACCAGATGAAATAATGAGTCCCCACCGGGCTAGCAGAAGTCTAAAGACCTTTTTTCAGACAGGACCAAGACTAGATACTACTGTGGGCTGCTTTATGCAAATACTACAACTTCATTATTATTGCACTACAAAATGCATTAGGCATCCAATTTCCGTTTTAAATGAAGCAATGTATTACTCCAATAGCTACATTTGAAGTTCTCTGCAACTGATGTTAAAACTATTGGAATTAAATGAACCCCCTCTGAACTGTAATCCTTGAATAGATGAGATTTTTTTTTAAATTATAAGGTTTATTAAATGAAATGTGTATTACAATGGAGAAGACAAAGTCAAATGATCTTATATGGCAAAAATAAAAACTTAAAGCTTGCTATCACTCCATTGGGTATGGAATGCGAAAAGAGAAATAAAAGAATCTTGTTGCAAAGCCTAATGTTCTGTACCACATCATAATGTAGCCCAAAACAGACAATTGCTTGCTTGTAAATATCGTTTTTTTCTTTTATTCACATTATAGAGAAAAATCAAGACTGTCCTTCAAAACTACTCTGTTGTCAAGTGAGCTTGAAAGTTTATGTTGTTTCTCATCATGTTTGACCATGTTTATGATGCTGGAGAGAAAATCTGAGGCTTGTGAGGTTCATTTTTAGGTGATGCAGTGGCAGTGCAAGTGTGGGCTGGAGATTGTAAAACTCTGTGAAGATGGGGGAAGAAAAGTATTGGGCAATTGGCACTGGAGAAGATTTTTCCAAAGACCATTGAATTCAGTGCAACACATAATCAAGCTGTTTCTACAATAAAATTTTAGATACCTATTGTATGAATGCCTAGTTAAGGACTCAAGTTCCCAGTACTCTCCTGGTTAGTTGTCTGATTTAGGGGCTCTGAATCATCCCATGGATGTTCTGTAGATGTAGGGGAAGCCTGGGCTGTTCAGTTCAGTACCTAAAGACTTGCCACTCATAGCTAGGGAGTATATGACGTGTTGCCTTTGAAAGGAGTTGGATCAGGTCTTGGAAGTGTATTCTGTAGTTATCCTGGTAAACAGCTGAAGGTAAAATAAAGGTAGGAAGACAAGACTTAGCCTGAGGAAGATTTTGCTGGCATCAGCACCTGCTGTGCTTTTAAATATAGACTTGTCTCTAGACACTGATTTCTTTATTATCATGAGGTCAAGGAAGCCGGAAGTTATTAAAAAGAAAAAATGTGTAAGAAGCTATAAGTGCACTGTTGAATTGCTGTTTCAACTTTAGCTGCTACAATATATTGGTTGCTTCCTTTGTTGGTTTGTCTAATTCATACAATAAAATAACTACTGGATGATTTGAAATAAGGGTTAAAGTCCACTTTGGTTACTTTCCTTGTTTACATGGAGAGCAGTAGCCATTAAGCAATGTAGTTATAGTGCATTTATCCTAAATTGCTGTTTATTTTCATAGAAAAACTTTATTTGATAACTCTTCTGGACAAAGTTACTTTTGCTTACATAATTTTGGCAACTATGAATTCTGCAAATATTTAGCCAGTTTGAGTAGACAGATGTGTAGAAGTTGTTTTCTTCAAAACCTTTTTCAGTATTTCACTAAATGCTGCTCTAATTTTTCTACCATTGTGATTTGGTGTATTTATTTTTGAAAAAGAATTTATTTATAAGCAGAGTTCCTTAGTAAAAATATGCAGGTAATCATTTGAATGAATGGGAGGGAGAGGAAGCTTTCTAAATAACGTATGTATCTTTACGAAAGCAAGTTTTTGGTAGATAACTCTTTCCTTGCCCTCAGGTTGTCTGTTACTTCTTCAGTCGTTAAATTATTTTGTGCTCGAGAGAACATTACTGGTCAAATGTAAACCCATTTTTTTCCACTGAAGTTTCCATTATCTGTGAGCAATTCCATCTTAGGGTGGATTATCATATTTTACATTTTCTACAGTGCTCTGCATGTGTTTCATTACTATGCACCATACCTGGGAAAATGTCCCTTATTATTTCATGCACCAAAATACTTTGTCTGCATTGACAAACATCCTTGTCTGACAAGTTGCCGCTGCTGGCCTGCACTCAACATGCCTTCAGCTTTTTTTGAATCTCATATCTGCCATCATTAACAATTCATGCAAGGAGCAAAGCCAAAGGAATTAGTTCAGGGCATTCAGAGTGTTTGCTCTAACCACATTGTAAGAGAGTAGGAAGGAATCATGAACCACATGGTACACAAAGAGTACACAAGCCAACCCTGTCTCCTTTGTACATTAATGAGATAACAAGAGACTTCTGTTATCATATCATATCTCAGCAGACATAATTTTTTAAAATTGCTTTAGCTGTTTAATTGCAGCTTTTGTGTTTTATAAATTTTATTTAAGCTGTGAGTAGCAGTGCATTAATGGCATATTTAACAAACACAGAATTGAATACTGATAAAAAGAGACAAGCATGATGTCAGGATCCTTTCCATGTATACTGGGCTCCGATGAGATGATGTGAGCTGATAATGAGTTTTTAATAAAGGTTGATTGAGTGTAAAGCTATGAGAATAGTTGAGATTTTTTTTAAAAAAAGAGACATTGTTTAGTTATCAGAAGTCTCTAAGTGCTATCCAACAGCCACAGAAGCTCAGGATTAGCCAAAAAACAAGGACAGCATCAGCCTGCTCACAGTTTTTTGGACAGTGGCTGCACCTTTTCATAGTCCTCTGGCCATGAGCAAGTGCTAGAGAGGACTATGAGTGTTAACACATCTCACCCATCTGGAAAGACAGTATCATTCCCAGTGAGGTTAGTGTGGGATGAGTTATAGGATAATTGAAGGGCATTAGCATTTATTAGAAAGTAAAAGGGATCCAGAATTCCTTAAGGCCTGACATTGTTGTGGGCATTTGGGGAGGATGAAATGTTTCTCATTGACAACCTATGTACTTTTTGGCTGCACTGTAGATTTTTCTGTATGAACACCTGGCCTATGGCTCATATTTATTTGATCCAAGCACCTCAAGCATATGAGTGTTACTGGTTTTCCTAATGATTAAAGAAAACATGGCCAGAAACATGAGCAATGCCAGGATTTAATGTGTCTCAGACCTGACTGTGTTGAGAACTGTATTCTTGTAAAGTGAGTGAAAAATAGGGGGTGCTGGCATTGTCCCCAGCACAACCTCATTCAATGTTGTCTTCTATGAACACTGAAGTTATTTCAAAATACAGGGTTTTTCTGGAAAATTGGAGCAGTGTTTATCTAAAGTGGGGGCACCATGAGATGATGAAGCACTGAAATGTTTCTTAAACTGTTTTCCTTACAGCGTACAAAATAAGCAGTTAACATAATAGAGTAGAAAAATGCACTGTAGAGAGAAATAACTCTCCACCACCCCAGTGAGGGAAGATTTATACCCTCTTGCTACCTTCTGTGTCCCATCCTAGGGAAGGAAGGAAGGAAGGAAATACTCCAACATTGCTACTGGCTTGCTGCTTCTTTGGAAGAAAATAATAATGGATGAATGTTTCCCACAAAATCCTGAATGTTTCCAATTTTGTTACATGTTTTGAATTTTTCATAGTAAAACACCCTCTTTTCCCAATTATAAGCATTTAAAAAACAGCATCCATCCTGCTTACTTGTGATTGCAATTACCACCAAAAGTGGAAAGCCCCATTGCTGTTCTGCTTGGCAATTGCATATGTAGCTTGCTGGACATTTACTTGGGAACCTTCATACTTAAATTGTCTCTACCCCAGAGACTCCAAAGTTTCAGGAATTGGCAGACTTCTGTAGAAGGTCCCAAGGCAGTATAGTGAAAACTCTGGTGAGAGTATTTCCTTGCTACTGATTGTGTGTTTGAAAGAACACAGTCTGCCACATAGGAAAAAATTATTTTATACAAAAATTAGCATGTATCAATAGTTCAATCCAAGTCAGGAAGGAAATTGTTGCGGTTTTTTTATCTGTAAGTGACTCAGCTCATGGTTTAGCGATACTGACGGTGCAGTGAACTCCTCTTCTGCTCAGGGAGTCCTGAGTAGTTCACAGAGCTTATCCTGAGAGCTGCATATTTGATCTTTGGCAAACTGTGAATTACTGTGACTGCACTGAGCAAAACCACCTCATTCAGCTCTTTGTAACAGTAAGAAAAACGTGGCATTATTATAGAGAGGAAGATATTTGCACCTGTGTTATAAATTATTTACTCCTTGCTGTTGGCAAAGATTTAGGGATGCAGGAGGTAAATACATGGCTTACTGGATTTTTAGTCTTTAGTGATCTCAAATCTTCCAAAAGTCTGTTTTTTCTTGATACTAGGAGCAAAACAGTATGGGTTTTCATCTCTTCATTCTCACCATCAGTGCAGTGCTATTTTTGCTTAAAAAGTGAGTCTGTGCCAATATTGTCTTTGTGAGATATGGCAAACTTCTTAATAAATCTGCAGTAGCATTCAAACAAAAACTTCCTTATAAATGCAAGTTAACAACCAAACAGAAAAAGCTTCTTTTCAATATACCGTTTAAAATATTTCAGTTTCAGTTCTCCTCCTTGGTACTTGGGGAAGAAAATTGCTTCCTCCTGAAGAACAGGCTCCAAAAACTTTGGCCGTCTTCTAGAAAGATACTGAAACAAAACAAGTAAAATGAAAGCATTACATTCACTCTCAATTTCTCGTAGGAAGGGTTTGTTCCTCTAAGTCTCTACACGCTACCTATTAACAGAAAGGACAATAAAGGCATTCAAGGCATTTAAATGAGAATTTTATCCAGCCTTCTTGTTTGCTCTGAAGGAAGTAGATGGAAAAAATAGTGTGTTTGGGATTCAAATAGAATTTTCCCTGCATTTATGAAGTTCTCTTAAAATCTACCTGCTAAAAATAAGGTGGTTCATTGGTAGATCTGTTGGGATACAATCTCCAGGTTGCAGCAGTCTGCATCCCAGTTTATGCATTTTTGGGTGGGTTGTTTTGGTTAGCTGCCCACCTAACCTAAGCAGGACTACATTTTTTTGTTCCTGGTACCAGCTAAAATCAGATTTAAGTGCATTTTTTTTTTTTTGTGACTGGGGAATCTACATGTGCATGAATTCCCCTTGTATAAATATAGCCACATACTGTGTGTGCTGCTCAAAGAACAGCTGGGATCAGAACAGATTAGATCTCAAACTGTTAATGTGGTTTTTTTAAAAATGTATCAGTGTGTTACGTGAAAATTTTTAACGAACTGACATTATTTAGCTGAAATGGAATAGCATTTTTCAGCTCTTGCCTATGGTTTATGACTCACACTTTGGTTAATCCCATGAAGAGATTATGTGAGTTGGTGTCATTAATCAGAAGCATCTCAAACCGAAGTTGCAGGCAAAAAACCAGCATATCACAACATTCAAATTTATAATTCCTGTGTTCAGCACCCTCCTCTCTTAAAATGACCCAAATTACAGATGCGACATAGATTAAGTGATCTTCTATTTACGCCACCAAGGTTCTCTTACCTTAATTTTGTCATCCCACCCATAGA
This sequence comes from Entomyzon cyanotis, assembly GCA_024500445.1. Lineage (NCBI taxonomy): Eukaryota > Metazoa > Chordata > Aves > Passeriformes > Meliphagidae > Entomyzon > Entomyzon cyanotis. The sequence continues at coordinate 6,709,547 of JAKEPQ010001007.1, read as the reverse complement.
TTTGAACACCTAGAAATGAATGACAGATTTTGAGGCTTATTCTTCATGCATGTCTACTTACTAATACAGAAAGTCTTTTCTGCCTCTTGAATCAGCTTTGCCACTTGTCCTCACCATGGGGAAAAAGACTAGAAAAACTTTTGCCAAAAGAACAGAGATGATTCATGAAGATTTATTTTCATGGTCAACAGGAAGCATTTAAACCTGATTAGACATATGATAAATATAAATTTATCACGGATTTATATTTCACTGTGCTATATGAGGTAAATGTATAACCACATCCTCAGTAAAACTTTCTTGCTATGATAGAAACAGACTAGAAATCAGTGTGACTCACTAACCAATTATGCCAGTGCCATAACCTTCTGGAAGGGAAATGCTGTGGGTATTCAGAACTTACCTGATGGTAAAACACATGGGGTTTTGTTTGGTTGTTTTCCTGCACAAAAACATAGATCACATTTGCTTTACTGTTGATTGTACATTGGATTGAATTTCAAACCTTGCAAGAGAAGTTTGTCAGGATAGATTTTGCAATTTTGTCCTGAGAATTTCCCATAAATATGTAATTCTAATACTTTATAGAAGAGTGTCTAGGAAGATTATTAGAACCATATTTTTTGATAGAAAGAGAAACTTTTGTAGAATTGATGTGTAATACTGCAGAGCAGTATTGGTAAATAGCAGAATGAAACAGCAAATCCTTTCCTTGGAGTATAGTAGAGGTGAAAATCATGTTTCAAAAGCTGCTCAGCTGTCCTGACAGGTAAAGAAGAATCTCTTCTGCAAACCTATCACTTTTCAGTTCTGAAGCTAATCTCTCACACAGTCACCACAATGACTTTGCAGGATTTGAAGCCTCTGCCCACACTTGTAAATTAAAAACCACTGGGGATAGATTCTAGAACATGATGTTAGTAATTTTATCCAGTGAAATTATTAAATGTTTCCTGGCCCAGTTTTGGCAGATTTTTTGCACTCTCAGGTGATTCTGCAGTTTGGGAGTTGGCATGACTAAGGTACTGTTCCCATTGGGTGGTATCTGGTTGTCCATTTTGGAAGATTAAGGGACATGGATCCATAAAGTCTACTGGTTTTTGCTGTTCAGCTGCTGAGGGTGGATTTAACCTGCTAATATAGGTGTCTTAAATGCAGCAGTGACAAAAATTATGATTCTAATTGGAATTTTTTCTTTATGATTCTTAATTTTTATGGTATTAATTTTGTCAGTGTTACTTTTCACCATGCAGATACTCTAAATGTTGAGGGACAAACATTCTTGCAGAAATTCTGTATCAGTCACAAAGGAAAATACCCATTCTTCTGCAACCAGCAGAGATTTCTGAAGTGCTAGGATTAATACTGGTAAACATGTATATTTTCCAGTAGCATATGTTTCATGCATATTAGATATAAGGCTTGAAACTGCCCTTCTTTCATCTATTCTTCAGAGTTAATGGTAAACAGAGCTAAAAGTAAACAGAGACAAATAGTAGGGGTGATGCTCTGTGGTGAGCAATTGTTGGTTAACAATTTGGGAGATGTTTCTACATCCCAAAGCTGGAGTGAGTTGTGCTGTTTCTTTGCCTGCAGTGCAGGGCGTGTGCCTCTTTCACTTGCCCTGGGAAATCCAAACACAGCTAAGCCTACAAAATAGGTCAGAAATTTGCACATTTATAATTATTTTGACTTCGAGAAGAACACATACACAGCAGAGGAAAAGACCAACTGTGTAAACTGAATTTTGATTTCAGCATTCCTGCCAAAGGATCCCTGCCTGTCAGCGTGATCACATAACACAACAGGGTTTTCCTGGATATGGTTGTGTGGCTGTTAGACCAAGTATCTCCTTGCCTGTTATTAAATACTGCTGCAAGAGGGTGTGTTTATTGATTAATCTGTTGCTCTGTGCTGAACTGTTATGTCCTGTCCATAATAGTGCTTAAAATCTGTAGCCTCTCCACAGCTCCAGTAGCCTGCTGTCTCTGACCACCTCCTCAAAATTGAAATTTTTAGCTCTGGACAGACTGAAATCCCATAGTAATTTGGAGCTCAAAACCATCAGTTATCTCATAATAGCTGTTTCTCCAGATCTAGGTGTCATATCATCATGACTACACCATGAATCTGCTGCTTGGTCCAACTCAGTGGTCAAGCCTCAGGTTAGATGGTATGCTTTCCTTTTCATTTCTTAAATAATGCATTTGAAAAGTCCTGTGTTATAGCCAAACAAGGAGAGAAGAAAGGAGTAGGGAGATAGAGGATGCCAGCACAAACAAGGACAGTAGGGAAAACCTTGCAGCACAAAAGGTAAAATAGGAAGAGGGGGGTTAGTACTGCAATTTGATGAACAGATTAGATTGTCTTGTTTTTTGATGTATGTTTAAATAGCAGCTGTCTCAAATCACTGACTGAATTCCTTAGTATTTTTAGCTCTGAGACTGCTCATCAGTTTCACCAATGTTGGTTGTTTTGAACTGAGATTATAGGATCACATAAGCAGCAAAAATTTACTTCCAGCATCTTCTACTTTATTTAGTGCCATGTATATTTGAGGTAAAAAATTGTAAGTTATTGATAACAATGTGCATCAGAAAAAGAATAATTGTAAAGATCATTAATACAGAAAATGTCTCTGCTCATTCCCTTCCTATATCTTCCATTTTGAAACAATGCAGAACCATTTTTTTAAATTTTAAAAAATGGTTAAAGGTTTGTTGTATCAACTTTGTCTTTCAACATAAAATTTTGTTGCCCAATATTCCTTTATATGTTTTGTCTGAGTTCTTCTCTGATATGAAATCCTTCAGGTCTAGGCTGAGACCTGCTTATTTCCTTCTGAATCATGTTTTATTCTTCTAGATATTATAGTGCCGCAGCTTCATAACGACTAGGAGACATTCACAAGGATCCTTCCTTTTCTATTTGAAAAAGTTAAGGCTGCCTTCTCAAACTGCTGTGCTGCACATTGACACAGTTGATTGTTCTCTGAAGTGTTTCAGTCAATCTCATTAACATATATAATGTAGAAATTAAGATGCTTTCATTTCAAATACTACTTTAGAGAAGCTGCTTCTTGAAAGTTCTAAATTTTACTGTCTTGAAATAAAAAGAGCAGGTAAACAAGCAAAATTGTGTAAGATTGAGAACTGTTGACAATCCTTTCTATTAAAAGAAATATCTCTGCTATTGTCAGATGGGATTCTAGAGAAACATCTCACTTTTGCTATTTTTCTGTGTCAGCACTGGAGTTTGACAAGAAAAACACAGCAGGACTAGAAACTGCTTACGTGAGTCTATCTGCAAAAAAAGGAAAATTCCCATAAAGTACAAGTGCAGCAGGACATGAATTCAAACCGTGATCACCACTACCACACATAGATACAAAGCTGCTGATAGAAAACTGTCTATCTATTGTGCCTGAAGTACTGCTGTAGGACAGTTTAGCATTTCCAGTGTCACTAATAACTGGAGCTGGAAAAGTTTTAAAAAGAGAAGCATATATCCCAAAGTGTGAAAATGCATCTCCTCCAAAAGCCTTGCACAGGGATGTCAGTGTGACTGATAATCAAAAGTCAGAATGTGCCCTTGTGTGTGTGCTTGACTCTATAAAGACTTGAGAGGCTTTTTCCTCACACCATTTTCATTGTCTCTGCTTCACTGCTTTGAGGTTCAAACAATTTATCATCTGAATTTAAAAACAACAGAAAATACCTGCTGTTTTGCCTTTGTCTCATTTGATAAGCATGCAGCATTATCCCACTAGGAATTTAAGATGATAAAACATCAAATGAGACAGAAGGCAGGCTGAAATGGTTATATGGTCATTAACTTAGAGCACCCTTGGCTCTTACAATGTATTTGTGCTGTGCTGTAAGTCTCAAATGAACAATTTGAGATTCAATGAATAAAAATTGTATGATAAGTTAGTGGGGTGTTCATGACTCCAGATGTTACAGACTTAGAAGCTTTTACTATTCCTCTTAAAATTACATGTGTTTGTGAAATACAAACTTGTTGGTTATTTTGGGAGTCTTCTTCCTTCCCTTTGGTGTGAGTTCCAAGCTTTTAGAGTATGGTTTGTGATGGAGAGAACACCTGAAACTATGGCTGTATCTTCACACCTTAACATGTAGCACTCTGTTCTGGTTATGCTGTCAGTCAGAAACCAAATAAATCCAGCTGACAGGGGATTCCTGCTGTTTGCAGTAAAACTTCTCCAGCTTTGGATGAGCCAGGGGAAGCAATGTTGTGACATCTGGGTGTAGAGCCTTGCTTTGTTTAATAGTCACTGTAGAGGACACTTTTAGGGTGTGTTGGAAGACACTGTCACTGCAGTGCATTGAAAAATATTGGCAGAGCCTAGCAAGGCATCTGACCCTGATCAAATATTCCTCTTAAATTAAAAGCATATTTAGCTATTCTGCTCAGCCTGTTCTTAGGTAGCTAATAATGGAGTTGGATCCTCTTGCTCTATTTTGAGGATGTCATATTGGATCATGCACAGAATGATGTGACTAATTTGGCAACCAGAGGTCCCTGTGCATCCGCTGTCTGCAGTCGTTTTCCTGGGGGGAAGATAGAACTTTTTATGTTAAATGGTACTGATCATTCTTTTCAGCATATCAAAGAACAAATGTACCACAGGCTTTTCTATTGAAAAAAGAAATAATTGAACAAGTGGCTTTTATCTGTATTTCCATCATTCCACCTGCATAAATCTCACTGCTGCTAATGGAACTTTGTAGCAATGTAGATAAAAGACAGTCACCCTGCTGATGAGATGTGGGGCCCAACAGAACCAGGAACACCACATAAATGCTAGGGTTCATCCCTGTAGGGGCAGCCTGCAAGTGTGTGACTCAGCCCGCTCGGAATAAACTATTGGCCTGCAAAGCTCCAGCTCTCCACACTGATGTACCCAGCCTATCTGGTTGATGCAGTGGCTGTGCAAACTTACTGAATGCTCAACTTTATTGCTGCCCAGATGGATTTTTCCAGAGGAAAAAAGTTTGGTCTCTGCATCTGGTCTGCCATAGGAGCAATTATGATGTCTGTGGTGGAAAAGACTCAGGGTACAAACAGAACTCACCTGGACTCTGACTGGGAAGGAAGAGAGAGCTTAACTATGAAGGTTAAGCTAGTGCTCTGAATTGTGAGCATAATGGGGGTGAGCTGAAACCAGCAGGCTCACCTTGAAGAGTGGGAAGGAGGTGAGGGGACACTGCAAAAGGATCTAAAGGGCAGACCTGTGGGATGCTGTAAAGATTAAGATAAAAAGGAAAACCACAAGCAGTAGGTTCTTAAATTATATAGAAATACATGAGAAAAGACAACATTAGCAGAGAGCGATACAGTCAGTCCTCACGGCTGATCACAAATGGTAACAACATCACTGTGAGCAGAAGAGGAAGGATGTTCCTCCTAGATGGCTCTAGGACAGAGGCATTAACTGGGGAAGTCTGATAGGGACACACAGAAGTAGTAATTTCAGTGTTCACAAAGACAATATAACATGCAATTATCTTCAGTCCTTGACAGTTTCTGAGAAAATGTCTACAGTACAATTTGCGTTCTGCCCAAGTTCTATCCATGGACACGTGAAATCTGTAGACCAAAAGCAGCAGACACACTGCCACCAGATATTTCTTTGACCTAGGTGAAAACAGTAGGGATTTTATTTTTTATCCTTTATTTTGCTATTTAAAATAGCATGTGATGTCCTCTTTATTAGTGTAACATACAGATTGAATGTTCAAAGCAAAAAATGAAATTAAGAACTTATTATGGAAGGCTTGTTCAAAAGAGAAATTGTGCAAGGAATGGTTTTGATCAGCCCCTTGCCTAGGATTCCACTTGTTAATGCAGTTCTTGCACCTCTCTTGCAATCCAAGCTTGAGAAATGCAACATTGCCCTTTAACACACAAGTCAGAAAGGCAGACTTTCTGTAAGCTGATGTGACTGCTGCTGTCTTCAGAGTACCCTTCTCATCTTACCAGGGGCTGTGTGATAATACCTTTACTGTCCCACAGCCTCTTCATGTCTTGCCAGCATTTTCTTTCTTGAAAAAAGCATACCTAGGACATGTGCTTCTGAAAAGGCACTGTGTTGTCATGTGATACATTTGGATATTCTTAAGTCCACAGAGAAAAATGGATAGTTAACTTTTCATCACAGGATATTCATAGTAGATAGAAAAATAAAAATCTTACTAGTCCTTACTGCCCAAAGGAAATCTATAAACAGGACTCCTGAATGCATGCGCTTAACCTTCAGGCGATTGAAACAGTGTGGTTGAAGGGTGAGTAATTCTACTTGTAGAGAAGCTGCCAAGACTACAACAGCAAAGCCTGGCAGTGAGAGTATTCCTGTTGCTCTGGTAGGACAGTGACCACACAAATTAGAGTGATTCAGTGGAACTTCCCTGTGAGCAAATTAGTTCCTCCTTGAGTTGACTGAAGAAGTTACAAGGCAATTTATTTCCAGGAATGTAAGTGCAAACCTTCAAATCAAAAGAACTCCTATTGACTTTGAAACTGAGTCACCAGTGCTGATGAATTTTTGAAGTTGATTTACCATAATTTATACTATTTTAGGATAGCTGTTCATTCTTTCCAAAAAGAGTGTGTGCCCTTTATATTTCTGCCAATAAACTTCCTAATGAAGCAGGACTGAAAAGCCTGTGAACACCATGGAGACACTATTTTGTCCTTGTTTAATTGTGACATACTCATTATCTTTTTTTCTTTGCTTCCTTAGCTTTTTTTTTTTTTAACTTATTTCATTTCTGTTCAGAGTGTGTGTTCATTTTAGCGATAGTGCAGGTTATTGTGGAAGATATTTAATGTTCACTTGTGAATACTACTCCAAGGCACCTAGCAGGATTAATATAGCAGCCACCCAGTCATTGTGCTTCCCAAGTCAGCTGTAGAACACAACAGTTATATTGGAAATACTGAGATAAATCTATTTCATTAAAATGGCTATGTACTTTCACTTTGTCAAAATAGCTGTGTGTTGGCTTTCTTTGCTATTTAAATGCTGTTCTATCTGTTCCTAACTTCCCCTGTTTAACAGCAGACAAACCCAGGGAGCACTGAATGAATCGGATGATCCCGAAACAGGCTGTCTAACTGATAACAAGCCAACTTCTCGACACTTCTATCCTGTCGCCCTGCTGCTTGTCAGCTCACACTTGCTGGTTGTGTGGCTTATTTTAAGTCTTGCTTTGCTATTAGCCAAATATCAATAAACTTCACTTGTGTTCCTTTCTTTTCTACAAACAGCAACAAACTAACTTAAAAAAAAAGGAATTATATTGTAATATTTCTACAATTTCAAACCCCAAGGATTCATCTTTAAAATACCAATGTCTGAAATGTACTGTGTTTTCATTCTCTTTTCCTGAACTCTGAGAAATATACTATGCATTGAGTGAATTGATTTGCTCTTTCTGTTCATAGTAAAGCTTTCCCACTGTAATTAGCGCAAAGAAAGCCCACTAACAATGCTGTCACTGAGTAGAAGATGTGGAATCCTGAATGCTTGAACCCCTCTTTCCAGAGTAATTAGTCTGACAAAAAAAAATTAAAAATGAATTTGCACAACACAAACTAACCCCTAGACAAATACAGCAGGGCGATGGTTTGTGAGACTTTTGTTGTGGTTTTCTCATTGTTACTAGCTGATGGGATTGTTATCGTTTAATAAATTATTATTACTTTGCTACAACTAACCCTTTTCTGTAGAGTAACTAAATGGAATAGAATAAGTTCTGTTTTGTAATGAAATTAACCTGTTTGTAATTGTTGCTTTAGTTGCTTTTGCTTTAAAGACACTTTTATATTCTTTTTAACAAAGTCCTGTTTATGTCCTGATGCACCACTTTGGCACTTGTGACTTTTGTACTGTATGTGAACGAACATCCTTCCTTTATAAAGCAGAGAGGTGGATTGGGCTGTTTGAAAAGCCATTCTCTCTTTTTTTTCATTGCAAAGCTGAACATACAGGAAATGAAACAGAGATGAAACTTCCCTTCACAAATCTCTAGGGCCAGACTTAATAAAATGCCTTATTCCTAGAATGCGCATTTTAGGACAATGTATACTCACACATATATAGGAAACAAATTGAAAAGAAAAGGTATGAAAAGGTTTAAAAAGCAAAAAGGCAAATATATTTCTGGAATTAGAACAAAATGTATCATTAAAGTATTTAAATTTTTTTTACTGAACTTTAAACCTCAAGGGCAGATACATTAGGGGCGATGGAAAATCTTATCACTCATTTCTGAGGGCAATAACTGTACTGGGCCTGGCCTTGGATTTAATTTTGTAAGATGTATCATCACTCATGGAAAACAAAAACGTAGAGTTGAATCTTTGTTATTTTTACTTCAACTGTTGCTGAAACTCTGCAATGAACAAATAAAGCATATTTATTTATTCTGTGTTTCATGAAGTTGTACTTTTTCCCCCTTTCACTAGAGAAGGATGCCGCATAGAGAATGTTCTGAAGAATGTCAAATGCAGAAAGTATGCATTCAACATGATACAACTGATGGCTTTCCCAAAGTACTACAGACCTCCAGAAGGGACATATGGAAAAGCTGACACCTAAGTTTAACAAAAGTGTAATCAGGAGCATACATCATGCTAATTAGTGAATATAACAACCGCTGTTTTGATGTATGAATTGGGAATGTATAACCAGTGGAGGTGTTATTTTTATCAGGTTTTATCATTTTACATTATAATAAATCTGGTCAGTCATGAAATAAATACCAGAAAGCAATGGAAAAAGCAATGGAATGGGTATTCTGAAAATCAAATATATTCAACATATCTTTGTGAAGTTGAAGCTTAGTATGACTCATAAGCCAGTTGGAATTAGTTTTTGGGGTCATTTGATTGAAGATGAATAAGGGAAATGACATTTGCTGTAGGAACAGAGATCAGCAATCTGGAAGGTGGCATTCTGACTCCAAAACAAACCCTGAGATTTGATTTAAGGGGACTTTTACTGCTGGAAAAGGTGTATTCTGGAAACTGTGGAGCACTGAGGTCTTGATCACTAATGATAGCCCTTCGCAGAAATATTTGTAAAAGATACTAAAGTTAATACCTGGGCTAAATATAATTTTGGTAATTACATTTAGCTTCTTTACATAAGTATGGTAACTTCATAATATGTTTTTAGTAATTGCAGCCTGTAATTTCAGTAATTCCATTCTGATTCCTGCAGTTCATTTGGATGTATTGCTCTTGGCTTTTTGTGCCCCAGCCAAATACCACTTATTTCACTTTCACATAAATCACACTGAAATCAGAGGGATTAGTTCCACAAGTGAAGTGACCTTCTATTTAGTGTAAACCCTTAAAAGTAAATTTTCTTTAGGGGTAGGGAAAATAAGTTGTATATACAGGAGTTAATGTTTCTTTAGGCTATGAAAACATGTATGTTATTACAGAGCCTAAAATGTTACAATTATGAGTAAACTGCTTTGTTAGGACTAGTTAGCCACTGCAGCTGATTTATATAAAATTTGTAAGGCTGCAGGTAGACACTCTAGGATAAAGAGCTATCAGCTTTAAAAATGTATGTTAATGCTCTGCCAGCTTGTGTTAGTCTTGAAATTTGTTTTGCAAAGAACGTTTGTGTTTTCTAATTGTATCTATTTATTACCTTCTTCTGCCTTCCAGAGAGAAATACAATTTAAAACTCCCAAGTATTCACTGGTTAATGACCTTTATGTAATGCATTCATTATCATATCTAGAACAGAAGTATGAGAAATTTATCCTTATTAAACTACCCTGGGAATTTGAGCATCTGTAGGATATTGTAATTGCCGTGGATAAAGAAGTTAATGTTTGCTTACTCCTATAGAAGTCAACGAAATCTCTATGCACCATGGGTTATAATTTGTTCTTTTTAATTCATTAATACCCATTACTGGGTACAAATCTGTAACTGTAACAGTAAGAATTTAAGAGCCTAATTCTGCAAATTCTATTTGGGTGATCCCATGGAAATGTTCTATCATGTGGCTAAAATTAAATCCATATTGTATATTTGCAAGATCAGACTTTGGAGCTTATAGGAAAACATCAGAAGAAGATCCTTGTTCTAATATTCATTGACTTCAGTGGAGCCAGAAATACAATAAATTAACTAATTGGAACTTTTTTTGCAAAGTAAAATAGGTAATGTGAGTAGTGTTTTGGTTCATTAGGTTTTATTTCTATACTATAATGTGTTGTCATCAATTTCTTCTTTGTTCTTGGAATGTATTACTTCAGTAGATGTCAGAAGAGTTGGCATTGCATCATGGACAAGCTCAGGCAGATGAGTATATAATGCCCTGATTTCTTCTTGTCATGTACCAGTAGAAGTGGGCAATACTCATTGGGTGGCTGGATATGTGCATAAATTAGTGTTTGGATCTATGAATATAATGTAGCTGATCTGTATGAAACTGTTTTTGGATTTATGGAACGTAAACCTTCCTAGGTTTCCTTCCTAGGAATCTTAATGTTTAGTTCTGTCAGACTGCTGCACTAGCCTTCATTATCTACATGTTTATAATTAGCTTAGAAAGTCCTGCATTGCAGTTTAGAGATCTCTCAAATAACCCACAGGTATACAGCAGAGAATGCCAACCACTGTACTGTAATTCTAAAACTACCTGTAAAAATCTGCGTGGGGATGGCGTTCACTGCTGGGTACTATAGGTTCCTTTAGCTCTTTATCTGAGTCCCATGGGCATTCTATCAAGCTCAAAATACGAAATTATCTAGATTTTCTTGTCAGGAAAATAGTCTTTCATGACTTTGCCTCAGCATTTTAATCCTCCCTGGGTTCTAAATTGCCACTTCCACTACAATGTTATTTTTGTATTGAAGTGTTTTTTCATGTTGAAGCCATGGATTTGGCGAGGAAAAAGAAAAAAATGGCACTAGATTACTGTCCTTTTAGTTTTAGCAGCCACTCACAATATGTTCTTGGTAAATTAAATAATCTGTTGTTTGCTAAAGGTAATTAAGACTAAAACCCAAACCCACATCAGTGGACTGCAGCAAAACTTCATTGTACTTGGGCCATTACAGAAGAGTTGGCTGGGCTTTGTGATAAATAAGACTGAAATTTTTCTTGCTAATTTTTCTATTGGAACATATTGTAGGTCAGGAGACCTTTGTAAAACCTGAGGTGTTCCAAGTTTCCTGAAAAAGCCTCATTGCTTCTGTACCAAAATGGGCAAAACGTTTTGTTGTTTGGTCACTGCCTGCTGGGGGCTACTGTGGTCCCTGTGGATCCCCAATGTGGGAAAGGCTGTGCCATCAGGTGAGGTGTCAGCTGACCATGGATTCAAAATCCATGGGTTTTCTGGTTTGCCTTTTATGGAGAAACAAAGAGGACTCTGCTGCAGGTTGATGGTTGCGTTACTTGGTGTACATTTACTCTTTGTAGCAGCTGCTTCCAGCCCCGTGCATTGTTTGAATTGAACAGAGCAGTTCAGTCATCCCGGGGGTCTTGCACATAATCTTGTAGCTCACTGTGGATATCAGAGGAGTAAAACTAAACAAATTAATTTTTGTAAGCAAACTACATTTTTTGTTTCGCAAAGGAATAAGGCAAACGTAGTGATTTTGGTGGTGGCTTCACAAACATTGTTCCATATCTGCTCTCTTAAAACTTTTGTAAAGTATAAAAAAAATCTGCTTTGAGGAAAGGAAGTTCTCAAGGGCTAAAAATGAAAATTCAAAAATACATCTGGCATCAAAAGCCAAATCTTGTCTTACAGAAGATATTATTTGTAGAAATCAAATCAGGATCTGTCTTGAGGAATCCTGAAATAAGGGCTTCTAGCTTTCAATATTTGTACAATGCATTACACATTTACATGGGGATTTTTTACCACAGAATAGTGTCTAAATGCAGAGATAGTCTAACATGCCTAAAAAAATAAGGAAAAAAATGTTAAAGTAATTTTTTCTCAGAGATGACTGTAATATTGTTATAATACATAACATGCCTAGGACTGACATTAAGCAGGCAGATCTTTTTTTCTGAAGTCTTTTGAGGAATTTAAAATACGTCCTTGTTAATGTTTATAGTTTGGCTTTTATGGAGCAGTTAGGAAACAGAAATTTTTAATTATGTTTTCTGATTTTTGTTGATGTGAAGCTGTGTATTTTGATGGAATACTAGCAATGTCTGTGTTATAAAGAACAAATAATTTAGGAGGACAGCTGAAACAAAATATTAACGGGAAAAGAGCCTTAATGAAGTCCTTTGCAATGCTAATTTTTGTACTTTCTGAATTTTGCCATTATATAAGGGAAAAGGGGAAATTAACAAACCCTTTTTGTGTCTAAATCAATCACTCCTGATGAAAATTCACTTAGTTGCAGTGGAATAAATTGTAATGGTATTCTGAATCTCCACTAGCAATTTGGGTATAAAGAAGTGCAACACTTCATTTTGAAGCCCACTCTATAATATGCCTATTAAAGTTTCAGGGAAAACTTATTTTTATTTCTAGATTAAACACAAGTTCCAGGAAATCTTATGGTCCATTTTAAAAAAGCAGAAAATGCACTGAGCATCAACTGGTGTAATAAAGAAAGCAATTCCATTAAAAACTATGCAGCAAAATTACTTGTGTGAATTAATGTACGTAATCAGTTAACAGTCTCATAAGTATATTGTGTCAGTTGGTTATGTTGTAAACTTGAAATCATTGATATATATATTTATGGTCTTTTTTATTGTAAAGAAGTGTACTGTATAGGCAATGCCATGAGACATGAATTTGCATCTTGCTTTTCACTTCATTGCAGCTTAAAAGCAGATGTTTACAATGGAAATGCTTTAAAGTAATTTGCTACTTTTCAAAACACAGGCCTACCTTGTATATTGCATGTTTAAAAAAAAAAATCACACAAATGCTTTTTTACAGAGAAAAAAAATTCCCAGACCTCAGTCCCTAAAACATTGCTGTTTTTCCTTAGTAATGCAACGCACTGATTGTTGTGTTGCCAGAGCATTCAGCTTGCACTCTGCAGCACTCAAACATTTATATCCTCTTTCTCTCATAGCATCTGCTGAATAAGTAATACAACACCCATGAATATCAACAGGATACTCATGATGCAAGGTTAAAAACTTGCATTTGCTCAGATGTGAGCAAATCCTTCAGGACAAATAAACTAGAAGACACTTGTGAACCAGTGTCACCCTGTTCCAAAGAACTGAAACATAAAGCATGGGGTTTGTGTTCTGACTGGAAGAAAGAGTTGCAGTAGGAGTCTGACTGTGATAAAAGAGTGCCCTGGGCTTGCAGGGTTAAGAGTGGTGAGATTTGAACCACACTGCCCTTACTTAGGTCTCCGGCTGTGGGCAGTGGTGTTTGGTTACTCTTTCCACGCATACAAAGTGCTTTAAAAGGTTTCAGCACTTCTGTTCATGAGTGGTCTGACTTTCAAACTCCTAAAATCCCAAATTACTTTGGTACTTGTTTTCCTTTTGTGTAGCTGTCCCTTGTGAGGTTCCTGTCTTACATTCTGGCGCACACAGGGCTGTGTGTACAAATAAGGTTAACAGGACCTCAGTCCTCAGCATGTGTTTGTCCAGAGAAATGAAGCACATCTACAGCAATTCAACACTTTTTATATTTCAAGATTTATCATTTTTGTTTCATTGCAGTCTGTAAGCCATGTCCATTGTACACTGTGTGTATATTTTTATTTAAATAAATGTAATGTTTATTTTTTATGTTTCTGACTTTTTTTTTGTTACCCATTTTTCATTGTCATTGCAGTGGTGTTGCACAGAGGGAGGATTGTCCACGCTGATGAGTGGGTTCCCTCCTAAAGGAGTTATTGGAAGCCCATTCACAGGTCTCATCACTGCTAGGAGCAAAGATTTTAAAATAGTTCTGATACAACAGTTAAAAGCTTGCAATGGTCAGAAATTAATAGTTTCTATTGTTTCTAGTCTCAGTACAACTTTCATCTCAGAACCAGGTGGGTCCTGCATTTTCTAGTTCAAAACAAACGAAACATTCACATGCTCATAAGGAAATCCCTATCACATAACTGCTGACCTGTATTTCAGGTGGGATCAACCTCTTTCATAAAGAAGACTTTTAAAAAGGTGACATGTCATGCTTTGTCTGGTATTACATCTTCACCATCTCAGTGATGGACCTTAGGAAATAATTACAGGTTGCTTCTGTGCTGGCTTTTTGAGCTGCTGTTGATATCTAGATTTATTATATGATCTCTCACCACAATGAAAGGTAAGTTTTCCATGGTTGGCTGAAATGTAGCAAATAGACCTCCTTTTGTGTATATGATAAAATGTGTCTCATCTGTATTATCAGTACTATCAGTAGAACATTGTTGCATAATTTACTCTCTCTGTTTATATGTTAGGATTTTTAGTTGTTTTACTGAGATATATTCAGTGAGATTTTAATTATTTGCAAGGCTCTTGTTAACTTTTAGAAAACACCATGAACTAGCAGTTCTTATGGAAATAAGTTAAAAAGCTGTTAGCATTCAGCTAACAGGAGCGTAGGAGTTTTGTCCCTTACTAATAAAAGTGACGGTATTTTAAAATTACTTTGTCTCACTTTGCATGCTTATGGATTTTATTTTCTGTATCAAATGGGAGCCACTTTTTTCTCATGGCAATGTAAAAGAGAAAAGAAGAAAGAACCTACAACTCTACTGAGATGATAGAGCAACATGATAGTAAAAATAGGTTTTCACCAATTCCCTTTCCAATGTTACTTCAGGACATGTTTGTATGACCTGCTGTTTCTGAATCACAGTCTGCCGTGTTCTGCACTGGGCTGACCATTGCTGCCACTAAGATTACGTGTACACAAATGCTGCTTCTGCTAGGCAAGAGCTCTCCTGTGACTTTAGTGATGAATCTTGAACAAATCACAGCCTTCAGTAGTTATGTGACAGATGCTGTTAATGGAATTAAGGGCAAGAAGGTTCTAGATGCAAACTAGACTGTGGTGCTTGCTCTGCCCAACTAAACAAACCTTATGCATTTCTGTGTAAACTGTCCTGCTCAATCCTAACCCAGGACATAAATGAGAAGTACACTTGCTCTGCTGCAGGGAAGATTAAGATTCTTGACATTATTACAGGAGTGGATGTAAACTGCTTCTAAATAAGTTGGGATAAGAAGTTGAATTGAAGCAAATAGAGTTTTGCTATTGGAAGTGTTGCACCGAAGACAGGCTCACATGAACAGAGCTTTAGCAGGGCTTGTAGCATGCCTGGTGGCATGTGCTGACTAATGGTAAAAGTTGCTTCTGGGGAAAAAACAAAAGGAGAGACAGAAATGGGAAAGGGAAGGTGTTTCCCCGACTGGAGTCTGCAATTCCTGCCACGAGTCTGAAAATCTCAAGCCCTGGCTGGCTGTTCCCCCTCATATCTCTGTCGTCACTGGCTGAAGTGGGGCTCGGCCAGGACAGTACTCTCTGCTGACAGGTTGTGAGCTTGGTGCATGTGTGTCTTTGAGCCTCTCATGAAAACCAAAGGCTTCAGTCAGGGGACAGGAGGAGGAGGAAGGAAGGGACCAATTCTGTCCCCATAGCAATCACTTTCCTAAGTGCCTGCCGCTGCAGTACCAGGCTGCAGGTGCCAGGCTGGGAGAATAACAGCAGGAGAACAAGGAGAGAATATTGCTATGCTCATTCTATCTTTCCCCAGCAAAGTCCTCACGGATATCCATTTTTCATGGAACAATCATTTGTGATTACTGCAATTTACAGGACAAAGCAGTTTCATGCTGACTTGAACAGAATTAGAACAACTGGCATGTATAAGGAGAGCAGAATTTACCCCTTGAGTGATACCACTCCTTAGAAGTTTTATTTCAGAGACAGAAAAGTTTACGGTATGATCCTGAAGTCATTATTCATAAGGAAAGAATCAGAAATGGGGCACTTCAGATGAGAAACTCCAAGGACCAGATTTTGTGAGGTTTTAGAATAATTAACATTCCTGAACTTTGGTTCAGAACTGCAAAAACATTTTGTTTGTACAAAGCCCCACACAGGAAGAGCTTATTCATGCTCATGGCAAGGAAGTTAATGGCAGTTTCCTGTAAATTATTATAATAAGTAGCTGACACTAATGAACTTACATATAGAAGCAGATATATTCCTTCAACACAGTCTTTTCAGGAAGACTTTTAAGTGAGGTAAATATTCTAAAGCATCTGAATGGGATCTGGTTTTTTTAATTAAGATGTAGTGCCCATCTTTCTTGGGCACTTATCAGAGTTTTAAAAACCTCCAATAAATAGGAGCTTAAGTCTGGTCTCCTACTTAAATCAAGGTAGACTCTCAACACTCTGTATTTGAATTTAGCTTCTATCTGGTATGAAATATCACAGTCTGGCTCTTGCTATTTTTTAAACAAGGCCAGAGTACCAGGAAATAGCGACAAGGTTGTGTCAAATGAGGCATTGAGTCATCTGAATTGATTCTGTTTCCAGATGGAAACTCTAAGTCTTTGTGACAAAGATGAGACTGATGTTCGTGTGGTTAACATGAGGACTGGTTTTCAGCAGCCAAATTCTTCTGCCTACTCTTTAATATGGCAGCTCTGGGACAGGTTCAGCTGGAGTTCAGTAATTGAAAAAGTAACCTCTCAATAAATGACAACCTTCTTACCACTCAGTTCCACGAATGATGTCAAAGTGTTGGGAAGCAATGGACAAGCACAACTGCTCCCCTCATCCCATTACTGCATTGCAACTGCCCCCTTTATCCCTTCACTGCATCATGGCACGTGGCTTCCCTTTTCAGAGAGCAGCGGTGTTGTGGTGGTTACATGATGGAACTCAGAGCTCAGCTCATTGGATGTATGTGAAACACCCAGCAGATAAACAAATGAAAAATAAAAACACATTTAATGAAATCAGGGAGCACAGATCTCCAGACTAGTCAAGGACTGGTAAGGAAGGTTATGTTTAAGCTCTGCATTTCATACTGCATTCAACTTTTGTCTTCACCTGAGATGTTCTTGGAGTTGGAAGATTTTGCTCCTTTGTGGTAGTAGCTACGATGGATGTAGACTACAGGTTTACCATCATAAATATTAAAAATAACCTTGAAAAAATGACAGGATTGTTGTAAGAGCCATGGCTGACTGGCCAAACAGGTATTGTGCACACACATTCTCGTACAGGCAAAATGATTTTGCAGGAAAAATGGTTGTACCGCTTTGTTCATTCTCCCTAGAGCAAGAGACCTGGAGCAGCTGAGCAGGTAAGGAGTGCAAGAATGCATCAAGGTGATCTCTTTTATGATTGATAAGAACTGTAATTCCGTCCAAAGATTAAAAAACCTTTTAGAGGTTGACTGCAAGAGATTATATAAATAGGAAGTACATGCTTGTTTGGATAAGTTAATTATTTACACTGTTCCAAGGGAACATTTGATACAAACTGAGGTAATTTTCAGTGTGAAAAACACCCAAACCCCTAAACTCACAAAATAACATTAGCATAAATAACATTAGTAAAAAACCAATATTTTTAATGGTTGCTTTTACCTCCTCATGATACAACACCTCCACGCTTTGTTGAAACAGAGGGTTATTAAAAAAAAGCTAAAATCAAGGGGTTTATTTTTTAATACCAGTATGGGAAATAGAAGTGGCCATTTCATGAGTGGGAAGTAGTAGATGTTAGCAAGCTTTTTTGTGTGAATCCAGTTAGTGTGCTTAGCTATAGAATGCTGATAAGAGTTTAAAAAACAACAAGGAGCAGCACCCAGTTTATATTCACATATTTATGGGCATAGTTAATGGACATCAGCAGAGGAGATGAGATCCCACACTTTTTAAAAATCAACAGGAAAGCAGTGTACACCATGCAATTCCCTTTTGCATTAAACTTATTAAGTCAAATCAATTTTTACGAGCACATAGGCTAGAGCTCTGGCACTTAATTCCTTTTGATCTTCCGCCTGCTCAATTCTGCTTCCCACTGTCCTACCATGCAGTTTATTTTTAACAGATGGTTTGTTTGGACACCATTAAAACAAAAATATTACAACTTCTACCAGTACTAAGGCACTGAAATACCTGGCAAGTTATTTACTGTCTGCACACACACACAAATAGCCATTTGCACAAGGGGAAATTGTAGAGTTAAGAAAATGCCGCTGTTCTGTCCAAGAGCATAAAGCACACAAAATACAGGATCCTGACTTATGCAAAGCCAGCATTACAGATTACTCTCACTAATTTATGTGCTTGAGGTGCAGCTTCCAGCTCACATGGCTGTTAGGCGTCTGGGGAAGGAGACTGCTATGAGGTGCCACGTTTTAAATGGAAGCTCCTGTGGCTGAGTCGATGGATTTTTCTTTTAATTACAATGACATTAACTCAAAACTATCCTTTCCTATGATTAGTGTTCTGAAAGGCACATTTCCTAATTATGGATTCTTTTTTTCATCTGGCCATTACTTAGTGTTAGTGTAAGGTCTCTTCTACATAAGTAATGCACATCTTTTGCATGAAGGTTTTCATGCTCTTTACATCTTTCTGTGATGAACATCATGAAATGTTTTAAATATTTCAATATTGATCATGCTGCGATTATACTTCATATTTTTAATTTTTTTTCTTATAAAATTAGTCGTTCACTGATGTTTACTGATGGGCCTACAAACAGATCTTTTTACCCCCAGGTATGCTCCGCTTGCAGCAGCCAAATCCATACTTGGATTCTCGGATTGGTTCAAGCACCAAGAATTTAAATAGCCTCAAAGGCTGATGGATTGCATAGGGCCATTAGCCACTGACATCATGGACCCTCAGTAATGGCAGCAAACAAGATCTTGGGCTCACTCACAGATTAACTCATTGCTCTCCTTCAAGGAGGTGGGTCTGGGAGAAGGGTGGTGGCACTTTAGCTGGGAATGGAACTGTGAGGATCCAATGACCTTTGGGTATTTTCATGGTTTATGATTGCACCTTCATGGATCATAAATACTGTCATAATCCTGTGGCCACTAAATACCCTGACCTTTTGTCTTTAACACCTCTTATCTTCTTTCTAAGTAATGATCTAATTAATAATCATTAGTAATTAATGATTTAATGAATAATCTACTTAAGCAGATACGAGTTCATGTCCTCAGAAAAGATGGTATTAGAAAAGATAACCAGATAGATAAGAAGTTCCTTCTATGGATTACATACTCCAGTGAGTCTGGATCTGAATCATCCCTATTTCAAGAAATCCCTGCCACTATCAGCAATATACATCCATGACACCACTGCAATCTTCTAGTACTTAGTTCTCTTCTGCTATAATTTTTTTATAATCTAGCTTCCTGCTTTTGGTGGTTTTCTGGTACCTTGGGAAGTTGGATGGAGAACTGGGTCAGGAGAGCTGCTGTACAAGCTTTGCCCTTTGAGCCCTTGCAGAATTGCTCAACAGAGGACTCTTAAAAAAATTACAGCATTTGTGCAGGCTCAGCAAACACTGTGCACAAGTCATTGCTACCAAGTTACACCTCAAAAGCAAGGATCAGATCCAGCCAGAGGAAATTCTGTGGGAAAGCTTTGCCTTCGATATGTCAATTGCAAATATGGAGCACTTCAGTAAAATGCAGGCTTTTTGCATCAGTTCAGATTTTATTATGCAGCAGGCATAATATGGCAGATTAGTCTTTTTGGATGTAGGTTAAGTAGAATACCTCCTTGTCCAAGGCTTGGAAAATTTATGTCTTAAAGTGAGTTTTCACTAAATTTGCTAAGAAGACAGAGTTATGGTATGGATTGCAGTGAGAGAACCAAAGCCTGGAACCCTAAAAAATTATTCTAATCATGAGGCAAAAGGATCAGAAACTACCTACCTAATCTTCTGCAGGATAATCAAATGCAGTTCAGGAAATGTCAGGTGTAATTGCCACTTAGCTTCTTCAAAATACACATTTGTTTTATCTATCAGGTATAGGACATACTTTGTTCTGACTTTTTGTTCCATTTCTTTAACTTGGGCTTGTGTTTTGCACCCAAGGGAGGATGAATGTAGACAAACTTGAGATTTGTGGGTCTACATTTAATTTACACTTTAATAGAAAATTATTTGGTCCTCCAATAAAGCTTTTCTGTTGAAGTTCTTATTTTCAGGTTGTAAAAACCGGTCAGTGCAGATTTTATATCTAAAATGCTTCTTATTTGGGAAAAAAAAGTTCTTCTCATTCCACCTGAAATTAGACATTGAAAAAATGAAAAAAAAGTTATGTAAATTAGCCAAGTCCATCAGGGAAACTGGGTATCCTGTGTGTTGCCACTTTTAATCAGCGTGCTTTAAACTTAAAAACTAGTATAGCAAGCTCAGCCCTTTTCATGGTACTAAAAACTTTTTATTCCACTTCAACAGTTTCCTCAATCATTTTTTCCCAGTGCACTGCTCAGTACATGACTGCGTTTCACAAGGAAATGTGTCATAATATCTCCTATTACTGTAATGCATTATTGAAACAGCAAAATGAAGATTAATAGCAATTAAGGCAACTTAAATTCCAGTTCTGCACACAAGTAGATAGGACAGTATTATATCTATTCCTATTTGAAGCAGCTGGATGTTCATACTTACATATCTTTGCTTCCCTAAAGCAATCTGTGTCACAGGAGCTTGACCTTGGAATGTTGGCAGTATGTTAAACTCCTCTATTTCTTTGTCTAGTATTTGCTCCAGTTTTTATTGACTGATAATTTTCATCCTCTTGCACTGTCTAGAAAAAGAACATAAAGCAAAAGGGCAAAAAGTATAGTGCACAGTAATATAACTTTTTCTTCATTACTGTGTATACAGATATATTGTGCACCAGTGGAAATACAGAGACATAACACATTTTTTCTCTGTGCCTTGTTCTACAGAAAATTACCATCACTGTGGCGATATATTCTTGAGTTTGAGACGTAGGTTTCAGCACTGAAAATGCTACTGATCACAGTTTTCCAAGTTGTTAACTGCATTGAGATTTTGCAAATGATGCAAGATGTAATACATTGCCATCACAGTTCTGAGACTGCAATTTGAATTTAATGCTGCTTTATTTCATTTGATCTGCTGAAGGAATTTTGATGAATTCCTCACATCAAAATGTTTTCCAAAAGAAAATTAAATGTTTGCATTTTTCTCATTGATAAATTAGGTATCATTAAGACTATCACATTTGAAAATGGCATGGTTTGTATAAGATGGATCGTTTCTTTATTATAAGTCCATATTTTATTAGTTATATTTGTGGGTAGTTGATAACTCATTCACTGTTTCTTTTCAGAGAAGTCTTTTCTGTAAAGACTCTTATAATGTGTTATTTATAGCTGAACTTACCACAACAAAGACAGCAAGACAAACAATAGTCCAAACAGATGAATATGGGAAAAAATATCCACTTCTGTGTCATGTCAGACCCCATTGTTTTATTCAAAAGAATTTTCTAGGACTTGAGGCCAGAAGAAATGATGAACTTTTCCATGATTCATAAGAGGTACTTCTACTTTAAACCAAATTACTTTAATTAGACTGAAGGACTTCACTCTTTAGAAATATATAATGAATTGCTTACAAAACAGATCACAAAACACAGCAGTTTTCATAAGTGCCTTGGTTGTGGTATGACATGGATCAGGTAAAGTATGCCCAGATAATCTCATATAGCTGAGAGCAATACAAATCCCAAGGCCACTGCCAGTTTGTCTCAGGGAGTTTACCAACTGACCATGACTGAGACGCTGCATGTGCATACAGACTCCTTAGGGGGACGTGTAGGAATCACCTACAGGCTTTCTCATGTGCTCTTCTCCATCAGGAGTGGTTATATTATCCAGTGTTGCCTACTGAGTCTAAAACCTTCAGCGTGAGAAATAGATGAAGCTTGGATGAAGGAAGGAGCACTGTGCAGCTTAGCTCCCATCAGGTTCATTAGCTCACATCAGGTTCATGAGTTCTTAGTTTTAGGACAGGAAATTCAAAACCAGCAAGTTGAAATATATAGTCAGGGATTTTAAAGTGGAGACTTGGACTTATGTCACTTTTGTCATCTATTTTTAGTCTAGTTGTCATTTACATTCCAAGGAAAGAAATGGTTGCAGCAGGAAACACCATAAATCCAATTGTTGGAGAGTCACCGGGATATAACACACACACTCATTGAGGTATCGGTGTTACTCCATTTATTTCTTCTAAGACAAGCATTATTATAGACAAAAGGTACTGTCCACATGACAGACTGGTACATATGATTGGTTGTTTGGCACTGTCCATGTGCCTATTCTAGCTTGCTGATTGGCTACAAGTTTCTAGGCATGATTTTACTTGAATCGGCTAAAGTTCTGCCTGCATCAGCTGAAATACTGACTGTATGATTTTTTCTCTATCTTGCTTTATTTCCCCTATGTCGGTTACAATTCTGGCTCTCTTACCTTTCTATCTCCTGGGAAGGACATTGAGGTTTTTTTGCTCTGGGAAGGCAGGGGGACCCCGAAAACCTCAACTAAAAGAGGTCCCCGCTGGGTGGCTTCCACACTGCGGGAGCGAAGTGGATCTGGGGCCGGCGGAACCCGAGCTCGGGCTGACTTTCCGAAGGCAGGATTAGCAGGAGCCTTGGCGATGAAAGAAGATGCAGTCTCTCAGCTTTCAGAATCCAGGGTTTATTGGTGGGACAGCGGGGAGGAGAAGGTGTCTGGGACCAGGACGAAACACAGAGGGAGGGGGCAGCTGGGTTCTGAGGAGCTGAGAGCACCAAATGGAAGCGAGCATGGGGTTAAAAGGGATGGAAAGATGGGATGGGTTTTGAGAGGAGAGCCAACCAGGACGCAGGGGATACAGAACTGGCAGATAAACAGGGGAATAGGGGTGCGAGGGGGGCAGATACAGAACTTTAAAAACCAATAGTAACACTGTGGGTAAAGAACTTTCTAGCTATTAACTATAGATGGGATAAAGAGGAGGAGAACTCCAGGAGCCAATACTTCTGATTCCTGACCCATATTCATGGGGCTAGCCTCAAAGCTTGTCAGGGAGACGATTTTCTGTCACCCTAACCAGAAGGTTTCTTCAAACTCAGGGGGGTTTGCTGGTTATTTCAGACTCTAAGCTCACCTGAGTGGATCTCACTGCTACAGGACATCTCAGAGTTGGGAACAATAGCTGGGTTGTGTACACACATTTGCATCCTGCACGTACACCTCGGTTATGTGGCCTTGCTGTGCTAGCCATCCTGCAACATCCAATTCTTTAAGGAATGTGTGGACTGACCCCTAAAGATACTAGTCGTTCGACCTCTAAACTTACTAGTCGTAAGTTAGGAGGGACTAAATGGGAAGTTCTGAAAAGCAGTTTAAATTAGACACAGAAGTCAAAGTTAGGATTTCTGAATCTAAGCTGCAGCAGCTGCCAGCTGTCAGTGTTGTTCAGCTGAGGAAAGGAAAAGGAAGCTGTTGTTAAAAATGCACAAAGGAACCTAACGTGTTGGAAAAAGTATTTTCAAGAATCCTCAAGGTATGGAAAAGCACGAGAAAAGCTGTTATAAGGAAATGAACCTGGGGTTGTCTGGATATGTCTGCACTATGTTGCCAGTCTGCAAAAACTCAGTACCAAAAATAGTTTTTAATAATCAGGAAGCGAGTCTTGAATTCAGCCAACAACAACATTTATTCTGCAGTGACATTAAAAGTAAGTAAATAATTTATGACTGTAGCCCTTAATCCAATTGCAGACAAGACAGTAATATTGAAAGTTGTCTATTGGTCAAACTGCTTATCTACTTCAATTTTTTATTTGGTGAAAGGAAGTTTTGAAATGAAAGGTAAATAAAATACTTCCCAGCTACATGTAGGGATTCTTACTGGCTCCCTCTCTGTGTGCTAATTCAATAGCAAAGCCTTTGCTGAGTCATAAGACCAAGCTTTTTAACCTGCAAAGGTTAGAAATCATTGTTATTGAAAGCAAGGCAGACAGCACAGCAGGTAGGGCTGTCAGTGGAATACCTGCCAGCCTCGTGACCTGAGCAGCAGTGGGAGGGAATGCAAGACTGCCATTTCAAGGGAAAGAACTGACAGCGATATTGCTTTAAGCATCTGGATTGTGAGATTAAGCTGACAAATAAAGCAGCAGCATGAATACCATATC
This sequence comes from Entomyzon cyanotis, assembly GCA_024500445.1. Classification (NCBI taxonomy): domain Eukaryota; kingdom Metazoa; phylum Chordata; class Aves; order Passeriformes; family Meliphagidae; genus Entomyzon; species Entomyzon cyanotis. Next base: position 6,685,352 of record JAKEPQ010001007.1, on the reverse strand, counting down.
CTGAATTCCTCTCTGCAGAGACGTGCTTCTCTGAGCTTGAAGGAAATGTAAGGAGTTGCAGAGAGTTGCACTGAAATTACAGAATAATCACAGCAGCGCTGACAAGAAATTTGTTGGCAGTTTTCACATCTACATGGCCATAAAAAGCAATGGCATTCAAATATAGAGCGATACACTGACTGCCCCAAATGCCCCTTGGTCTCCTCCTTGCCAAAATGCCTTCCCTTTGTGCTGAAGGAAGAGAGATAAATGAGGAGATTCACTCTTCAGAAGTTGCAGCTTATCAGTGGAATAGTCAGCACTTCCAAAAAAGCTCTTTTAATTGCACCTTCTTCTCAGTCACTGGGACAGAATTAGCTATTTAAACAGAGGGGTTTAGCAATCATTCCAAACAAAATCAGTTCTCCCTGGGAATATTAAACATCTTGGGACTGAACGCAGAAGGGTTGGTTTTCGTTGAGGTAGGGTTTGGGTTTTTTGTTTCTCTCTCAGCCCTTTGAGACACATTTCAGGTGTAATCACTAATGAAAGCAGCCCTGAGTGTAAACCCTCTGATGGCAAAGCAGCAGAGCTCTTTTGTTATGGGGCCAGAGGAAGCAGCACCATGGAGGAAACCCATCAATCCAGGTGCATTCCCTCATTCCTCCCAGAGACATGCTTCATCATAGGCATCATACATGGGCAGGCAGGAATGTTAACACGCAGAAAAGTGTTGTTTTTTGGATGAATCTCGATAAGTTAATTTGCAGTTTGAAAAGGAGACAGATATATGGGGGAGAAAAGGAAAGGCTCCATCTTGTCAGGACAAGCTGGGCAGGAAGGGGAGATCCATTTTCAACATTGTTTCCTCCTTTTGCCTCAAAGATCAGAGCTCTAACTACTCTCTTAAAAAAACTTAAAATACGCTTAAAATATAGATTTATAACACTTTTTTCCCAAACTGATTTCATACTGTAGAGCCAATGGGAGCACTTAATGTGGATGTTATCTGGATGAGCCATATTTTTCTTTGAGTGTGAGGGTGTGATAGCATTTAGATATCAAGGCAAGGAAAAGTTAACACTGGGACAAGACTTTTCTGGATCTGACTGTTGCATGGGTTTTTTTCCTGCTGTTTATAACCACTTGTTCTCTAGCAATACAATATGGTTCGGCAATCACTGTAGAGGACAAGGTTACCTTTCTGCCTTCTTGACAGCTCTTGTTCAGGAGCCAGATCAGGGTGTGTGGGGTTTAAATACCTGTATCTGTCTCTTCAGGCAATAGCAGTCCTCAGATTTCAGTTCCTTGTAATCCTGGTTATAAAATTAATGGTACCATGAGATATGTAGACTTTGAACACTATTGTGTTGGGTTTTCATATTTTCTGGACTTGTTGCCTCAGGTGAATATACATGTGGCATATCAAATATAAAACTTATTTTAAAAGTTTGTTCAGGCACCAGAATTTAGTAAACGCTTACCTCTGTGTAGCAGTGCCTTTTTTCATATATACTCTATTAAATCACTTTTTTTCATATATACTCTATTAAATCACTGTATGACTTAGAAGCTGTAGTGACCTAACAAATATGGGATCTAAGACAAATGCTTAAGGTTTCATGTTTATTTTCTTGGAATAAGATGAATTTTTGCCAGAGCTGGGGGCCAGTTTGTATGCTAGTGAACAATATAGCAATGCATTGAAAATTTCTTACACTGATTGTTGATTGTTATTCCCAGGCCATGAATTGTAAAGGCAAATAATTCACTGTAGTTAGACAGCAGTTATCATACAACTTAGGCACCCTTACCAGTTAAGATTCTTGTGTTTCAAATCACTGTTGGACTATTTGATAAAAAAGAATTTGCAGCTTGATGGTAAATTCAGCAGAATGGTGCTATGTATCTATGTCTCCTCCCTTAAAATTACTGTAAACCCAGCTGATCTGGAAGCAATCTTGTCTTTATTTTATTCCAAGGGCTTTGATGTACAGAAGATTTTGGGTACTCCTTTGTTGAGAATTTGAGGCTGCAGAAAAGAGCAGAAATGCTTGAAGGTCTCCTGTTCTGCAGTTAGCAGGGATCAATTGATGTGTGACACTGCCAAGGTTCTGAAATGGCTTTTTGTCAGATATCACCAGAATTCACCAGAGAATGAAAGGATTCTTCAGATGCATTGGGTTCTCAGAACCCTATATAGAACCATGATTTTTCATGGGAATGAAATAGTCCCTTAATGCCACCAGGTTTATAATGCCAAGTTATGGCATTTTACAGTTAGCATTTGTCAGTGACTATCTCCTTTTGACACTGCTTAATTTGTCAGTGACTCTCTCCTTTTGACACTGGCCATGCTTAGCCAATCTGTCAGATAAAGTGATTTGATTATGTGTGTGCAGTGAACTCAGAATGTGCCCAAAGCACAAGACTCACTGTGCTGTAGGACATGTGGGTCTTTACAGTGTGTCTGACACAAATAGACACAATTGCTGTACAGCACTGGTACTGCAACATCAGGATTTTGGGTGGAGGATAGAGCAGCCTCAGGTCCAGAGGTGCAAACCAAACACAGAAATTTGTGGTGGCCAGTTTTTGTCAGGTGGAAGTACAGGCATGTTGGGAAAATGGAAATGCATGTTAATGTGGTCTGTGCACTGAATTCCAGAAGTGTTCTCTGTAATACTGCTTCCACAAAATGTATTGGATGTGTTGGTGCAGCCTTTATTTTTTTCACTGTTCATGCTCCATGCACAGAATAGCATGAGAATACACAGCCAAAAACTCAGGGAGCCTGTGCAGAGATCTATGAAAGTATTCTATTCACTTTAGCAATGCAAAAGTGTTTTTTAAAACTGCAGTGTCTCCTGAGGGGCCACTTTAACTGTTTTTCTCATAGCTATAAAAATATTTTCTGCTTTTCTCATAAGAGTTCTTTGTTCTGGTTATCTGTACAAACAAAGCAGCACTCATTTAATTCAATTATGGATCAATATGTGCTGCTGTACTTAACAGACACTAGTGTGTAGATGCTTGCTCAGTTATCAACCATATAAGTAATGAAGAATTTTCTCCTAGCCATGGAGGAGAGAAAAATTAGGAAGCAGTCACCTGAGAGATGAAATTTAACTATTAGATTGTGATACAAGGCAGATAAAACAGGGGAAATGCATCATGAGTGTAGACAGGTCTGTTTACTGAGGAAAACCAGTGGCAAAATTTTGTTTGCAGCCCTTTAAAGAGTGTATGTAGTGACAGACACATATAGGACAACTAAGCAGATAATTGACATGTGCTGTAGTTGGGCATTGATTATTCCTCCTTAGAGGGAGTTGTTATTAAGGCAGTGATTTCTCTGCCCTCTGTTTCATGGACTTGGCATTAACACTTATGACCATTATATTTTTTGCTCGCACCAGCTTGAGCTTTTCTGTCATCTGGTGCTATGAACCTTATATCCTGCATATGAGACAACTAAGTTTGTCTAGAACTTTTACTTTTTCCTTTTTTTTTCCCCCATGGCTGCAGTCTAGCAGCTACTTTCACACCAACAACCTAATTCCTTTCCTGGCCTTTCTCCTCTCCTTAAAGCATTCATAAAGACTGTGTAACTGTTTGAGGTCATCATTAGAGTTGAGGAAATCTTCCCTGGCAAGGAAATACTTTAAGAAATAAGTGTGGATGTGGTCTGTTTTAAATCTGTCAGGACCTTTAGAGTAGTGAAATTGTATCCTACTGTTTTAAAGCAGAAAAACTGCTGCCAGTTCTGTGTCACACCCTTCTCAAATGCTTGAGCAGATGTGGACATAAGTAATAGTGATAGAGCAGTACTAGGTCCCACAGAGCTGTCCCTCTCTTACCAGAGATTTCTTTCTATTGGGAAAAAAAGGAGATAATGTAATTTTAAAGGTATTTCTCTGTGTATTCCAGTGTCTTTCCAAATGTTTCAGCCACGAAGAAAGTCTAGAGTCCTGTAAAGTCTCAATTTGGAATCCTTAACAGCAATAGAATCAGGATTTTCATGCTTGTCTGGCTTCACACAATTCTCTTGAGTCACGAGGTGTGAAAAGAACCTCCCTTGGTTTCTAAATTCCTCAGAAAGAAGCCTACATGCAGCTCTTGGCCCCAGACATTGTCACAGATTTATGTCCAAAGTATTATACAGGTGTAATTGAGCCTTTATCCAATTTTGTCCAGCAGGATTAAGGATGGCATACCAAATTTATACAAAAATAGATGATTTATTATGATAGCGATTAGTCTAGAAGATCTTAATCAGAATTATTTACTACACAGTGTACGTAGCTATAACTAGTAGTGCACTATTTTTGAAGCAATATTGAAGCAATTATACTAAAGCAATTATATTTAAGCAATTATATGAGAGCTAGCAAACCAATTATTAGGAAGAAATTGATGTTAGCCACCCATAGGAATCTCTTGCTATGGTGGCAATCTCTTTCACTCAGCCTCAAGGAGTAACCTTGAGGGGCGCCCCCACTCAAAGAAGCAATCTCCACATACACTCTGAGAAGGGGTTTGTAAGGAAACCCTCCCATTAAAAAGTGGGACTGGGCTTTTAGAGTGAGATATATATAGATATATATAGATATATATAGATATATAAAAAATCATTATTACATATTTTATGTGTGTACATATATGTATATATATAAAAGATAAATATATATATAATGGCAATATAAAGTGATTGTCTGTCAGTCATATATATCTGGGTAGCAGTGTCAGCATAGCATCTTTAGATACGTTACCAGTAGTGTCACTTTTTTGTTCCTTTATCAGATCTGCCACATGTTCACCGCAATGTCAGCATGTTTAAATTTGGGATTGATGAGTGAAGCAGGCTTCAGCATTATTCAGCACCAAAAGCACCCCCTCCTCCATCCAGCAGAGATAACTTTGCAGATAGGGTCTTGTTTGGGTTGTTTTGCCCCTGCTTTAGGAAGAGCTTCCTGCTGCACAGGTGCAGCTGGAGTTACACATATCCATTTCCTGTCCCTGCTTTTCACTGCCTGTCTGTTCTCTGCCTTTTACTTGACCATTTCCTTTTCATAGGAGGGTGATGCTGCTTGTTTGTCTGTCTTCTCCACTGTGACAGTGGATTCATAAGGGGAATTCTGATGGGTTGTGCTCCATCTTTGTTCTTCTGCCATCTGAAAGCACACCTCATTCTTTCCACCATGTGCTGGAGCAGAGCAGAGGTGCAAGGTGGGTCTGTGTGTTGCAGAGAGGGAGCTGAGTGGAAGATTTTTCCTATGACTGATTCTCATCTGACTTTATGATATTTTCTCCAGCAGGAGAATATTTAAGGGGACAACTTCAGCCTTTCAGTAAGATCAAATCATTTGGGAAAGAGACTGAAATGGAAGGAGGTTAAGATAAACTTCCTTTTGCTTTTCCCAACCAGCTGGCTGAAATGACAGTGAACCCTTTTCCAGTGTCTCAATAACGGCAAAATCCTTGGTGATACTTTGATACTTTGTAACAGCATTGTGGAATATTCAAATGAAATTGCTCAGCACAGCACTGCAAGTGAGCATTCAAGTATAATAAAAACAGAGTAAAATTTAAGTGTTAAAATATTTGTTCAAACTTCCAAAAGATTGAGAAGGAGAACGTATTCCTATATTATTCCCCCTTACACATTTTCTCCTACTTATAATCAGATCTCAGCCAGTGCACCACACCCAACCTGAGTGAAACTGTTTCATCTTTCAATTCCAAATGATTTCATATCAAAAGGTACATAAGAATCTGTTTACAGTAAAGCATGGCAGAATAGCTCACTTCTTCACATATTTATCATTCTGTCACCTGAAAAAATTGCAACACTTGCCTCTTTATAGATTTTGCGGGTAGGGTGGCTAGACAGTGTAGGCTCCTGCAGCTTCTCTGTCTTTTAGAAGTGCACTTGACATGAAGAAAAATAAGGCTTTTTACTCTGATTTTAGGTGCATTCACTCCCTTCAAAACAAAGTTGCTGTTACCAATCTGACTAGATCAGTGGTGCATTTCTTCATCTGACATAAAATCAAGACAGGAGTGAGGAGGGAAATCAGAATGTCTTCAACAAGAGATGCCTATTAATATCAAAATATGCTGACAATGAAACTTCAGAACATTTTTAGCCTCGCTCGCTTGTGAGTAGGTAGCCAGCTGGGTGATTTTGTTTTGGCATTGAAGTGATGACTTCTGTTCAACTCAAAATTCAGCACTGAATGCTGAGTTGCTGTAATCTGAGACAAAATTGATTTGGAATGTCAGGTGCTTTCTGACGAGGAAAGATTTTATCTGAAGCCATGATTTCCCAAATATGATAAAGCTCAAATCCAGAAAATTTGACTCTGCTTCAAAACAGGTGCTGAAAAAACACATATTTATTTTTCTTTACATTACTAAGCTGTAGGCTGCCAACCTTAGCCTGCTAATGATAAATACACAAAGTATACTCATGATTAAGCTATTTGTTTTAAATTATAGTGTTTTATACATGCCTTTTCTATAGTTATTTTATTTCAGAAAGATTCATCTTATGGCTATGCAGGGTATTCTGCACCTATGGTTTTGTTTAAAACATTCTTTCCCTTGGAATCCAATAGGTTTTACATTTCCTCATCCTAAGTTCAGCATTAAAAGGTTTGAAACTGCTGTCAGTTGGAACTGATTGCTAATAAATCTTTATTGAAAACTATAACAGGGAGATAATTAAGTTATTCTTCTCTTATATTTGTGGTAGTGCTTAGAATTAGTTTTTTTCTCCCTAACAGTTTTATACTCACCACTTAGGTTTATACTCTCCTTTAAGTGAAAGGTGCAACTTTAGGAAGAAGCATATTCTTCACTGGTTTTTTCATTCTGGGGTATGTTGAATTACCCAGCAGGTTTTACAGGAAAAGTAGTGGCTGACATATTAAATGAATTGATGCTTAAATATCTCAGGTTCAGGAATAAAGCAGCATAGATTTTTTAGCCTTGTCAGGACAGAGGCCTCATCATCCTTGACTGTATTTTACAGTTCACCGGAATAACTAAGTTTGGCATGGAGTTCCAGGTGCCAGCTCCTTGCTCTTGCACTGGTTTCACCTCCTGAACTTCTGATGTACTTTGAGTGTCCTTTCACATTGTGATGGCAGAAATCCAACAAGAATTGTCTTGTCTAGTTCCAGGTGTGAATTTTGCCATTTTGGTGTTGCATTGATTTCCTCGGACTGAAGGTGACAGAGAGGTCCCTGGGAAGTAGCACTGTTTGTTCTCCCACCTTCAGCCTCTTTGTCCAGCAATGTTCAGACGTTCTGATGTCCTGCTTGGGGCTGCCTTGAAGCCCACCTGCGTGGAGACACAACCATTTGTTTGTCAATAATGTTGTGGAGGAAGCATTCCTGAAAAGCATTTTCTCAAAGACATTGTGTTTTCTTGCACACTATTTCATTCTGTTGAAGGAGGAAGGAGGAGGAATATAAAGTACAATAAGATTGTTGCCTCTGTGAGGCAGGTTGAGACATGGCTGTGCTTGAATTTTTGCTGAATGAGGTGCTTTATGGGCTTCCCCACACTGAGATCTGCTTAACATTTTTCTGCTGACACACAGTTCCCATATGATGAGATTATGTAGTACATAAAGGAATGCATCATTTGTGATGTCTTCAAAGAATATTCCAGGAAAGGTGAGAGAGAATCCAGTGTTTCTGAAGGTGTATTTAAAGCCTCTGCCAACAAGATAACCTTAATAATTAGACAGAGATTTACTTAGTCATTTTGCTTCCAGTGCTGCTGACATTTCTTAACAAGAGGCTAACAATAAACTAATTCAGAATGAGTTCATGCCTTCAGGCTTGTTCAAACCATACAGCAGTCTCCATAGAAAAAAAAAAAGGCTCTGTAGAGGACAGGGTGTGGAAGGCTTTGCTTGAGAATGAACATTTCTCACGTCAGCAGTGTTTTAGATTTCCTGGTGTAAAGAATCTTTCAACTCCAACAGATATCAGATGCCTCTTTTTCTTCATCTTTTTCTTAATCCCAAGTTGCCAACAGCCCTTGTAGAAATAAAAAATTCTGTCTGGTTGTGCAAAGGCAGGCCTGACTTTTAATTAACCCAGTGAACACATATAGATCAAATTTGCTGTATCCATTCATCTGTACTTGAATTAGGGTGTCTTCAGTGCTGTAATGTAGTAAGGTTTATTTTTGATTAACCTGATTTGCACTTGTGAGAGCTAATTAGTACAGCTCATTCATTGTTTATATCTGGGACTGCTGGGAATGGTTTGATTTTTCTACCTACTTGGTTCTGGGCCATAAAAATACATCCACTACCTGCAACTTTCAGGTTTTTCACTAAATTGATACTAGTTTTTGTAGTTGATATTATATAACAACAAAGTTTCCTTAGGCCTGGATCCCTGAAAAGATTTCTGAATCTTTGTCCCTTTTAGCTTTTGCAGTATGTAAATCTTGGATCTGAGTTTTGCAGATAGGACCTATTTTTATTCTACCTAAGCAGCTGTGAATTATCCTCAAATAATTTCTCATTTTGATTGGAGAGCATACCGAATCAGAAAACTGGGGTTTACAGAGCCCATGTTTCACTGCATGTTTCACTCCCAAGTTATATTAAATTTGCTGGCATACCATTGAGACATCAGACAGAAGAAAAAAGAGTGCATGCTTCCTCTTCCTCCGCCCCCAAAAAATTCAGTCAGATTTATGCCTCTGACTTCCAATGTTTAATCTTGGAAAGATTTTCCTATTGTCCACCTGAATCTGTCTGGAATACTGCAGACAGTGAGTCTTTCAGGAAACAAATGAGCTACAGCAGAGTGGCCTGGGAAAGATGTTTGGACGGAAAATACACTACTGTAAGTCTGTTCCATGCTGCTACTCAAATACCCAAAGCTAAAAAAATATGTTGCAAGAAAGTTCACTCTGGTGGTTTGGGTGATAGAAGGGGAGAAGACTGGGACAGGATGTATTCTGAGATTACTCGTTCCCTTAATAATGGCAAAAAAATACCCCTGGTATTCTATAGCTGCTGTCAACTGGAGCTGGTTAAAAGGCATTTGCCAATGGTGCAAACAGTTAAGTGTTTTCTTTCCTGACAGCTTTTTCTGAATGAACAATTTAAGTTGGATTTCTCTGCACTAACTAAACTGCTTTAAATGTGATCCAACTTTATTCTTTATACATTTTTTTATTACTCCTCAGTGCATAAGCCCTCATAATCAGCAAATGGCAATGTTTCCTTGTAAAATGCAAATGCATTTTATGCATTTCATGGGAGCACCTGATTCCCCCTCCCTGTTAGTCCACACTGAGGGAGGTCAATGCACAAACCTAGCATGGCGCAAAGTAGTCAAGTAATTTTTAGGACGTAAGTATGCCAGAGAGAAAAAAAAAACCAGGTTCCAACACACAGCAAAATAAGAACCTACCAGATTGTCAGAGCAGTGAGATGGTGGTGGAACTAAACTTCCTTCTCCAGTTATGTTGTAAATGTGAGTGCAAGCTTAAACATGCTCACAGATAGATCCAGGCAGGTTCCTGATGTTGTTGAAACTGGGTTAGCTAATACATTCTTTTCCTCGGGTATCACATTAGCTTTCAAATAGGCTACAGGCTCTCCTAAGCATTTATTCCTGCGCAGGTTGTATTGCTGAACGTGAGCTGTGCTTTAACTAACACAGACAGCCTTTGTAGAGGCTGTGTGGACTTTCATGTTCAGCCATACTTTTGTTTCAGATCAGTAAATAAAAACAGGGGAAAATAAGAACAGTTTTCAATGAAATAGGAGTTTCTCTGCAGTGATTCCCCTGGTTTATTCATTTTTTGTTTCAGATTTTTTTCTGTTGCACAAATGTATAAGTGACCTTATTGAATAAAGTCTGAATAAAAATTTGTTAAGGGCATCAAGATCTCATCTTTTACGTTTATAGCTTATCATGGCTTTTAATGACTTATCTTGGGAGTAAGGATGTGAAGACTGACCAACAGAAATCAAACCACACAAGCTAAGTGGTTAAATATTTTTAATTAAGAAGAAACACTATCTTTGAAGGTTTTCTATGTTTTGAAAATCAAGAGTCTTAGTGGACTGTATGGAATGGACAGCATTATCAAAGATTATGTGAAGAACTATGCCCACAAAGCCTTTTGACAATGTCAATACATTCCACTTGGCAAAGGAGAACCATTGGATACTTTTCTGCAGTTCTGCTATTATTGGAAAAAAAGACAAATGTTCTTTTGTTAGTGTTGTCCAAGGGTAAAAAGAAAGGTCAGAACATATATGACAAATATATTCTCCTTACTGTTTTATTTCTGCCTCCACAGCCCCCTGGTGATTTAGCAAAGTTCTAATAAGAGGGAGGAAGGTGAGAAAGGAGATTGGAACACAATGCTGCCCTTATGAGATGCTAATGTGTGCTTCAGGAAGTCACCTGTCAACAGAGAAAGTTTTCACTTTGGCAACTAATGTCTTTGTGCAGTGAAGCTGCCACATTTTTACAGTTTGTAATGCCAATATTGGGTTTGGGTCCTTTTACTCCACTTTGTTTCCCAGAGTCTTTAGTGTTCTGTAGCAACTGCAGCTTCATAGAATCATGGAATTGTTTGGGTTAGAAGGGGACCTTAAAGATCATTTTGTTCCAACCCCTTTGCCATGGGCAAGGACATCTTTCACTCCACCAGGTTGCTCAGAGTCCCATTCAACCTTCCCATTTCTGTCTATTATCAGCTGCTAAACCTGGCTCTTCATTTGCCATATAGCATTTTCTCTTTAATTTATTTTTCTGGAACTAGGATTTTTATTTAGAGTATGGTGTAATATTTCAGGAGTCCCAGAATCTGTGGACATAGAGATTCTGCTAATATAAGCCATAGCTAAATTTCTGGAGACTCATGGGTGTTAAACTGGCTACATGATGGTCAGCCAAATCTGATACAAATGTCTGTTGAATCCATATAAGGGGAGCATGAAAAAAGCCTTCTATCTGTAGCCAGGTCTGAGCAGTGCCCAGTTGAAAATTCTTTGGTTCTGAGTTTCAGATGTGCCAGCATTAAATAAACTACCATGCAAACTCCAGAGAAATGTCACCATTCTTCCCCCAAGATAAATCAGCTGCTTTAATTTGTATTGTGATGACTCCTACAGACCCTGCTCAGAAATTAAGAACATTCTTTGCCTACCCTGTGAAAATTAAGTAGAGTGAAGAGAGAGCCCTTGTACCAAGACGCCTGCAGAAATGATGCTAAAAGAAAATGGATTTTGAGGCCAGGTTCTAAGTGACTTGGTTGGTTAAATGTCCAAAACTGGGATGAAGTCTTCCACTTTTTCAGTCTATGTTGGCATTTTATGATAGAAGAAAATATTGTAATTCTTCTGTAAATTTTTGGGTTCAAAACATGTTTTGAAAGTGACACATATTAGATTTAACCTCTAAAAACTACTTCCCTACCTCTGAGTTGGGAATTGAAGCCATACTTTTTTTGTAACCATACACTTGGCAATGAATTGTACAAAGATCATGACCCTGCCTGTGTATGACTTTCTGTTCAGCCACAAACCAAATGAATTGGCAGTGGTTTGACAGGCACTTTTTTGGTATTACAGACCTCTCCACTTCTCACTTCTTTTTTAAGGGTGGATTTCCATGGTAAGAGACTGACTGGGTGTAAAAATTCTCAGGAGTGTAACTAACCCAAATAACTAATATTGCTGAATTTCCCCTCCCTACTCCCTCAGGGAAAAAGAAACCGTATCAGAGAATTGGCGTGACACAAGTACCAAATTCAGGACTCCTTTCATCAAAGTGCTGTGTTGACTTTTCCTTGCAGGGAAGGGTGTTTGTACGATTATTTGAGAGTCTCTCTATCGAATAGCATGAAACTGTGTAAACCAGGCGTGGGCTATGGGCAGTTTAGCACCATTCTGCTAATCTGGCTTTCCTTCTCTACATAAAGTGGCTTTATTTTTTTTCAAAGACCAAGCATAAAGAGTTCCTGTAATTTAGCATAAGTCGTGTTGTAGGTAGCGTGTTTCTGTCAAGTCCCAGTTAATTTCTCAGCATTCATTACACTACGTTTGTATTCACATGGGAGATATGTTGTGCTAATACTGAGATATCCATTGAAAAGTTAGGAGAATGAAGGCTGAAAAGTTCATATAGCTGTAAGCTTTTACAACATGTCTTGTAGCCTTGTCCAGAAGCTTTTATGAGCATTTACAGTTTCCATACGGATTATCAATTAATAAATAAACATAGGGATTCTTTTTTGAGAAGTCTTGAATTTTACCAGGAATGGAAAAAAGTAAACTGTAAATCTCATTAAATTAATCACTCAATGTAACTGATAATTTTTGAGCTGTCAGGTGTAACTTGTACCAACTGAAATACACAAAGTGAGATAATTGTACTTATAAATTAAACCCACGTCCCGTTCCGCTGTAAAAAGAGGGAGTCGGAAAGGATTCCTTTTAATAGATTTCCCGGACAAAAAATAAAGCGCAAACGTGGCAATATTATATCTGAGAACTGTATATTGATAAAGAAGGGTAAGTGTTCCTACTGAAGGGGGACAGAAAAAGGAACCAAGAGGGAAAGAGAGACGGAGAGGGAAAAAATACCGGACAGATCGCTCCCGCTGTACCGCGGGCGCCCGTCGGCAAGCGTTTGGCAGACGGGGCTGTGCGCTGCGAGCCGCGAGAGTCTGCGTGGCTCGGGGGCGGCTGGGCGCGATTTCCGAACAGCAGCAGCTCCGTGTGCCTGCCGTGGGCAAAGAGCAGGAACAGGAGCAGCTGCAGGCGGGCAGGGTCGGAGCACGGTGGCTGCAGGCGGCTCCGGGCTGCGTGCGGGCAGGGTTCTGGCAGCGGTGGCTCCGTCGGGGGAGCAGAGAGCTTGAGATTTTCGTGGCGACGGAGCTACCTCGGGGAAGTAGCGAAGCAGGGCAGGACAGGGGCAGACAGGACAGGCAGACAGGACAGACAGCCAGGGAAGGAGCGGATTGCAGGGGGGGAAAATGCGAAGCGGGGAGGGGGCAGAGCTGACCCTCCAGGCGAGCCCCCGCTCCCTGCAGGGATCTTAAAAAGAACTGACCCCCCCCGGCTTGTGTCGCAGTTAACTGCTTTTATGTGCTTGGCCCTCCTATAGCGTGACTTCCGCTCATTTTCCCCGCTCATTTTCCCCGCGCATTTTTCCCGCGCATTTTTCCCGCGCATCCGGGGATCTGCCTCGCCAGCAAGCGGGGTGGTGGTTGCAGAGCGGCAGTGGAAGCTTCCTCTCTCCTGTCTGCCTGCCAGGCGAAGCCTCTCGGGGGACAGAGCTCCCAGCACATACACAGACCCTGGGTAATTCTTTCACCTCATGTATGACATATGTTGAGGCATAAATAAAAATCAGATTGGTCTCTCACAACCCATTTTTAATAGTTTCCCTGAAACTGTTAGAAAAGAAACTTAAAATTAAATTGTTATTAGTATATGCTTCTGACATAAACCAAACTTGCACCATGTACTCCCAACTCTATATGGATTTACTATTATTGTGTCATTTGTTTATTGCAGTATTCTCTGGGGCTTTTAGATGGAGACTTAATAATATTAATTAAATAGTGCTGTCCATAGCAGCAACAATAGTAATAAAGAATCAGGCTAATCCACAAACACATACTCAGCATACTGAAAAGGAAAACTACCCAAGGATTAATCAGGATCTTAATACCAAAATAATCCTGTTGAAATAATAAGCTTACTCAGACTGAAAACTCAGTGCCTGAGTGCAGCTTGAGACCTTTCATGAGATCTGAGGTGTACATGGAGGAATTGGAGACTTAGAGAGTATCAGACGGCAAATTTCCTGGGGCTAGCCATGGCCTCATGTCTAGCTGACAGCAAGTGGTGTCAGAGTTGGCCTTCACTTGAGTAACACTGCCTTTCCATGGAGGTTATAAATTAATGATTGCTTTTCCACTGCACAGATGATGCCAGAGGAAAGGACATAGTGGCTTATCAAAATATGCTGCTTAACTTCCAGCTCCGGGTATTTCTGTGTTTGAAGTAACTTCAAAGGTGAATGTGCCTTTAAGAATCTTATAAAATAGATACTTGCACAGAACTTTTTAATTAACCCCTATGAATTTCCCAGTGGAGTCAATTGTACTTTAAAGGACAGGAGGATTAAGAGACCATTCTGAAGGATCACTTGCAAGCCACAGTTTACAAGGGACAGAGAGGTGAATGAATCTGTGGTGTAACTTAAACTATTTCCCTGACATCCAGTATTTGGAAATGCTGAGCAACTTGAGTCCCTACAAAACATTTTCTGAGAAGAAATTGTACCTCACATGTTGGACAATGAAAACTTTGCATAATTCCATATAATTCCAGGACCTGATCTGTCCCAAACTTACATTGAGCTAATAGGGGAATTTTTCCTTAATTTAGAATTACCGCATACCATGAGTTGGAACTGGCCTACAAGAATCATTGAGTACAACTCCTGGCCCTGCACCAGGACACCCTAAGAGTCACACCATGTGCCCCAGAGTGTTGTCCAAATGCTCCTTGAACTGTCAGGCTGGTGATGTGACCACTTTTCTGGGGACCCTGTTCCAGTGCCCAGCCACCCTCTGGGTGAAGAACCTTTTCCTCATTACCAGACTAAACCTCCCCTGAGTCAGCTTCTTAGAGAAGGAGGGACTGGCAGTAGATTAATTGGTAAGCACCAGCATTTTTTACTCAATCAAGGAGTTGTAAAAACAGCTGTCTTATTTTTGTAGCACTGGAAAAAGCAACAGTCTATCTTCTTTCCAGCAGTGGGAATTAGTTTTTACTTAGTTAAATGGGCAGGTTTTCAAGGACTTTCTCTGCACCTCAGAAACTGTTCCAGTACCATAATGGTCTGTTTGACACACAAGTGTTCTGCGTCTTAACAAGAGCCAGCTGTGAAGTTACCTCTTCTTGAAGATCTGCATAAACATCTTGAAAGTTCATCCGTGAGACTCCTCATGGAGTTTCCTCCATCTCTACCTAGCCTATCTAACCTGAAAAGGAAGCAGATCTTCAAGGGGTGAGAATGCAAAAGGTGGACATTTCCTTGTGAGAAGTGGGGCTCTTTGGACTTCCTGGCTGACTGCTCTGCAAAAAATAATAAGCTGAGGTTAATATTATTAGCAAGTATTTTGTCTAAATTATATACCTGGTGAGACTGAGTGTTGATCAGGCTGTATTTAATTCTTAACATTTTATATTAATTTTGGCTTCCTGACATTGTCATTACCTCAAGTAAACTGCTTTTGTTGGCAGTGTCCACTCAGCGACTTATCCTTTTTGTAGATTGTAGTTGTTACACAGGAAACCTCTTGTTCCTTGTTGGACCTTTATGATGAGAAACAACACAACAGCAGGTGCAATTATTCCTGGTTTCCTTCATTTGTTTTGATGAAAAATCAGTGGCAAGTAGGACTCTTTCAGGCTTCTGTCATTGTTAATTTTCATATAGAATTCACAACAGATGAATCGGGATATTTGTTTGGAGATGTTGCTGGAGAAAATGATGATGTTTATGTGTGTTGTAGACTTTCTGCACATGTCTTGAATGAACTCTTTTAGTATTTTCTGAATGGACTACAACATCTCTGGCTTAAATATGAAACAAAATTCTGGTTGATCTCATGTTCAGGTTTTTTTTTTTTTGGGGGTAAGAGGTTCTCAATGAATAACCTCACATTTTTAAGACTAATTATTTTCTTTCATTTTTTTCAACATTGTCGTTTTTAATTAAATGAAGCAGTTGCCTAGCACACACTTTTAAATTTAAAAAATGGTAGGCTCATTATTTGTCCATTTTGCATTATTGAGAGATAAAACTTTGTGACATAGAATTACAGTTTCTGGTATAAACTGTATTTGCTGCTTTCAGTTAGAAGTGACTGTACATACAGCCTGTATTCTTCAAGGGTCAAAATGACTTTAACAATCTTCTTTTTCAGATTAACTTTTGAGTTAATTAAAAAAGTGAAGTAAAGTGAAGTGGTCAGAGTCTACTCTGACTCTTTTAAAGCATAGTGTGCCAGGAGATTTATTCCTGGGAACTTGCTGAAGTGAGCACTGATGCTGATGGGGAGTGCTCTGCTGGAAGATTAGGCAGCTGAGGCTAATTGGCCCATGGTTGCGTCAACTGCACACAATTTAACAATGCCATTCAGTCTCCCCAGATGGTTGTGAATGAGTGTTTTAAGGTCATTTAAAGAACCCAGTTACAGTAATCCAGTACAGCTGGAAAACCCTTGTCAGAGCAGGCAGCTGGAAGCCAGGCGGTTCCAAATTCTCTTCAGCTTTCTCTCTCCACTCTGTATGGGGTGTGGCTCATCACCTTCCAGCCTGAGTTCAGCACCTGCACTGCCCCCCTGACAGAGGGGGATGCCTCTTTAGTCTTCAGCAGGACACACATTATGAGTATAACCTAGTTAAAGCCTCATTCATTGCGCTCGACACATACATTGTTATAAAAACGTGCAGTCCTACTCAAAATAGCACAGGAAGCAACTGCAACAGGAAGAGAGCTTACAAAGAGTGAGTAAAGAGCATTCCCGAGTCAGTGAAGGTTCCTCAAACATTGTGCAAAACCACAAAGAAACCTAAGAATTTGGTCCACCAAAGCTGATACAGGGCAAGAACACAACAGCTGAATTTTTGAAAGCTGCTTAGATAAATACTGGCAAAGCATTGCATCATATGTACCTGCTCATGGTTTTGATATTAATTCTTCTCCTCAAAACCCATTTCTTCCTGTGATGAAACCAGAAGCCCAAATTATGAATGTCTGATGGAGGCTGATGAATTGCAGGAATGGAAACTTGCTTCTAGAGAGTAGCAAACATAACATCTTTGAAAAAAGGTATAAGGGCAATAAAAAAGGTAAAAATCAGGAAGTAGTAGTGGGTGGCATAAAATAAAGACAAAATTTGTACTAACTGCAAAAAATGATTCTGTGATGCTACTTATATGGGCATCTGCCTTTATAGTTCAGTACAAATATTGTAAAAAAAACCCCAATTTTATTATCAAGGAGTTACTCTTTTTATTGAGAGGGAAGGTGCAGAGAAAATGCAGCATCATGATCTGAATGGGATTAAAAGTGAGAATGAACATTAGGTATTTGCTATCTTCAGGGTTTTCCTGGATACTCTTCAAGTCAAGAGCGAAATATTATGGAACTAACAATGCAATGATCTGTTTTCTGCATAAGATCACCATTGCTATTAAGAAAATATAAGAAATAACTGTGGGGATACCACAAAGAGGAAAAGCAATAAATAGCTGAAAAGTTTGATGTGATATAATCTTACCTGATAGGATATTAAAACTGTATTTTTGAAGTGGATAGAGAGAAATGCGGGTAAGTTCAAGAATGCAGCACTCGATGAACTAATAAATAGAGACACATTCAACTCAGATTACATATTTTCACTGGTAACAGCAGAGCTGTTCGAGTTACTGGTCATGTGTAAAGCCTCATTTTCTACAGCAAAATATATAACTCTGTAATTTACCACGTTCTTAGGCCTCACTGCGTGAAAACCCTCCACCAGGGAGGAGCTCAGCTTACACTCTCCTCTCTTTCTGGCCTTCTATTCCAGTTACTGAAGCTGGACAATCCCTGAGTATTAGTGGAAGACACATTTAATTGGTTGTTATAATTCTTAGAAAATTAGATTCAATTTGGACAGTAAATCCATGTAGCTGGATTACTAGACTTACTTTAAGTGTCAAGAAGATCAAGTGACTACAACAAGGAAAATACATAGAATATTGAAATGCCTCAGCCAAGAAATAACAGCATAAGAAGGACCCACGTTGGCACTCAGGGGGCTTGATAAACTCTGATAGTTTAGCCAACACTGAAATTAAAATAAAGATACCTGTTAACTGTTAAGTGCTGCAGAGAAATTGACAAAATTACAGTGTAATAAAACATTGTATTTGATCTCAAAGTGAAGCTTTATGCAGACAGTGCACTAATAATATTACTTTGGAGTGGAAGGTAATGCATAAAATAAAACAGGCTTGAGAAAGCTCTAGGCAGTGCAGGGGAGAATTCTTGAAAAGATGGCAAGCCCCAAGTGGAACATTTTAAAATCAAATGTGGGTGTTAGAAAAAGATTAAGGTTTGAAACCATGGGACAGGAATAGCTACAGAGAGATAAAGAACAAGCCTGGAATAAAAAAGGGCAGGCCAGTTCCAAAGTGATGGCAGAGAGGAGGGCAGCACACTCTAGGAGGCATGGCCAGCCTGCTCTGAGGAGTGCAGCAATCCCCAGCCAAGCACGAAGGGATGCACTGCCCTGACAGCCTGAGCACACTCCCAGGTGACAGCCCAGAGCCCAGTCAGCTGGGACCAAGGAGCCATCCCTGTGCCCTGGAGCCCATTAGCCTCCTGACAAGGCACGGCAGGGATTTGACTCTTACCTGGCTCACACCTCTGTTTGCTGGGAGAAAGGTGAAAGAAGACAACTTTCATGTTCTCTAAAATATAAGACATCAGAAATGGTAAGTTTATACAAAAGTTATGAATACTCACTACAGCCATTCCTTTTACACCATAGCACTTGTTCTTTAATAGTATGCTGTCAAACTGAGATGTCACAAAAGATATGCAATGAATACTTTGGTATACACCTGAATTTGCATCAATTACATCTGGTAAAGGACAGAATGAGCAATGTGTTTTTGGCAGACAAGCAATTAGGGGCAAGTGGTTTTCACAAAAGGACTGTTTTACAGCTCAGACAATTACACTATTCAGTATTACTCTAACTGAGCTGAGAGGAAGGAGCATTTCCCATGTCTTGCTTCCAAAGCTATAGGAAATCTGCAGCAATACAGCATTATCTTTCATTCACAGCTGCTCAGCTCACACACCTGGAGTGCTACTGTGCACACTATGCCTTGATTTTCTTGTCTCTGTCACTATGTCCTGCCACTGTGACCCCAGCTCATCTGTTGGGTTGAAACGTTTTGCTCCTATTTGCCAGTTAATGCCTGACAACCTTTTCTGTGACAGCATTCTCATTGGTATAACTCTCCTGTTGCTCTCAGAGAGCTTTTAAGATGAAAGCTCTTAGGGCCAGGGGAGAGGATCTCAGATACTGACACAGTGAATGTGTATTAGTAGCTGGGATAGAATCCAAATGAGGAATGAAAGTTGAAAAAATACAACAAAATTTTCACATATAGAGATGAAATGTATAACATATTTTCCTCTTTGACCACTAAATGGCAGCACAAAGTACTCAACATCTAGTTCATTCCTTTAATTTCATTTCAGTACATTTTCTTCTTGAAAGTGTGTCCTGGAAACAGACTGATTTCAGTGTAACACATGGCAGAATAAAGTTCAGGGGGATTTGGACTCTGGTAGGTGCTGTAAAGATGATGGTAATCCATACCTGAAAATCAGGTCTGTTGGCTTGGAGGGGAAGCTGGTGGTAATGAATGGATTGATGCTGGCAGACATCCTTTGCAGGTTTGAATCTTGCTTCAATTTGTTATTTGTTCACAGTCACTTGTATTGTTCTGAAATCGTGGACTTGAGAAGGGCTTGTCTGAACAAGAATGTCCTGCATGGATTACTTAAATCAGCTTATAAAACTGCAGTGTTAAACTGTGCAAAAGGGTATGTGGAAATATTTTGTCTGGTTTTGGTTGTGCTTTTTTGTGTTTTTCTTTTTTTAATACATTGTAGGTAAATACCTCAACATTTGCTTTCAGCACAATGCTCTGAGGAAAGATTGGTTGCCATCTTGGAATGAACACATACGGAATATTTAGGTAGAAACAGTGCTCAGTTCTGGTTTCTGTATAAAATTGAAATTAATAGAAAGGGGTGTTTAAACAATGGGCTACATAGACTAGGCAGAAGCAAGCTATGTGAATTTACAGAATTCCATTTGCATTATTTTTCAATAGATCAATCAATAAGGCTGTAAAGAGTTTTATTATATGTAGATGTCTTTGATTATAAAGATATGAAATATTTTGTAATAGGACAAGGGAGAATGGTGGGGTTTTTATCTCAGCAGGAGCCTATCACTGTCCTGGGGCTGCAGAGTGATGTTTCACATTGAAATAATGACTACAATTAGGTGTCATGTGTCAGGACTTCAGTCAGGTGCCTGAGGCAATCCTTCCTCTCGTGCTAACTTAGTTTCTGGCATTTTTATTTATACTTTCCTTCCTCTGAAACACACAAGATAACTTAGAGCTGTAGATCACATAGTGAATCCCAAGCAAGGTGGGAGATGGGACAGAGGTCCCTCTGCAATGCCTTGCAGGCCCTACTAATATGTTCACAGTGATATTGAATGTTTGGGCTATGATTTTTTTCCACAGGTCAAACTGCCAGGCACCTTTAAAAATGTTTTCATCCACTTTCCTAAGAAAACAAGGTTCATATAGTCATGTCAGGTTCCATCCTCCAATAATCTCAGAAGCTGTTGGCTAATTTTAGTGAAATGGCAGGAAGAATTATCGTATCAAAGGCATTAATCTTGCACAGGTTTGAGGCATCAGGGTTAATGCCATGGCAGAAGTTGCATTCAGCAGTGAGAACTTTCCCTGTGACAGACACTATAGCAGACACCGAGGAATACATACCTAAAAATCCTTGGAATAATGACCCATGGAGCTGTTCCTTTCTTCTTGGCTTTTATGTAGTGTCTTTTCTGAGATTATCTTGGCATCTCACAAGTAAATTCCTGATCTTTCATGGCTTTCAGGTCTCATCTTTCCTGGTCTATCAAGAGCATGGCCAAGCCTTCTTTTTAAGAACTACCGGTCTTGCTTTAGCTGGAAGATTTAGACAGGTCACTAATCATTTGTGATTACCCATGCAATGGGTGATTCACTGGCATGTGGAGGGGTCAGCTCTCATGGTCTGACATTGTCCTCAAGCTTTATTTAATCTGAAGAAAAAGCTCTCTTATGCATTTTACCCTGGCTCTGCACTATTGTTTACACAATGAAACTTTCTCATGAAGGTAACAAAGCCAGGTCTTGGAGTAATAACCATATTGTGGTCCTGAAGTACAATAAACATAAAAATCTATTTTCCCAAGAAGAATGAGGTCTGGATTTTTTACTGGTTTTTGTTTTGGGGTTTTTTTTTTGTTTTTTTGAAATTGATTTTTTTCTCTCATGTCTCAAAGATTACCACACTTGAAAGGAAAATGTGCTTTAGAGAGTCTTGGATCTATCAAGGCAAATTCCCTAATGGTAGCTAAAAACATCACTTAGTACCATGTCTACAACTGAGAGGACAAAATAACTGTGAAAGTCGTACAAAGTACTGCTTTTGATCATCAATTGAACATTATTCAGCTGAAGAGCTCTGTTTTTTATGTGCAAAACCAAAGTAAAAAGAAGTAGGTTCATATAAAATCTTTGTCTTATTCACTGACTGTGTTTCACTCGTTTTTCAATAAATTTTTCAAATTTACTCTGTGGCCCTATTATATTTAAAACACATTTGTTTTACTGATTCATCTCTTTTTCTGCAGCCAAGTCTATAATGGCAATTTTGGCTATTTGAATGCCTATTTTAAAATTATTTATTGTGGTAATTGCTCTTTGAATGCTACCAGTTATTTTTCTGGATGAAATTTATAAAAGCATTTTCCCAAGTGGAGCCTTGGGATTCCATTTTGATATTAAATCCATGCATTAAAATCTGTGTTTCTCCAAAACCCTCTGATTTTAAAAAGGATTCCATGTAGATGGCATAAAAATCCATGTTTCTTTACCAATAGGAATAGAGAAAGTATTTTTATTTTATGGGTAGCCTCTTTTCCCAGCATGATTTCACCACAGATTTTCAAGAGTAGTTATGACTGACCTGTGCTCAAAACTATCTGCTGGAGGTCCCTCAGAGTAAGACAAGAATTGTCTAAATTGGGTTTCTGGTTAAATTTGGCAATCAATAAAAGGATAACAAAGAAAATATTCTCCTTTCAATTTGTAATACGTGTTTCAGGGATTAGTATGTGTTTTCAGGGTTTGAGTGTTTTCAGTTTCATGTAACTTTTCCATGTAGAAACTAGACCACAAAGGAAAGCAGTATTTCAGTACAGACGCTGAAGGCAGTGACAAATAGTTTTGGATTTTCCCCAAGTCTGGTGAATATTCCAAAAATAAATACCAATTCTTGAAAAGCATTAAAGCACAGAGGGCAGCCCAAATCCCACACCATTGTACAGCCTATGCATGTATGGTACTGCCTCTGACACATGAGAAGCTGACAACTGGAAAAGAAGTGTCACACAAATAACTTCATTGGAAAAGAATAGCCTGCACTGGCATTCCTGTATGCCTGTCGGAAAGGGAAAAGGTCCGCTGAAGATTCAGTTGAATTTTTTGCAGCTGTCGACAGAGGTCTGCTCTTCCCAATGATCTCGAGCACTTCTGATTCTGAAAAGGGATGGCTGAATGAGGTCTTGCCCTACATTCTTTTTCTGTGTAGGTGCCAGCAGGTCGTGAAGCAAGGATTTTCAGTGAAGGCAAGCAAATGTAAATAATAATAATTCACCATAGAAACTGGTCCCAGTTCTGCACAGTGTGTGCACCTTTGTTCCTACAAAACATTAATTCCATGTGAAGTGGTAACGCCAGGAATTCCTTTACAGGAGCTGACATCTCAGCGTGTTCAGCTGTGCCCTCATGCTGTCTCTGCAGGTTTCCTATGTAGGTCGCCATGGGATGCCTTCCTGGCTCCATGGACTCCTTCATGTCAGAAAGTGACAATGACTGCTCCAGTTAGAATTTTAATGGGGGAGGTAGGAGGTTAGAAGTTGAGACCATCCAAAAGAGAAAAGACTTGCCACAAATTAGAGGAAAATGGTAGTAAGCTTTTAGCCATAGGTTGGAGGTAAAGTTTTTCTTACAATTGGCTGACAGCATGGATGTTGTCAGATTGCATGTTGCAGCTCCATTAGTGTCTGCTCAGGCTGTAAAGGAAGAGAGTGAAAAACAGCCCATGCAAAGCTTAGTCTTTTCTGGAAGCATAACAAAACCAGCTGTAATATAAATTAATTAGCAGGTGGTGCTTATTAGGTTTGGATGTTTTCTGTAATACAAAAAGTCACAGTGTCAATACCCATTTTATATGTTTGGGACAGCTGATATAGGACAGATTGTTAGCTTTTGTATTCTTAGATCTCTACAATCTAGGTAGAAAAGCAAACTTGCAGTGCTTCCAGTAAGGTCTGCTCATAGCACTGTAATTATGACTCAGATTTGGGAATTTGACTTTCACTTTATTCTACCTTTAGCTGGCAAATTAAGCTGCTGCTAAATCTCTTTCCTATGTTTTAGGGAATTTTCTTAAAGTACTGTTAAGGGATCTGAGGTGCAGCTTCAAACTTATCCATCTTCCCACTGTTGGCCATACAACTCTTGAAACGAAGAAATTTTGAAAAAACCCCACTGTTTGGGGACCCAAGTGGAACAGACACCAGGTATCTTTCAGAAAGGCTGCTCCTTGCCTTCTGAAATTTCAAAGAATAAATGAAAATATTTTCTTGCAAAGTGAACTGGCAGAGGTGTTCCCAAGTCGTCCTCCAGGATGGAATATTGTAGTTATCTTAGGAAAGGTTCTGACTGGTGTAGATTAAATATGAGCTCCTGTAAAGAGTGTTTTAAGCAGGACTTAGACCATTCTGCTTGAGGGCATCTGAGAGTGACATTGCCAGGGTTTTCATGTTCTCAGTGCATTGTGGATTTTACTTTTATGAAATGTAAAGGAAAACGTAATTTGGAAAATTAGATGAGGTTTCTGAGGGGCAGTTTTGGTATAGAATCTGTCTTGCTGAGATCTGCATACTTGTTATCCTGATTCTATTAATTACACTCTGAAAATAAGCTTATCTACTTGAAGCAAATGCTGTGAAACAGAATTTTGTGGGGAAAAATGGATATTGTAGGAGATAAAAAAGCAGGACTCTGAAACTCACAGGAAGGAGTAATTCTGAGACAAGGGAATGGGGAGAAAAGTCTAAGATTCTCAAGATCTGCACTAAAATGGTAAGAATTAAGATAATTAAGATTATTCTGGAGCATAACACAATGTCCTTTTAACCTTCCTTTTTAAAGACCCCCTTCACTTTCATGAAAATTGTCTTTTATTTTTCACAAGGCAGCTAAAACTTTCATCATTAAATGACTTTTCTATAATATACTACAGAAATACTGTTCAAAGATAATAGTGTCAGAGGGCATTCCATTTAAGTGTAAAACAGAAATGAGGAGAAAGTTATGTTATTCAAGAAATGTTCCCTATTTCCCTCAGCAATCATATTTGATATTTATTAATTTTTAGAAGACAACTCCAAGAGAAATATTTTCTTAAAAACAAAATTGTTGCATGATTTTGCTACCCTTGTCTTTATTACTGTCAAAAATCCTCTGAGATTCTCACCAGATGGAAGAGATATTTTTCTATTAGCAGGAACTCAGTTAAAAAAAGAAGAAAAAAAAATCCATGCCCCAGAAGAATAGCTTCATGGGAAAAGATATTAAACAGTGACATAACCAGGAAAATTAGAGCTAATTTAGATTGACAGTGTTTTCAAACATGGCAGAACTGAGAGAACTTTTTAGACAAAAATGTTGTGCTAGATCCTTAGAGGACATAAATAATCATATCCATTTTCTTCCTCATGAGATAAAATCAATTTATTTTTTTTTAAAGGCAGTTAAAAGAGACAGGACTCCAGATTCTCAGAGGCACAAAAGATCAGTGAAAGCAGGATAGAGTGTCTGATGCTGGATAGGTCTCACTCCTACTATCTGTATCTTGGAAAGTTGCAAAGGATAAAAATGGCCTACAAATAATTCAGATGATCTTGATTGTTCTAAGTCCTCTGGTTTTCATGAGAGCTTTTGTCGTTCATTCAGAACTGTGAAAATACATTATTTTGAGAATATCATCACTCTTCTACTTGAAGGGCAGCACAGAATCAGCACAGTCATTGTTAGAAGTGGGGAATAGATTTGCAGAGTAAATTTATGATCTGTGACAGTCTCCTGTACACCATCAAACTTCTCTGTAATGTGATATTCTTCCCAGCCTCTGGGCAAGGAAGAGTCAAAGCACTCAGGGAGTTTGAGAACCTTAACCTTGAACACATTGTGATCTTAGAGCATAAAGAGCTGCGGTTTCTGGGTGAAAAACAGAGGATTCTCTAGGCCCTGTGTTCTGCTTTCTCCTTACTCAAAGGAGACATCTCAATGAGTATTGTATCATAGGACTAAAACATTTCAGTGATATTAGCCATCTGCCTGAAGACACATTTCTTGCTGTGGGGTAAGAAAGTGAAAGACTGGTTTGCTGGACATACTCTTGATCCTCGCTGGAACCGAGTTTCTAAAGCTGGCATGAAGCTGCAAAGAATTGCCTTTCCTCTGAGTGATTCCATGTAGTCCATGTAAACTGCTTCCTCCGAAGGGTTTAACTGCCCCGCAGGGGGACATTAGGGCTTCTCCTCTCAGATTTGATACCTGACAAAAATAGGGCTGAGCTTGCCATTTACTTCCCTCTCAGATGTGGTGAGAAATCTTGTATTTGAAGGGGTCTGCTGAATGAATTTTATCAGGAGCTCAACCAGAGAAGCTTGTGGGTGCAAGTCTATGGAAGCTTCAGAGATCACACAGCCACTGTTTCCAGCAGCATTTGGCAATAACTCAGAGAAGCAATTACTGTCTCATCAAGGAATGCAAGATGAATAACCTTTTTTACTAATGTATATGTTCCTTGCCATTTCCTTAGAGATGGAAGGCTATGTCTTCACTGTGTGTTTCATTTCAATAAAAATTAGAGGAAATGCACAATTAATGTAGTTTCCAGCTCACATTTTTGGGCTACTGATGTCTTGATATGCATTTGCAGGCAGATTATCACAAGAGAGACTGTCAGTTCAGGGATAATAGGAGCTAATTCAGGGCCCTCCTGCTCACATGTTGATGTGGGGATTTTAGTGTTGGGAGGGGTTTTTTTTGAAATGTCATCAGTGAAAATAATTTGTTCAAGACACAGAGGAATCTGCAGAATACTAGGAAAGAAAAGTTCCTATTTTTGTTATTAAAAAAATTGTGAGTAGTCTCCATAGAATATAAATGTAGTGCAAAAAGGTTCTGTTATTGTCTTACAAATACCAATGAGAATGAGTTAATTAATGTGTAATTGTGCCAAGGGTTGTACTTATAAAGTGTACAATGTATAAGGTACAAAATTAAGATCTCTATTCAGTCACAGAACAGCTAAAATTAGGCTATGCTTTGAGCTGTCCATGGCAGTAAAATGAAACCTTCAAATGAAAAAGAATTAAACCCTTTCAGGGCTTTTTATGTTTGAGCAATTAAAGCATCTCATAATTCCACAGTACATGAGATCCAGTGGAAGCCTCATTGAAATAGATTGGAACAGATCCACTACGTCACATGAATGATTTGAGCAACCAAATAATCTTTTGAATATAGTAAAATTACCAAATACTAATAACTATCTTGTTTTCATTTTAATAAATTCCAGTGATGGATGGTTCTGACGTATGTATGCTTTCAGTTTTCACGTGAAGTATTTGAAGTTCAGTTGTATAATGTGGTTTCAAACATTGAAATATTGTAAATAAGTTTTAAAAAACAACCCAGAAGACCATTTTTTTCCAAAATATTTTTGGCCAGAAAAAGGAGCGTTAAATGTATTTTTGACAAAATAAGTTTTGTTTGGCAATTTGGACTAGATCTAAAGGTTCAAATGTCAGCTTGAAAAATCCTCAAACGGAGACTACTAGTCTGTGAGGCTTCAGTTTGTTCTTGCTCAATTTATTGGAAAAAATGTTGGCAGAAATTAAGCAATATCAACATTCATTCACATATGCTTCTTTTTCTGCATTCATATTTTAAATGTGCTAAAGGTTGAACAGTGTCCATGACCTATCTGCTTTTTTTGTTACAAAAGTGGTGATAGCTTCTGCTCTGAATCATATTCCAGGCAGTGAAGAAAAAAGGAAACAACAGCTGTTTTGGAAATAGAGACTTCGTCTGCATTGTCCCATCATCTTGAGATCCCAAGTATTTGGAGGACAGGCCAAAGCCAACTTTTGAGCATATGTCTCCTGCTGTAGCTGGGTTCTTAAGCTTCTATCCTTAGGAAAATTGAAGTTGATTTGCATTATTTCCTGTTCACTTCATTTCTGCTTTTGCACGCATACTTGATTGACCAGTGACGGAATTTTTCATCATAATCTCTTTTTGCTGTGATAAAATCTAATTGCAGAATTCCCAAGAATTTACTGATCCTTCAGCTTTATTCAAAGGACTGTTTTTCTCCTTAAAATACTTTGCCTTTTTCCACAACTGAAAGGGCAAGAGATTAAAGGGATTTGACATGTACCAAAGGGTAAAAAATACCCGTTTACCTCCTATATGAGCTTTCTTACTTTCAGAATTAGGAACATCCCATCTGAATATTTTTTTGCCTGCTTTGCACCACCCCTTTAAGGGTAGGACTCCAAGAAAACCACAGGTAAATTTATGGTCCAGAAGAAGCTTCTGGGCTAAATTCAGATCTGACCTGACATGGGCTGTCTGGTTGGGCCTGGATGTGGTTCCTGATGGGGTTTTCATAAGGCTAAGGATGCTGTTAGGATTGGGATTAGTGATGACACCAGTAGCTACTGGTGAGCGCTGGCAGGAGACAGGAGAGGCTGGAAGAATCAAGTGGTTCTGCCTAAACCTGGTGATGTTAATGATACACTTTTCCAAGTCTGCTAAAGCCATCTGGGCAGACAGGGTTATGATTAAACAGGCTCTGCAAGGGTCAGAGAGCTACATTTATGGTAATTAGAAATATTATTTGTTTGATTAAGTGGGTTAAGGTTAATAAGAATAGCTCTTTCACATTGGTCCAGTGACTTAAGCATTCTGAAAATAGTTGTGGGTTGCTAACTATACTTTCTTTGAGCAGATAATTAATTTTTATAATTCCCCTTTTTACATATCTTAGGTGTGTTCTGAGGGCTGTGTGTGTCCTGAGGACTTCATGTTTGGGAACATTTGAAGGAGTCATAATGGAATAAGTATTCTAGTTTTTGTGTGGTTTAGCTATGCATGTCTCTGTATATTTTAGAATTTTATCTATGATTTTGTGTTTCTGGAAGAAACATTCAGGCTTAATTCCTGATACTTCAAAACATTGCACTGATTTATGTGTTTTGTGTGTGTCTATCAATCCACACTACTCTGTGTGCACACTACTATGTATTATAACATGTGTGGGTTTATGCACATTATACTATCTGTGTAGTGACACACACACAATTATTATGTTTCATAGACTACTAAAACTATATTCTTTACAAACTACTAAAAAAACCCCAGACCATGACATGACAAAGGAATTAATTTCTCTTAAAACCTTTTTGGTTTTTTTCTGCATTGCAAAAGAGTAGTTATTTAAGCAAGTATAGTCTTTCAAGCATACAAGATGGTACACTTTCATTAATTGATTTAAGGTTTTAGCAACAGAGAAAAAGTAACACTTCTGGTAAAACAACCAACACATCCCAAGAAACTTTGATCTGGTTCAACACCATTTCATAGGACTTCCAGATAAAACAATTTTTTTTTTTTTTCCTTTTAGAATTTGTTCTACAAACTTGAATTAAAACATTTGGCAATGAGGTAGAGAGATGTCATGGGTTTTCCCTTATATTCCGGTTTAAAATATTTTTTTCATTTTCTTTTAAAATGTGACTTTGTCAAAAATCATGGTAGCTGCTTCCTTCAGATGACAATATTCCATAAAGAATGAGTATGAGATATTTTGGTAGTTAGATTTTTGCTTTTGACTGTAGAACTTTATGACAGCTTGTCTTGCTGAGAAATATAAGTTATAGCTTAAGTTAAACCATCCTGTAATTTTCTCACACATTGCTTTTTCAAAAGGAATAAAATAAAGATTTTATGTTGAATTTGACCCTGCTGTGTTTGATGACATAAATGAGGGCACAGGCTAAGCCTGACTGTGAAATTGGGACCTTCTAAAGAATTCGGATTTGACTGTGGGCACAGCAATGCAGTTTATTCACAGCCTCATTGCTCTTTTGAATTTGATGCTTTGATATGATGATTTGATATCAGTAAAATGGTCAAATGTATTTTAAAGTAAAGAAAGCAATTGAGGTTGAGAGATAAAATAGTTCCAATTGGAAAGTTTTCATGTTTCACAAACTGCATTTGTGCCACAGACTGAGGTTGGAATATTTCTAATTACCCACAAATATGACTATGTAGGTATCAGAAGAAGGTAAGTCAGAGGAATAAACCTTCCTCCTCAGTAAAGATTTGGGCCATCTGAGATAAGTCAACATATGCAGAAAATTAAATCTGATTTAATAATTATGAAATTAACAGAAAATTTTATTTTTAAAAATCTGAAGGTTACTACTTTATTCAGTTCAAGAAGTAAGAAGGATAACAGAGTGCAAGGATATCATCATGGAGAGAAAACCCCTTAGAGAGCAAGCTTTGAATTAAATCATTACAGATGCTGACCTATGGATTGAGGAAAATCAATGTTTCTGGTTTGTACAGCATTTAAGGAGGTACAAGCAGATCCAGAGGTGAGGAGTGAAAAGCACCAGAATTCCTGTATGCATTGGCTTTATTCCTCCTGGGCTAACTGGTCAGTGGCAAAGTTCCTACTGACCATAAAGTTGTACAATCAGGCGCAACTGCTCACGTTGTTGTTTGGTTTTTGTTCATGAAGAAAACAAAGACTTATGAAACTGGAAAACCAAAAATTTCCTAGAGGTAATTGTGAGCTTGAAGTTTAACAGCATTGGAATGTGACTGCAGCTGCAGTATTGGCCATTTTCCTTTACACAGGAGACTGATGAAATTCTCTGTACAAAAAGTATCTGACCTGTCTCTATTTGCACTTGAAACAGAGCATGGCCTTTATTGTACTAGCAGTGCTGTTTATAATACTAGGAGTAACAAAAAAGGGATAGAAAACTTCTTTTTACAGATATATGTGCATTGCTAAGACTGGCAGTGTTCGTTTTGGCCTGATTTTGTCTCTTCCGGACAGGGATGCGCGGAATGGGCTGTTTACTTTTTCATGTTGGGCCCCTTCTAGTCTGCTTAACATGGAAGACATGCAAGGTAGGTGATAGTGTTAAACAAGTTATTTTGAGCACAGCTCCCAGATATTCATCACTGAATGTAAGCCAGAAGATACAGTAGCTGTTCTGCAGGAGAAACAGCATTTTTTCTAATAGATGTCTGAGGCTTGAAGTTTAGGATTTTTTTGATTGTCAAAATTCCTTTGTTTGTAGTAGTGATTTGAAATATTTCTTCATCAAATAAAATAAGTTAGGTGGGATATGCAATCATGGATCAATAAACCCAGAAAGAGAATCATAGTACTGGATGTCATTTGCTCTCTACTCTCCATGAATTACTGAGACTGTAATCTCCTCAGGGGAGTCACTGTCTGCTATGTTGTGTTTGGGCAATGCCTAGCAGAATGTGCCTCTGCTTTTTCTTGCCTTCTAAGTGCTGTCTCAATACAAAATAAGTAACATCATTATGATTCCATTGTATTTCCTTCTAGTAATCAGTCCTGTCATAATTCAAAAAATAACACTGCCAAGACTCTTAGCTATAATATCAGAACCAACAGCAGCAAGGAGCACTATTCTTTATTCTGAAAGGGAGTCCCCTGATAAAAGTAGAATTTAAGACCTTTGAAAGACCAACTGCAATTTATAATTTATGTGGCTCTGTGGCAGGTAGTGCAGTCTTTGAATAGAGGAAAGTAATGTCTAACATCTACATCCCTTATGTGAGTTAAATGAGTTGTGGGTATTAGCAGACCAGGTAATGAACCAGAAGTTCTACTAATACTCAAGTTTAGAAGGTTATAGTGGAAGCCTGGACACAGCCATATTTAAATTTAGCCTATTAGCTCAAAATAGATCATGACCACAAACTGAATTTTATATTCATGAATATGCCTCCATAATTACAGAATTAAGAGCAGCAATAATTGCAATACATAATATGTAATCACTATAAAATAGGGGAACATTTCTTTGTTAAAGTAGACCTGTTGGTACTGTGGTGAGAAAATTCATGGGAGACTGTCGCTGTTGAGCCGCTAGCAGAGAAAAGGACCCGGATTCTCAGCATGGCATAGAAAAGAGAGCTTTATTATTTTGATTCCAACTTATATAGGCTTTTCAGAGGTCACCCAGATTGGTCAGTCAGAAACTTCCCCCTAGGCCCGATTGGCCAGGCCTGAACTGTCCAAATCTTGAGACACTGTTTCAATAACATCCAAACTTTATCTTTGTTTATAAAACACAGGAGAAAGTTCTCATGGGAAAGACCTGTGCTAGCCACAGGAGACTGAATGGAAATCAAGGCTCAAATATTTGTAGGCATTCAAAATTTGAGTCCCAAGTTTTAAGATTAGTCTGCACACCATATTCCAATTACTTGTTCCTGTGCTTGTGATTTTTGTAATCAACCTCATAAATGCATAAAGTATATAGCATTTTGAATATTAAAAGTACTGTAGAGGCATTACTGCTAAGTTTGTCCATTTTATCCCCCCACAAAAAGATTAATTTCTTACTCCTCACTGTCTTTTCCCCCCTTCAGCGAAGTGTTATGTTCAGTGATGAATACTGAGAATTTGCAGGGCCTCTAAAGTTAGATGCCTGACTAACTCCTGCTTCAGATTTGATGAGATCTTTCTCTGCCTGTCCTAAAACTGTGCTTGGACGGACTGGAGAATGGAATGTTATAAAGCAGAGCTGTAAGTGCCAGAGACAGGAGGGCAAGACTCACATCTGAACAGGTAGGAAACAAGGTCTGAGAGATTAGGGGGCAACATGTTTTACCTACACATCCTCCTGTGTTTGGGGTGAATCAGCTGATTCCCTTGGCAGGAAGACTGAAGAACAGGGCAAGACTGATGGAGGGGTTGGATTCACTTGGGTTTCTTTGCAACCCTAATGAGCATGACATCTCTCCATATCTGTCCTAGGTGAACTCTCCAAGATACCATGTTCTAACAGTAACAGCACTTGTATGCATGCTTTCCTTCAAGGCCTGAAATGCGATACAGCTGCTCCCAAATTTCCAGGCACTAGTGCTTCAACAGTCAGCCTCTTCCAAGTTAAAATGAGGACAATTAACAGGATTTCAGTATGCAAACAGCATCTTGTATATACATACAGCTTGCCCGAACAACGGTATGTCATACTTCTCTGCAGTGTGATTCTGTAGGTGCTGCAAACTGCTTGTGCCTGAGGTAGCATTGCCATGATGCATTGCCATGATGGATTGCCATGGCCTGAACAGTCCATCCTTACTCCATCTGCTGCTGCTTGTGTGAGGATGAGGAAGGGAATGGCAGCCCATATAAATAGCCCAAATCCAAAGCAGACATTGTCCCACCAACACATCTGCCTCAGCTCTGCCAGGAAAAGATCAGAAAGCTTCATTCTCTGAGATCCACAAATGCTTTGGCTTGTGTTTCTGGTCCTGCCTTGTCCTCAAGCCACATTTTTAGGAGTTTCTCTTTGCACTTCCTTTGTTAGGGAAGCTGCTGGGAAGAAAAGCAGGTCAATCAGAGGCCAGGAATGGGAGATGGATGTTAGGATGCCTTCGGCAGTGGGGAAGAGGAGTTCTCTGTCTAGGATAGGTTGTGGGTTATGGGTTGACATAGAGAGAAAACATGTCAGAAGAGGGACAGGATAAAGGAAGGGGAGAAATGAAAAATCCCTGATCCTTGTGGTTCCTTTCAAAGTGTCTTTCAGACGCAAGACCTAAGCTTCCATTTTCTTCATGGACAGCTTGCTCCCAGACCTTCTCCTTTACACCTGCTTAGTACTCTTTTGATTTCTCCCAGCCTTTCTTCTCCCCCAGCTCCCCATCCCATCTTTTCCACCCCTGAAAAATACAATCCTTTTTCTGCCTCGGGACAGCAATGTTCCATTTTACTTTCACAGCTGTGTATCTTTGAGTCTTCTGCGCTGTAAGGCAGTCCAATAGTGTGGAATCAACATGTTGTTTCTGTGCGTGATAGGAAATTATTATAATCTTACTGAAAGTAACTACTTTACTTACCTTTAATGCTGAGCAAGTTCTAAATAGGCATCTTGAAAAAATGGTGCTGCACAGAGATGCCCATTGCACCAAAATTCTTTAAATCAGACTTCAGGTAAATAGAATACTAGCAAGAGGGCTTTTCCTGTTTGCTCAACAAGTCTTTGCTGAGCAATAAATATATTTCTATCACAGTGGGGCTGGAAAATAATCCTGTAATGAAATGCACTCACGTATTTTCAATTACTTGTTCAAAGGGAAGTACTTGATAAAAGGAGCAGTGTTAAGTGTGATATGAAAGGAAGCTCTTCCCACTGCCTAGCTAGAGGACCATACACCAAGGTAAAATATTTCATTATCAGGTATAAAGTGTCAGCTGTTGGTAGGTTACATGATCGTAATGAACCATCTTGAAACTACAGATCAGTCTGTCTTTGATTCCTGTGCTGTGTTTCAATGCACAGTGAGCTGTTTTGTCTGCGCTATTCCGTTTGGTTTAATTGTCCACAGTGTTGTTAAGTACCTAAGAGAGCAAAGGGGGTTTGGCTGAATCTGGAAAGAGTGCCCTAAGCAATTAAATGCAAAACTTCTAATCTATCCTTATGTTTTAAATGTTGCTATTTTCTATGAAAATATTAATCCAGGTGTGATAATCAAAATCTGAAATTCTTTATAACAGTTTTTGTTGATCATCAAGCAGATGTGCAATGTAGCTAAAATGTATAGAATACAATACGAAAAAGAGTTAATTCTCTTTAAAACCATTCCTTAAGGCTGACAACAGAGATCTTATTTATACACATCCCCACTATCACATCCAGTGTCTTAAGTAACTGGTATATTGTTCTTAGTGGGCTAAGTTAAAAGACCATAATAAGTCAGGATGCTGTTTCCAGGATGCTATAAGCATCAGGACAAATTTTACACAAAGCGTAACTAATTAATTGTTTTTATGTCCCTCATGAGGAGATTAATTTTCTGGTGCTCACTACAGAACAAAACCATGAGCATCCATGAGCAGCTGTAATTATTTTTATCTCTAATTCTACAGTTAAAGAAAACAGACATTCAAAAGCCAGCAGGACGTGGTTGTGGCCAACCTCATCTAGATGACTCTGCTTGACTAGAGTTGGTTCGACCAACTCAGATGACCTTTAGAAGTCCCTTCAATCTCAACCGTTTTGTGATTTCTAAGCCAGAGTTTATGAAGCCTTTACATAAATGGAATTCCAAGACAAGTGTTTGATATGCTTGGACACTAACAGACAAATGTTTCATGGCATTTCCAAACTCCTGAGTGAAGATGTAAATCTTCCCTGTGCAATCTCATGACAGTTATCCACTTCCTTTGCATACTTTAATAGACAGACAGTGTCTTTACATGCTTCTCTATAGACAAAAAAAAACCCATTCAAGACTGTGCCTTACACCTACAGAACTACAAGGCTTGCATGTTGCTAAAGAACTAAATTGTCTGCCCATTACAGCTGGAAAAAACCTATCTCACCGCTGGTTTTATTAATTTTAATTAAAATTTGCTATTAAAAATATAGGAATAAAGTTTTTTATTATCTTAAATGAGTTTTCATTAGAACTTTGATCCAGCAAAAATCCAGTCTAATGGAACTTAAGTTACTTCTCCTATGAAGTACAGCACCACATACACCTTTGGGAATTGATGACCCAGTATGAGGTATCTGAAGCATATGCTAAAAATGAGATAGTGGATAAGGACGAAGTGTGTGAGCACTGAAAACACAAGGGTTAGTTTCAGTCTTCCATTTACAGCTGTCAGTTCAAGGATAATTTTGATCCCTCTGTGGAAATTGTCCATTTACCCCCAACGATATACCTCCCTCCAAATCAACCTGGCACTCATGAGCTCGCTACTTTGCAAGCTTGCTAGAAAAAATATTCTTGAAAAAGAGCTTTTTATTACTCATTCCTTCATCCTACTGCTAGGTCAGCAGCCCAGTCATGCCTTCTTTTTTGTTTCTGGTTTTGTTAGTGCCACCTTTTTTTTTTCTTTTTAATACACAGATACACTAATAATTGTATTATGGATGTCTCGGGTTTAAAGAGAGATACTGTTGTGATTTAGTCTAATGGCTATAATTTATCATTTGTTGTCTGTTCTGTGAAAGATGTTGCAGAATTGCTTGTGTTTAAAGAAGGTTCTTTTAATAAACTTGGTGTCACTTGAACACTTACAAGAAGAGGTTATATAGTTCTCTGAGCTAGACTGAGATTCTGTTTACTGCAATTATTATAGTGACCTATCCCCTTTAATTTCTTAGAAGTTGTTTTGGAAATCCTCCAATACGTGAAGGGCCAGAATGCAGCAAGTATTTTCACCTTGCGTGTTTTTCTACCTGTTCTAGTGAAATACTAAACATCAATGTGCAGCTTAAGCGTCCAATGCTGTTGAGAGCTCAGACTAATCTTTCAGAGTAGGTTTGCTTTTGATGGTCTGAGGACATTCACAGTCATAAATCATTTGTGTTTTCTCCTGTGGTAGTGTGATGACTCTGCAGGGAAGAAAGGACTGCACACAGTTTTTCATTAACCCTGATTTTGGTAAAGAACTCTCTCTGGGACAGCACAGACACAGAAATAGGAGCACAGGAGAATCCTGTGTTCAGTTTGCTAACCTGGTTTGCTAACAGTTTGCTAACAGTTTGCTAACCTGGTAGTAAAGCTTACAAATTACTCCTGGCCATGGAGTTTGGACAGCTATTACTTGAATGCATGTTTTGTCTGCATGGAACTACAGCATTGCTCAATTGGTATTTTCCCTTTGGATACTCAGTTGAAAAGTTCATTTTTTCACAGTTAATCTTTAATTCACAGCAACTCCAAAATGTGCTCAGTACATTGAATATGCTGATTAGTACACGTTGAGGATAGGATAATAAATTGAGAGGTCATTTGTGCAGTGAAGTATGATCAGGGATCTCTGTAATTTTCAGGTCTTTGAGCTCAGACACCGAAGGGCAGCAGCTCTGTACTGACAGTGCACAGAATGGGTACCATGGGTTGACCTCTGGGCCTAACTTGTCCCCATCTTTTCACTCACTCCCCCACCTCAGCAGGGCAGTTCAGAAAGTGTTTACCTGAAAGACAGGTGGGTGGCTGGAGAGCGGGTTAGGTATTTTCAGTAACAGGGCATAAGAGATGCTCAGGGTTCTTTGTTGGTTGATTACAGTACCCAGCTGGCAAGAAATTGCATTATGTGCATTGACTGCTTTCTACCATTTAACATTGCATCCTATGTATGTTTACATGAACCCCTAAGAAAGAATGTTACACCTCTAGCAACTCTATGTTTAAAGAAGGACTGTTAGAGTAAGTAGAGAAATTACGTATTTATGTCATCAGACATACAAAGAAGATGATTAATTTTGACTGTTGTAAATATCTTTGAGGTTAATTAGCAAAGGAAAAGGAACTCTTTTAATTAGAGAAAGTATTAGTTGTCCCTTCTTTTGATCCTGGGTTCAAGAGGCTGACCATGAGTGAGTTTACCACATCACTGCAGTTGGGAACATCTTTTTAATTGAAAGTTGTATCTCAGTCTGAAATGTAACCCTTACAGCATAAGTGTTGCTACCAGAGACTCATCTTAGTTATCTTTCTCATTTTCTTCTCTTTTTGCTTTCAAATTCCTGAGAAGAAGACATCTAAACAAAGAGCATTGATTGCTGTTTTAGTGTGAGCTATCCACAGTAGAAGGCTGGTGATGCACAGAGTTCTGTAAATTCTGCTTCTCAACCCAAGGAGTTGTCACCTCACTGCTCCACAACTTCCTTGTTGTAAGCAGGGTATTGCCATTCTCTACATCCCAAATGAAAAGCTGTGTCCTGGAGACACCATCTAACCCTGAAGGTGTAATCATGTGCTTAAGGGGATTTCTTTAAAAGACTCACGCTAACTCAAGAAAATGCAGGAAGGGAGACTATAAAGAAGGTGATAAGACAAAAAAAATAGTAATATGCAAAATTAATTAAATTATAGTCATCTGACTCATGTTCAAATAATTTATTTTGCTTATCAATTTTTTAAAATTTTCTCTTTATTCTTTATATAACCTTCTACCCTCAGTGATGGTGTTGTAGGGCTTTTTTCCAGAAATGTACTGAATTTCCAACTGTTGAAATGATTACAGAGAAGTTATAAAAATTCAGACTTACATTTTACAGTAATGTTCCCCTGTTAGAATATATTCTGAGATAGTTTTGAGTATTTTTATGTGACGTAAAAATGGAGTTAAATCTCCCTTGGTTCTAAAAGCACGTGTATATATTTTGGACTACTCAAATCTCTAATTTTGATTAGTAAAAAACACTTTTGGGTCTTTCATCAAGGAAAAATACAAGGAATTTCAAGCACAAGGTGGGTTTTACCACTGTATTTGCAAAACAAGGATGCGTTTGTACAATTCATTGTAGAAGTATTGCCAAAGCTACACATCAGATACTATTTGAGCAATCCTGAAAAAAACTACAAGAAACACTTGTATTGAAAGGAGATTGAGTTTTATCTGTACAGAAGGAGTGGAAAATTCTTAATGGCTTTAGATATAGCCAAGATTTTTACTGTTGATCCAATTTTTCTGGATTGATTGAGAACTATTTTGTACTAAATTTGTTTGTTTGTTTGTTTGAAGATACTGAAAGTTGAAAATTCCAGTAATCCTTTTTGGAGTACAGAATAAAAAACACTGTAAATTTCCCTCAAGTCCTGAGAAAGCTTGAGAATGTAATCCATATATGCTCTTTATGTGTGCTCATATGTCACAAGATATTTTCCTAGGAACTGAGACAAATTCAAACTACTTCACTCCATGATTTTGACAAATAGTTTTTCTTCTCTTTTTACAATAACTTCAGTAGACTTATAACAAAGCTGCAGCTTAAGAAGTTGCTTAAAGCACTGTTTCTGAAGATGCAATAAGTTTTTGGTAGAAAATATTTTCAAGTAAAAAAAAATTTGCAACTTTGCTTACAAACCAGAAAACAGCCAATAATGATCTTAAGCGTGATTAGATTTCTGAGCTCTCTTAATATGTTTTTGTTGTAGCAACAGCTGTGAGTGAATGTTATTCACTCAAAAGAAAAATCTTTTCTTTGCAGAAATGTTGTCCAGCTGCACTGTTCAAGTTACAAATTACTACATATGTCCCAGCGTCCTAAATATTGCATAAAGTTTAACTCCCTAAAAGAGAAGAGGGTTGTAGAAGGAAGCACATATGACATTTTTTACCATGAAGCAAGAAAGTGGGAGGGGCAATGGCAAATCTTGTTTCATATTGTTAATAAACAATGGTGTTCACAGCATGGGCTGGCTTTGTAAACAGTGAATATGTTACTTAATTCTTACTCCCTTCTTCTCAGAACCTTGAGATTTGCTAGTCTCAGCCTTCATGGGCATGACATTTGGCTAAAAAAATAGCTGTGTGTCATTCTTCCTCAGTTTCCCAGAGCTTGGGTGATTATGGTGGTTTCAGGGTACTTTGGATGTTAAAAGATTACCATTACTGAGGTGGTTTGCACTTGAAATGCTACTTGTAGCTAGTCAGGGAGGAGGGATGCTCTGTTTTCAACATAAAGTACTCCTTGGGTTGGTCATGGTGTGAAGGCTTGGAAGATGCAGTTAACAGCTTAGTGAGAGAAGTCACAGATATCTCTGTTAAATTCCAAATATTGTCAACTTTAATATTTATTGGTTGGAATAACTTTCAGGATGAGAGATTGAAAAAAAAATACTTTTTATGCCTTCACCCCTTTCTTGTGACTCCTTGTAGCATATTTGTCAGCAATGCTATTATTTTTGTACTGTCCCTTTATGTCAATACAGCTTAAAAATACTCCTTGCTTTCTGGCACTATATGCAGACTCATTAATCCATTTGGCCAACCTCAAACAGGCTGTGCTGTGCCTGTTGGCCTCCTTACCCATTCTTTTTATTTGTATAGGCATAGAGAGCTTTGATGAAATCATGAGAACACAACTTTGAAATTTTTATTTTAAGGCAGCTCTCCTAGAAGAAAATTATCTGTATAAATACCATGTTCCATGATAGTCTCACAGCATCATCACCATCCTACTTGGCTGGTAATAGGACTTCCAGGAGCTCCACTGCCCAGAGGCAGAAATTGTGGCTTCTCAAGAACAGTTTCCAGAGAGCCACTGGCTGCTGGTGATGTGTCCTTTTCCTGTGCATTGAGGAGGGCAAGGCGTCATTTTCATAGCTTGGTTTACAGTCACCAGGTAACTGAGACCTTGGACAAGCACATATCTGGGGATGCTTATGTCCCACCTGCTGACACAATTGATGCCTGCTCTGTGGAAGTTTGCTTGAGATTCCTTCAGCAATGCTGAAATAAGTTACAGACTATCCAGAATTATCAGTGCTTTCAGAATATCCCAGAAGGTCATGATGGGAAAAAAAGGGGGACATTAAACTGACAAAAAAACCCTCTAGGTCTTTAAGCCAGTGGTTAACATCTGCTTTTTTCTTTTGTTATAGCTGGAGAACTTAAAGCTTACAAACAACTTCAGAAATTCAATGAATTGAATTGTCTAAGTTGTCCCAGATAGATCTTCATAATTTATTAGTGGTATAAAATACTGGAGAATGAGGTCCTAAAAATGAATTATGTGATGTGATAAAACTACAGTAAGTTAAGTTAACTTATCCAAATGACTGATACCTACTGCTAGAAGGATTGTCTGGGGTAAAATAAAGCCTGGTCACTGTACTGCAGTAGGAAGTATCAGAGAGAGAAATGTTGTTTGAAGATTTCAGTTAAAAATTTAAAATGTCAAATGATGCACAAAAGCAGGAGGCTTGTCACAGCAAAAGTTACAGAATTTATTAATAATGATCTAATTTTCTTTGAATTAGTTGTAGCAAGCTTGCCAAAAGAACAACCAAAGGAAATACAATCTCTCATTTTTTATCTTCAACTAATAGAAGAAAAAGAAGATTCTTGAAAAATATGATGTAAAAAGCCACGATTAAGGTTAATGAGGAGAAGAAATACCCAGCTGTCATAATGGATTATGATTAATACCTGCTATTCAGTATCACTACCTCAGAGGGCTGGGGAGTTCCATGTACTACTGACTGGATAAACTGACCTGAATGCCTTGAGATTGACCAGAAGTATGGTTTAGCTTCTTAGTACTCTACTGAAAAACAGTAGATTCTATCAATCATAAGAAATATTAGATTTTTGTCCTTTTTTTGATAGAGACAATTTTGGCTCATTGGGAAACTAATGGCTCAAAAGAACCTGAGCTGGGATTGCTAGTACGTCCTGTATTACTGCAAGACTAGAGATTTCCAGTTAACTGCAGGAAGTATGTGAGTCTTAGAAGAGCTGGGAAAAGCAACTTTTAGAAAGAATGATTTCTCGGTTTTATCTGTGGCACAGATACACTGCTCAAATTAATGTTATCCTTGTTTGGGCCATATTTCAGTGACATAAGGGTACTTTAAATTTCTCTTTAATTCTCTTTTGTCACTTTATCGAGGTCTGTCATGTCTGGTAGAGCAGCCATTAAGGTTCTGTAAGGATTACTGATGTGCAATATTTCATCTTGAAAAGCTCAGCACAGTTGCTTCCTGAAAGGCATTAAAAAAAGCTACAAGTTGATGACTTCTTTTCAGCTCACAACAAAATACTGTATTTGTGTCTAATGAGGGTTCCTTCAGCAGCACTGTCAATGCATTTTAAAATTTAATTTCAAGAAAGCATCTTGACATAGAAGAATTTACTTGCAGTTCTTTGTTTTCCTTAACTAGCACTTGTAAAAACAGTACATCAGAAAATGTTCTGTATATACTGAAGTGGAAAGCCCTGAGGAGTACTGAGTCCCACTAGGAAAAGAAAAAGGGGACAAAGTTTGTATGGCTGAGCACTTTGTGGAATTACAGTTTGGAGGTGAGATCATGCTGTTGATTTTTCTTGCCTAGGGAATTTGAATATGATGAGAAACTGTGTTACAAGATGAATCTTAAATAAATATTTGGGTTTATGAATTTGAAGCAACTGTGGAGACATCCCTCTGGAATATAAACCTTTTATATTCCCTATGAAAATCAGGTTTTGAAGAAACAGGATGAAAGATTCAATTCTTTCCTAGGTGACATAGCATCAGAGTTGATAGGAACTGTCATGATCCATTCCTGTTGGATATGTGTTTACAAAGGGACTTTAATGAATTAGTCCAGGATAACTCAATTCTTTTATTTTGTTCATGAGAACATTCTAAAGATTATGCCTCACACCTTAGATAACTCCTGATATTTCCTTGACTGCTTCCCTCCCCGTTCACCATCTGTCTGAGATTTTAAAGCTTTTACCCAATAGTTAGTCACCATTGATCTCTGAAAAATCTGATTCAGACTCAGAAGGAAGAGAGCCACTATAAGATACTAATTGGTATTTTAAAGTTAAAATAAGCTTCTTTAGCCTTTGGTATTTCTCAGGAAAATTCCCAGAAAACCACCCTGATTTCTGTTTCTATTCTAACTTCATTCCTTTTTCTCCTATTTGTTTTTAACTTTTAGAGGTAGCAAGCTGCTTATGTCATGGCACAGATAAGTCAGTCATCTAAGCAGATTTTTCATTCTTTATTGCATTGCCTCATATTTTCCCCCCATTTTTACAAAGCAAATTGATTACTGGTTAACTTTGTCAAGAAAATACCACATCTAACAAGCATGTAGTGGA
The DNA here is from genome assembly GCA_024500445.1 of Entomyzon cyanotis. Lineage (NCBI taxonomy): Eukaryota > Metazoa > Chordata > Aves > Passeriformes > Meliphagidae > Entomyzon > Entomyzon cyanotis. Next base: position 6,643,446 of record JAKEPQ010001007.1, on the reverse strand, counting down.
GGGTGAGGTTATGAAACATATTTGTTTCCTTTTGTCTTTATTGATGATGTTGGTTATTGGCTTAATTAAGCCTTTTGATGAGAAGAGGTGAATTCTCCAGCATGGTTTGAAGGAAAATAGTTGGAAGGACATAGTTTCATGGTGCTGATTTGAACTTTTTATTGAAAAAAATACTTAGCTTGCTCATTTATGGCTTTCTTTTCCTCCTCCCTAAGTGCATGTGAGTAAAATTCCATAGAGTTCATATGAGAAAAGTTTGTTTCTTCTCTGCCTCTAGGGAAGATACAACCCTTTAGACATTACAGAATAGTCCCTTTTAAGTATGGCTCACTGTCATGTTGATCAGTCTCCTGAAGCTGTACAGAAATTCCAGTATGTAATGCTGTTCCTATTGCTAGTAAGTTTGGCCTTCGTATGTATATGCTGCAAGTGAAGGCCACTTTGAATAAAAATTAGTATTATTTCTGTTCTCAAGAACATCAGTACTAACCTGAGGATACCATGAAATTTGTGTCTTTTGCTCTGATTTGATTCACTTGTTCTGAGCAGTAAATTCATTCTCACATTCTTAATCCTCCTGCCAAGATATTCTATCATGACCTTGACTCAGAGCCTCAGGATGGGAATTTTCAAATAAAGCTGCCATTAGAGTCTGTTAAGGTGAAGACATGAATAATTTGACTTCAGTTCTGGGAAGTACTCTTTGAAATTTAGTGTTCAACTTTCTAATTGCAGGCAAATTTCCTTATTTTCATCCAGCCCCTTGCTGAATTCTGCTACTCTGAAAGATGGGGTGCAGTTAATTCACAGTGAGTTGTAATAATTTTGCTTTCACTGTTATCTTTTAAGATGACTTTCACTTATTTTCCTTTCTTCCTTCTATTTGACCTCATTCCTGCAGTGGATGTTTCACGTTTCCTGTGTTTCTGAAGGAAGGGGTTGGCAGCTCAGTCACCTTTCAGCGTAACTGTGATGAGAGCAAATCTTGTGATATTGGAGTTGTTCATAATTACACCGAGGCTAATCTTAGGTTACTTTAGTATCATATTGTTCCTATGTATTTGTTCCATATTATTCCTATGAGAAATGCAACAAAATATTAAGAGTTTCATTTTGTTGTGGTGTTGCCCACATTAAACTAAAAAAGGATTTGAGTCACAGAAAGAGATTCACTGGATGACAGGGCACTTAATTTGGGGTTCGTGGACAGCAGAACCACACTAACTATGATGCAGCTGCCTAGACAAATGAGTTGACTAACAATTGCATGTGTAATTTATGTACTTGGCATGGGTAGTGATATGATTATCTAGTGCCATGTGGCCTAGGACACACTGTTTTGGTTTCTACAGTAGCTACACACCTTGGGTTCTATTAAACCTTGAACCCAAAACCTTAGTGGAAGGGTTGAAGCAGCTGAAACACTGCTTTGTCCCTGGAGAATGCCTGTTGAGGTATATCTATATAGATACATACATCTCAAATACACTGTTTGCCCTCGTTTGTAAGTGCTACCACTGCACTTTACGTTCACGGACTCAAATATTCACCTCCCTGAGCTTTTGCAACATGGAGCTGAAATGGATTTAACGTACATTTCTTTACTATTATTTTTCTAACATAGCCATATGAATGAGAAGAATAATCTGAAATCGCTGTTGATTCCCCAGCTACTTCACTGCAGGCAAAGAATTCCCTTTTTTATATTTTCCTCAAAAGAGTGAAGGTCCCAACAAGAAAGGTACGTGCAGTTCAGAATTTAAAATGTCTGTGAAATCATCTGAGCAGTACCTGATTGTCGCTGTTGAGCGGCTAGCTGAGTACTGACCCAAGTTCTCAGACAAGGAAAGAGAGGAGAAAAGGAACTTTATTGTTTTGAATTCCATATATATAGAGTCTACAGAAGTGCCCCAGATTGGTCAGCCCGAGACCTCCCCCTAGGCCCAATTGGCCAAGCCCGAACTCACTCAATCCGGAGAAACTGTTTGCAAAACATCCAAACTTTATCTTGTTTATGAAATATAGCAAAATGTTCCCACGGGAAGAACCTGTGCTAGCCACAGCTGATCAACAGGTGCTCAAATATTTGGGAGCCACTAGAGGCAACATTCGATGGATGAACAACTTATATTTATCTTCAGGGTCCAACATAACATCAAGAAGGCAGAGGGTGTCAGACATCATCTGCACTAGTGCTACTTGCATTATCCTGTTAGGATATAGGCAAGAAATATGGATACTGAGTACTAGGAATGGAAAGGAAAAGCAGATTTTAAATTATTGCAAAGTCAGGAACACAGGACTGTGTAGTCCAAAACTTCTGTGGAGAAGCATTATTCTTCTGCTCTAGTGTCAAAAGATAGTTATTTTTCTTTCTGTACACAGAAACACTCTGGTATGAGTCTCCTTAGTCACCAAACTGAGTAGGATTAATTGGAGAAAATAGAGTATTAATCTTTTCCTTAATATTTGCCAACAGCAGCCGGAAAATATTACCTAGCAAATGCCACACAAATAACTCGACCTTGTGTAGAAGAAATACCTTCTTCAACCTGGGCATGTTTACTTCAAAAGTAGCCACTCTGAATCAGTTTATACTGTTCTGCCTGCCGGATTAACAAGTCAGATCAGATGTGTCATTGTTTTAGTAGTATTGAAAATTTTGCTCTGGAATATATGTGAATTTCCTAACTGAAAAAAAAAACCCCAAAAAACCAACAAAATCCAAACAAGTAACAAGCTGTCCTTAATTTAGTTCATCCTTTATGTCAATCAGTTAATTTATTATAACCATTGGATTCAGGATGTAGTAAAGCTTTCAGCTGGCTGCTTAGCTCTCAAAAAAAAAAAAAGTAAGCCCTAGGAGAAATGCTGGAGATCTAGATTAGCAAATGGCCTCTTTTCATCCCAGAATATGCACCTGGACCAGGTGGAGGTAAAACAAAATAAAAGGGATATGGCCAGTGTCCAAAAGAAAGTGGCTAACAGGGTGACAAGCTGAGTGACAGACCTAACAATACTCTTTGGAAAGAAAAATTTACAGTATTTAACATACTTGCCACTAGTAAATGGTTTAATGGAAAACAAAACTAATCTGCCAATTGATTTTCAAAATGGTCAAGATGAAGAAAACTCCAAACAAAGTAGCGCTTTGGTTCTCCTGTCATGAGTCTACTGCTGCTCTCTCAAATCTAGAAAAAAGGATTCCCTTTATGTCTTTGACTAAAGACCAAAGTTGCAAGTTGGCATTACCTTACCTGTGCATATGACATCAGGTAAGGGAAAATCATATTAAATGCACACCACTGATTTACAGAAAAAATTAAAATATAGGATCATTTTATTTCATCCAAACTGTGTAGTAAACACTTCTTTTGTGGATTTTTTGTGGTGGAAAATAATTTTTTCATTTGTGCTATGTCTACCAGTGATTAATGCTGATACCAATGTGCTTATGAATTTATCAACATGTTTGTCTACAAGTTCCCTGGAAGATGACATCCCATGTGCTCACATTTACGTTCATCCTCTTGCAGTTGACTGCAGATTTATCTCCTCAGAGTGCTAAAGATTTGACTGTTGGGAGCATCCCAGCAATAAGAGAGAAGCAGGCAGTGTGCTTGTTGCCATAATGAGATTGAGACTTCCTTCCTGGTAAGTGGACAGCTGAATGACTCAGACATTTATCAACTGAAGATAGAGAAATAGAGGTGCCTGGAGGAAAGAATTACTTATTACGGATAGCAGCTGGTATGACATGGATATGAATCATGAGGAAAGCAGTTAGTTTAGAAAGAGCCCAAAGAAGACTGAGCAACATTGCAGAAATACCAGAGGACAGGTGACTGCATTGAGTCTTAGAAATACAGTTATCCTGATTTCCAATAATTGCTCAAAAGTGATTCCTGTCTTCAAAGTTCTTTCCCCAAAAGAGACCAAAGTTACAAACTCTACTACACAGGACAGATTTCTACCAGCTAGAGTTTTGTGGTTGTTGTTGGGTTTTTTAGGTGTGTAAGAGACTTGGTCACTTCCTTTATTCTGAGAATGAAATTAACACGGCTTTGGTTGAAATTTCAACTGAAATCTTCTGTAACTGCTAAAGGAGTTGTAGTCCTTTACATTAATGAGTAAAGTCATGTTAGAGGTAACAAATGAAGGAGCAAAACATGTTGTCATTGGACAGTAGAACCAAGTGCCAGCCTTACCTTCTGTGAGAAGACTGGAGACAATTTTTAATGCCCTGTTGCTGGCATTGTACAAAAGGGAGAAAAGGCAAGGAAGAGTCTTTAAATAAATATTCTAAGTTTTGATGTTGAGTTCTTTGGTAGAACAAGCAATTGAGTTTTCCTGAAAACCACAATAGAAGTAGATATATTAAGAAATAGCCAAGACGATTGTAAATTATGTTCTTTTTCCAGTTCATTTTTGGCAATAATCTAATTTCTCTGAGGATGTTCATGGAAGAATCTTGTTTCCCAGCTTGTGTCTTTTGGTCAGTGTTTGCAATCCCTCTGTATAACCTTTACAAAATTCTGTACAAATTCTGTAAAATTTTTTTCTTCATATTCTTCACATTCTTTGCATTTTGCTGATTTTGTGGAAGTCAACTGAAAAACAAAATGCAATAGTAAAGCAGGATACTGATCCATTGTTTCCCATAGAGATTTAAGGGTTTTTTGCCCCATTTTGGGAATGATTCCAATGCAGGTAATGGCTACAGAAAACATCAGTGGAGGTTTCCATGGTAGTTATGGTCTGTGCAGTTCCTGGCTTACTTTCTAAATAAGATCGCCTTTGAGAGGTACACCACTGGAGTGAGAGATGCAAATGACTGTCCCTTTGAAAATTAGGATACTTTTCTACACGTGTCTAACATATCTGACTTCAGGTACTGAAGCTGCAAACTTGTCATTTACACACACATTCGAACACCCTGACATATGTATGCATGCACAAAAGTATTTGCTTTGATGGAAATCCTGACAGTGTTTTTCTAAAAGCCACTAATCTCTGATTTTTCGTGTTACATTTACAGGTTAATGGAATCTCTTTTTTTTTCATCTGTAAGACTCCCACTGTTTATGTAATGGAAGAGATATTCCTGCTATTGAAGAAACATTTTTGATTAGTCTTTTTTCCACAGACTGTTGGTGTTACTTACCTTACTTTTGTCAAAGCTTTCATTTACATTTTTCCATATGTTCCATACATCTTGTGTTTTACTGCAATTTTTGATACCACACTCTTGAATAATCACTTCTGTCTCTAAGAAAAAGCACCTCATTACAAGTTCTTGGCATTCTTCCTAAAAAAAATGCAGTTTCAAGAGTTTTATGATTAAAAAAGAATAAGTGAATGTAGGACATAATTTATGATATAATTTAAACCACAAGTATAAAAGTGAGATATAATTTAAGATAAAATCAGCCACTAAGTGGCTGACTTTTACTTATTGGGCATCTTTTCTTACTGTTCAAATACATTTGAATATCTGCAGAGATGGGCTGTGAGATCTAAGAACAAAAAGGCCAAGCAGTTTGCTAAGATGAGGTGAAACATAGTCTTACTGAAGAACATAGAAAAATTATTAATCAGAATAGGAACCTGGGATATAACTAAACCTACTGGAATTAATATTATTCTTAGTAGTTTTAACACTTTAACTCAGAGATCTGAATTCAGAAGGGGTAAGGGAGTAGAGGAAGCAGGTAATACCCCCTAAAATTACAAATGAATATCAGCATTATTTTAGCACTGTTTGCTTTGACAAAACAATTTTGAATCACACAATCACAGAATAGTTTGGTTTGGAAGGGATCTTACAGATCCTCTAATTTCAATCTCTCTGCTGTGCACAGGGACTCCTTTCTGTAGGCCAGGCTGCCCAAAGCCCCATCCAACATGGCCTTGACCATTCCTTCTAATTGATAAATTTTAGTAGCAGATAACTAAAAAAAATAATTAATATCTGCTTGCATGGTTTATCATAAGCACTTTGATTAGAAGAACTATTTCTTCCAGGGCAAATTATTTGATGTTAGACACTTTTATCAAATTAGAAGAAGTCTGCTTTAGGAGAAACCTGATAGTAAAGAAAGGAAGCCACCACATTAGATAGTAGTTGTGGTCAAAGGTGAAGTTTACTTACATCCTCGTCTGCATTTGCAGTGTATAAACTGACATCAATATCCTAAAAGAAAACAAGAGTTGGAAGTATGAACATTAGCTAACAAACAACATCCCTTTCTCTGCCCCCTCTCACTGACACTTCTCAGCTGAGTACAGTGCTAAATATTTTACTACGTCTTCTTCTGTGATGGTATGAAATGCTGACTTTTTTATGAACTTACTTTAGATGTCTTGATTCTCTCCAAATCTTCCAGAACTTCTGCCCACTTGCAATGCCCTGCTTCTGTCTTTGGCACATAAGCACTAAAACAGCAGAAAAACAGTGACCATTAGGCTAAATGGGAGGTATCTACAATGTTTATGCTGAAAAAAAGTCAGCAGTATAAGATACTACAGATACATTGTTTACATGTATAGATACATATGGTCAATGTTTGGGGCAAGCACATTTGACAAATCACAAAATCACATAGATTTTGTATGTCACATCACACAGAGTACAAACAATGTGGGGATTTTTAAATGCCAGATTTGTAGAACATAATGCGAGAGAACGGTTCAGTTACCTGATGTAAAATACCTAAAACTCTTCAAAAGGATAAAAATAAAATTCCAAATCCATTCTCTAAAGTGACTGGAGACAACTAATAGCTGTGATAGTAAAAATAAGTGATTTGTAGTTGCTGTCTGATCGACATTGACTTGATAGTTACCATAGGAAGAAGATGATTAGTCCCATCCCGTTCTTTAAAGGGCAAAAGCAATGGCTGTTCAGAAGCCAATACAGCTGATACTGCAGAAAAACGCTTTTCAGGTGTGTTTTCTGAAAGACACAACCAAGGTGATACCTTGTCACAATCTGACTGCACAGAATTTTCCTTTAGTACTGACTTACTTAACAAATTTGCCAAGACATCCAATCAAGACAAGACCCTGTTGTGTGTAGCTAGAAAGAGCAACTGATTTGGAGCTTGGAGAAATGTATAATCACTTTACCAAACAGTTGGTAGAAAATCAGAAGCTGAAGACACACTGCTAAATCCTGTATTTTTCCTGGGCTCCCTATTTATTTATCTGGTCATACTGCAGGCTGCAATTTAATGCAGAGGCAATATTAAAGAACTTTTGCTTTCCACCTCTCCCCCGCTACTATTTGTCACCCAATTCAATGAAGTACCCTCAACTACAACATTAACTCCAATACTGTTGTTGCTTACATGTGATACTCTACAGTAAATGCATCAAATGCTATAGGTACGTGTATAGATGTTACATTCAATATTTAGATACACTATATACTTACATTTCTTTACACAGTGTCTAATAGTCGGCAGTGATGCATTTAAGAATTTCCTCAGTGGAGTATGGCAACTAAAAATAAGGAGAAGCTGTGAGCTGTGCATCATCCATCAGGAAGCATTTCCCTGTGCACAGCTTGGCAATCTTTTTTCCCAAGTCACAAGCCCTTTGATTAAAGTTCATAAAGTTCCCTCACATACTTAGGTTAATAATCTGCAGCAGTGCAGTGGTTTTGATCCAAGGTCTTAATGTTATCATATATGCAATACTTTGACTCAAAAATGATGTTTCTTTAGCAGTGATTTTTTTACATGAAAATCTGCAAGCAAAGGTTTAAAAATGGACCAGAGAACATAACAAAACAAGAGCTAGCTCTCTGGAATGGTAAAAATATCCAAATGGGAGCTCAATCCATGCACTGTCAGGATTGCAGCTCACTTGCTGAAAGCCACCTTAATAAAGCAAAGCCAGGAGAGTAATGACTACATGTGTAACAGGAGTTCTGGAGAGTATTCATAATGAATATTTGCTACTCTCTTAAATACAAAATGTTTTAAATGCATTGCAATTATTTTGTTTCCAAGCCCCAATGATATAGCTGAAATAGCATAATTACGTAATCCTACATAAATTTCCACATTCAATAATGGGAAGCAGTTTCAGCCCTTTTTATCCCCTTTGGTTGTCCAAAACCTGTTAAACAAGAGCTGTGTAAATGATTGATTATATGATAATTTAAATTGCAGTAAGGACAGAGCAAGTAACATCTTCTATATCCTCTGAACAATTTCCATATGGAGCATACTGTGTTATGGTCAGCCAAAGTAGTTCTGAAAGCAAGGTTAAACCTGTCACTGTTTCCACAACAAATGGAAGTTGAAAATATGTGAGTACTAAACCCAAAATACTAAGTATTCATAAATGTATATTTTTCAAAATATACAGGAAAACAATGGAAAATAATTACTAGCTGCTTATCTATGGTCAAAAGAGCTAAATAATTTTGCTACAGTATGATAGAAAGGCTTTAACCTTTTTACAGTTAATGATCTGAAATTGTCATGTTATTTCTTTTGGGTTTGGGTTTTGCTTGTTTTTGTTAAATCTGCATACTAACTGCTTTGATTTGATATGGTAATCCTTAGAAAATGTCTTACTTTTGTTGGGTGTGGGGCTTTTTATTATTATTTAATTGAAGTTCAGAAGTAGCTTTATGGGGAAACTCCAAGTATATTTAAAGAAATTTCAAATCTGATTGGTGGATACAGCTGAAGAAAACATTTTAACCTCATGTTTTAGGAAAATAATTTAAACTACTAGAAACATTTTACGTTAGCTAAACATTTTTATCATTCTACAAGTCAGTTTTTATAAAATGAGATGAGGTGGCAAAAAATTAAAGTACGAAAGACTTATTATGGGTCCATAAGCACAAACCAGGTTCATATTTTACAATTAGTGTTATAGGGCCTTTAAAATCTGATTTGAGAGGGAGTTCCAGTCCAAATGCATTGTCAAATTTATGCTGCAGAACAAAGTGTTGATGGTGAGGAAAGTAATATATTAAAGTATCTAGTGAATAACAGCCCAGGGTTATCATTAGTTTGTCATTTGTTTCCTCTTTTTAATAATTGTTCACTATGATGACATTGGAACACTGTGTTCTTAATGATTAATGTTGTCTTCATCTTTGGCTTTCTTAAATATGGTAGGTAACTTTTATTGTAACAAAATAGTAATTGCTAATGTAAAATAAATGCTTTGTTTTCAGAAGTAATAGAAATCTTGTACTGATGATAAATATGTGAAAAATATACTATATGCATACTCTAAAGAGTACTTCATTTGATCATAAAGAGGTCTTTAATGTTAGCTACATCCCCCAACACATTCTTTTCATCAATTCAGGGCCATTTCCTACTTGAATTTCTTAATTCTTTCATCCAAACTATTATTCAACAACAGAAGCATTGTTAGCTGGCTCAGAAGCTTTGACAGATTGTTCTCCTGATTTGAACACACAATGTTGAAAGGTAAAAATTTTCTTTGGATAGTGCCTTACTCTGTGTAATCAGTAACCAATTACTCCCTGTCTTCATTACATCTCTGTGAACATTGGACAAGGGAGCAGCTCATATTTACAGACATAAATATTTTTCTCTGTAGCTTGTGTCCTGATTATTCACTACTCTAAAGATTAAAGGCTTTGGAAGTGAATATATGCTCTTCCAAAAATCAGTCATGATATACCCAATAATGTTTTGGAAAGCAATGCTGTTTTTCAATAATGAATTTTAATTAGGCATTACCTCTGAGCATACCCTCAGAGCAGTTACCTCTGAGTGATATCTAAGATACAGTAGTATTGTTTTCTCTTTAAAGAAGTAAATGTATAAGCAAATGGAAAAACCTTTCTTTAACAAAGCAGAAACAGCCAATGATTTTGCTCGTTTGGCTGTCACAGAAACAATAATCTAAGTTAGCCAAAAGAAAATATTCAGAACTTTTTACAGTATTTAAGTTACATGTGACAGAAAATACAGACAGTTAAAATTACATGTTTCTGCCTATATGTCTAAACTACTTTATTAATATTTGGTTATAAATTTCTCATTGAATCCTTGAGATGAGACATTCATAAGTATGGAGGTTTAGTTCCTGGCCATGCCATTTGGTGCTATTGGCAAAGTTCTTCTATTGTTTCTCCTTATTTTGAACTGTATTTTTATTCTTTATTTGTATCTTTACTCCTCATCTGCTTCCTTGTTCTTGAAAACAAGTGACCGGAAACATACAATGTACTCAGATCTTCTGAGGGATTTAGAAACTGGTGATAACATTTTCAGTTTCTATGGGAAAAAGGGAACTGCCTACGGCTGGGGTTTTATTCATTACTTTATCACATTGGTGGCTCAGACCTCAACATGTTCCCCTGCCAGAAATTTATGTCCACTTCTTTCAAAATCCTGGAATGTCCTGAGAATATTTCTCAGAATGCAGAAAACTCTTGCCCTAGAAAAACCCCAAATCTCTGGAGCCTAACCTTCTCAATTTTTCGTTACTGTCAAATTTTCCATAACTTCTTGGCTTCTAGCACACAGATTTTTTCTTTGATCAGCCCTTTCCTTTCATTGTTCTCATGAGCAAACAAGCCTTCTCAAACAGCTCTCGTAACAACCTGTTTTCCCATTTCTCATTTTAACTCTGTAGTGCAATAGACTTCTTGCACATTATTTATCCTATTTTAGTCAGTCTCTTCTTCTGCCCTGTTCTACAAATGTGTGTCCTCAGCACCTTCTCTTTGGTTTCTTGCACAGTGAAGTACTTTCAAATCTTCTTTTCTCTGTTACTACTGGAAATTTCCCTCTAAAATTGTACCATCACCTCCAGCTCTCTCCAGTCCTTGGAATTTTATTGAGCAGCATCTCATGCATAATGTAGGGGTTTTTAGATCCATATTCAAGTACTGCCTACATAACGCAAAGCTGAGTTTAACACCCATTCATTTGCATTGTTGCCGCAATTCTTCAGTGTTCCTTTTGCCACAATAATTAGAGCCTCCTTTAGAGAACTCTGTCTCCTCCCCCAACAAATTCTCACCCTGTGGCTCTTGTTCTGCAATCCTCCTCTTGTTGGCTCCACTAATTAATTGTTCTGTCCTCTTGCCCTAGTGCAATTACCTTCAAGGGGACAAAGTGCAAAGTAGCTGCACAACTAGAGTGTTGCATCTATTTAAGGTTGTGTATTGTGCATAATGTTTGAGCTCCTTCTCTCTGCTCAGAAGCATACAGAACATTTTTAATGTCAGTCTATAAGACTGGGAAGAAAATCAGGTTTTTCTTCCTTAGTCTGTACCAAAAGAACATTATTTTTTAAGTTTTGGGGCTATTTTTAGGAGAGAAGCCACAGAAAGTAAAGATTTCATAAATTAATAGAAGTAATTGGTAGAGGAATGGAGCCCATAAAGAAAGCAGTACTTCTGAACTAGATAGATGTTTCCATATTGAGCTCTAAATAAGTAATTTTTAAATCAAATTCTTATGGATTATGCATAGGTTTTAGAGAAAAGACATGTTCTTAGTGCCTCGTCATGGAGTAAATGCTGGAAAACACTGAAAGTCAAAGGAGCAGACTCACTGAAGGATCTCTCTGCTCTTTCATTCCTAAGTTCCTCTAGGCTGCTTATAGGAAACAACCAAAGGGAAACAACTAAAAAAACTCCCTGAATATGAATTAGTGTCAGAATGCAATTATTCAGATTGAATTCAGAGATAAAGATAGAGAACCTCATTAATGTTCTCTCAGACAACAAGAAACTCTGGAGCAGATGCTACCTATAGGTACAGCCCTCGAATACACTTTGACGCTAATTTTATTTGCATATCAGAATTTTTTTTATCAACAGAAAGAATATTAGTAATATTTACTTAGGATGGGATCTAGTACCAGAACTTTAAATTCTTTTCCAATTTCCACAGATTAGTCCCATCTATCAAAAAAACTTATTTTACATCTCTGGTAACTTCTGAATACCATTTGATGCCACAATAATTAAAGAGTTGCTTCTATGCTATCATGGTGCCTGAATCCATTATGATTCCACAGCCACTGTAGTTCTTCTTCTCTATTCCTACCAATCTTTGCATAGAAGCCTGGGAAATTAGCACTCAAGTTCCACCAGGTGTTACCAGGAGCTCAGAGTAAGCTTTCCATGCATCTGTCTGGCTTGTAGTTACTGATCCAGCAAGGAAGCCAGTGGAATTCCTGGGTCTTAAACTGAATCACATGGCTGAATGCTTGTCTGAATGAGAGCCGAATCATGTCTTAGACTGTTATGTCCTAAAGCTTTTATATCATGAAGTGCTTCCTTAGAACTTTTGTATTTAGCTAGAGTCAGGCTGGCTAAAGCATTTTTTTCGGCATTAAAACTCAGTATTCTTTAAATACAATTCCTATTTGGTTACTTCCCTTTCTTCTCCCTCCCCCCAAGAACTACAGCTTGCCTTGTTTTTGTTGTATAGTGGTGACCCTCTTGCAGAGCACTATCCTACATGGCTTATTCTGTTTGCATTAGAGTAGTGTTAACCTTCAAAAGAGTATTCTCAGTAATCAGCATTGCAGGAGACTCTCTCAGTTTAATCACATTTTGTATTCATATGTTCTTTTTTTGCTGAAGTAGTTGTTGATTTGCTTCGACAGTCCTTCCTTCTCCTGTGTGTTCCTGCTAATTGGCATTTATGCCAGAGAGTAAAGTTTGCAGTGCCTGTTTGAAAATTTTGCCATAAGGTCACAGTGTCATTGCTATTCCACTCTATACCTTAAACATCAGAACTTGAAATGTAAGAAGTTAAATATTTCCTTTAACCTTTTTGGTTTGTTTTTTTTGCAAAACATGCTTGAGGCCCAGGGCTCAGACCACTTCTGAAGATGTGTCCTGTACTTGGCTATAGACCTGAGAGGGAGTTTGTCCTTGGGGCACAGAAAGGTATTACACCTTTGCAAAGAAACTTACAGTCACAGTAGCAGTGAAACCCAACTAAAGTACTGCAGTATTTAGGGCTAAATATTACTAGTTGAGTATAAGTATGAACATTTTTGGTTGAGAGCCTTCCTTTTAGCCTGTCTGCTTTCAGTCTCTCAGAGAAAAAAGACAGCACTCCATGACCACAGACCTCTTCCCTTAATAGCTCTGCTTGAAATAGGGGTGCAAGGTCCCTTTTTAAATTATTGAGAGACTGAGGCATCAAACACATTGCTTACTCCAGAAGCTGGACTTGCCCCCAGCCTGTCAGTTCAGGATCTCTCTTATATTTGCCAGATGGAAAAATCCAGCTAGGAAAGAAAGCTAGTACATGCTTCTTTCTCTTTGCATCCATCCATGCAATGTCAGTCTTTTCAAGATATCAATCACTTCTCAAATTGTAAAAGATCAACTTAATGTTGTCTTGATGCAAGGATATATGATGTTGATGTGAGGTTAGCTTGACAAACACCAAGACTGACACAGAGACTCCCCAAGTTTTGCTAGTGGCAAAATGAATTCAGCTCAAATACATGGTAATGAAAAAGTAAATAGCAAAAAATTCATTTGTAGGGCACAGATGGTTAGATTTGACCACTGATCCCCAAATGAGACCCCTCAGGATGCAATATGCAATAATTAGTGAAAAGGCCTTTCAGAATAAGTTCTCCCCAATAAATATGCAGTGGGAATAACAAGACATTCAAAATGTAAAGGGCATTAATAAGACACAAAAAATAGAGCAAGAACTGAAGTTTGTTTAGCAAAATGTGTTCTGATCTATATATGTGCTGTTAGGCACTCCTTGTAAATATTATTTGTGGGTTTTTTATCATAGCAACAAATGCCCAGCAGGGAATAAGAACAAAACTACGGGTAAGTTTTTGTGCCTTTAGGGGTAGGATATAAACATCTAAAACAGTATTAAACATGGAAACTTAAACAGCAAAAAATAGAAAATATGTCATACCACTGCATAAAATTGGAAATTCTGAGACCATAAAAATAGGTGTCATGGGAACAAATAATATATCATCCTTAGCAAAATACTCAGCTTAAAGACTGTGAATAAGACCATGCACTAATAGAGGTCTGTAACACACTTGTAATAGATAAAAGACTAAAAATAGCAAATGCAGTTCTCAAAATGGTGAAGGCAGTATTTTCAGAGCTTTTTTTAAAAAGGCGAATTATAATCTGTGACCATCTCTTACAGTGATACTTCCACTGAAATTTGCTGGATCCTGAATTGTAGAGGCAGGATGCAGTTTGAAACACTTTACTTTTTCTTGTGCTTTTAATCTTCTTTAAAGAGCAGAATGAAATCCCGATGTGTGACAATTGCCATAGCTTTCCTGAAACCAACGAAGTTATTTTAATTTCCAGAATTGTTGAAATTTTGACCAAAATATTAACCAGGGGAAAACAGGTTAATTTAACAACCTAGGAAAGCAGCACAGAAACTATTTTAAACTGGTCAATAGGCAGAAAAACTAGAACCAGGATTCTAAGAAAGAAGAAAAAAATATCTCTACTACAGATTTATTTCATATAGGATAAGCACAGAAAAGGAAAGAAAATTTGGAAAAATAATTATTTCTGTTTTATGTTACTTTAATTCGCTCATAGTAAGACAACTGTATAAGTGAGAACATCCATTTAAACAAAAGTATTTTTAAAAAGAATGAAAGAAGTACTTCACAGGGGTGTTATAAGTTGCTGTATATAAAGTAATTGGCAACATTGCAAAGCAAGAATTAATCCCTGGATGCCTTTATATTCTAAAGCTGTGTGGACCAATATAATCGCAACAGGGGAAACCCTTGGCTAAAATTACAGGTCTGCACTGTAGGATCACTTACTTCATTGGTTTAACGTGCAAAATGTCCAGCCAAAAGGAACTCACTTTGTTGAGAGTAATTGAGAGATAATAAATGATTCTCATATGCTCACAGAAGAGGCAAGATAAACTGTAAGAGCTGAAATACACATTGTAAATTTAATCCATGATCACATTGCAAAAAGCCAATCAATTTTATTAGATTTTTATATATGTGTGGGTATATTACTTACAGAATCATGATTAGCCTTGAAAAGTAAAAGAAACATTTTGGGGAATAATGTAATCTGCCACCAAAAATTGATACTTCTTACAAACTCGAAAGGGCACATTTTCAGATTAACATCAATAATAAGGAAAGTTTTGTGTTCAAATCAGACAGCTTTCAATACCTCCCACTGAAATGAATGCCTGATTCAGCAGTAGGTTTAGAGTATATGCCACATCCACATTATAGTACGGCATAAGAGGATGAGAAATTAAAGATCAGATTTCCCGATATTTTCTTTCAAGCAAGATTTTTCATCCCTTTCGAATGGTAAAGCTAGACATCAGTCTTATGTCATTCTAAACAAGGGCTGATACAGTGTTTTATCTGCCTCACAGTCACGGTCTCTATCTAAGAATAAAAAAGTTACTGGTGATATGAATAACTGTGCGTCATACTGTGTGCCTGAACACAACTCAGTTTGCTGAAGGCAGTGCAACCCTGCTGCCTTGTATAGGTTTTCTTAACTCTGCCACCAGCTTACTGCTTCCCGGTCACCAGAGCAAGGTATCTGTTTGTCCTGAATTGAAAGACAACATTGCAAACTAATTTACTTGCAGAGAACAGCTAACAAAGCTGGGTTTGGCAGATACTCACCCAAACAAGACGTAAGGTCCTCCTGGTAGGTAAAGTTAAAATCAAATTTAAAAGTCACCAAAAATATATGGCCATTCCCGTAGAGCATGGCACCTTTTTTGGTCTAAAAGCCAAAATAGGCATCATGCATGTAGAAACACGTGCCACAATGCAACTGAATGCAGTAAGGAAAATGCATGGGAATTATCACAGATGAGTCCCAAACTGCCCAAACCTGAGTACTGAAACTTCTGTTTCTGTACTGTTTCTGTACTGAGGCTTAGCTTTATGCACAACTCTTATTCTCTATGACATGCTGCTTATAATGAATCTCCGGGCATTTCCATGTGGGTCCTCAAGGTGCTAAGGAACCAGCTGACTCTGTCCATGTGAACATTACACTTTGAGGTTTTTTTGAAAACTTTAATGATAGCATTGGTATCATTAGATAGATATGATCAGCATCAATAGAAGGGGAACAAAATCAGAACAAAACACAGTTGTCTTGCATCTGTCTCATGTCAGAGTGAGCACATCAGCACATTCTTGTTACTTTGATAGATTACACCAACTCCCCAATGAAATCCAGAGCTGTGGCCAATATAAACAAACATTTATTTCAAGGCTCAAGAGAGCACAAAATGTTCTTTCTCCAATGTTCCCTGTGCCTTCTCCATAGTTCATGCAAACTGGGTAATCAGCGTAGCAGAGAGTATGACTGAAATGTGTATGCTGAAGAAGTTTACATTTTCCTTCCCTAAAATCAGGAATTTCTGCATTTCTAACTAAGCTCACTGATTTTTGCTCCTACTCTCCAGCAGCTGAATTTCTGAACTGTTGCACTTGACTCCTTCTCCTGAGAACAGACACCTAGAAGTTTTCCAAGCTTTTGCAAGAACAGGTCCAGCAGCATTTCAGACCCAGGAAACAAAACTTTCTCCCTAATTCTTTTTCAAAATTTTACATGCTTGATTTTTCCATTATGCATTCCTGTCACTACTGTGTGCCATCTCCAAAAGGCTTTCCTGCAAATTGATATGGATTTAATGCTACAATTTGTTTTACACTTGGACATTGAGCCTGCAAGTTGCTGTGTCTGCTTTTGTCCCTCTGGGTTTTCTACCTTTTGCTTTAAGAGCCTGAAGGACATTACTGATCTTTATCCTAGACCTGTATAGGCAGCCAGCAACAGTTTTCTATCAGAGTGGCCACAGGAGTCATCTTGTTGACAATCTGTTTTATATTAAAGCTTTCTTTACACAGCTTCTGCACAGTCAAAGGCCTGCAGAAAATCATGCTAGAAGAATTATGTCCCATGTAATCACATTTCATTAGCCTGTGCCGGTCTCCTGTAATGTATATCTCATGGGTAATAAGATGAGGTTATATTCCTTACAGGGTAAAATAGGTACATGTACCTGATATGAATTAGAGAAGCACACAAAATTTAGGAAGAGCACAGCTGACTGCAAACAAAGGCCTGACATCCCCAACTGCATCCAGCTGAGAATGCCAAGGGACGAGCATACTGATACATCCCTCATACATCCTTGTTTTCCAGCAAAGGAGACTGCATATAAAGCTTGTCAGACCTGGTGCTAGTGTTTTCAAGTTTATAAGTTCTCTAGCCCTTTTTCCCCTGCTGTTTATCAGCACAGATAAATATTTGCTTTTTAATTAATTTTTTAGAGTTTGATGTAAAAATTTCTTCTATGTAAATTTTTTCAGCTTATGTTTCCATTCTAACAGCCACTGCTGAGTACTAAAAATAAAATATGATAGCAAATAATTTAAAAATGCAAAATGTTACATTAATGAGGCCTCTTCATAATGTAATTTTTTGAAGATCACTGCTTTTACAAGCATGTGTGTAAGAGAACCCAGCTTTCATTTTTTATGTCAGATTGAGTTTTCTAAAAGTCACAATGTCATAATGTCTTGAATTATGACTGATTATATTATATTATTATATTATTATATATTATTATATTATAGTATATATTATTATATACAGATTATTTTCAAACATTATAATGGAGCAAATACTGGTATCCACCCTTTTCCTGAAAACAAGTATTTTATTTCTTTGTGGGTTTGATTTTGATTTTTGTTTCAGCTCACCAGGCACTGTGAGAACATTTTCATCATTTGCAATACCTATTTCAAAAATGAGCAATCTAGCTGAGAGAAAGAAAAAAAAAAAATTCCTCTCTCTTAGTTTTAAACTATGAATTGCAAAAAGCATGGGTTTGTGTTTACTAATTTTAAATACCTGGGACAATGTAGCATACTTTCAAGATTGCTTTCTACACCAAGGCAGGAATGTGTAGAATTTTTCAGAGCACATAACAAAGTTGCTCCCCATCAACCCAAGTCTGTGGTCAGCTGAAGGGATGAAAAATACCAGCTTAATCTATTGGTTTCAGTAACAGTGAAGCATTTATACTACTCAAATGCTTAACATATTTTTCCCAAAGGTGCTTCCCTGTCCTTCAGAAAATCTGAGGGCCAGTGAGCAAAAAGAATAACCTGTTACTTTGAAAATGCTCCTTTTTTTCTTCTACGTTAGTCATAGTTTAGCTAGGCACATTTATCTCGAACAAGACATGGTTCAAATATTCTTTGATCCTATTATTATTATTTCTAGTCCCATTTCTTTGGCATCAAGACTGACAAAAGTTGTAAGTAAACTGCAAAACAAAGCAAAAAGTTGTCATTTAAAATTTATAGGATAAAAGCTTTGTAACAGCTAAGAACCCGAGTGCAACTTAGAAAATTTCTTAAAATATGCCATTATGTTTTTGTTTTTTTTGTTAGAAATACCAAGTAGGATGTTTAAAGTAAAGGTTTTTTTCTTTGTAAACATTTTAACTGCTTATATGAATTAGAGAAAATGACCCTTTAGAAAATAATTAAAGTATAAACGGGTTTTTTTTAAATTTAAATTAAGGATATGTTGTTTTCTGATATTTAAGTCAGGACAAAACAGATGTCCTAAGTTGTTTTGCGATAAATCACTCTGTCCTAGTTTTTGGATGCTCCATGCTTCTGACACGGTTTGAGTACTAAGCTGTTAGGAAGGGTACTGGCAAAACCCCTCAGATCCTAAAGAGGGCAGAGGATCACTTCTAGCGCTTCGTATTACTGGACCACATTGCTGTTGAAAAGTCACTTTTACTAAGTGTAACACAGAGCTTGAGTTCATTCTCAACACTGTATATTGCTCAGAGTGGTAGTCAAATTATTATTTTCTTCATAAAAGTTGTCACACAGGCACAGCACATAAATTTGCATTATTGTCATGTCGCTCATCTTTAGCTGAATGAAAAGTACTACAAAACTACTTTGTCCTCACTGTGACCCGTGTATCCTGAAATTGCACACCGTTTAAAATGAGACCTGAAATATTCATGTATCATTTAAATTATGCACAATAATCTACAGGCAACCATAAAATCTTATGAATCTGAGAGATATTTTCAGTTACATGAGGGCAGGAGATGAGTGGGGATTTTGTCCTTAAAAAAAAAAAGAAAAAAAAAAGAAAAAAACGGAAGACAGCAAAATGAAGGAATTGTTTCCAAAGGAGAACATAAGAAAAGTTAAATACTATAAAGGAAAACTACACTTTGTGTTCCAGCTAGAGACAATGCAAATGGTAACAGCAGGTACCCATAGCAGAGTTTTCAACTGGGATTACGCTCACTCTCCGGAATGCCAATGTAGATTTTCAGGTAAACAACCATCCTGCTCCTTAGAACTTACATTAGTTTCTTCTCTGTGCTCACACAGTGGAATTGTTCTTGAGAGATTGGCTACTAAACCAAATACTTTGCAGTTAGAACCTCAGTGCTACCTACGTAATGCTTCTGGAGAAGATTCATCCATATTCTGGGGGAGCTATTTGTCTCGTAACACATCTGCAACTGCATATCACATCTAATCTTTTTTATTAACAGCATGTGGACCTTCTCAAAATGGGAAAGGATATGTAAAAGAAGAGGAAAGACCTTCAAGGATATCTAAATATTGCCTTTTGCTGTCATATTCATATGAGCCTCTGAAGGGGGAGCTGCTGGGTAGCACAGGTAAGTAAAAGATACCACTGAATTTGGATTATGCCTGACCTTGGTTGAATCAATTGTTTTCTGCAAACTAAACAAAAATTTAGTCCTAAGTTATTTGGTGCTTTGAGGATTTTTTTTAAGTAGTGGTAGTTACAATGGCTAATCTCAAGATAAAATGGCCTTGTATTAGAGTAAGCTCTGCTTAGCAGCAGCTAAAACCTGAGTGTTATCAACATTTTTCTCATCCTGATTCCAAAACAGAGCATTGTGTCAGGTACTAGGAAGAAAATTAACATTATCCCAGTCAGAAGGACATGAAGACAGAAACTTAAGTCTAAAATGCCACAGGCATGCCTCTAAAGCTAAGTGGACAACTTTACCTGCAAATCAACAGCAGATAGAATGAAAAATTTTGTAGCTGATTCATATGATTCCAGACCTTACTGCTGATATATTATTTTATCATCTCCCCTTTGCATTAGTATCATGTTGCAAAATTAAATTCAGATAATTTACTACAGAAAACTTTAAAACAGGCCTCTTTAGTAGCCCAGAGAGCTGTATCTTTGAAGGACTAAATCCACCAAAATACACTTAGAAAATCTAAGATAAGGCAAATTAGGGCTCAACCTTTCATTGTGAATAGAAGCAAGGGAGCAGGGAAATGGTGTTAGTCTCTAACTGTGTGGAACAGGATAATGAGGTGAGAAACATCTCTTTTGTATGAAACAAAATGAGCATAACTGCAGGCTCAAAGCCGTAGCCCATTAAATAATACTGCGTTTGTCTGGAATGGTAATAAAACAAAATTAAAAAGTAAAATCATGTAGTTATCCAGTTAGTTTCTGTAGGAAATGGGAAGTCACAGGAACAGTCTCTCTACTTGTATGTAGCTAGGGATTTCTGGGGAACACAAACAACTGGCTAAATGAGAAAAATTACAGAGGAATTAAGGACATAGAAGAGAAGTGTTCAAATCATGCAAATCAAGGCTCTCTGCTGAAAAGTTTGCTTGAATGTGAGACAGAGATGTGAAGAAAAGCATACTTAGGATTCAAAAGAGAGGGAAAATACCCACACAAGATTTTAGCCAAGATAGAAAGGTTAACAACTCTATTTTGCAAACAGTACTGTGAGACATAAATAATCTAGTGCATTGAATTATTTGCAGGAGAAACAACTACATTTATAGCAGCCTTTTCTTTATGAGTTTAGTTAGAAGCTGTCTGAAAGCATTGAAAAGAGACATGCATGACAAATATATTTTTAATATAAACTGTACTTTTTTATAACAAACAGAATTTATAAAAGTAACTGTTATTTCCGTATGTGTTTTCCTTAAATCAGTACATAGAAGTGGCACTGTGAGGTCTTTTCCTCCTTCAACTGCTGCTCAATCTCCCTAGGATGTCTGTTAGAAAGTACAGGAGGATTGTAGTTGTGGTCAATCCAACAGAATCCCACATTCCCTCTGAAAGGACTTAACTTAATCATCTATTTTGAGATGAAGTGAAATGTCTAGATTGCATTTACAGGGGAAGTTTTTCTTAATGAAAATTTAAAAAAAAAAGGCTAATACACTGCCACTTGAAGACAATTTCATTTGAAAGTAAGTTGCCATGCTGACATTTTTCTCTCTTTCCTCCAAAGATAAAAGAAAAGAAGCTGTGAATAAACTTTTCCCAGAATAACTCCACTCAGGAAATCAGTATGTCTTGGCTTGGGCAGCTACCATTGAATGCTGTGAAAGAAGTGATTCACATGTCTGTACTGGACACTGATGTGACATCACTTCACTACCCTGCCTGTGATTCAGTCACCAGAAAAAATGTGTAGGAGGGGCAATCTCAAGAAACTGTAGAATGACCAATGCAAGAGACCTTGTTATCCTCACTTGGGAGCTAGGGAACAGAAAATATTACATCCATTTCTCCTCAGCAACAGTCATGAAAGTTGTATTTTTCATAAGGTTTGGAAGGGTTGTTTAATTGTTTTCCCCTTGTTCCCACTACCATCTGGAAAACTTGGAGACAGAACACATCTTCATTCAGCTTTGCAAAAAAGGTCTGGTTCCAACTTCGTCTGGGGATGTCAGAGGACTGAAGGCATTGGAGCATGGACAGGAGAAAAATCCTGCTTGCATTACTGCTCTTAGAATCGGCAAAGCAGGACACCAGGTGGAACACACATCTCAGTCTCTATTTTTCTCATTTTCATGTTATTTTAAGGGTTTATGTTAAAGAAGCATGTCAGGGAAAACCTTTCATTCAGCAACCTCCTTAACAATGACCTTCTAATGCACTTAAGAGCATCACAGCTCACAGACTGGCACTGGACAGGACCTACTTCAGTGCACTGGGTACACTAAGAGTAAGAGATTATTTGTGAGCCTGTAGATGAATATCTACTTTGACTGCTTCCTTGTCAAGATCCCAAGGGCCAGCTACTTTCTAACTTTTTGTTTATGGTGTGTTTTCTTCTGCTGTATGTCGATAACGCATAGCAAAGTGGCCAACAGCCAGAGATTCTGTTACTTAAAGTCATTTTCGTAATGGAAGGCTGATCTGATTTCTGGGAAACTGACTAGGAGCCTTGGTTCCTAAATTTCTGGTAATGTTGTAACTACCTGTCTGTTCTGCAGGGAGTGATACCTCTTTGAGCTGATCTCTGGAAACTGTTCTGAAACTTCTAACATAATCAGAATGTGCTTAAGTTAGCTTTTGTGCAGTAGCTTCTATGACTATTTTATAAAAACAATCTGTGTTAAACACATGTGAAAAGATAGCTCATCTAGAAAACCATCATATAGTTCAAGTCCTTAATGATTATTTTAGAATTAAGGGAAAAAAATCTGTACAAAGCAATCACAGAGTGCACAACAATATTTTTATTCTTAGTGTTTGGAATCCCCTTAGCTTTTTTGCTAATAGTAGATCATTCTACTATGACTTATATTTTTAACTTATCTGCACTTTTATATTCTTTTAGGAGGCACAACATAGATGTTACACCTCTGTCTTACACCTGGCTGTATATTACCCCTGTTTTTAGATACTAGGCCTTATTGAGAAGGATGTTGTCTTTTTGTTTGTACCTTTACATCTACCTCATTCACTGTATATAAATACAGGAAACAGCATAAAACGATTAATTTAAGAGATGATAAGTAATAGCAAAAATACCAGATGACTAAACTTACGTATGCCTTTAAAGGGGGTAGGGATACAGTTGTATTTTAAAATGTTCACTGGCTTTGGAAGCAAACAGAATTGCTTCCAGAACAGGTGACTTCTTTTCAGTTATCATGAAGGATTAAGGCATTTAAATAGGTAAATTATAACAGAAGCAACATTAGTATGACCAGAGGGCAAAACAAGCTTGTGTACTGAGATAGTCACACAATCCTGTATCTGCATCTTGCTACACGAGTAATACCTTTTTATATTCTTTTAAGAGCAGTTGGGGAAATCCTGTAGTCAAAACAACATAGGATGTATCTGTATTTGAAATGCACAGTGTAGCAGTGAGGTTAGCACACATGAGCTTGGAGGCTGAAATACCTGACTAAGCCCCCTGGGTCTGAAGAGACTTTTAGCTCAGGGTGACAGAAAGATGTTCCCCCATCCAATTGGCTTCCCTGCCAATCCTGTACCCTCCGCGTTCCGGTTGGTTCTCCCCTCCAAACTCCTCCCATCCTTCGGTCCTTCTTAACCCCATGTTCGCTTCCATTCCGGGCTCTGCGCCTCCGGATCCAGCCCCGTTCCGCTCCCCTCCGACCCTTCCTGAACCCACGGACCCCGTGCCGCCCTGCTGCACCCTAATAAACCCTGGATTTCTAAGGCACAGAGTCTGCATCTCCTAATCGCCTTGTCTCCTGTTCTCTGCCGCGGAAATATTCCGCGCCCCCGTGCACGCAGTGCCCCGGCTCCACCCGGCCCGGACTGTGTGGTGGGTTCGCAGCGGCGACCCATTTTCGTGGGGTTTCGGGGGTCCTGCCGCTTTCCCCAGAGCGAGAAACTTCAGCACAGCATAAATGTAGACTTACTTCCTTGTGATGCATTTGATTTTTTACAGGCTTAGAAGAGAAAATAACCTTAAGTGTATTCATTGTGGATGAACTGGCACGCTCAAGATGGTGTCTCATGACCTGCTGCCAACTTTCCATAGCCTGTATTGGTGACATTGAGTTCCACATTTTTCTCCAAAATCAGGAAGTCTATATTTTTCTTGCTTTTAATAAAAGTTGAGCTAAGACTGTGATGCAATCACTCTGGTACTTCGCATGATATTGTATAAAGCTATTAGGTAATCAGTGATTAATTCAATTTTGACATAATTAATTGGTTCTGTGACTTCAGCAGAAAAACAACTGGAAAGCCATCAGAAAAGATGAGGAAAGACTGAGCATGGGATTTATTAACATAAGAATCATCAACCAATAGAAGAATTAATAAGAGAACTACGTGACTTACAGCCATCTGACATTAATGCCTTTGTTTGCTAAAATTTTATAAATAGTGAAAAGTTTTGATAGTCATAGTGCCAACTTTGTTGAGGTGCCATTCAGCGTCCATTTCTGGGCAGAATGGTAAATAAGTATAATACCTCATCTCTGTGTGTGAATCTGCCTCTTGCACAACCTGTTTTGGGACATCAGATGCTAATGGTTTTGGGGTTATAGCAAGATCACCTGGCCACAATGCCCTCTGGAAATGCAACTGCTACAGAATCCTCTAGGAGATGTGTGGGGAGCTCTGAAGAGTGCTACAGAGGTTGCACACTTGAAAGGATTTCCCCCCTGTACTAAACACCCTTGAGGATCAGGGGTTTTGGCCTCACATGCTGTGAAATGTCAGCCAGACGTAGGGATTAGGTCCAAGTAGAAAAGTTGGCCAGAACTTGCTGTGCCACAAATCAACTTAAAAATACCACTGTGAAAAAAACACCAGATGTGTTTACTATGTAATTCTGGTACCACTGATCAACAGAGTGGCATATAGAGTGTAATGACTTCATCTTAGATACTGGAGATGTTTCCAAGCCTTAAACTTGCTCTGTTACTTACTTTTCATGTCGGGTTGTAACATAACATTGAAAGCTTTGCTGAAATTTCCTAAAATGTCACGTTGTTTAAGTGACCCTTACCCGACTCTGCAGTGTGCTCAGTGCTCCAGCAGATTTTTCTGTTGGCCTTGCTGTCCTCAGCATCCTGCCCAGTGGAGCATTACGCAGAAGAGAAGCACAGCATCTGGATCAGGAGACTACATTTTGGGACCTAGATGTGGGAGGAATAAAGTAAGTTTAAAGCCACAATAGATTTCTGAGTGGTTTTCAGCCCATCTATTAAGATCATTCAAAGCAGAAGGATGCTGAAATTTCACAAGTAACTTCTGCAAGTCCCCTTTACATATTCTAAATGAATGGAAAACACAAAACAGACTTTTGAAAATGTTATTTTTAATTAGATAACAGAATCCCATATTTGAATGCTGCAGAATAAAGGGGGTTCTCCCTAACAAATATTGTCAGCAAAGGATAATTTTTTGTGATTTCTCATACCAATCATGGTAACTGTCTAGCCAGCTCATTGTCCTTTTTATTACCTTTCTCAAGATAACACAATAAAATACAAGTGGAATGTTTCACTTCACTTTTATAATTTTTTCCCTAGATTCGTGTTCAAATCTTGCAAGTGTTGTGGTTGGAGAAACAAGCAAATTTTTGTTCAAGCCACTGGTTTTATACTCATAGCAAGACCTCAAAGAGATACAGTAGAAAATGACAACATGTTGACAGAACAGGTTATTTGGGCATTAATTTTAGTATTTTTTATAAAAGGAGACCCAACATAATTTGCAAGAAAATAAAATTGTGAAGGAGGCAAAAGTTGTAGAAGCTCCATCCTCAGAGGTATTTAAAAATCAGCCAAGCATGGAGCAACCTTCTGTATTGTCAAAGTTAGCCCTGCTTTAGGTGGGAGGCTTAAAGAAGGGTCCTGTAGATGCCTCTTCCGATGTAAACTCTACAATGAAATTAGGCCTTGAATTAAAAGAAATGTGATGGAGGACAGAAATATGCAAACACGCACAGATGTGGGATGGCATAACCGTTATCTTCTTAGAAAATTAAACACTGAGAATCAGAGATATGGGTTGAGAACACAGTCTTGTTTCTGTAATTTGTAAAGGCACCATTGCCAGTTTTGTAACCCTTTGGCAGCTGGGTCTCAAACAATAGGGCACAGTTTCAGTTACCTTTATTTTGGTCACAATGAACTTACTGGAGCTGGAATATCCTACACTGAATTATTTACTCAGGCTAGTGATTTTCTTTTAAGTCCCTTTAAGAGTAATTCAGTCATTTCCAAAAAGAAATTAGCAGAAAATATGCATTTCTTTTTTATAAAGAAAATGTTTATAAGCATTCAATAAAGCTGTGCTTTTTGGTAGCGTGTTCAAGTTTGGCAGCCTAGAAAACCTACATAAACTTGGCCAAGTCCTGAGTTGCTTAATTTATTTTCATAATTGCAGAAGAGATTTGTTGGCATTGTGTAGGTTGTCTCCAGCAGTCTCTTCACTGACATATTCCATCTCAGAGCTTCCAAGGCAAGCAGAACTTTTTGTATATGTGTATATATATATATATAAAAGGTTTTCTGCAGGAACAGCATGGTGAAGCTTAGGAACAGAAATCAGTGATGCTGCTAGTGCACAGCAGGGGAATTTCAGTTGTATGACTGGATGGAGAGCACAGCAAAGAATTAATACATGGAGGAGGTGAAAGAAGGAGAAAGGTTGAGTGTAGCAGAAGGATTTATGAACACTAAATCATATTCCTACTTGAGAACTTGAAACTCAATCCCATGCCCACTGCCTTCCCATGAATTCTTAATTATAGAAAGGTATTAAATCTTTAATCACAGTAAGATGTAATTATTTCCTTTTTCTCTTACAGGGTTTGTGACCCAAATGGATTGTTTTCACTGAGTGGACCAATCTCCCGGAAAAAAGCCAAACCATACCATACCATACCATACCATACCAAACCAAACCAAACCAAACCAAACCAAACCCAACCCCTGTATAAATGTTCTTGTTTGGAAAAAGGTATGTAGAAAAGGAGAAACAAGATGACAGAAAGAAATCACAGGTTCAATGAAAAAGGCAGCTGGGTGCAGCTCTGAGTCCTGTCCCTGGGATTTGGGCAAGCACCTTTACACAGATTTTTCACAAGCAACAATAATTTTCTGAGTTCCCTTTTAGAAGAAATCCTGCCTTTTAGTTGCTTTGCATTTCTGCCTCTAAGATGGGATGCTTCATGCTCCCCAAGAAAATATTTGTAGTTGCTATAGTCAGCTAGCTCAGATGCAGGTTTCTCCAGGGTAGATGTTACAGCTTGAAGAAATAAGTGCCCTTGCAGAGTCCTCATAGGTGCAACAGAACACACCGGGGGCTAAAAGGAACATGGACAATCCTAGAGAATGTTAAACAATCACTTAAAACAAAAATTAAAATTGATCTCCTGGTATCACATACTGAACCCAAAATATTTCGGTTCTTCCAAATTTTTGCAATTGTAGAGTGAAACTCCTCTTTTCTTATGCTTAAGAACTTTTGAGAAAAATTAACTAATTCATGATGAAGCAGAAAACGGATAATGCACTCATAAGTGGCATATATATATATATTCTAGCCAGTGTAAAATATTTCTTGTGCCCATGTAATTACTATAAGATGTAGAGCAGCTAAGGCTGTAGACCTCTTTTGTTCAATAAAAATGATTGAAAATTAAATAAAATGAGTGAAAGAAAGCTGTAAGCAGTGAGGTAGCATATGTGAACCCCAGTCTAATGACTTTGGCCATCACCAGCATCCAGTGCGGGCCACTGCAGGACAGGTTTACCCTTGGAATTCCCAGGATAAGAACAGGCACCAGTGCAATGCCAGGTGGGCTCCCAATGCCACCCTTGTTCCCACCCCTCTGCTGCCCAACCTCTCCACTGCACATGACAGCCCTGATCACAGTATCAGCATTAATCAAACCTCAGGAATGTGGAACACCCATTGACTTATTTACCCTGGCAAGAAGCAGGATTGGAACTACACCATTAGCAAAGTACACTGCCAGGGAAACAAACAGCACTCTTTGAGCCTTTCAGAGCCGCTGTGACTCCCACAGTGTATATTAAGTGTCTTACAAGCACACTACACACCCTTGGTTCTAACAGGTATGGCTCTTCTGTATCTATTATTTTCATGGCACACAACCTGAGGTTAATACGACATTCAGCCTGAGGTTACTTGACTGTATGGCTTATACAAACAGATATAATTTGTTATTTTTGAGCAAGTGTGCTCATGTTTATAGCTTTTCCTCTTACAAGTAGGTTGATGGCAGTAACCAGCTGCAGCTTTTAGAAGTCAGGCACATAGATTTCCATAGAGTCACTGAAAAACCTTTCCTTAGTTCTGGAAGGGCAGGTGAGGTTCCCACTTTGTCTTACAAGAAGACAGGCAGCAGCTTTGTTACTTGCCAGAATACATGCAGGCCCCACTGGTAGAAGTGCCAAAATTCTTAATTGGCCAATGCAGCACTCAAAAGAGGCCACAGAGCTCATGCCCAGCTCTCTATCATGTTGTTAACCAACCAACAAAAACCAGCATTAAAAATATGTTAACAACATATTAATAATTAAAATTATATTTAAGATATGTGAAATAAAACCTTGTCACTGTTGTTATTCTTTTACAAAAAAACCCAAACCCATCGTGTTCTACTCACAAGAACTTTAGCTCAACAACTGCATTGTCCAGTTTGTATCTGCACAAACAGAGTCAGTGGCAGACGGTGACCTGACATCATCAATGAGATCAAGTCCTTTCTCCAGCAGAGACAATAAGCTTTTCCACACTGTCCTTATTTATAGCTTAAACTCTAGGGAAGATTACCAGCACTTGACATTCACAGCCTTCTGGCAGAGGCTGCGGTCAGGAAAGGTGCAGTGGGAATAATTTCTGACTAAAAGTTTAGAATATGATGATCCATCTACCCAAATATAAATTGCAGCCAGTAAATTTTCTTCTCTTATATTTTTACTTTGAAAAAGACATTCTAATACATTTGACAAATTTTAGTAATGAGTGGGCTGGATTAGCAACTTTGGTATAAGATTTTTTTAACCATCACAGACTACTAACTTTTAGTCTACATGTATTTTCATAAAACAAACCTTTAAAAGCAGTTCCTTGGTGAGCAAAAAAAATCCCCATCAGCCATTTTTTGGTAAAGAATTTTTAAGTATTGACACTAGATTTAATTGGTAAATTATTAAACTTAGAAGCACTATCAACAAGGTCTGAATGATCACCCCATGCTGCCACTAAGGACATATCTCGTCTGTTATAGCATGAAATACTGTATGATAATTTGTAGTTATGCATGTATCTGGTCACCTGCTTATCACAACTAATCAGGAGAGACAACAACTTAATTATATAGTATGTCTGCTGCTGGCTTCCAAATATTTCTCCTATTCTTCACTAATTTCTAAGGGAAATAATAAATAAATAAATATGAATCAGCTTCCTTATTCTACAATAGCACATTAATTTATAAATGGAAGACAGAAAGTTTTTATTAGCCTCCAAGGTGGCTAAGTTCTTTGTGTTCTCATCATGATATTAAAATCTAGCCCCAGCCACCCACAAATCCTGATGGATGACGGAGAACTGACCTTTAACAGGTCAGTTAAAGGATGTGGAAGAAATCCTAGACCAGACTTCTCAGAGAGTTGTGCAGAATATTATCTCAAAAGTGACACTCAGCTCTGGTCAAGTGAGATGTCTGTTTGCACTGATACAGCACAGGCAACTTGGATGAAATGTCTCTCTTCTGGTTCTGCCTTCAGGCTCATTCGGAGCATGGGATCATAGGACCCATCTTGGGAACAGCACTGGGCCAGCAAGAGGAACCTTCAGTGTGCAGGAACTTTCTCTGTTTGGCACAGAGGCCGTGAGAAGGTAAACTGATCTGGCATTAATGATATGAAGCCAGAAATCCTTTTCTCTGTGAAAGAACAATCTGTCTGTACCAGGGATGTCCAACATTGTCCTGTCCCATTAAACCTCAGCTCAAAAAGGAGTTCTGAGTGTATATTCCCATGAGGAGCTATTAATGGTGCTTTCTTCTAGAGTTTGCTCTTTGCAGAGACAAACTCTATCACCTTGTTTTTTAATATGTCAGTATTCACTCCTGGAATGAATTTCTGTCCTAACAAAACCTGTAAAATGGGAACCAGACACCTGAGTTGAGTGAAAATAATGTCTTCAAATTTGGGAAAATTTGAATTCAAATTTGCTTGTAGAAAATGAGATTTTACTTCATACATGTTTCTCTGAGAAATAAGTAGCTGATAATAACTGATAGTGTGGTTTTCCTCCCTCCATTTCTAGCCAGTTACTTTTGAAAGACTTATGAAAATTAGAACAATTTTAGCATTCATGGAGGGCAAATGGACATGTTTGGGATATTCTTGTTTTGCCTAATAAACTATAATTTGGTGTAGGGAATTGGAAATGTATTATAATAGTGAGAATTGGCAGTGAATTATAGTCCTGCGGTTAAAATAACCTTTAAAGTCACTATCTTCCATTAAAAGTGTCTAAGTGCACAGAAAAGCCTCATAAAAAAACCAGGAATGCATGAGTATTCAGTCTCCTGGGATTTAGCTCCTAGTGATGGTGCAGTGATGAAACAGAGAGTATAGCAACAAGACTGAGTCATGTAAAAAAGCAAGAGGAATAAAATCTGTGCTTTTGTGCAGACTAACAAGTTTGTTCCAAAAACTGAGTTGGGGCTGCTGTTCTTCCCTGATCCCTGCAAGCAGCAGCACCATGCTGGCCTGCAGAGCAGTGACTCACTTTACACCACAAACCACACTGTTTGGATGAGCAGGATGTCTCACCAGGAGCTGTTCCAGACTGTCTTTCTCCCTGCTGTGCTGGCTGCAGCAGGCTGAACTCCCTGAGCACAGAAAAGGGAAACACTGGTCTGACAGAGCCCTGAACCTGACACTGGAAGGTTTGTGGCAAATGTATCACTGTCCATGGCCTGAAAGACACCACAAGCTGAAGTGAGAATGAACTTTTCACTCATAAGAAAAAATCTAGCATTATATTATCCATACTGTCCAAAACTACTCATCAGCCTGTACCTCTGTCCCCCATGACCCCTCTCTATTTTCAGTGAGCACTTAGACAGACTTAGAATGGATTCTGACCATAATCTTGTTTTTGCCAGAGAATTCAAACATTCATAATGACAGCGAGGTATCTTAGAGTTGTTTAGGTTGGAAAAGACCAACCTAAACCTGTATTTTCATAAAACAGTTGATAGTGCTCCTGTAAACTACAATTGAACAGTTTAATAGTTTACCAATTAAATCTAGTGTCAATACTTAAAAATTCTTTACAAAAAATGGCTGATGGGGGTTTTTTTGCCCACCAAGGAACTGCTTTTAAAGGCTTGTTTTATGAAAATCCTGGTTTTCATTGAGGATCATTGAGTCCAGCCATTAACCTGAGCACATCCTTTAAATATCTTCAGGGTTGGTAATTCTACCACTTCTCTGGACAGCCTGTTCCAATGCTTGAGCACTTTTTCAGTGCAGAAATTTTTCGTAGTATGTAATCTAAACCTTCCCTGGCACAACTTGATGCTATTTCATCTTGTCTTATCACTTGTTACTTGGGGGAAAAATCAGTCTCCACCTGGCTACAACCTCATTTCAGGGAGTTGTAGAGAGCAATAGGGTCACCCCTGGGCCTCCTTTTCTCCAGATTCCACAGCTCCCTCAGCTACTCCTTGTGTTCCAGACCCTTCCCAGCGCAACTGCCCTTCTCTGGACACTCCAGCACCTCAATGTCTTTCTTGTTGCGAGTGGCCCAGAACTGGACACAGCCTTAGGGGTGTGGCCTCACCAGTGCTGGGTACTGCCCTGGTTCTACTGGCCACACTGCTGCTGATCCCAGGCCCTTTTCTGCTGGGCAGCTTTCCACCCACTCTGCCCCAAGTCTGTAGCTTTGCATGGGGCTGCATTTTGGCACTTGGCCTTGTTGAAGCTCACACAATTGTCCTTGGCCCTTTGATCCAGCCTGTCCAGATCTCTGCAGAGCCTTCCAACCCTCCAGAAGGTCAGCTCTCCCACTCAACTTGTCATCTGCAAACTGACTGAGGGTGTGCTTGACACCCTCATCCAGATTATTTGTAAAGGTACTAAACAGGGCTGGCCCCAGCACTGAGCCCTGGAGAACACCCCTGGTGCCTGGCTGCCAGCTGCATTTAACTCCATTTACCACCTCTCTGGGCTTGGCTAACCAGCCAGTTTTTCACCCAGCAAAGAGCACACCAGTCCAACTCATGAGCAGCCAATTTCTCCAGAAGAATGTTGTAGAGGGGAATCAGATAAGACGAGAAAGACTTGTCTTATGCCCTTGCTGACTGGGCCTGATCCCCTGCTTGTCCTGTATGTGCAATGGGATGGCACTCAAAATGTTCCTCACCATGATTTTCCCCAGCAGCACAGTCAGGCTTACAGGCCTGGTCCAGTTGCTGATATATTCACAGAAAGACTTTTTTGTGTCCTTTAGGGCACAAGATAAAGCTTGTGTAGCCAGATAAAGCTTCAGCTGGACTTTGGCCCTGCTAATTTTCTTCCTGCTTAACCTCCTGTTTGTTGCTCATGTCGTGTGCAATGGTGTAGAGGCACTTCAGTTGTGCCATTGATCCCACACCTCTTTGGGGAGAGGAGCTCTAATTCCTACATTCCTATTCTCAGGTGCTTCCATGGTTTCTAAAATATCACTGACCCATCTGTTTTTGTTGTCATGAGGATCTCCATCCCCTACCTCTAATGGCAGAAGGAACTTGCTAGCACAGTCACTTCAAAAAGTGGTGCATGCCACCTTCAAGTTTGCCTCTAGTGAGCCTGGTTTTACCACTTTCCCCCTTTTAGTTTAAAGTTGTTTCACTAAGCCCTGCTAACTTCTGTGCAAAGATCCTTTTCCTCTTTTGGGACAGGTGTACCCCATCTATTGCCAGCAGGTCTGGTGTTGTGTAGCCAAAATCATGATGAAAACCCCTAAATTCTGCTGGTG
Source organism: Entomyzon cyanotis (assembly GCA_024500445.1). Classification (NCBI taxonomy): domain Eukaryota; kingdom Metazoa; phylum Chordata; class Aves; order Passeriformes; family Meliphagidae; genus Entomyzon; species Entomyzon cyanotis. Next base: position 6,610,589 of record JAKEPQ010001007.1, on the reverse strand, counting down.
ACACCAGGCTCAGTGTCAGATATTGGTCTGCTGGCTCATACCATTCCTTCCCTGCAACTGGATGGATAGAGGAGAGCAAGAGTTGTGCTCCTGATCCCTTAACAGTAATTCCAAGGCTCTGGAATCTATTAACTGCTCTTTAATTTCTTGTTGCGACTTCATCACTGCCTACCTGAGAAACCAATCATAATCAGAGTGTTAGGCTGCAGGAAGACACTTTCACTTCACATCTTTAATCCAGGCCCTAGGGAGGAAGAAAGCATCTTGAAGAAGTGTGTCTGGTCTGTGTATGGGGCTTTCTGCTCCCTTCAGAAAGGATCTTCTATGACATACACCTGTCTTTTTATTCTCTATGGAAGCAATTTTGACCCAGGGCATAGGCTGAATTAACCTCAGTGGCATCTCTAAGCCAGATGGACCATCCTCCTTGTTACTGCTCCATTCCAGTTGCAGAGCGTCCCACCTCTCCTGCCAGGTCCCTGGGGCACTGGGACAGTCACAGGCGAGACATGGCTGCTGCACTGGGCAGGAGCCTGTCGACATTCCCCTGTCCATTCAGTAGCAGCGCCCAGACAGACCGAGAGAGGAGCAGGAACGCCCTGTGTCATGTGGGGCTGTCTCGGGGTGCAATTCCCGCAGTGTGTCTCTCCCGCAGCCCTGGCTATCCCCATTCCCGGAGCTCGGGTTACGCACCGCTGCCCTCTGGCGCGGGTGCGGAGCAGGGCACAGCTATAAACTATTCTGTGATCAGAACAGCCCAGCAGACTCCCAACTTTAACACCTCTGTTGAGCTATAAATATTGTTTGTTTACACTATGTTGGTCTCTAATTATCGCCTTCCAAGACAAAATAACCAAGTGATACCTTTCCATTTAACTGGTACATGTCAAATAGATTGGTAACAATAAATAGAAATAAACACAATCCTGACTGACTAAGGAAGCACTATTTACTACTTGGAAAGTATAGCCAAACGTGCTGTGATAATTATCATCAGGAGTTTGTTCTGCAGTATCAGACTCTCTTAAAAGTAAGCTGCCTAAAAATACCTTCAGTATATAGAAGAAATCGCAAGGTAGTTGTGCACAGAAGGGAGAATTTCCTATTACTGACTTATACAGATATAATCTTGCAGGTTTTGACAACGCAATCCTTGACAAGTTTCTGTCCCACACATCTTTTCCCTCTTTTCTAACCTAAATGAATCTATAATTCTGTGATTAGGCAGAAACTGTTACCTTTAACAAGGCTCATCAGTGCATTTGTTTACTCTTGTTTACTTCTGATTAAAACCTTATTTTACTGCTATCATCTACAGAAACTCTGTCACTGTTTTCAGTAGGATTCTACTGACTGCAGATTTTCTGTTCTCTGCCTGCATTTGATGCTCTTTCAGCTGTATACACTAAGATGTAAATAACTTTTCTCCCAGTTTTTGTCTCTCTGCTTGCTCTGTTAACTAGGCTCAGAGCAGTTGCTTTGTTTTCTCCTCGTTTTTGCTGTGTGAATTTGTTAGCAAGCAATGACAAATTTTCACAGGCTAGCACCAGTTTTCTCTATTTGCTGATATCTCTCACACAGCAGAAACAGAGAAACAGGTGCCAAGTGCAAGGTTAAATACGATACTTAAACTACGTCTTTTATAGGAAATCTTATGAGACAGTTTTTGAAAGCATTGAAGCTAAACTTTGAATTTAAAATTGAAGCTAAACTCCTTAGATGAGTTCCCTCATCTTCGTAATACAATGAAGAAAGAAAGAAAAACAAGAGGTTGTCAAAAGCCATGAAATACTCACAAGTCTCGGACTGCTGAGCAGCAAGTGGACACAGAAGATGGGGTAAGGTTTGCACAAGTGACAGCAGCAAATGCTCCACCCCCTCCTCTACTCTGTTTTACTTTCAGTTGTTATATAAATAGATTTGTACCTAATAAGGTGGAAATTATTTTCATTACAAAGAGCAGACTGTAGGGATTTCCTGCTGCCATTTCCAAGCAACTTTCCAACTTGGGGGGGGGCGGGGGGAGGGAAACCCTAAACAAAACAACACGAAAAACCCTTTTGGGAAATACATATGCCTACGATTTAGAAGGCAGGCAAGTGGCTGCCAAACATGAAAGGCAGCTGACTGCTTGGTCTCCCAAGCATGGACATTCATGGACATTCCCTTTTAGCATTCCTGAAAGGGAAGAAAGCTCACAGTTTGTGCCCGTGTGGCTGCACACTCCCTTCCTCCCTTGTAGCTCAAGTGGATCCTCCCAGCCTGGGCTTGGCAGGATTGCTTACTTTTGAAGCTGACACTGTAGCTTAATGCTGACTCCTCCTCTTCGCAGCCCGAGCAGTGTTTCTGTACTGGGGAAGCCACCTCCCGGCAGAGAAAGAAGTGGCCTTTTGGGACAACGCCAAGAAGCCACTGAAGAGGGTTGTAAGGGCAGAAAAGAGCTTCTCCAAAAGGCTTTTCCGTCTGGCTTGCTGTGGAGCAGGGCAGAGAGATGGCATAGGCCAGCAGGAGAGGATCCTTGTAAAGGAGCTGAAAAGAATAATCTGCAAATTGCATTGAAATCAGAAGTTGTGGATTTTAGCTGTTAAGAAAATGAGGGGTTAATATCTATAATAATCACTGGGAATGGCAGCTGTAACCTTAAAGTCCTGCTCAGACACCTCATCATGAAAAGCTTTTCTTCCTTGAGATAAACTTGAATGCCTTGAAGGTGAGGCTCAGCAGCTCCCCAGGACTACTGTCAGGTTTCCGGGAACCACCACTTACTATATAAGGTTCATGCATTCAAGAGGCAACACTGAAAATGGTACTTATTTCTGTGCAATCTTCTTTTTGTCCTTGTCTGTGTTGTTCTGGATGCTGGTTGTTATTCTGTGCATGTCACACTGAGAGGTGGTAAAAATATTCTGCAGCTAAATGACAGGGGTTAAGAAATTACTCTGTCTCCTTACTGAAGAAGAGATGAGTTGCTGGAGTTGGACATTTCCTTCTTGTTTCTCAGTGTAATAACATTTTTCCAGGAACACTGCTTATGAAACAATACCAGTTAGTTCGCTGCACTGGCATACTCTTATTACACCCAGCAAAAGCTATTACAGACAGATTCAGAAAATATATTTATGAACCTAAATAAGCCTTCTGTAACTTCAACAGCTGTCACACAAGTAAGAGAAACAGGGCCTGGGATTGAATGTTTCCAGAGAGTAGTTATAGGTGGCTGCATGACAAATTCATTGTGTGGGGCAGCTTGCTGCCATTTCTTACCACCCCAGTGTCCTGTGGTCCAACATTTGGGTCCAGCATCCATTCTGCAGAGAAAGCACCGGAATAAAATGCCACCACATTGATTACCTCCTGTAGGGGATCAGGTTTATAGTCACTGTCACTGCAAAGAACCTTCCACCATTTAGCATAAGACCAAAAAATAAAAAGCAGAACTCACAATTTCATGCTTGCCAGGGACTCTTGGCTCTCTCACATGATACCTTATCTGTGCTTCCAGGAAGCAGCTACTTGCACTCCCTGTACTTTGCCTCAATGCAGAGTTGGAATGTCACTTTTTAAGCAGATGTACAGATATGAGAGGTGAAATCTGCTTCACCTGGTAGCTGTTAGAAACCTGGGCAGGATTTGAAAACGAAAATAAAAATATAGACTCTCCACGGCTAGTTACAGATTATAAAAGGAAGTACCAGCATTGCAGGAAAAACATCAGCTTGGATAAATATTTAAACCAAAGGAATGTACCCACTTATTAACTTTCTTATGATAAGGGCTCTTTTTTCAGACAAAAGTGGTCATAAACTTCTGTTTATTCAGCTCACTCCAGCTCAGAGAATGAGAGTAAATTATATGAAGTGTACATGTGAGTGTATGTGCTTGGACTTGGATCCCAAAGTCTCTCATATTTACACTGTTTAAATCTGAAAGAAAACAGGGTGTTTTCCATTTGTTTCTGCTTTTTGGTGTGATACCTTTGCTATGCTAAATTTGACAGAATTTTCTAAATGAGGAAAAATTTATAAGCAAACTGAGAAAAATAAGCGCACAAAGCTCTAGGTATTAATTAATTATGTGAGAATAGGGAAAGAATAACTTGTTTCATTTTTTAAAAAAAATAATTTCCCGAACACTTTCCTTTGAACACAGCAAAATGGAATTATTGTATATAGGGTGGGTTTCTTTTTTAACAATCTCTCTGGGTTTGGTTTTTTTAAGCACTGTTTTTCTGGCATTTCTGAAGTTAAAAATATATTTCTAGCTTAATGTAAAAGCTCTTCCTAAGCATTACAGTAGTTGTATATAAAAGTAATGCAAGTGTCAGTATGTATTATATTACAGTAGGGTGGCAATACCACCAGCACTCCCTCAAAAATTAATTCCAGTTCATTTTCTTAATTAGACAAAAATGTGCTCCCTAATTACACAGGAGACATTTTATAATCATCTAAATGCTACTAGCCACATCAAGGTGTTTATAGCATAAATTATTCTCAGATTCTCTTACAAGCAAAATACCCCTTCCTAATTTATGAAGGTTTCATTTATAGTGGAAACAGGCTGTTTGGCAAGATACTGGCAATTACTCTCACTAAAGAGCAACTAAATGGTAATTTAGTGTTTTAAGCGTAGTGACAAAAAATGTGAATGCAAACAGTAAAGTGAAAACAGAGGCATGACTGTCACTATGGGAATAAAGCAGGAAAACCAAAAACTCAAACATGACAATCCTGATTTGAAGCAAAATTACCAAAATACTTTGTACAGCTGCATGACACTCAACAAGAAGTTTGTAGGTTTTGTACTCGTAAAAGTCTGCCCATGTTCTCATGGAATTCCTTTGGAATGGGTATTAGTTCTGTTGCTGAACACCAGAAGAATTATTACTACAGGAGCAAGAGTGAAGAAATGGGAGGGAAGAAGGCTTTTCCAGAGCAGTCTGTGTAATTGAGTGGGTATACAAAAAAACAGTTCTAGCAAACACAGACCACTTTTGGATGGCCCCAGCTGATCCAGCTCTACAGTGATTATAATTTTCTTTAAATTCATTTCAAAATTTTCAGGAAACCTGAACCCAAATATACCAGCACATGGAGAAAACAGTAATGTCAATCTGAAACATATCTCTTCCCAAGTATTTTTTTAAATTATAGCATTCCTGCTGTCTTTGAATTTTTGCTGCAGGGCTGAACTACTACACCCTCAATTATCAACCCTGTGAACTTCCGCATAGGAAAATGAAAGAACTGTTGGTTTCTTCCTCTAGGTGACAGGGTGGGTATAAGAGCTAATAAATATGTACAACTTTTGTTCCCTCTACTCCCAGTGTGGCAGCGAGAAGAGGTAATTCCAGAAGAAACAACTTTCTGCCTCTGAGAAGTCACATCCCAATCATCCCAGCAGCATTCACTATTACTCTGCGGTTTAGAAAAGGTGAGCCTTGATTCTAGTGATGGGGCCAGCAGCAGAGTGCCTTACTGCTGAGAAGGAGAGGACAGGGGAGAGTTTTATGATGAGGGACTCATGTAGATCTGTCTTTCAGATAAGGCAGGGAGGTGCATTTCTGGAAATTATCATCTTCAGATACATAACTGAATTTGGTACCTGCTCTGCCCCAGTGCTCTAACCACACAAACCAATATTCAGGACAAATAATTCTATGGAGGTGTTACTGCTGTAATAGAACATGTAATGTACCAAAGAAGTTCATTGGTGGGAATGTGTGCATTCTGAAAACCTAGGCAACTTCTGCTTCATGACTTGTATAGGGCTATAATCTGTCTCTCCTTTTTTCATACTAAATGATAATGTTTCCTAAATTATAGACTCTTCAGATTGCTTATTAAAAAGTGGCACTGCAAAACTGCTATTTAATTTCTAGATACATCTGGAGAGACATTATTATTACGCCTTTCAGAACCATGCACAATATTTCTGGCATGTTATAATTTATCAACTATTGCCACTAAGAATAAGCTATTCCTATTTAAAGATACATTGTTTCCAAGCAAAACCAGATCAATTGCTAAGTCAGCAAAAGCAAAACAAAGGGAAAAGCATTTAATGCATAAAATGTGTAGAAATATGTTTCAGAATCTGTGAAAGAAGTTAACACAGAGAAATGTGCAGCTCTTAGCTGGAGTCATGTGAGGAATGCATAACCCTAAGTGTTTTGCCCAGTGCCTGCTGAACAAGAATTACTCGATTTAGACAAAATATTTGCATTAGTACAGCCTAAAAGTCTTCTTAAGAGAGTTCTTCCAATTGGTTGATAGAAAAATCCCACATATGAAATAATTATATGAATGAAAAAAGCTGGCTAACATTCCAAAAGGAATGTCTTCACTATAGAAGTTCTCTCAAATTATACTTATGTTATTTCTGTCTGTGTTAATCAGCCTTGAGTGGTGTGGCCAGACCACAAAGCTCTTGCAGTTCACACTCTGTGATGCAGGGAACTACATGCTAAATCCACAAAACTATTGGAGACTCTAATCCTTACATTCCAAGACAGTTCCCATAGGAATAATTCTCAATTGTTTTTTCAGAATTAGGTGCTGTGCTACTTGATCTCAGATGACTGGATATCTTCTGCACTGGGTAGCTGCAGCCCAGAGCAGTTCCTTGGGGAATCAGGCACCTTTCCCTGTTAGGTTGCACATGCTGAACAGAGCAATTTCTAAGTTAGCCAAATAGCAGGGCTGGAAAAAGCCTTTTGAGGGTTTAAATGCCCTTGGCTGCATTGGTACTGCCTCCAACCAGGATCTGTAGCTCCAGATCCTCCCCTGAAAGCAGTGCCTTTATTCAGTATAAAGCACAGTATCCAAAATATGTGTCAGTCAATTTTTTTTTCTCTAGACAAGAATTTTCTAAGTTTTTCTCAACAGAAATTCCAAAACAGTGAGTGGAAGAACCAAAATTTTAAATTATTATAATGAAACTGAGTCTCCTGGGAAAGGGTGGGTGGATTCCTTTCCTAAAGCTATTTATTAAAACATTCTCTCAAGATCTCCCAGTCTCAGCCCAGCAGACACACTCTCTGAGGTTAGCAGCGTTCTTTGTGTCTCACTTTGCCATTTGTATTTGAAGCTTTCAGGAGCACAGGAAAATTAGATACCAGCCCATATGATGATGTGAGCAAGTCCTACTAGAAAGAAATAATATGCAAATGAGAGAGATGAAAGAGAAATACAACTGAGTAATGATGTGCATTTCATCAAGATTATTTCCCTTTTTTTTCTCTTTAATACCAAAATATAATAACCATGACATATGTATCAAATTTCTCATCTTATACTACTCTTTTATAGTTTCATTATGCTGTAATGCAGCTGTCTCTTTAATGCTCAGAACTTTTGTGACAAAAGTATAAAGCTCTTCTAGAAAAGTAATTTCTGTATAAATAGAGAAAACAAAATACTTAACTACCACATGGACAGAATGTATTCTAAACACTCAAAATTAAGAGACTGAAAAACCGTGTATTTAGCCAAAAGGAAGGAAAGGGATTTCTCCAACAAGTTTAAATTAGGAGTCATATCAAATTCAAAGTTGTCTTTAGTTTTGTGATATTACTTTCAGCTTTCTAGGATATATAAAGAGACTTTTCAGATATTATGACACTTATGGAATAATGAACTCCCACATCACCCCCAGTATCACTCCTTTACATTAAAAAAAATCAATGTGCTTTCTGTAGAGAATCTTAATGTGGGGCATACTATCTACAGAAAGAATGAATGCTCTGTCAGTTGGCAGAATTGTTACTAGTTGAAGAAAAGGGGGTGGTTTGACATTTACTATCAATAATTGGTCATTTGTCATTTAAGTCCTGGCTGTTACGATAGTTTATTGTCCTCAGACCAGTGATTTTGCCCAGAGCACCTGTTATTCAGGAGCAGCAGCTTCCCCTGAATGCTCTGCCTTTGCTTTCTCTGGGGCTACAAGGGACACAGAAATGTTGAACATGCATAGCAATGGAGATTCCCCATTTTCAGCCTCCCCTGCTCACTCTGAATTCTCCCATCCTCTGTTTTGCGACTGTCTAGCCTAGGTGACTGAAATTCATTGTAAGAAATCATGCAGTAGCAAGGAGCAGGAGAAATGTACAGTGCATTTCCAGTCCTCTCTGTTTCACTGATGATTTACCTGTGTGTACTTCATGTACCCCAAAAATAACCAAACGGTTTATGGACAGGATTTCCAGTATCAAATTGGATTTGATTTGTCAAATATAACCAAAGAGTAGCATCCAGAAATATTTGAAATATAAATAAAAATCATACAGAGTGAATGTTGATCGATAGAGGCAAAGATGTTTTTTCACTGGAATAAAGTTGAGACTTTAGCACAATGAAAGAGAGGAAAAATAAGAATTCAAGTACTGATAGGCAGCCATAAGGAAAACAAATCAAGGAAGAAAATCAAGTTTAAATGTAGGAAAATACATTGCCTCAAAAAGATCTCAGGTTGTGAGAGTGCAACTACGCACAGTAATGCTAAGCTGTAAATCCTGTGTAATGAAGACAGTAAACAGTGAACTTGCAAGACATGGATGAGTGGTCAGTGTAGGCATGCTCCAGAAGAGCAGTGGATGTGATGTCCCCTGAGAAATAAATAGTAATAAAACCTGTCCAAAATCTCAGATATGAAAGACTAAGATATTTCTTGTCACTTCCAGAGACCTACAATTACTGGTAACATCTCATCATTTGCTTTTTCTAACCACAGGATTCTTTCTGAAGTGACTCCCACTGTTTACCAGAGAGCATATATTTTTGTGCAGCTCCCAATGTAGCTAGTTTCCTGTCTTTAAAAAATCAATGCTGTGTGGCTTAGGGGAGGAATAGAATTGAATTCCTGCTGATACAACACTTTCTTGCAAACTCTTCCATGTATTTATACCAGTAGAGACTCTGTGATTTCCAACATTAACATTACATGGAGCTGGTCCATAAAATTGCATGCTTTACCTGTTTTGTTTCTGGGTGACTCTATGAAATCAATACGAAGCTACTATCATACACTTATTAATAGAAGCCTAGACCTAAGAATCTGATAAACACTGTCTTCTGGCATCCCAGAGGAGCAAGAGATCCATTTCATCTTTGGCAAGGAGGAAAGACTTAAGTCTTTGCACTGAATGTATGAAAAGGTGAATTGAAACTGATGATAGTGTGAATTCATAATATCCTAAAGGACAAAGTGCTGGAGGCCTTTTTCATTGCCAGTAACCCCAATTAGCCAAAGCTATATTCAGCAACTTTAAGTCAAATCCAATTTGCTCTGGCTGGAGTAGGAAGTTTAGCTTAAAATGAGGGGTTTGGGCTAATTTGTACTTTTCTCAGAAGCAGGGTGAATATATGAAACTGGTGAACTTCTCAAGGCTGCTTAGGAAATATAAATTGCTACTGGGTGATTTCAGAGGGACAGGTAGTGTAACTTGAGGTTTTAAAAGTACTAGAAATATAAATGTATTTCACCTGATAATTTAAAAATAACTGCTTCCCCACCTGAGAAGGAGAAAAGCTGTTCTTATTGTCATCATTGTGATTTCTGGTTGTTTATGTGTTCTAGTGTTTACATGGGGTGTTCTTCAGTGTGGCTAGCACAGGTCCTTCCCGTGGGAACATTTTGCTATATTTTATAAACAAAGATAAAGTTTGGATGTTTTGCAAACAACTTCTCCGGATTGGGTCAGTTCGGGCTTGGCCAATTGGGCCTAGGGGGGAGGTCTCGGGCTGACTAATCTGGGGCACCTCTGTAAACTCTATATATATGGAATTCAAAACAATAAAGTTCTCTTCTCTCTTTCCTTGTCTGAGAACTTGGGTCATTCCTCAGCTAGCCGCTCAACAGCGACACTTCAGTTGTGTTTTTAATACGATTTGGGGGTCACCTTTGTTAAAATGGATCAAAAACTGAGTTGTAAAGGATTTGTCACAATGTCTAGTCTGTCCGTCTGCCCTAAAGTGTGAGCACATGTGCTAAAACAATACCTAGTGGATATTTTATTGAAGTTCTCTTCAAAACATCCAGTGTGCAGAAGAGTTTCACAGGGATGTGGCATAATAGAATATGCGAGAAAGGTGCACAGCAAAGGTGGGATCCTGTGGCAAATATAGGAAAAAGCTTTTCAATATTATTTTGTGGTCTGCTTTTCCCTTTCAAAATATTTAATCCCTTCTGTTTAGTACTGCCTGAGGTTTTGTGAGCAGATCTTTCATGTGATAGCTGCAGCACAAGTGAAACTGCTTGAACAATACTGGATGACCTACCCATTTCCCTTTCTTTCAATTACATGAGCTCCTCTGTGCATGGAAGACTCCAGAGTCCACCTCTCCAACAGGTTGTGCACCCTCATGCTGACAGATTCCTTGCTTGCTTATATTAATGTCACATGACAGCATGTCAAAAATCTCACTGAACTCAGGACAATGTGACAGCTACTGCTTCTCCTGTATCATTTAGACTTGTTATCCTGTCACAAAAGGAAAAATTTGTCATACTTTGTCCATAACTCAATGTGTGGGCTTATTCCTGCTCCAATTTCCATTTCTTCTGGGTGCTTCTTCTGGTGGGTTTTCAAGCATAGGAGATTATCTGTCTAGACTAGTGCACTCACTCTTTCTTGCCCCCATATTTTGAGGGCAGTCATTCTGAGCCTGCCTTTTTACCAGCTTGGATCCCAACACATCAGTCAGATCTTCAGGAAGGGAAGACAATAGGAAGCCCCCACTGTGTCCAACCAAAGGCCTGTTATCCCGGGATGCAACCTGCCTGCCATCCACTGGCCAGCAGCACGTGGGTGGTGTGAGAGCAGAGCCAGGGCACAGGGACCCTTCCCCAGGGATCCCCTTGTGTCCTCCAGAGGTCCCTCAGACAGCTTGTCTCTCTCAGGCAGCAAAAAGCTCTGCAAGCTGTAAGAATCACTCACAGCAGATCTTAAAAGGAGTCCCTCTTTGTTCGCAGTGCTGTTTGTTCACTATTTGTCCTCTATGCTTCTTCTGCTAAAGGGAGTTTACTTCTTATTTTTGGTGACATGATCTGCTCCCCTTTATAAACAAAGATAAACATTTACATTGTATCTCTGAAGATCTCTGAAGTGATTTTCAGCTAGAGAGTCTTAATAAGTAACATGTTGTATATTGTTTTTAAAATGGTCATGTAGCTAAAATTTTTGGTAATGCCTCCCTTTGCATCTCATGGTAACTCCAGTATGTCCCTTGTACAATACTTCCAGAGGCAATGGAAACTCTTCCATTATATGAATTTTGGCCCTAACTGAGTGCATATGTGGTTCATGATTTCTAACCTAGGTTTATCTGTGCTGCACTTTCAAATCAATTAAACCTTTATATGTAAATATATGGATATTTGGGGCATTAGAATTTTAATATGGTGTAGGACACTGCATAGCAGACTGGCTAGTCTAATCCTAGAAACCTAGAAACAATGAAGTGCCTATGTTTCATTTACTCTCATGTCTTCAACCACTTCCTATGGTCTGTTGTGACTGGTTTGCAGATTACACATCCAGAAATATTTTCAACAGGGGCAAATTAGAAACTGTTGTCTGACACTGAAATGTATACTTCACTGATACTCCAAAGAGAGGAACTGAAAAAATAGCAGGACATCGGGTCTGGTGGAGTGACCTCACTGGTTAGCTCACTTACCAGCTGCCAGAAAGTTCTCTTCCACACACTCCAGGGATCTCCTAAACTGTTTTCTCTCTGCTCTATTACATTTCCAGCAGATGTCTGGTAAGTTGAAGTCCCCTACAAGAGGGACTCTTCCCAGGTGCTTGTAGAATATTCTGTGTGCCTCTTTCCCCTGGCTAGCTGGTCTTTAGCAGACTCCCACCATGATATCTGTCCTGTTGGCCTTTCCTCTTATTCTTACCCATAAACACTTGACATCATTAAGCTCTAGACAGCCAAATCCCAACACTTTTTTTTGTGGGAGAAGCCCTAATTCCTTTTCTCAGGTGCTTCCATGGTTTCTAACTCGTCAATAATCCTTGTGTCTTTGCTTCCATGTGGACTGCCATCTTCTGCTCCTCCTGAGACAGCAGACTGAAGGACCTCACTAGCACATTGTCCCTCAAACATTGGTGGGTTGACCCCAGGCTTATCTTACTTGGTTATTTACTTCCCTTACACTGTTAAGTGATAACTACTGCAACTTCAGTAGGTGATTTTTTAATTAATCTTTAAAAAAAATTCCATATGTTTATTCTTCTAGCATTCAAGCTCTTTTATGTGACTTAGAGCTTTAAGTATCTCTTAATGTACTTTTCAAACTGTGACTTGGGTGTTTACAGTGGAAAGTATCCCACAAAACATTTGATAAGAAATGAAAATAAAAATTTTTACTTTGCTACAACCTTTCACTATTAACATGTTTCCCAGCAAATTGCTGATCTTTAGAGATAAAGGCAAATTTGAACCACATGTCAAGTAAGGAGACATCAGCTAGTATAAATTGGTTGTTTGCTGCTCCGTGATCATTATCTACCATTATGGAGAATTTAGAAATTTTCATTTTTAGGAAAACTACTCTTCTACCTGAAACAAAATATTATATTACTTCTTTCTCTGTTTTTATAATGGCTCATGCTGTTACAACAAATAAAAGGATTCTAGTTAGGACGTGTGGATTAGATAGTTACAGGAAAGGGACCAATTTCTAAGGTAAGTTTTCATTTAAAAAAAAAGTTCACTTTTGCATTGCTGTCATGCAGAAAGATGAAGGTACTTTTAAAATGTGAATGTCAAGATTAAAGATGCTAATGCAGTGGGTGAAAATATTAGCATGGGTTTCTTGAGGAGGATTTGTGGAAGATCTTCACAGGTAGGAATCACAAGGACAGGAGAAAGTGCTGCCTTTAAAAAACAGACAATTCCATAAGGTAGATGAACAAGGGGAGTTGGCAGATATGCACATAATATCTTTGAAGCTTTAAAAATATTTGTGTTCCAAGAGCTACAGCCTACTTAATTGATTTTATAGAGCCTTTGACTCTGTTCTGTGGGACAGCATGAAATAATAGGCCATTCTAGTAAAATACATGAGCATTATTGCAAAAAAGGAAGAGATGTCAAAAGGACATGTTAAAAGGAAGTAGAAAAATAATATTTCTAAGTTGAAGACAGGGTAAATGTTGAGAGGAGTTGATGATTTAATGTTTCAAGATAATTCACTAAATTTTATAGGTTTTTAGACAAGTTCCAGTTCAGTAAAAGTATCTCCTCTTAGCGCAGTGAAGAGATAAAATGGATCTTTAGGTGGGATGCTGGTTAGGATTTTTAGCTATTTAGATAGCTGTTTATTTTTCTCATCTTTCTTTATTCCCAACCACCTTAGAAGATAAGTAGACAGAGCAACTTGTTTCTTAACCTTTTGTATGAGTAATTAGTTTATAATGTCCATGGAAGACCTGCATCATAAATCAATTATTCTGCAGTGTGTGAACAGATCTTAGCTTTGTTAAGGTTACCTTCTTTTATGCTCTTGGAGTTAAGCGCTGCAAATTCAAGTGCTAGCTTTGTTTTACAGGCAACTGGAAAGCACTATATAAAAGCTAGGAATTACTATTTCTTTGCTGTATGATATTCATAGTGAGTAGTATGTGAAATTATGTGATTATGTCTCCTCTGCACATGAGCTGACCTTCATAAGCTTCCTCTTCTCGACTAAATAAATCTTACAATTCAGTTTTCCCTTGCACACCTGTAAATGAAACCACTGTCAAATGGGGAATATTAATGAATACAAAACCTAAAAAGTACATAGTTGAAGAATTCACTGCATGCTCAGCTTATGTCCATATACTGAGGAATTTTCTTCTGCAGTAAAGGGATATCTATTCTGTGGAATTTAAGCTTTTTCCCCCCCCATCCTTTAAAGCCCAAAGGTTTGTGTGGAGGACTTTTCATTAGTAGGTGTAACTTACGGGATATTGTTCAGGCAGCTAAAATGTTCTGAACAATAAGGAAAATAATTGTTTGAACTCTACTTTTTTATTAGTGATTTTTCAAGCCAGTCAACAGTGTGAAGAAAGTGTAGACATTAACTGTTGCACCGGTGGGTCTGAAGAGAGAACTCACTCCTCTGTCTATCTGCTGACTTGTACTGGGGAAAAGTTTCTGGCTGGGGAGCACTGACATAGTCCCTTCTCCATCTCTCCTTGACCCTTCCCACCGTGCTTAAAAGCCAGGGCTGTACATAGACAAGAAACAGAAGTTGTACCAGGCAATTCCTACCCAGTTGCCCTTTGGAAGAGCTCCATCTCTTGACATAATGCTGTGCTCATTCCCAAGGCAACCACTGCCATCAGCAGTGGGGCATACTGTGATTTGAAAACCAGCACCACTCTGTGCCTGTGGATATGTGATATAATACTTATAAAAAGTGCCTTGCCTGCCAGAAAGCCAGCTGGACTTCAGCAGCTGCTGGAGCTAAAAACAGTGTGTGCAGGTATTTTCTGGACCATACAGAAAGCACCCTCTCACAGCCAATGAAAACAATCTGCTGCAGAATAGAAACAGGATTGATTACTTCAAATAAAATCATATATTGTTTCTATCAACAGCATGATTATGCTGGTGATTTAATCTGGGATAAAGATAGGCACTAGTTTTTTATAGTCTGATGAAACTAGTGGTTTTTTCCCCACTGGTTTTGAGGAGCTTCAAGATTCAGTAACAAAATATAGTTGTTTCAGTTACAAGTTCTGCTTTTGCTGCCAATTTCAGGAAGATTCTCTAAGGCCATATTTCACACTAGCATGAATGTGGTTTTTTAGAATATTTCCATCCACAACCAAAAATGTGTGTTACATGAGTGTGAACATGTCATAACAACTTCCGTGTTAACCCATGTGAGAGCCTCTCCACAAATAACAAATTGAGAAAAACTCAGGCTGAGCAGAAAGAGGGATTTGCATAAAAGAAGAGTTTTAGCATCAGTGTTGTGTTGCCTTCATTTGGCAATAAAGTGACTTTAGCTGAGGTCAGTTATACCTTTCCCTTCCAAGAGATTACAGGTAACAAATGTCTATGCCAGCCAAAGATTTTAATCTTTTGATAGGATGTCATTTTGGGAACTGCTGAAATGCTCCACTTAATATCTTGCAAGATGCAGTTCCTTTCAGGGTTCAACATGATCAATTTTATTGATGTTTCAAGACTTTCATTCTGTCCACAAAATTGAGTATGGCTTGGAGTATACTGGCTCTGCCAACTACTGTGAAACAAAGATTACATAAAAAGTTTCAATCTTGGCAAAAGAGTAGTTGCTCAAAAATTTCTTTGTGTCACAATGGTTACTGTGAAGAATCCTGACTTCTAAGCAACTTCAATTTTTGAGTCAAGGTATATGAAGTCAGTCTTGGGTTTACTTAGATGATCTTCTCCTACAAATTGTCATTGTGCTTGTTTGTTATGCTCTCTCCTCCAAACATTTTTAGTTTTCCACAAAATAGTTTTGGGGTGAATTTGTTCAATGCACTTCATTTTGTCTGGATGCCCCAATTAAGAATGAAATATGTGTTTATCTAGATATGCTTAGTTGAAGAGGCAAAGGAAATTGTGTAACTCTTCATGTGCATATTCAATAGTTTGTTGCTTATGGTACTGTTTTATATTCTAGCTTAGAAGCCTGAATCTTCCGCTTTGAGCTCTCAGAATTATTTTCTGACAAAAGTTGAACCTTTCTGACCTGTAAAAATGCTTATAAACAGATGTTTGCAAGGTCTTGTAAGAAAATCAGTCTGGTACAATTGCAGTAAAGTGCTTCTTATCATTTTCTTCCTTCCCTTTTGTACTCACACCTTTACTCTTATAGAATATTTCCTCATCTAGTATTTAATAGTTAAGTAAAAATTTTCTTTCAAATTCTGGTCTTAAGTTTTAATTCTGCACTTCACTTTGTCCCTCTCAGATTTCTTAAAAGCTCCTGCAGTTTTGGCATATGTGCCTCCATAACCCAAATCCAGCAATTTTGGTTGTTCCGTGGTATACTCTATATTCTTTTCATGCATTCATGTTTGTTCTTTTGCAGCCTCTGGGAAAATAACATTCATTTATTTGAATATGGGAGGCCATTTAAGGCTATATTTGTCTGTTAGAAAGCTCTTTTTGCTCTGTCTTTCATGTTAACAAATTTCACAGAAGACAAACCCATAGTGCTATGAACATGTTGTGAAATGCGTATTCGAATAACAATGTTGAAGAAACTAACCAGAGGCAAAGATCTGTCACAAGTCTGCTTAATTACTGTCTCATTCACCAATTTTCTTTGCATTATTTAAAAGACTGTAAAATCAAAACACAGATTTCTAGAGCCTGTGTGCCTGATTAAAAGTAATAATAGCAGTTGTTAACGATCAGACTCAGGACAAGCAAGTTCATGCCTAAGCCCAAACTTGCAAATGCAGTTTTAATGTGCAAAAAAATTGTGACACATTCTTCAGCAACAGCATGAAACCTAAACCCTGCCCAGTGAGTAGAGCATGCTGTCTTGCAAGGGAGACAAGAGCTTTATGAATTTTACAGTTTGACAGACTTTAAGATAGCTAGTTCCCCAAGACTTAGTCCTGTTCACAAAATTCTTTGATATCTGGCCGATTTGTCTAAAAATACCATTTATTAGACACAGAACATAACAAACATACACACATAGAACAGATTGACACACATAAACACACAAAGAATACATAATTGCAACACTATAATAGTTAAAAATGCAATTATGGGGTAAAACCTTGCTTGAACTATAAAAATAGTTAAAAATGCAAGAAATGCTTGTTTGAACTATAATGCAAGTTAAGAAATGCTTGCTTGAGCTAGCTGAAATGCAAGTTAAGAAAAGTACCTATAAGTTAGCCAGAATAATACAATTTAGGAAACTCAAATGATCTTACCAAATCCAATTTGGAGCTGGAATACATTAAGATTTCCTCACTCAATCCCAGGGAAGTAACCACAGGGCTGCATCCAACCCTGGGGAGAAGACCCCACTTCATACTCCGATGTCCATGTAGAAAGGCTTCTACCTTTCTGAGGTTTCATGGTGTTTTTTATAGGAAAAGAGTATGTGGATTTGCAGTCACTCACAAATTAGTCACATTCTCTCAGTGTCTCACCTTGGCCTTCCAGGCGCCAGGACTAGATAGCCAGGATTAAGTTTATCAACTTAATCTGAGCCATTCACCTCTAGCCAGCGATCAGGGAGAGAGAGAAGGGGGAGGGGGGGAGGTCCTGCCACACATGCTATATCTAATACTTGTTCAACTATAATATCTTTTAGAGATACTATCTCAAGCCAGCAAGAATACCAGGATACTTACAGCACTGTGAACAGAGCCAAGAGCTTTTGGAGAAAGAAATCTTAAACCACCATCAAGCTCGTCTGTAATTTGTTCACTTTGTCACCTTTTATGTTGTTTATTACAGTGCCCTCCTCATCAAGAGCCTTCATCACTCCTGCCCTGTCCTTGAGGTTTCACTTCAAGCACTGAAATGGTGACAAACTGCCACACAAAGGACAGTCTCCCATTTCCAAGCCAGCACTTTCCATCTGCTGTTTAGCAAGGGTTCGTGGAAAAATAGCCAGTCCAAATGCTCCTATTAAAAGTGAAAATAATTTCATTTATGCATAAAACCACATTAGCCTTATTTAGCAGAACCCATGTTCCTCAATGTGCGGAGTATTTGCTCAAGCACTGAATCCTGGCAGAGTCTTGTTTCTAGCCTCAGGCTGTAGGCAGTGTGTAACCATTGGCCTTCTCCTGACTTTGATCATTGCCTTCTCAAACAGTGATGCTTCCATGAGCTCTATGCACAGTTTGAGCATGGCATAATTTCTCAAAACACACATTTTATAGCTAATCTGTGATAATTATAACTTAATTTGGATAAGAGGAGGGTGAGAGGGCAAAAGGTTTAATTGCTGCTGCGTGGCTGGAGCTTTGTACCACCATCAGACAAAGTGCTGTATAATTTTTTTGTAGAGTTTTACCTTGTAATATCTCTAATGGTGTGACATCCCTAACTAGTTTTCCATGTATGTTTGCAAATTTCATTGTTAATAACAATCTTAATCTGGTATTCATTAGCCTGTTAATTATATGGTCATTTAGAAATGCTTGCTTCCAATTAGCTTTAATGACAACATCAGAATAATTTTTCTGGGCTGCCATTTTTGTGCAACACTTTGCCATTTAAACTGCCTGCTGTTCTATCTTAATTAAATTTAATAACAGTGGTGCTAGTTTATAGGGGACTTTTTAACCTCATTTAATATCAGATCATTTATACTAGTTAGAAGTAGGCACTGAAGATGTTTGCACTAATGCAATTACTTTTAAAAGAAGCAAACTTCACTTTTCAGATTATTTTAATTAAGGCAAAATCCCCATGAAAGAGCAAACTCCCTACCTGCGCAAATGTGTAGAAACATTAGGGGGTTTTCTAAGTACAATGAAGATACATTTAAAAATCAGCAACATGAAGAAACACTTCTGCACTAATATAAAGAAGGAAGACATAACTTTTGTTTGTTTGTTTTAATAAAGAAGAAAATGTCAGTGTCATTAGTGACTCAGTACTGCCATTCAGACCGAACTTCAGGCAGGGAATGCAGCATTTTTTATCTTGGAAAAGCTTCACAGGGCCTGAATAATATGCTTAGCCTTATGCAGCACCCTTGAAGTTCCACCGTGAGACTAGAATAATGGTTCTCATTAAAAATAATTATCTTTTTAGGCTATGCAAATTTAAAGCCCGTCAGAGAATCTTTGCAGGCCATTACAGAAAATCATAGAAAAGTAGACTGAAAGAGATGCTAGAGGTCACCTAGTCCATCCTCCTTCTAAAGCAGGCTGTCTACACCAATACCATTTCTGAATAAAAGTTTGCTAGTACTTACAGTCCTATTGTGATAAGAATTTGTGTTTATTACACACCACAAAAGTATAACAGGTAGTTTCTGCTCAGCTTTACTGAATTCTCTAAATCTTGCTGTTAGGATCAAAAGTCACCATTAGATCTGGTCAAGAGTTTCATAGAATCATGATATCGTATAGGTTGGTAAAGACCTTTAAAGCATTGAGTCCAACCATTAATCCAACCCTGCCAAATCCACCAATAAACTATGTCCCCAAGGGCCACATCTACACATCTTTTAAATACCAACACGGATGGTGATTTTTCTGCTTCCCTGGGCAGCCTGTTTCAGTGCCTTTTTCAGTGAAAAAAAAATCCTAATATCCAATCTAAATCTCCACTGGTGCAACTTGAAGCTGTTTCCGCTTATTTTGCTTATTAGTTGGGAGAAGAGACCAACCCCTACCTGGCTACAAGCTCCTTTCAGGGAGTTGTAGAGAGTGATAAGGGGAGGCTGCCCTGAGCCTCCTTTTTTCCAGATTGAGCAAGGCCAGCTCCCTCAGATGCTCCACATCAGACTTGTGCTTCAGACCCTTTCTTACAAAAAAAAAAAAAAAAGTTCTGTTTCTCCCAATATGCACAACAACAACTCTTGGTTTCCTAGGACGACATGCCACAAGCCCTCTGTCTTACACATTGCCACGTGTCTGGCTTCTTCTTAGCTTCACACAATTAATTAATTAATTTCCTTTTTGGTTTAAAATGGTGAGGTTAGCCCAGTGTTTGTAGCTTGTATATATTAGCTGTGATGGGCTAAGTTCCTTGCATCTGCTTCTGCATCTACCTGAAAATAGGGCTGAAAGGGGCTGAAGGAGGAGAGGTGTCCTGGGCAGCAGAGTTCTGGCTGTTGTGCAAGGGGGGTTCCTTTTGACAGACAGGAAGGGAAGGCTCGAGGATGCAGCTGTGTGGCACCAGCGTGGGTCCTGCGCTAAGTGGGCTGACTCACGTACCAGACACAATTATTCTGTAGCTCTCCCTGGGCTCACTTTATCTGTCTGGGAAGCTGGCACAGCTGCATCACTCCTGCTAGCTTGTGAAGACAGGCTGAAGTATCATTTTTCCATAGTCTTTTCTGCAGGGAGTTGTCCTCATAAATTCTGTCTATTAAAACCCAAGCTGAGCATTCATCTGTGTCCTTGTCTTTCTGCAGTGTGTAGGAATCTGCCAGGGTGAAAATTATGAGTCAGAGTTACACCTAAGGCTGTCCTGGACTAACTGTGAATATCTTTTCTGTGCTGGCCTGTGCAGCTGCAGCAGAACAACAGCCTTTAAACCCAGATGTATTACTCCCCTGCACTTCCACCCCTGCCCTTAAAAAAAACCAGGCTTTGTTCCTTCTGCTTACTCTGTGTTCTCTCCTAGTTCTGTGGCAATTTCCATTTCAATACATTTTTCTTCACAGACTCTTGGGTTACTAGTTTTTCATCCAATATTTATTTTAAATATGAATTGTAATTCTATGTTTGCTTTATAGAAAAACTCATCTTACTACAGTGCGTCTTCCCAGTAGATCTTTCCTGTTACAACACTGAGTGTTTTTTCTTAACTTACAGTAATAAAGAAAATGTGTCTCTACGTTAGACCCTATGAGTAGTCATGGAAAAATTTAGCTTGGAAAAGACCTTTAAGATCACTGAGTCCAACTGCCAAAAGGAGCAAATTTAAGGAAAATTTGCCTAGCAAAGGGTCATGAGGAATAGCTTTGTGACTGCAGCTGTTTCTCAGTGTACTTTAGGTGCTGTTGGTATCTTGCACAGCTGAGTGCCTTCAAGTGGCAGATGGGATTGCAGAAGCCTTTCCTGAGATCAGGAGACAAGAATATACTTTTAGGCACATTGAAGTGAAAATTAGCTGTGAAAGTTAAAGGCAGATA
Organism: Entomyzon cyanotis; assembly: GCA_024500445.1. Lineage (NCBI taxonomy): Eukaryota > Metazoa > Chordata > Aves > Passeriformes > Meliphagidae > Entomyzon > Entomyzon cyanotis. The sequence goes on along the minus strand of JAKEPQ010001007.1, from coordinate 6,589,766 downwards.
GAAGCTGAGGTTTAAATAGTCCTCAGTGAAACTCAGAAGCAAATAAAAATGAAAAGCAACTCAGGATTACAAATTAAAGGGAGGAAAGTGAATTCAGGATTGGTAAAAAAGCAGGCAGGGAAGAAATTCCTGCAATATGATGTCAGTTTGATATATATCCATCTGTTAAGTTTGCCTGAGCTCAATAGCATGTAATAGAATAGTTTGAACCGTACTAGCTTTATAAGCAAGTTTTATTGCTCAAAACTTCAAAATCAAAATCACGATGCGAAGGTGGAACACTAACTCTGTCTTGTGTATGTTGTAAGATTTTTTTTTTTTTTTTTTTTTTGTCCAGCCTAGGAAACCTCTGGCATTTCTTACCCAGCTTTCAGAATAATTTTTCAGATAGATTTTTTTCTTCTGTTTCTAAAAAGAAATGAGAATGTGCATGAAGCATAGCTTGACAGTTAAAGGACACCGTTAAAGACTTGTCACAGTTTGCAGCAAAAAATTGAACATTTTCTAGTTGGAGCTCAGTCCACAGAACAGTGGACTGTAAAACAGCTGTAGCTAGGGAATGCAAGTGGACAGGAGACTGGACAGTAAATGTTTAATGTGGGACATCCTCCCTGAAGTATGTCGTTGTGAAATTTATTGCGGTTTCCCTTCCCTTTCTGTTTCTTACTGTGGAGTGTGCCCAGAATTAGCATTATTTAATAGAACATTTAACAGAGGTTTTTAGAGTGTAATTCTGAGGTGACACAGATTGTGTGTGGTCTTTCAGACAGACTCATTGAGAGAATTGACACTTTGAATAACAGGTATTTCAAGGTGCGAAGTACCCTAAATTCCAATTAATGATGTGACAGCCAAGAACAGCAAGGACCATACAATGCTGCATAATAATGCCATGCACCTGTACAGACATTATAATAAACTAGGAAACTAAAAGTAGAATTCTCTGCATGTTTGTGTCTCTCATGGGGAACCTCCTTGGTTACCAAGAGAAATACTGAGGACTTGGAAATGGCTTAAATCTAGGATTTATAAATGAATGTAAGTAAATATAGGCCTACCTCAGCCTTTTCCATATGTACAGCTAAAGTGTGGCCTCACCTGTTCTCTCTTCTGACTGAATGCTGACATGGAGATATGCCACCTACCATGAACATCTTTTCCATAAAAAATTTTCTGTAAAAAATTTTCTGTCTCCACTACAAAGGCGGCTCTTTCAACACAAGCTAGAGGAGAAGTTTTTTCTGCTCCTTTTGACTTCTAATATAAATAGCAGAATAAAGGGTCAGGTTCCTATCAAAACCGTTTTTAGCAGTGATTTTACTAGATGCTACAAGACCTTTCTAACTTGAAGGTGAATTGTTCAAAGACATTGTGTGAAAGCATTTGGTTACCTTGTGACTAAGGCATCATTTCTTCTTAACTCTGCTTTTGTTTTGGGAGCAGAGAGCAAGGCTGTCCTCAAAGAACTGATGCTCTTTGGTAGTAATGAGTGTACCTAAATTCTGTGCAGATATCCAGTGTTATTGAACTTTCAGCTAATAATTTCTCTTTGATTCTCTAAGTATAAATAAGGTTGTCCATGTTTGTATAACCTCTGGAAATCAGAGGAGTTTTTTGTATCTATGTCTTTTCCTGTTTTCAGTTTCTTGGGCATGAATACATGCTGAGGTACCAACTGGGAATTTTAAGATTCTGGACTTCTCAACATCTCTCTCTGTTCAAATCCATGGCCTAGAGCTCTCTAAAGTTTGATTAATTACATCCTCCCTTTCAATAGAAACCAGTGTCTCACACCTTCCTATTAAAAAGTCAGTTGTTTGGCATTCCTGTAAATACTGCAGCTCCAGATGCAAAGTACAGTGGGAGACCCCAGTTGAATTCCTGGGCCTCTGAGTTAATGTGCTTAATGCTTGAGCTTTGAACTGCTTTGGGATGAAGGTGACCCTTTTCCTTGTGAGACTGTTGCCACTCGATTGTACTCTTCCTAGAAGGCGATATGTGTGACCAGAAACAGGCATAATAGCCCTACAGAAATATTTTAATGAGTAAACAAGGTCCAAGGTTGTTTGTGACTCTTGTCTGAAGGAGGAAAATAAAATCTGTCTGGAATGCAACAGGTTGTTCTGATCCCATGCCCTTGCTGCCTACAGCTCTTGGCACAGACTGAGGGAAGAGTGTGCTTAGATAACCTGTCTGCTCCTGGCCAGGGGAGGCAGAACAAAAAACCTGAGCATCTCGGAGCTGGGAGGCTCAAATGTAAAATGTCAAGAGAATGACGTTAACATAGCGTCTTGCAGAGAACTGGGTTTTGTGGTGCAGGAATGTTCTGGGAGAACAGCTACTGGATGGAGACTTTTGATCTTGCTTTTGAAATCCCACCCAACCCAGAGAGTGAATTAGGAATGCAATTTGGTGTATGTCTGGAAACCTAATTGCAGATACCTGGAGAAACATAAAGTTGAGTCTAGTCAAGAAAAGAAGGAGGTGTGAAGTTTAATGTTTAAAATGCTGGTTAGCAGCAGCATGCCTGCAGGGGGAAAGAGGAAGGGGTGGGAGGTATTAATTACAGCTTTGGGCATAAACACTTACATTGCAGTATCATTGTTGATGTTAGCCTTTTCTTGAATCCAGCTTCATAAATACATGAGCAGTAGGGAGAAAATATATTCAGATTGTTTAGGATGCTATTGCACTGACAGTCAAGCTCAAGGAAAGATGCTGACAACTCAAAGTTCAGAGGAAAAACTTAGAGACCAGAGTAGGGGTACAACAAAATGCCAGGGTTTGTAGGTTCTTTTAAAATGCAGATTGGCTTGTTTAGACTTTTCATTAAAAAAAAAAAAACAACATTACAGCTCAAATCCAATAATTTTGGGACTTTCTGGTACAGAAATAGTAATATTAATTTTCAGATTCAGCAGCAGAAATTGTCCAGTAACACTGACTGCAATACTTTTATCACTGCATTTACTGCTATTGTTTGATGTGCAGTGGGACTTCTGAAAATTAACTTTCTTTCCTATTCTTTAATTATCTGAGGTTTTTCCCATCTATTTCTGTTACCTTGGAAACTGTTGTAAAGCCATATGCTACAAAGCCAGAGCAATAAGACATCTGGAGACAACTTTGGGCAATGTATAGCCAGCTGGCTGAAAAGATTTCAGGAGACGAATCTTCATGCTTGAAAGAAAGAAAAAGAAAGAAAAAAATTGTGAAAAAAATAAAAAAGCAAAAGCTTAAGTGCAAGTATATTTGAAAGCTTTTAAAACATCTCTGTTTAGAGAAGACCAAAATTGTTGCTTATGATAAAATTGTTTGTGTTGAAAGAGACCTTTAAAGTTCATGTAGTCTAACCCCCACTGCCATGGGCATGGATCTGGTCACTCTTTGTGAATCCCAGCACAGAACTTGCACTATATTTACTCAATGCATCAATAAAAGGTGTGATTTTGTTTGGATTTTCTTCAAGATAATTTAGTTTTTTATTGCTCATAAATCCTTTTTTTAGGATTGTAGCAATATCTTCATGCACTTTTTGATAATATATAAAATTGGAAAAACTCTTCTGTCTAAATGCAGGAACGGAAACTGTCTGTCACTGATAACTTGCTTATTATCTTCTAACTGCAACAAATGCTGCCTTAATTTTTTCCCCCTAGTCTTTCCAGATGATTGATTTTAAATTTCTGTGCAATGAAACTCCATGATTAGCTGCTAGACTGCTGGTTTGAGACAGGATACTGCTAGCACAGATTTCTCAACAAATTTTGACTTCTTTTCCTGCTGTCACCCCTACCTAGCTTAATAACTTCTGTGCTTTCAAATATTTACACTCTTTAGCAAGTATAGAACTGCTGCTGTTGCAGATGAATGCCCCAAGCAGTCCTTTGCAATGCAGCCTTCATCTGGGAGTCCCTGGATGGGGTTTTAACAATGCAAATGAAATATATTGCCACTTCAGAATAAGCTTCCTATAGGAAATATTCCTCCTTCTTTCTCAAAGTGGGTGCTAATTTATTTGGTTTTGAATGATAGCCGTCAGGTACTCACCAAAATCTTGGCAATATTTTTCTCTCTCATGATTTCTATGCAATTCCAGCCTGCCGTATGCGGTCCCTTTATACAGGGTAATTGTTCTACAGGTTTTTCAGAAAATCAGATTTTCAGATAAGTGTTAATATTGACCTACTTAGTTCTTCTCTTGGAAAACTCTGGAAGACTTTTTGCAATTGTGCTGTTTCACAGGAAATATTTAGTCATTTGAAAACATTTCTCATGTTTTTCATCTTTAAGAAAAAAAAGCTACAGGTATAAAGTGAAAATATATTTAATGATTTCACTACTCTTGGAAATACTTTCTGAAATTACTACAGGAAAATGAAAATACAAACATGAATGTTAGTCAATAAGGTCTAAATTTTTGGTCTATTTTTAATGTATTTGTCCAGCAAAAATAACGTTTTACTGTATTTAGGAAGGGTGTTTTGGCTTACTTATTAGATTGAAACTGCCCCTCTGATTTTGCCATCATGATCTGTTTAAATAAAATGTAATTAGAAACCACATAAGGGGTTTGCTTTCTTAATTGATTAATAGCAGTCTTTGATTTGATTGCATAACTGATACCAAAAGACCTCTTTAAAAAGTCTCTATCTGAGTTTGTGCATATAAATCATGAATGTTAGATAGTCAATCTATAGTAATTTGCTGAGGATACTGTAAAACAGGTCTAAGCTGTATCCCTAGGCGATCCTGTGTCTTATCGCAGAATAAAAGAGGGCAGGTTTGCATGGAGGAGCAGTATCTCCTCTTAGATCAGCTGGTAAAAGGACAGGGCAACTGTGGCTAGCACAGGTCTTTCTCGTGAGAACATTTTGCTACGTTTCATAAACAAAGATAAAGTTTGGATGTTTTGCAAACAGCATCTCCAGATTAGGGCAGTTCGGGCTTGGCCAATTGGGCCTAGGGGGAGGTTTCTGGCTGACCAATCTGGGTGACCTCTGAAAACTCTATATATATGGAAATCAAAATAATAAAGACACCTTTTCTCTTTTCTTGTCTGAGAACCTGGGCTTTCTCTCAGCTAGCGGCTCAACAGCGACAGGCAACCTTCTAGACACTTTCTTCTGAAGCAGTTGCAGCAAACACAATCTAGCAGAGATCAGGAACAAGTGCTGGGAGTCAAGCAGCTCTCCTGGGTTTCCAGAGGAAGCAATTTATGAGAAAAGGGAACTTTGCACTTGCAGAGAACAGTGTGATAATAGAAAGGAGAAAAGGAACATAGTGTTAGGCCACCTTGGCTGAATCAACTCTAGTCTTGCCACTTTTCTTGAATAGAGCCTTGATCCTAAAGCACTTCCATTACTTTCTCAGAGGCACTGGAACAGAGGAATTACTGCATTAAAAATAACATCAAAACGCTGCTCTTATCATCAGGTTTCCTTTGTGCACCAAGAAGCCATCCATTGTACCATCTTTGTTCTTTGTGTTGGCCAGAAACAGCTTTTCAGGATGATTTAGTGTCACCAAAGTACCTGAAAGTAAGAAAACACAGCAGTGAATGGCCTGGCAGCTCTGTTGTCGGACATTAGAGTATTGGTACTGCATTTACTGTGTCCTGCTGATGGATTTTCATTATTGAATTATGTTGGCCAAGATCTGACAAAGCTGAGCAGTGTCTTGCAATCAGGTGACAGCATTTCTGGGAATAGGCTTTAGAATGCCTAACATGATGTGATATGGCTCTGGCCATTTTATGTCAGTCTCAACAAATGAAATGGAATCCTTTCCGTAAGTTATTTCACTCTTTTACTGTCTCACTGTTCATATATATCTTAAAGAAATCTAAGAGATATTTAGCCCTAGATGGCATTCCCTTGGCAAGATTGGAGAATATGTGTTAAAATGCCAAGCTGGTGCGGTCTGTACAGTGCTACTGCTTGCAAAGTCTGAGTCTCAGAATTCTAAGCTTTAGCAGTAATCCAAGTGTCAGAGAGAGGATATATGGAAATGTTTTCTTAACTGCTTTTCAGTAAATTTTTAGCAGTTTTAGGCTGCGTGTTTACTACCACTTTCTTCTGCCCAGTGTCTTGAGAGATGGTGATTCTGCAGTACCATGCAAGTGTTTAGGGATGTAGGTGGCCTTGCCCTTCTGTAACTGCTTACCCTGGAGAACTGGAAAAATAAAATACTTGACACTATTAGCTGCAGGCCTAAGTGGGTCATGCTGTGCAAATATCTCTCATTAAAAATACAATAGATGCTGCTCTATTTGAGAAAAAGGCACTTAACTACAAGTACGAGAAATGTGTTAGAATATAATAAGCACTTTTATACCAGAGTGCAACCGCTGAGTAAATGCCCACAAGGAAAGGGTTAGTACAGTAAATCAGCACATGTGAAATGTCTGTGCTTTCAAAACAGGGCTGAAATATAATATGCTGGATTTTTCCTTTTTTTTTAATGGAAAAGTTAATTCCATTTTCAGGTACTAAAGATGACAGAACAGATATTACATCTCCAGCTGCTTTAAATTTGCATGTGTTACAAACTCTCAAAGCAGCTAATAAAAACTTTTTTTTTTTTCTCCTTCTTCACTGTTGTGTCCTGCGTCTAGAGTTCTATGTTTCTACTCTTTCTGATAATCAGTACTAGCAATTACTGTTCCTGTTCTGGTAGCATTTGTGACAATAAACCAGTAGTTTGTAGCTACTTCTATAAAGTTTGACAAAAAGGTTAAAAAACTGGCACCAATAGTTTGGAAGTTTCAACATAAATGACCTGAAGGAAATTGTCGCTGTTGAGCCGCTAGCAGAGAGAAAAAAACCGGGTTCTCAGGCAAGAAAAGAGAAAAGTGCCTTTATTATTTTGATTTCCATATATATAGAGTTTTCAGAGGTCACCCAGATTGGTCAGCCAGAAACCTCCCCCTAGGCCCAATTGGCCAGGCCTGAACTGCCCGAATCTCGAGACGCTGTTTGCAAAACATCCAAACCTTATCTTTGTTTATGAAACATAGCAAAAATGTTCTCACGAGAAAGACCTGTGCTAGCCACAGGAAATCAATAAATAAAGCTCAGAAACTTGGCTGACACAATCACCAGCAACAATGACCTAAAGCAAATTTGCTGCTGGTGACCAGATCAGCCAAGTTTCTGAGCTTTGTCTAAAGGCTAGGAGAGAACTTTGTGGACAAAAGTCTTTTACAATATGCTGCTTTTTCTAGCATGGATTGGAGCTCTTTAAGAGTTTATTAAAGATTCAGTTTAGGACAGAATATGACAATCAGAGATCAATTTAGTGCCAGTTTATGCTTTTGCCTCATGGTTTCCCTGTAGTACACATGTGACTTGTTTAAAGGCTCACACATACTTCAAAGCAGAGTTCTCACTGAGCTTTCCTCAGATGGATGAGGTGAGCTTTATGAGTGTTTTTCTCAATGTCTGTGAGAAAAAAATGGTGACATGGGGTAGCTGGTGCTACTTCCCTGATATTTTTGTGTGCTTTTGACATAAAATTATATTATGGAGCTAGGTGGATTTTTCTGTAGATTTCCTCTTCAGGATGGCAGCTATAATTTTTCTTTATATTTCCAGCCATTGCAGGATGACAGTAGCACAGTCACTGGAGTGTTTTATTTGCTGCAATTGCCAGCATATTTTCCTGCATGCACTGGGATTCAATTAGCACGTGTTTTCACTTCACTGAAGTCATTGTTATTAGCACTTATTTTCCTAACAGTGTGTGTTACATCTCATGCTGAACAGTCTGAATATAAGGATGTCCCAAGATAGCAGGTAATGGACAAATTTAATGGATTAAATTAATGCCTGTTGTAGACTGAACAGCTTCAACTAGAATTATCTCAGAAATTAACTCGACCCAATGTGTGAACAGAACAGTTATTATCAAGAGTACTGGTGATATCTTCCCTTTCCCTTCTATTATTAGAACTATAATACAAACTTTAGTCCTTGTGAGAGTGAATAAGGAGACATCTGCCCTCACTGAAGTCAAAGTCAGACCTGTTCTTCATACGTATAACCAGACACTTAGCTGATGCTTTCAGCCCAGCTGATTCCAATGCATCTGCAAAATCAAGCACCATTCTGTAATGTCCTCCAAGAAATCAACATTACAGCAAGTTTGCACAATGCTCTTGGCACCTAATTACTCAATTTAATGTGTCATCTGTTAGTCATATGTACAGGGCAGAAAGGAGATTAAATGTCCAACCTGCCTTGGAGATGGTAAAGACTGAGACTAGTTGTGATAATATGACCCTGAAATTAGTAAAAGTAGCAAAAATTGCTTGACTACTGGTTAATAGTTAGATGCCCTCACTTTGCTTGGTTGATCTAATGCCTGCCGCTTGTCACCCCCACCCTTTCTTTCTTATTTTATTGGGTTTGAGGCAAATTCATTTTAGTAATGAGGAACCTACTATCACAGTACAAGAGCTTTTACTCTTGCAAATCAAATGTCAGGTAGTCTATCACTACCAGGCTCTTAAAAAGTAAATTTAAAAATACAAAACACACAAACAAACAAGCAAAACCAACCACAAACAAAACAAACAAACCAAAAAACAAACCCACCAAACAAAAAAACCAAATCCAAAGACTTTTGGTAGTCTGAAGCAAATGAACTTACCTTTGTGATTTTTCCTGAATTATGGGTTGCCATGTTGCACCTCTTACTGTGTTGCATTTCCTTGGCAAACTCTGCCACAGGATGAAGTTTGAGGAATTAAGTAAAGTAACAAAATGCTTTTTTTGGCTTATATTTTCTTCAGGGTGCATAAATTGAATATTTGGATTTCTTCTTTTCCAATCAGTGCAATGTAGCTTCTTTGCTCAGTCTGAAGAAAAAACTAGAGAAAGGCAATTATGATACTTTGGGAGAAAACTTTCTTTTCTAGAGGAAATTTACTGCATTCTAAAGATCTTAGTTTAGTACCAATACTTAAATGTTTTTCAGTGATGAGTAGAGTAACAACTAATGCAATCTCAAAGACCATGGAAATAGCTTAAGAAGATTGTTTTGCGATTTTTCCCTGCTTAGCAAAGTAGTTCTTTCGCAGTCAGTCTACGATATCCTCAACCATTTTGCAATTTGATAATAATATAGGGGTTGATGTCTCAGTGAGAAGTCATCCTTAAAAGGGAAAACCATCAAATGAAAAAACAATAAAGAAAAAAATACTAGCAACATTCATTTGCTCATAACAACAGAAATCCTAGCTTTTGAGCCCTGTGAATCTTAATCTCATTCCAGGCAAAAATTGGTATGGGACTTGGCTTTCAAAATAGGTGTTAAAAGTCTTATACATTAGGACAGCATTTCTGTTGCTATTCAGTGGAAAAAGGCTAATGAACTACATGCTGTATCATTTTCCTGAACTGGGTCCTTCTCAGTCTACTGTGTTGCATATTGAAGTGTTTTAATAAGCTCCTTTACAATGGCATCTCAGCTTTCAGGTAGCACCATCCACTCCAAGGGAGGCTTTTCCATGTGTTTGCTTACAGCTCTGAAGTATTGGAATGTTTTCCCCCAAAAGAAGGCTTTGTTTTAAGATAACCTTCAAAAACCAATAGCAGTCTAAGATATATAAGAGGAACAGAGACTCTAAAGATAACAAATTCTGTCAGTCCCTGAGTCTCTTTTGTGCCCTTTGAAAATTAAGGTTACCAGAGAGGGAGCTTTTTCCCTGAGGCATTTCCTTTATGTTTTCCAAATGTTGCTTCATCAGAGACAAATGGTCAGAGCCATTGAAGAATCCTCTTACAGATGCAGATTTTTTTTTCTTAAATATGTTTCCATGTTTAGCTGCATTCCTGAAGCTGTAACGGAGACAAAGCATCTGTAAACGTTTTGCTTATAGAGTTCTCCACAGCTCAAACTCAAACAATTTTCCTTCAAGATGCATTAGAAGCAAGATGTTTCCAAGTGTGACAATGGTTGCTTTGCATCATAAGCAATTAATCTGGTTCATGTGAAATATTCCTTAGTTGGCAAGGAAACACACTTCCAGCATTCCCTTGCACAAAATTCAGCAGGAGTTCAACAAACTGCAGTTCAGCTGCTGAAGCACAGTCAGCTTGGACTGCTTTGGGTATCTATGTTTCACTCATTCCACTATCCATTTTATTATTTCCTACAGTCGACTAAAGCAGAAAAGAAAATAGGAGACCAGAAAGAAGGGAGAATTCAATGGTTCTGGAGGACTAGAAATGACAGGCAGGACAGGGTATGATAAAAATTGAAATTGTATATACTTAAAGCAAATTGAAGCCCATGTGTTTGTGTTTTACACAGGGCAAGCTTCCCATCCAATGGTCTCAATCATGTCTACAGATGAGCTGACTGAAGCTATGAAGTCATGGTGTACCACAGGCCTATTTACAAAAGGTGCTTCAGACTCAATGTTTACATGTGACTGAGTAGTGTATAATTTCTTGATGTTTCTTTTGAACCCTTCCCTTTTCTTTCTCTTTTTTCCCTGTCTTTAGAATCTCTTTGTTGAGAAGTTTGCCTCTCCACAGGATCCTGACTTTTGTTGCCAGACAATTGAAGCCTACATAGGATCATTGTTACACTGGGAAGCACACTTCTATTCTTGCTGCCAATGGTATAGTTAAGAAAAACTGTTCTTCCATGCTTAGACTGGCAACAACAGAGACAAGTGGCAAATTTAAATGAGCCATTACTGAAACACAATTTCAGAAATGCAGAAAATCAATCTAAGCTTTCTCTTCATAATGAGCTGATTCTCTTTTTTTATAGCAACAGATCAGTTGGTAATAGCAGGTGATACCATATTAAAGAGAAAAAAAGAGGAGAGAAAAATGAGTTGAAACCTCTCCAACACTAAGCTTTGTAATATTAAACCAAATTTCCTAGTATGCAATAGGTTAATGGTTCCGAAATGCAAACAGGAGTGAGTTGGCTCAATAACATCTTGCTAAGCAAAACAAGAACACCGACCAAGGAGATGACTGGGATAAATGCTTAATTTATTAAATGTAGCTATTTGATTTTTTTCTTGTTTTGAAGAAAACCACAAAGGCAGCTATAGTATCCACATACCCCTCTCCAAGTCTATTGTACATGTAGTCAATGTGTATTTAATCACAAGAGTATGCAGAGTGTAATATCTTCCCCACTTGAAATATTTTAAGCACAAATTCAGCAACTTCAGGCTTATTGAAGAGATACTAATATCGATGCACATTGTCCCAGGGACTCTTTAAACATAAGTCTCCAGTTTGGGCATAGGTGGTTTGCTGTGATTTAAACCAAAGGACTGCCAAAACTACATAAGCTAAAAAAAAATTGTCTCTCCTTAACATTCATTAGGCCCTTTCATTCATCTTGCCTCAACATCACTGCAAAACTTTCTGTAGAGGATGGGGGAGGCTCCACTCCAGATGTCTCCAGTGTAAAGAGCTTTCCCTTCCTTTTTGGCCTCAGGCACTGATCTTAAATCAGGCTATGATTGCCAGACAGTGGTGGAGATTAATATCAAACATAGAACTTCCCTGAGAGACTATTAAATCAGTGTTGACCTGATTTTAATAACACATAGTATTTCCATGGATTGCAAGCAAGTAAACAAGCTTTGATAAATACCATGCATAAATGGACTTTGAAACAAAAAAGAATGTTAAAAAGTCAGAAAGGATACAGAGGCTATTTTCTGAATGGAAAGAAAAAAACAAGGGGGTGTTTTGTAGAACAGCACTTTATTGAGTTAGAAACTTCCTGTATCACTAACGTGCAATTTCTTGTCTTGGACAGCTCTGCCATAAAATGCTATCAGGAAAGCTTTTTAAAAACATTAGTGTCACACCATGCTGGGATCAACTGGGAAAAATGTACTTCAAAAATCATGCAAGCAACCTGAAAGAACAGAGGAAAGTTGGTCTGGGACTTAGTCCTCTTTTGGATTACACACATGCCAACAGCTGCTAAAACTGAAATATTCTCTGTTACTCTTTTCTTGATTCTTCATGGGAAATACAGGAAGGAAATGGAAGCATCTCTTCAGGTAAATCATATTTGGGATAATATGAACTTCAAAACAACAGAGTTGAAGAACTGGCAGTAGGGCAGTACTAAATAAATACCTTATCCTTCGAGAAGAATTACTAGTTACTCTTGAGTCCAGAGTTGTTGGTGGCATTCCTAGAAATTTTTATACATATATATTTATATTTTTATATATATATAAAGCGCCTATCACCGTATTGATAAACATTCTCTGGAACCACTCTGAGGCCCTCTGAGGGCCAAGTGGGAAGTAACCAACCTTTAATTTTCTGGATTATACTTTGTTCCTTAATGGATATTTGGCCTTACTTAGACAGCTACCCTAGAGAGCAGTCTCTGTGGCAGCTAGTCCTGACCACATGGCCAGCCCTGGAGTGTGATTGTGTGCCTCAGCTTTAGCAAGGCTTTCAGCACTGTCTCTCTCTACATTCACATAGGCAAAATCAAGGAGTGTAGGTTAGGTGAGTGCTCTGAGAACTGGCTCAATGGCAGATCCCACAGGGACATGGATCTCACAGGATCTCACTGGAGGACTGTCACTAGTGGAATCTCCCAAGGTTCAGCACTGGGCCCAGTATTGTTTAACCTGCTCATCAATTACTTGGATGAAGGGGCAGGTGTCTCCTCAGCAAGTTCACTGACAACACAAAAGTGGGAGGAGTGGCTGATACCCCAGAAGGCTGTGAGCCCTTCAGACGTGCCTCGACAGGCTGGAAAGATGGGCAGAGAAGAACCACCTGAAATTCAACCCACTATGGTCTTCCAACCTTAAACTGCTCTGATTGCTGGAAGTGTTTTGGCTCAGTGAAAGTCCAATGGAGAAATACTGTTGCAGGGCCCTCAGCAGTGCACCTGGATGCAGCGCTTGTCCCTGGAAGTGTGCCTGCCATGTGTGTCTGCTGCAGTCAGAGATCTGCCCAGTTCACAGAGCCCTATCCGGTGCTCTGACACGATCAGTTTCTGCCTGGTGCACTTGTGATGTTTTGTTGCCAGCAGACTGTGTATCCACTTTAGGTTGCAAAATAATTGCTCCATGCAATTATATCTACATTTCTACCCATGGGTGTGTCTGGCCATTCGTGTATGCTGTAGACCATTAGTTTTAAAACAGTGCTGCTGTTCCTCAGACTCCTGTAGGGACACAGAACTGTTGCTGCTCTTGTTGCAAAGTATGAGATTTCAAAATCAGTGTCTTGCTCATAGCATGTTTTTTTACTTTGTTTTACAAATTCCAGTTTTTAAGTCCATTCTCACCTTACAGCATTCATGGTAAACCAATAATTTTAAAAGCTTTACAAGTTGTGAGATCCTTATGCAGTAGCTGGTCTTGTGGGTATATAAATGATGGCTCTTATTTCTTTACTGGATATCTGATATTTAGGGAATTTAATTTCTTCTCTGCTGCAGCCTGTAAATACTCAGTCTAATATTCCATTCCCAGCACATTTAATAGTCATCACACCTCAGTACCACTTTTTTTACCTCTCCTTTTTTCAGGTGGGAATGTCATGATGTTTGAGACAATGAGTCTCTCTGGATCTGGTTCAGTTGACATGGGGTTCTTTGGCAGGCAGCTGAGGTTCTGTCTTCCATTAATAATTGTACCTGGTGATGTGGCAAAGGTTTGAATGTCTGATTTGTATCTTCTGTCACAGTAGAAACTCTGTCTGACATCGCAGAAGCCACGGGTTTATAAAGTAGGAAGGGTCATTTGGCCAGGCTGAGAGGCCTCAGGTATTTTTAGTGGCTTTGGGTTGACACCAGCAACTCAGTGGCTTTGGGTTGACACCAACTTTAGAGAAGAGGCTGTGGTATATTTTCTTTGCAGCTCTGCCTGACTTTGGCCAGCTTCCATGTCATGAATCCTTTGCTTGGGCAGGCTGGGATGGACTGGTTAATAGGCACAGGGGGCACTGCTTCTAAACTCAGTCTGCTCCCCTGGAAATTCTCTCCTTAAAATTATAGAGGCTTTTTAGAGCAATCCTCTTTGGGAGAGAATAGAGACTTCCTGATTGCTATTCTCTTCCTCCTTGTATTTCAAATTAAATCTGGTACTTGATTCATTATTCAAGCCTGTGATTTCTCCTGCCCTGTTGATCAGCTACGATTTACATTCTGTACATCAGCCAAAATATGTTCTCAGTCATATATGACTTGCTTTTCTGAGTTGTTTTATTGGCAACCACACGTGGTGTTTAGCACAAAATGAGGCTAATTCTTCCATGTATTTATCAAGTCTAATCCTGCTGCTTTCCCAGTGCTCCTGAGATTGCACGTTAGCTGCAATCAGCTGCCCATTGTTTATCCACCCTAACTGCAGGAACGGCAGAAGACTTTAGCATCCTGACCACTTGTGAGCCATTTCTGCAAGGATTTCTTAAACCAGGAGCAATGCCCCTTTCCTATAATTGCTTCATAACATGGAGCACTTCTTTTCTTTTCTTTTCTTTTCTTTTCTTTTCTTTTCTTTTCTTTTCTTTTCTTTTCTTTTCTTTTCTTTTCTTTTCTTTTCTTTTCTTTTCTTTCTTTTCTCTCTTCTCTTCTCTTCTCTTCTCTTCTCTTCTCTTCTCTTCTCTTCTCTTCTCTTCTCTTCTCTTCTCTTCTCTTCTCTTCTCTTCTCTTCTCTTCTCTTCTCTTCTCTTCTCTTCTCTTCTCTTCTCTTCTCTTCTCTCTTCTCTTCTCTTTTCTCTTTCTTTTCTTTTCTTTCTTTTCTTTTCTTTTCTTTTCTTTTCTTTTCTTTTCTTTTCTTTTCTTTTCTTTTCTTTTCTTTTCTTTTCTTTTCTTTTCTTTTCTTTTCTTTTCTTTTCTTTTCTTTTCTTTTCTTTTCTTTTCTTTTCTTTTCTTTTTCTCCCTTCCCTTCCCTTCCCTTCCCTTCCCTTCCCTTCCTTCCTTCCCTTCCCTTCCTTCCTTCCCTTCCTTCCCTTCCTTCCCTTCCTTCCCTTCCCTTCCCTTCCCTTCCCTTCCTTCCCTTCCCTTCCCTTCCCTTCCCTTCCCTTCCCTTCCCTTCCCTTCCCTTCCCTTCCCTTCCCTTCCCTTCCCTTCCCTTCCCTTCCCTTCCCTTCCCTTCCCTTCCCTTCCCTTCCCTTGAGGTAGTTGTGGTAAGAGGCCCCAGAACTGCTGTTTCCCATAACTCAAAAAATTGCCTCTCAGCTGCATATTTATCTTCCTATGAAGTATGATGTATCCATAGAATATTTCCTGGCCCTTTACACATGCTCAGTTTGAGTTTCTCTTTTCTGCTGGATTTCTTTCAGTGTTAGCCTGTGTACATGTTCCATCTCAGTGATCCTTGCTGAGAAAAAGAGAAGGTGCATCACAAATTGCATTTAAACAAGCCCAGGGACAGAAGTTAAATGCTGTAAGAACGTCAGTGATAGATTTAGCCATATGCTCAACCTTTTTCACCCTACTGGGATTCCGTTCACTGCTGAAGCAAGAGGGAGAGGGGCTAGGGAAATTCCAGCTGTCATTGAAACTCCTCTACTGGTGAAGTTAATAGAAGTATGCCAGGTGGCGTGCAGTACATTGAGCACATTCATTTTCAAGAGTTCAGCTGAGACCACCTATTGATTATATAGTAAATCCAACTTTAAAATTTCTAAATTGGGATTGGAGAGCTGCTAGTTGCATGGGACAGAGGAGTGATCCAGTGCAAACTCACCCTGATGATTCAGATTTGTTCAAAAGCAGTAGGTTTAAAGGCTTACTGTTGTATTAGCATGCTGTCAGATCAAGCATTGTTTATTCTCACAAAACCAGCATAAAAACCTCTCTGGGCTGAGTACTCTGGCTAATCTGCCAAAACCACTGATCCAGATCAAAGCAGTACTGCTGGGTGATCATGTGCAGCGCTGGCATTGTGCTGGGGACTTGAAGTGACAAGCACGCCGCAATAAGTGATATGGAGCTCTTGGCAGAGCTCAAGTTCTAGGTGTTACTATTCAGTCTGCCTGAGCCATGACTGATGCCATAAAGGGAAGCTGGACAACCACAAAAATCTCTGAGGCTACATAAATTAACAGTTTTGTTCTTCAGGCTTTGCCAGCACACTGCTTGGCTTGAGGTCTGTGGGAGAGTCCCACTTGTTCCTTCCTGTTTCTGTGGCTTAAACTGTTTCCAGCACTTGAAGACTAGGAGTTCACTCCAGGAATGGGTCCTCATGCTGAGCTTTTCCCAGGCATCACTTGTGAAGATATGATGGAACATGGGAGGAGTAGACCAAAGACGGGATTCTTACAGTATCCATAGGCACTGTGTATAGTAAAAAGAATCTCAAGACAAAGGACATAACATTGATTAGCCATACCCATTTCTCATCCTCACATTAGAGTTCAATTTTGACTCACTGTGTGCTGCTAAATCTGTTCCCAAAAAAACCCCAAAAAACCAAAGTATATTTTCCCACGGTAAAAATCTCCTGACTATATATAGCTTCAGAAAAAGACTTTTTTTTTTTTACTAGGACCAAACCTCAGAGTGGCTCAGTACTCTGAGCAAATGTATAACAAAAAAAAAAGAGCAGCAGAACAAAACAAAACCCTACAACCTATCCTTTGTTCAAAGTTTCAGTTTTCACAATTTAGCAGTCATTATCAGATGTTAGTGACAGGATCTGTAATTTGAGTGCCACTGCAGGATGAAAATATAAGCACTGTCCCTATTTTGGCTACTCATCTGTTTCATGTATTGGGAAGATATATTTGAACCCATAGGATGTCACCACCCTCTTACAAACCACATAGTTTTGGCTCTGCATTAGTAAGTATTATCTTTTTGCACACCTGCTGCTAATTTTCTGGGGCATTCAAACTGATTTTGAATCAGAACCTAAGCAGAAAGAGATGTTTTTATGATGTCTCATGTAGTTCAAATGCAGTGGGGCAGTGTCAGAGGGATCTGCTGGGTGAGTCCCACTGTCTGTAGGAGAAAGGGAGCAACCAAAGTCAGTAATGGAAAGCTGCCTTAGATCCCAGCTGCATATGCAGCTGAGATCTGTCTAACAGAGCCATCTCCTTCTTTTCCTCTGGGTACTCCAAGGAACAGAAACCTGTCCAGGATACATCCCTCAGGGTTTAGAAAGAATGATCTTTATGTTTGAAAGCTGCTCTTACTGTAAGAAAACAATTGTATCAGCAGTGGCTATGATTAATCTCTTGTTTCACTTTCTTCTAGTGTTTTTTTTACCTTTTTCTTTGAAGCCATAATAGCTGTACCCACTGTGAAGCACAGGATGTTTCTGTGTTGGATCTACCAATAGAAACTGTTACAAAGAACCAGTCTGGGACTCAAGTGCCTTGTCTCCCATAAAGAATCCCTCTAAAATGGGTAAAACCTGCATCCCAAGCACAGTGAAGAGGCTGTTTAATTCTCCCCTGAGCTTCATCCTTGCTACATTCCATGATGCTGAGAGCAGGACAGGCCTGGAGCACCCAGGTTTCTTCTGGCAACCTCTAAACCCGAGCAACCTCTGAACAAGTTCATGTTTTTCAAATTTTGCTTCAGCCATCTAATTTCCAATTGAATGTATAAAGGAGTCAGCTGCTTTGCTTACCAGGCCTGGCCAACAGCCGAGGGGGTGAATAAAAAATGGCTAGAACTGATTCAGCTAAACAGACCAAAATAAGGGAGGAGTTTATCTGGGAAATTCTTTAGTTTGCCTTCTCTACCCACCTGCTTTGCGCTTTTTGAGTCAGGGACGATGCTCAGACAGTCCCCAAGTCTTTATATTGCCCAATGTTCTGTCTTGTACGAGGCTGTCATGCACTTTTAATTATCACATCACTTAATAGCCTCCTAGATAGCTCCAGGGGACAATTTGGAGGACATGCATTGTATCATATTAAAGTGCATCTGTACTATTAAGATGCCTGTCCTGAACAACAGGCAAAATCAGAAAGCATAAAAAAATATTGGTCAGAAGGGCTCCATTTAAGCAACTTGTGTCACTACTGGGTTTGTGCAGTTTATCTTTTACAGCTGTCTGCCTTTTGGCCAATTAAACAATACGCAGCGGTACAGTATGGAGGTGTGTTATATCCTCCTACGCTGAAACACTGCCCCAAGGGTGGCTGGGGTTTACAACTGAGCCCTCTCTACAGCTCATCTAGTCAAAAAAAAAAAAAAAAAGACAAGAAGTCTAATTGTGAGAAAGAAATGTCAAGGAATGTTAGTTGATGCAGTCTTTAAAGGAAACAGATAAAAGTGGGATTAATTTTCAGTGATGCTGAAGTCCTCAGTCTGGGTCATGCAGCAGAGGGAATTCTGGAGGTCCTTTCTAGGTGACTTGAAAAGATGACAAAAGGTGGTCTTGATGTCAGTGACTCCTGAATTTTGTCCCATGTATGATGCCTTATTTTATGCAGAACACTTAAGCAACACAGCTACAGACTCTGTTTTAGTGGGACACAGAGGAGTAAATGCTCTGCTCAGCAGAGCCCAACACCCAAAGCCTACCTGGGAACCAAGGGGTGCACCCATCACTGCCCCCTGACCTGCCCCTGGAAACATCACTGGTTCTGAGGTGATTGCACTGACCGCAGCCCAGGTGTTCACTATGTCTTGCCATGAGCCCAGTGTTTAAGGACATAAAGAGAAGACTGGACTTTTCCCTAAGAAATTACATGAAATATCCTTTGATAAAGCCTTTTGAAAAATTACATGCAATATTTCATAGGTTCTCTTGACAGCAAGAGAAAAGAGGGATCTTCAGAAGTTCTAACTAAACATGAAAGGTAAAACTGAGTGAAAAAAAGGATGGAGGAAAGGAGATTTTCATAACAAAATCTTTCTCCAAATACTGTTTTTGTGGTATTTGGGCCAATTTTCTGAAGTAACATAATACTGTTTTGATTAGTATTTAAATCATTGAAAGCAACTGATTTGTGTGAAATAACAGCCCTGCGTAGATGTTGGAAAAGAGGTTTAATATAGATGTTACCAAATTCACTGCTATAGAGGTATGCTTGGAATTCATATTTACTAAGCATGTCACATCATAAGGTCCTTGTGCTTCCTCGGTATTTACACATATAGCCTTACAATTTTTTTTCCTTATCAGCTTTCTCTTTTTACTTTCTCTGTGACTATTTTCTATTAAACCTTTATTTGTATTATTTACAGGCACCTCTGTGTTATTCCCAAGGAGTTTTTCGTGTTGACTTCTTTATTTGTAGTAGTTTATATTTTTATTTCATGGCTGGCTATAGGTTTTCCTGAAATGACATTCCAATTTTAACATTGCCATATAATGTCAGTGTTAAAATGTTTGTAAGCAAAAAAAACACTGTGATAATTTAAGCCTCAGAAAATGAAGAGGAGGCTGTTATAAAGGAAAAGGCTCCTCAGAGGTCAAGCAGGATTCAGCATAGCAAGAGCTTGCTTCTGCCACCTTCAGTCACCTTGAGCAGCCTGTGATTTCTGAGGGGCCACAGTCTTTGAAATCACTTGGGCTCCTTGCCCAGTGAAAATCTGTCCAGCTAGGACAAGGGGAGATGAATCTAAAAGTTTCCTGCGTAGAAGCTTTCTGAAAAGATTAATTACTCTATGAAAGAGTCAAGTAATGAGAAATGACATTGCTTTTGTCGTAGGCTGTTGGGTCCCTGGATGGTCGTTCCCATTTTCCAGGGCTAATCTCTAAAGTAAATAGTTTTCTTTTTGTTGACTGTCAGTGGTGTGTCAGTGCACAGTGACCTGCGTGTGCAAGTGCTCTGGACTAAGATCTTGTGGCCTCTGTCAAGTCTCTATAGGGTGTATCTCCTGCTCCCCAATGCCCCCTGCCATCATTTCCTTTCAGTCTGAAAGGAAGGAGATTGAGCAATTTGTCACCGCTTGTTGAGAAGTGGCCTTTGCTGCCTAATGTCCAAGTCATTTCTTGCTGGCCTTTCTTCTCTTGCTTTTGAACCTCTTTTTCATTTCTGCAGTGATGCTTTGCTCCATCCCTCCTCCTGCTCTTTTCTGACATTTTCTATTCTCTGTTTAACTCCTTCCTTCTTTACAGGTTATGCCTTTACATGTCCATGCATGCACACACACACATGCACATGCAGAATTTAAGTAAAAAGAAAAATCTACTTCTAGTAGACACCTACAGACCCACTTTTTTCACTATGATTTCACAGTACTGTTTGGTCTACTGTTGGTCCCTGACTAATTAAAATTATCATGACACCAAAGCAGCGTTCACAAGCTCATCCTATTGGTTTTTTTTATTTAGTTGTAAGTATTCATTATTTCCTTTCTAAATGATATGAGAGCACCTTCCAAAGGACTGTTTCTTTGAAAACTGTTGATGTCAGGGGATGACGTATGAGTAACAGTTTGCTGTGCAGCTGCACAATCTTCCACAAATAACAATGAGAATACTTAAATTAAAAATCTTGACTTCTTTTAGAAAATTTGCCATGGTTACATGAGAACTTTAACCTAGTGACAAATTTGATACTTATATCTATATATAACTACAAGCAACCTGTCAAATGCACCCCAAAAGATTGGAAACACTGCAAAGGGAGAAGCTGAGGCTACCCAGAACTTCTAGACCTCTGTACCCAACAAAAGTCATTCTTTGTTCCTGCTGTCACACTCCACAGCACGCCTGTGTTCCTAAGTGACAAGATTGGTGACTGCAGTTTGGCTCTGGGAAGAAAACAAGGTGCACACACTCTATTCTGTGTACAGCTATGCAACTATTTATTTCCCATGTGGTTGCCTGTTGCTGTGGCCCTGGCTCAGCTGAGCATCCCTAGCCCATTGCACAGTGGCAGGGCCCCATGGGATGAGTCATGGGAGTAACTAAAAAGAGTGCTCCCGGGGAGCCTTGAAGGGAGACGCTATTGGCCCAGCTCGTCTCCCCTCCCACATTACATATAAAGATTAATTCCAGAAAGTTCGTCTTTGTTTGCCAATGCAGTGTTCTCTGATTGGAAAATTCAAAGTTCTGTACCTACCCCCCTTGTTCCCTCATAAGATTAAGTTATTGTCAATCCAGAGTTTTGTGTACCCCATTGGCCCTTTTGGTCTCCCCCTCCCTTTTCTCCCCGCTTTATAAGCCCCGTCATAACGCAGAGCCCGCGCTTTCAGATCGCTGATCCAGTCCCGTCCCTTCCCTCCTCCATCTCCCCTTACCCTTTTTAATAAACCTCCTTGATCGCCAGCTTGACTGTCTGCATCTTTTGCCTCTGCTCCTGATCTCTGGGTTGCGCTGCTCCCCCGAGAGCTCTGCCATTTCCCGAATACCTCGCCTCCCTACGAGAGCGGGCTGCCCTGTCGGGGCTCCGAAAAGCAGCCAACCCAATCTCGAACTGAGCTTGTGGCTCACGAAACCCATCACTGTTGCCCTGTGACAATTCTCCATGAATAAAAAGGTGCAATGAAGAGATTCTCACTGCAATCAACCCTGCAGTGCTGCCTCAGCTGATGACTGAAGTCTCGGGGAACCAAACCTTAGACATATCAGCCTAATCAAGTGGATTGTAATGCAGCACTGTCACTTTTTGTCCTTGGTCCTTTTAAGTACTTTGTTTTTTTCTCATAGAATGAGCCAAAGGAGTATCAGAGAGTGACTGTGTGCAGAAGGCATCACAGTCATCTGTTCCCACCTCCCTCAGGCAGCTGGCCAGGAAGCGTCCCAGCTGAAGGGGAAAACCAGGGATGTTTTCAAAGCTAAATACAGGCTCAGCAGTCTCTGGGACACATGAGGAAGCTGGATTTCAGCCACGTATGTCCCAGGTTTTACATAAGCTGGACTCTTGTGCACACACCTCTGAAAGGCTTAAACTGCTCATCTGGTAATGGAGTGTCTGAAGCTGTAGGAAACAAAGCCCTGCCCTCACCTCACAGATCTTGTAACCTCAGTGTGACTGTCCTAGATTTGCGGAGCCCAGTCCCAGCCGGACCCGCAGGGAGCCGGCCTACAGGTAGCGCGGAGCTTCCCGGGGAAGCATAGCAAAGGGAGGTGAGGGCGCAATGAAGGAAGAGATGTAGGCTCTCGAGTGAGGATTCCAGAGGATTTATTGTAGGAAAAAGGGAGAGGTGATGGGAGGATGGTAGCAGGCTGGAGGCGTCAACAGGAGAGCCTCGAGAAGGGTTGTGTAACGGTTTTTTTTAACGGACACTGAGAGGGGTTATAAGGTTCACAGTAGGGGGAGGAGTCTTGGTGCACAGGCCAATAGGATCACAAGGAGGAAAGATTGACACTCACAGGGACTAATGAATACAACTTGGAGGAGGGAGGAACATCAGACTGAACCAATCATCATCAACTTAACTGTAGAACAAAGCCGAAGGTTCAAGAAGCTTAACTATATAAGGAGAGGGGAGGAGGAGATGCGGGGAGCCAATCAGATACAACACAGGTGCATATTCATGAGCTCAAGCACAGAGGATCTTGGGAGTGATTCAAAGAGTCACCACAAGCTAACCTCATCCAGCTCCCAAGGCTCCTCAGGCGCCTCCACACCAGGTGGCATGCCCCGAGTGGATAGCTCTGCAAGGGTGACTGCAACACCTCAGTATGTGCCAAGAAACTGAACAGATGTAAAACCAAAGGTAGCATCCAGCTGAGCTTGAGAGTTTGGAATAAGTGTAAAGGGAGTAACCACAGCACAGGGACAATGAGTCACTGTCAGCTGCGCTGTTTATGGGAAGGCATCAGTAAGTCTTAAGCACAAATTTGAAGTGAATGTAGATTTTCTTTACAGGAAGCTTCTCATTTCCAAAAGGAATGTGACAAAAGAGGAAGAAGCAGTAGAACAGTATTGGAGAGCACTAGCAGCTGGAGAGCCACCTCTTGTCTTCTTGGTCAGCTGCAAGCAAGCACTGACCAGTGTGTGCTTTGACACAAGGGGGTAATAGCATGGAACAGAGCTTATTTGATCCAATAGAGGTAGATGAGGGAGGAAGAGTATGAAAATACTATAGAGGTCATAAGTCAGCAAGATGCTTTTTGCTGCAATGTATTAAACAGTTTTCTAGGGAGAGAAAGTGGATGTGTTCAAATCAGGAAGAGGAAGCTTTGGATGTGGAGAGGTGAGATGATGAAAACCTGAACCAGAGCTTTACCAAAGGAAAAGGGCATGGATTTTTAAGGCAGCTTGCAGGTAGAACAAACATGATTTGCGTTGGACAGGTTGCCTCTTCTCTTGCCAGCTGTGTGCATTAAAGAGAACACTGCTTTTGCCATTCGCAGGTTACTCCTCTCACAAAATTACTGAAAATTTCCATGGCTGTCATTATTTAGAAACAATTGGAATTATTTAAATGCAATTATTTTAGTTCCCTCTCTTTTGGTTCCTCTTAATGTTGAAATTAGTTCCTCTGCTGGAATCTGAAAGCTTTTGCAACTTCTGTTTTACTCGTTATTCCCCATGTAATCATTATGTCATCATTAAAATCCTTCCAGCTTGCATAGTGCTTTTCCGTAGTTCTGAAATCCTGTGAGAAGACTTTTGTTCAGGAACCTAAAACTTTAAGACTGTCCAAACTGTGTTTCTGAATTTTTATCTTCTTTTTTTATGTCACTACTAAAAGCAAAAGCTCACACAACTCTAGGGCATTCTATAATTAACCCTCATCTAACTCCCATTCATGTTCACAGAAATACTTCCTTTCATGTCAGTGAACCTGATCTGAGTAAAGTTAAAGCCTTGATAATACCAATCTTACTTCAGGAATATTAAGAACTGTTGTAATATGAGCAAAGATCAATACCCATGAAGTTTCCTGGTGATGCAAAATCAGGGGAGGTGGCTGATATGCCTGAAGGCTCTGCTGGCATTCTGTGGAGCCTTGATAGACTGGAGAGTTGCATGGAGAGAAACCTAATGAGGTTCAACAAAGGCAAATGCAGGGTCCTGCATGTGGGGAGGAATTGACCCCAAGTCTCAGCACAGGCTGGGGACTGACCTGCTGGAGAGCAGCTCTGCAGAGAAGCACCTGGGAGTCTTGCTGTGTGACAAGTTGACCATGAGCCGGCAGTGTGTCCTTGTGGCCAGGAGGGCCAATGGTGTCCTGGGATGCCTCGGGAAGAGTGTGGCCAGCAGGTTGGGGGAGGTGATCCTGCCCCTCTACTCAGCCCTGGTGAGGCCACACCTGCAGTGCTGTGTTCAATTCTGGGCTCCTTAGGACAAGACAAACAGGGAGATACTGGAGAAGGTTCAGTGGAGGGACATAAGGACAATGAGGAGTCTGGAGCATCTCTCTGAGAAGGAGAGACTGCAGGAGCTGGGCCTGGTTAGTCTGTAGAACACTGAGAGGGGATCTCATTAATGCATATAGGTATCTTAAAACTGGTGCCAAGAGGATTGTGACAAACTCTTTTCAGTGGTGCTCAGTAACAGGATGAGGAGCAATGGCCATAAACTCCTCACCATGAGGAAGAACTTCTTTACATTGAGGATGGCAGAGCACTGGAACAGGCTGGCCAGGGAGGCTGTGGAGTTTCCCCTCTGGAGACATTCCAACCCCACCTGGATGTGTTCCTGTGTCACTTGCTCCACGTGACCCTGCCTCGGCAGGGGGGTTGGACTGGATGATCTCCAGGGGTCCCTTCCAACCCCAGCATTTCTGTGATTCTGTGAAATCCTGTTTCAACAGACTGCATGGAATAATGTTTTCCAGTACAGCAGACATTATGGAGGATTTTCAAAGTATATTTTTCCAATCTCTATTTAGCATAAACTGTAGATGTGTTAGATTCATGCTTCTGATATGTGACTTACAATGAAAGAAATAACCCCTCTGGTTGGAAAGAACAGGGGAGGTGATAGCATGTGACATGCCAGAGGGAGATGATTAGCCAGAGGAATTGTGAGCACCTGGAGCCAGTTGTCTCTTCTGAAGGAATCAGTGCTGAGAGGAGTCAACACTCAAGTTGTCCTAGGGATGAAAGGTAAGAAGCCTTTGGCTTATGTTTGGTTTAGTGGTTTGTTTCCTTAATAAGATGAGGACAGGAATCAACTTTGGGCTGTGAATGAAGAAAAGAAAAATTGTATTGTTTTTCATTCTCAGGCAGAAAGGAAATTGTGCAGGTTGTGGTGATATTTTTGTTGGTGGAAAGCATAGGTGTAGAACACCAGTGGCTACCAGGCTAACCTGGGGAAGGTGCAAGATAGCACAAGACAGCCTTGCTGCTCTTATTGTTATAGAATTTTGAGACTGAAGATCCAAATTATGATGTTATGACAGTATTCATAAAAATATTCAGTATTTTCCATCAGTTTGACACATGGGGCTATGGAGATGAAGGTGATGTAGAAGGGTATGCCTTCAAGCCATGGGCTGAAATTTCTCTTTTGTCTTCACAACAATACAATGGAGAAGGTGGGTAAAGCTGAGGCTGTGATTCTGCAGTGTCTCTGTTCTTACACAGGCACAGGCTGCTGCCAAAGACACAGAGTGGCACCTTTTTGACAACAGGCTGCCCTTATATTTAGAGTCATGGAATTACAGAATACCCTGAGTTGGAAGGGACTCACAATGATCATCAAAGTCCAGTCCCTGGCCCTGCACAGGACAGCCCAAGAGTCACACCATATGCCTGAGAGTGTTGTCCAAACACTCCTTGAACTCTGCCAGGCTGGTGCTGTGACCAGTTCTCTGGGGAGCCTCTTCCAGTGCCCCAGGGTGAAGAACCTTTTCCTGATATCCAAACTAAACCTGACACAACTTCAGGCCATTCCCTCAGGTCCTGTCACTGTTACCACAGAGAAATATCAGTGCCTGCCCCTCCTCTTCCCCTCACGAGGAAGTGGCACACTTCAATGAGGTCTCCCCCCCCCCCCACCAGTTGATTCTGTTAGTTTAGACTTACTTGTTGATAGAAAATGGGGTATTACTCTAGCTTGCATGTAAAAAAAAGCAAAAGCCACAAAGGTAACATATGACTCCCTAAGGACATAGATTAAATTTCTCTTCTAGGTTGAATTTTTTCAAAAGCTCTAAGGTGTTTGAGGCAATCTTATCTTACCTGCTACACCCAATTTTTGCATAAATTTGATGGCGAACATCAGCCATCACAACCCCGGAGAGGGTGTGCTGGAGAACACCAAGTGCCTGGATATATGGTGGTGGTAATTAGTGCCTCCATCCCTGCTGTGCTCTGGCAGTAGGACCCAGCCATGTGGCACATTCCAGCCTTTCTCCCTTTCTTAATATGAATGCTCTGTCTGCAGGGAATAGGGATGAAGAACTTCAGCTATGTTCACTGCTGATGGTTCCAAAGTGTCCTGTCACTGTGCTAACTCCAAAGGTCACATCTTCATGGGCATGATGCCACCAGCTCAGACAGATGCACAGACTTCAGGAGAGGTACAGAAATCAATTATTCTATAATTAGCAGAGGAGAGGTACAAATCCAGAGGAACCAGCCAAAATCATTCCAGATTACTTTTACATACTGCCTCGCATGAGTTTTTCATCCTCTTGTAAATTCAGTAAATTTAAGTCCAACCGAGGAAAATATTTGTTCTTCTGATCCCTGCTTGCAGTTCTTTTTTCTTTCTTGAAACACAGTTCCTGTCAGAGAGTTTCAGACAACCCGCTTCCTTCTAATTATCTACACACCCCATAGCTGCCCTTTCACTTTTCATGGTGATGTCCAGACCTCTTTGACAGCATTCCCTTGGCCAGCTTCTTCAGGCAATACCTGAAGCGATGTCTCCAGTTGATGAGCTCTTTTGGGAGCAGCCTCTCAACATACAAAACATCCAGAGACTGTGAAAGACAGATGAAGGTGTGCACTCTATTGCTAACTATCCAAAACTTTTTCCATCTATAAAGGAGAACAAAATGTTTTGGACCCCCATTAAACATTTTCTTTTGTGGTGATGCCAGAAGGAGCACTGATAGCAGGCCACATCCCATGGTACTGCCCATCTCACTGATCTCTGCTCCTCTTGTTCTCACCCTCTGTTGATTTGTGTTTTATGAAAGATGTGAAGCAGAGATTAAATGTGTACAGAACCCAGCAGAGTAAGGCTTTGATCTGTGACCAGCTCTTATTATCTAACTCATCAATAGTAACATGGAGTTCCTGGGGCACGGTTTTTTGTTCAATACTGTTCAGAGGGAGAATTAGCACACAATTTCTTCAGTGTCTGAAGAAGCATGTTGCTAAGCTGGTGCACAGGTAGCATTGCTCTGTTCTTCCTGCCTACCTACTTCCTTCCATGAAACATGCAGAAAGATAACGTAGAAGAGACCTTGTGTGTGAATTGCAGCTGGTCAGAGGTTCAGGGTAATGAAGGCAGGACCTGAGAAATACCAGAGCCATGACTTATGTTTTACTTCCAGGTCTTCTAAGCTAAAAATGGCCTGATTTATTTCCAGTTAGGGAAAAGCAAAACTGGGACAATATCATTCAAGTGCTGTGCAAAGTGTAAAACAGGCCACAGAGCAGAAGAAAGGCTGCCTTATTAGGCTGTAGCCAGTAATGCATCATTCTGCTAACAGAGAGCAATGTAGAAAACCAAACGATTATACAAAGACTCTTCTTCCCTAAGTGCGAATTCAAGACATTTTTACTTTACTTCTTCATGTTAAGTCAGATCCATGTTTCTGGAATGACAGGGCTTTGTGAAAGTATCTATAGCCAAGACTGTGATGAAGATACCCCAAATAACCACCCTGATGTAAATCTACTTCAGTCTGTAATAGGTCATTCTCCTCCTCCTGAGCTTTCTCGGAAGAAAAATGTAGAGGAAGTAAAATGGGATCTTGCTGACTCCACTTTCTCCCCAGTTTCTCAGAAATAGTTCCATTAGAAGGCAATCAGCAATTTAAAAACTAGGTTTAGGGGATGCTGAAGAATTTGCTTTTCTCCATGAGAATGTGCTTCAAGTTTCACATCCAGAAATGGGAGAAAAAAGTCACTCTGGGTTAGAGTCTGCAATGCTAATCAAGCAAATGCTAGGGAGATAGGCCAGTGTTTTGTGGTTTCTGGCTGCTTAACTGCCAGGGAATTACCAATCAAGTAAATGATATTTGAATCCTTTTATCTTTCTTAGAGAGATTTGGATTTGGTAGGGACTACATAGGAAATATCTGAGCATAACCTTTCCTTGAGTGCGTGGCAGCCCTTGATGTACACATTCCGTGCTGTAGGTGGGAGAAAATTCCCCATTTATCACCACCACTGCAGTGCTTCCATGGATAGAGCAGCTACACCTCTTGCCCCTCTACAGCACTTGCACTGTGTGCAACAACAGCAGCCAGCAGCACCGTAACATAACATAAATGCGTCCAAAATCATACTTCAATCTAATTACCTATAAAACTGTATTCTATAAAAGAGGAGGAAGAAAATGCCATTATTTCCTTAAATAGATCAAATTTCAGTAATAATCTGGAAAATTCTTTTACCTTTGATTTAACGAATGCAGGAAGGGCCTGGGTAGTCACTAAATCAGACATCCACTGGTAGAAGGAGCTTGGTACTGCAGCAGAGATTCAGTGCTCTAATTAAAAAGTATCAGGCTATTGGAATTTTCCATTGTGAGAACAGAATGTTTGTCTGCCTCACAATTATGATGCTATCTTGACTTGTCTTATATATCACAGACGTGGAAATAAATTTGGGGGAAAATTTAGAATGTGTTCTTTATGGCATTCTCTTTTAGGAAGGTTGCAAAAATTGTGCTGTCCATTTAAAGGTCCTCAAATTTGTTTTCCAGTGCTCTTGTATGGCCTCCTGATACCTGACCTTTTCTTTTTATTTTTTTCCCATCAGAAAAAAAAAAAAAAAAAGAAAAAAATCTGGATTTCTTATCTTAGTGGTGCAATTCTGTAGGAGCTTTAAAAACTTTTCTTATACTACAAATTCTTTCAATTTTCTGGGTGTAGGGCATTGTACCACTGCCTGTATTTTTTCTGAGCAACCTATTCCAGGTTAGTTTCCATTTCAAAAGAACCTCTTCCATTTGAAAGCACAGTTTCTTTTGCTTCTTTCTAAATATTTCATGGAGGTCATGTTTCTAAATTATGCAGGAAAGACTCCACGAAAAAAATCTATCAGGAATCAAAGCCATGGAAATGGTATTGTCTTCTAAGTGGTATCTGGGCGTGTTCCTATTTAATATAAAGGCAAGAAGGTAATGCAGTCCCAAGTACTTAGGAAGTCCTGTGGAGAGCAACAGCAGAACTGAAGAATAGAGAAGCTATTTGACGATTGTGTTTTCAGCTGCAATCACAGCACAAAACTCTCTTGCTGCATTTCTTCTTTTCAAGGTCCATGATAGAGCCGTATAGTGTGTAAGTATATAGAAATATGTAGGGTATTGGGCTAGGCAGCAACTGGTACAAGGTGGTTGGCAATAAATAATAACACTGGGAATGTTGAAACATACTCTGCAAGTAAATGTCTCTGAAGCAGACATTGCCCTTTGTAAAGCTTATTTCACAGTTCACTTCACCTGAAATCACCTTTTTCGTATTCCCTGCGTGGGTGTTACAGAATGAGGCTGTGACAGCATCGAATGGCAGCCTGAATGCAGGCCATGGTCCTGCACTCACAGGATGTGTGCACAGCCAGTCCCACCCCAATTTGTACCAACCTAGAGGGTTTAGATGGACAGTTTAGCTCCTGGTGCAGGATTTGCAGCAAGGTTATGATTTGAGAATAAAGCTGCTAATACTTTCAGTCTGAAATAACTTTATCTGCATTTGTAACTTCTCAAAGGAAATAGTAAATATCTTGTCATTAAATGTGAAGATATTCCACTGTTAATATTTCTCTGCATTGTCGGCTTTTTCTTTCTTTTTTTTTTTTCTTTTTTGTTAAATATATGCAGTTTCTTTTTTAACCTTTCTGAATTTTCTGTTTGGAAGAAAGAATTTCCGCTTGCTGACACTGAATTGTCATTGGGCTCATTAACTCCAATGAGATGAGCACTGGCATGGAATAATTAAAGTCACTTTCTGCTGGTAAGTGGGGAATATTTCCGCCATATTCCTTTTGACTTGACCTTTGGCTAAACATATTTCTCTCTGCTACATAAATGGTTTTTCATCCCCTGGATGCAGTGTGTTGCATTATCTTGGATGAGACAGTGATTTCTACAGCATTGTTTTCAAAACTGTTTGCAATAAAGAAAATGTGATCTTCTGTACTGTGAAATGATGACAAATTTTTGTCTGCACAAATCCTTATTAGATGGCAATAAAATCTGATTTTTATGTCTATTAAATTAATTTATATAATGGAATTTCATTATTAATATTTTAAATGAAGTTGTGTTTCTCTGTTTATATAATGTGGCATTTAATCACATACGAATCTAAATCAGAGCTTTCTGGTGTAACTCACTATGTAAGAATAGCTCTTGGGAGATTTCACTATGAATTAGGAGTTAATTCATAATGAATTCAAGAGAAATAATGTTTCTATTATAAGTTTTTCCTTAGTTACCAGTAAAATACATCCAAGGTCATAAAAAAGGAGGGAAAAAAAAAACCCCTAACAAACCAACAACAAACCCCCAAAGTGAAAAATTAAAAAACTGCCTGTCAAAGTGAAATGTGGCCTAGTTAGAGTGTGATATGGGTTTGATTTACTGGAATCCAGACATTGTCTATGGGTAACTGGAATTTTCCTAAAGAAACTTTTGCTTCTTTTGTTTTTAGGTCATTTTAATGCTTATGAATATGAGCTCCCTATAGACCAAATTGTGTGAGAAATGCTGCCTGGGAACCAGCAGCACAGGCTTGTAACATTGTCCATCTGGATTTGGTCAGAAGGAAAAACAAGGGAAATGTTGTTTCTTGTCCTGCCAGAGGCCAGTTTCTGGGAAGCTCTTGTTCCTTCTCCCTGTTTGATTTTTGCAATTAGTTTTGTATTAGTAAAAACAGTCTTAGTATAGTAACTCCCTATCCCTAGGCAAGAAAGTAATTTTCCTTTCCTTGATTTTTCACGTCTCTCTCTCTATATTTCATTTTTCTTGGTTTTCAGTGGACAAACTTGCCTGTCAGGGATAACAAAACACGTGAGCTCAAGTCCCTCGGCAGCAGAGAGGGGAACATTAAACCAGGGTCTCCCTCACTTATTCTCTGCCTCTCCATCCTGTTGGTCTCAGCAAGCACCATGCCCTTGACAAATTACAGGGTCTACTTTTCTCCCCTATTGGGAAATCACAGTCAGACCACGATGTTAAATGGGGTGTTTAATCTCGAGAAAGTTAATTTTTGCAGCTAGACTTTGTCACCAGTTTCTTTCCCTATTACTGCAGGTCGGAACAAATGTCCTCAAACTTCTTGGAAGTATCTAGAGAAAGACTATGCATGTCTCTACCTTCAGTGGAGATGTGAGAATAGGCAAGAAAACAATCGAGGATGGAGCTGTGAAAGTTCTAACTCAAAAAATAGGGTATCATATGCTCACTCACTTAACCAGAGGCTGGGGCATATGTTAGTAAAACAAAGTTTTCATTTTGCTTAAAAGAAACCTTAAGTTTCTGTTTTGCTACCTTCACTCTCCTTCTGAGAGACTGTGCTCTTTCAGATGACTCAGGCTACTCATAATTTCTGTAATTTTAAATAAATAGGCTTTCATAAAGAAAATCCAATATTGAAAACCAATTCATACTGAAAACCAATGTTTTCATATTGGTTTTCAGTTCAGAAAAGGGGACTATGCACTCTTTAAATTGCTCTATGTCTTTTCTTAGGATGAATGTAAGTGAACAAATAGGAAAACATCTTAGTAAGAAGTGGTTTAAACAGGCACTTCTGGTTCCACTTTGTATAAAATCTGTCTTATAAAATGACAGCTGCTACAGCTGATGAAAGTGCAAAAGCTATGGTACAGAAAAAAGGTCATAAGTTACCTTATACCTGTGCAATAGGTAAGTACTGGCCAAGAACAACTGTCTGCCACAGAGGGGTTTAAGTGCATGGCCAACATGATCGTTTGTGTCTTTGTGCAGTCAAAGCAAATAATTCCATGTTATTTTCAGAGAAAAAATGCATAAATTTATGCCTTTTAAAAATTAATTGTTTTATATTGAAATAAAAATAAATCTATTGCTCCTTTGGATACAACATCATTTTCCCTCAGTGTACGATGAGTGCAAAGAAGTGAACAGGAAATGTGAGCTGCTAATGTATCACTTAGTTTCCAGCAGTGCCTTAAGTGATAAGGATTTAGTCTTGCAAGACACTGTAAAACTGGGTGAAAATTTTCAGAGAAAAAGGGGGACATAGAGAAATTTGTGAGATAAATATTTCCTGGTTTTGGACAAACTCATAATTTGAGGATTCCTGTCAGACACAGTATGACCTAAAGTTATCACACAGGAAATTTAGATGTGTCAGGGCAGAATACAATTAGAAATTCTTTTCCAAACCCAAGTAAGGAAAGGCAGAACTATGGGGGTAAGAGAATCCTGCTTGCAATAACACCTCAATAACTCTGCTTGCTGATGAGGTGTGCATTTTTTGGCAATTATTGTTATTGTGATGCTTCCCCCATTTCCAGCCTCCCCACACCAGACCTTCTTTGTCCTCCCCAGTTTTTCTTTTTAATTGGTTCTCGTCTTTGGTCCTAAAATGTGGGAGAACTAAACAAGGCTTTTCAGCCTGCCAGTAAGATCAAAATCTGTAAAATGAAAGGGAAGATGGAAACAAAACTTTGAACAACAAAAAAAGAAAAATAATTTTTATGAAGATCATGATATTAAGTCCTCAATAACCACAGCAGTCTGGTCACAAAACTATAAAAGGTGGGGGGAAATCCACCCTAGCATCTATCATTTTATTAAAATGCTGTCATTTTAAAGTGCTGCCATGAATTTAACTACCAGATTTATAAATCCTGACTTTGTGCTGAAGTCTGATTGCAGGTCAGGAGGTGCTATGTCCACATAGGTTTTCATGTATTCAGAATAGTTTTGGTTTGGCCTAAACAAAAGTCCCTTCCTACATCAAAGATAATACAAAGAAACCAGCAGTAAAAGGAAGCAGCGGCAGAACAACAGAGTATCAGTGAGTCTGTATTTCATGTGCTACAATTAAACTTCTTCACTTTATTGCATCATTCTTTAGAGTGTCTGTGGTGATGTTTAGTTGGTAGATAGGAGGAGGTGTGTAGATATGAATAAATAGTGAAGCCCACCAGAACTGGGATGTGTTAGGAGCTCATGAGCTCTCCTGCCTGGAGCCCAAGAAAGACTATTTGTAACATAAGTCAGGCAATATTAGAACAAATACACAGTAAAAATTTATTTAGGTTATCCTATTGTGATTTTTTTCTTCTTTTATTGAGAAGTTTTGAATTTAGAAAGAGAAAGATTTAGAGAAAATCTTTTATTTAGAAAGATTTTATTATCTTTACTGTCCCTTTTCCCCAGGACAGTAAAGATAATAAAATCATTCCTTTAAGTGGTTATGGTACCTTCTAAAAGAAACACATCATTTTGGTGTGCTTAACTTACTGAGTCTCCACAACACACGGAAAGACTGAGCTGCCGGAAGTCAACTTTGGCCACTGCTGAAATGCAAGTTCCTTAAGAGAGTGCGTGACTGCATTGACAAGTTTCACAGAGGAAAAGGAGAAGGGAGGGAAGAAGGGGTTTTATTTCTCCATTTTCACTTAGTGAGAACTTCACTGGGCTTCTTTGGTAATCTCTCTGTATTCCTTCCAGGTTGTTTATCCTTGTTTCCACCCTCCATAGGCTTTCTTTTTATGTCTGAGTTTGTCCAGGAATTCCTTTTTCTTTCTGGCATTTTGCGTGACTTCCTCTTTGTTGGAAGGTATTCCAATGCTTCTGACTTCCCCCACTCAAAAAAAATGAGGGGGGAAAAAAACCAAAACCACCACCCCCTCCCCCCTCCAGAAAAAAAAGCAACAAAGCCAGAACAAGACAGACCACGAGAAAAAAAAACAACCAGAAAACAAAACCAAGCAACCAACCCCAAACAACCCCAAACAACCCTCCTACCCCAAAAAACCCATCAAACCTTTCTTTGCAATCCTGCTATGGCTAGATATTATTTACAAGAGGATTTTAGAAGTTCATTTTGTTGTACTTTGGGTGGGAATTTTTAAATTAAAATCACTGTAAATTGAAGATCAGTGAGCCTTGCTTTAATATGAAGGAAGTTAGATAAAATTATAATGAAATGTACTTTTAAATAATGTAGTCCTGGGCTAGAATGGTTTTTTTAATGGAAAATAAAATTAAAGGAAGCTCAAAAGGTCAGGAGTTCAAAATATAGGAGAATCTTATGAGGATCACAAAACACACAATTGACGTTGGATAAACATTCAGTATTCAGAAAGATGTGGATTACCTTAATTTAATAAACACTTGAAAGGGATATAAATTCTCATGCTTCAGAGTGAAGCCAAATTTCAAATGAATGGAACAAAGAAAAACAACTTTCACTATATCAAGCTATCATTTCTTCACTGTCCATAGGGTAATTTCTTGGGATTTTTCTCCAGGGCTAGCTTCTGTCAGGAGCAGAAGGCCGATTCTGGCTGGTGGGTCAATTTATATTACTGCAGTGCAAGTCTCCACAAGGTAAAGTAGATATTGATGGGGAAGATGTGTGCTAATGTCTTTACAAACCATTTTGTGGGTGAAGGTGTGGGTGTTAACGTCTTTGAAATGGGTCTGGATGTCTATGCTAACTGCATGCACAGGTTTGTCACAGAGCCCAGCCAGCCTGACTCCAGGAACAGCCAGGTGGATCTGCACCTGAGCTTCGTGGTAAAGAGACAGGTTTGGGGTGGGATATGTGCTAGGCGGCTCAGGAAGGCTGTACCTTCCTAGTACCTCAGCCAATGGGAAAGGAAGAGGGCAGCTTGCGGCCGGAAGTTTAGAATAATTGGGGCCGCATCCCCCAAAACCCCAAGAGAGAAAACCCTGTGTGGATGTGCCCCAGCGGACTCTCCCTTTATTCAAATAAAGTTACAGGACTCCTCGGTCTGCTTTTTGGACAGAAACCTCTAGCATTGTGGATTAATTTTCCTGACAATATGTTGTGATTGCCTGTAATGATGATTACCAACACAGACTCTGTTTGGCAGGTGCAAAGAGAAATTGTTTATTGCAAAAAACCAGGCCTTTTTATGCTGTAAGCCTTTATCTGTTTACAATCTTTTGAGACAAAACCAAGGTGCATTGGCTGCCTGCCACCAGCTGTTGATGCTCGTGAGTTCCTTCATCCAATCACCTTTTTGATCATGCAGTGTCCATGAGTACCCCAAACCAAGCACTGTATAAAACACGAGGTGTCCACACACTGATTATATAAATTGTCTTCTGCTTATATAACTTGGCATTTAGGTCATGTGACTTGTTTTTTACTTCTGTGTTAGCTGAACCTTTCCCAGAGTGCTTTTCTGGTTAGCTGAAGTGACAGAGATGAACAGAAGTGAATAATGATTTAACAAACATGCCAAGGCCCTTCTTCCATAAGGTTTTCTTATCTGCTACACTTTCCCCCTTTAAGAAACTGGTTGCAGCACCAGCACATCTTTTAGGAAATCTTTGGACCCCTGCTGTCCTCCTAAGATGCCCTAGTTCAGCTACTGGAAAGAAGACACATCCCAGGTGACCCATTAGCAAAGAGAGCAATTGGGAACCACATGCAGAAGAAAATAGGATACCACAGGCCCTTTTATATTTTATTGTGCTTTGTGCAGGATTCTCATCAAAGGTAGTTTTGCTTTTAAGATATGTTTCTTGTTTCCATTCAGTCATCTTTGTGAGAATGCTAATAATCTTTCCACAGTAAGAAAATGGACTTTTTTAAAGCTTTTGCCATTGATCCATTTTTTTTCCAGCTCCATTCCAACAAAGTCTTCTGAATCTCCAAGCACCCAGACAAGATAGATTGCAGTAAACTCTCCAACAGCAGATTCTCATTTCACTGGAGTCACAAGCAATACATTTTTATCCACATACAGCAGTAAAAGGCTCTGATGTGGTAATTTTCACATCCTTTACTTCCTTTTCTCCTCCTTCCTTTGTATTCACCTTGATGTATTTAAATCTAGAGACACATGGATGTGTACCCGCATTCATATCCCAGAGCGGGAAGCCCCTTTGCTACACCCACCAGAGACAACTGTCGTGTAGGGCTGGCTTGGGATATTCTGAGGCCTGTCTGATTTATCAGGAACAGCAGCTGGGACGGGAACTGGTCTGGCAGGGACCAGCAGGACTGCAGGACGTTTTGCTGAATTGGGTTTGCTGTTACTGCTGATTTTTTTAATTGCCTACCTGCTCTACAAAAGGCACTCATAGCCGTGATGGACCTCTTGTAGACAGCTGAACATGTGCAGTTTCTAATTTTTAATGTGGTTCCTTTCACAGCTTTCAATTTTCCTGTCAACTCAGAATTGATATTTTGGTAATACTTTCACATACTCTCTTCCAGGGGCTCATACCCATTTATTTTTTCAAAAGGTGCTGAGTCATATTAAAATTCTAATAGAACTTTGCTTCCCAGATACCTAAGTTGCTCTTGGGGGAAAAAAAAAAAGAAAAAAAAGGAAAAAGCCAAGAACAAAGTTTATATGTACAATTTTAACAAGACAAAAAAAGTTATTAAAAACTTTTATATTCATCCTGCTCAGAGAAGCACGATTAAAACACAAATGGGCCTAATACCTGTGTAAGCATTGCAATTAGAACAGGGAACTCTTTGTAATTCAATCACAGCTACAATGCAGAAAATTTCATCATAAGTAAGAATGGGAATACTGAAAAATGTATTTTAGTTTTCTGATACCTCCTGTAATACAGAAACAGCCCTGGAACGCACATTCAAGACTGCATAATCTGGGAATTAGCTAAAGAGACAATGGCAGTAAAGATTCTTTAATTCGAAAAGCTGAGTGCTCAAATGACACAAAACCCACTAAGAAAGTACTACAAAAGATGAAGCGAACAAACTGCCGGCCATGTAATTATTCTCCCAGCAGGCTCATCAGACAATTCCCAGCATGCCCTCCCGCCTCTTCTGGGAATGTTTCGATTAAATCTAACAGAATAATGGCTGCAGTCACCTCCTTTTGTAGCCACTTGGGCTACAGTGTCAAGTCCTTGAAGAACGGATGGTTCTCACCAGCAGCATTTGACTGTCAGATGCAAAACACTTGGCAGACACACAAACATTTTGAAGGCAATTGGAAAAAACATTCTTTTTTTTTTTTTTTTAGACTGAGAAATCCTTAGGGAGGAAGCATGCTGAAATATGTACTTTTGATATATTTCTTTTTAAGAGAAGAAGAATGTTTTTTCTATCACTTTAGGTTATTTTAGGGAAAAGTAAAAATACTTTTGGAAACTTCATAAGCAAACCATTCAGTTCACTCTTCCTTGACATAGGCATTATCTGTGCCCTCTTTAGGAATAAGCATCTTGAGCAAAACTAACTTCAGAAGCTGCTTCAAAGCACTTCCCCATTCATTACATCTTTCACTCCTTGTCATAAATATTCGTTTAAAGAATTTTCTTCCAAAAATTGAACTAGATCTCAAAGCTTAATGTATTATGAGCCTGTCCACCTTGGGAGGTTATGCTAATGTTGGAGAGGCACCAAAATGCATTTCTCCCTCTACAGGCACTGAGCTGAGGCAGTAGCTGGGGCATAAATCAAAATGTCCCAGCAGAAATCGGTTTCCTCTGGGAATAAAACCCCCCATGTGAGTACTGCTGTGTGTGCTAACATACTTCTATGGGGGAGAAAAGTTATGAATCTGTCCTAGGTTGCCATATAGATGTATTTAAGTATTCTATTACCACCAGCTGTGGGCCATTAGCTGTTATCACCTGCTAATGACCCACTCCGGATGACAAGCAATGGGCCATCCGTTAGCTGTTATCACCTGCTAATGACCCACCCCGGATGACAGGCAATGGGCCATCAGGGACCCACCGTGTGACTCATGGACTTACCTCATCCCATTGTGGGATGCTCTGCCCAGGAGGGAGGAGCCAGGTGTTCCCACCTGGATATAACCTGGCCTTGGAACTGCCTGAGCTAGCCCTGTCTATTGGGTTCCTGGAGGACAAGAGCTACCACTGGATCTTCAGCTGGAGACTAGACCTTCACAGGATCACTGCTTCAACTGGACTACTTCAGTTGGACTGCTACTACCACCCTAACAGGGTGTTAGGTTGTATCTGACTTTGTCAGTGCTTTTCCTTGTATTAGTTCACTTATTTTTACTTTCAATCTTGACTTGTGATCTCCCACTGGTTTGTTTTCAAACCAATACAGAATCTCACAGTGTTTCTCACTGCTTCACAAATTCCTGTCCTTTAAGGTCAGAAATGGCCATTAGCCTCTCTCTCTCCTGACAGTGTCTCACGTGGGTCACAGTATCTCTTCACCAGGGCAGCAAGGCATGTAATTTGAGACTTAGGAATAAGGACAAAATAAATCAGCCAGAATGAAAGCCCCAAGGTGTTCCTTCTGCTGCATCCTCAGGGGAGAGAAGGAGTTTTGTGACTGACTATCCAGCACTGGCAATAAGCTCACTCCTCTTCCAGCTCAGATTGGCTGCTCTGTTCTAGGTAGTCCTAGGAAGAGAGGGACCACTGCTTCTAGAAATACTTGCTTGTGAAAAGGTTATGAAGTCGAAAATGTTATCTTTAAAACCTATTAGGATCTCTGAATCCTCATAAAGCAGAGCATTTTAATTTTATTCTGTATTTTTTTACTTGACTCTACATTGTTTACAAGCTTAGGAGAGCTAAAAGATCTTTTCTGCCTTTAGAGAAAGCTGTCTTCAATGGTGATAATTCAAAATGTTAGACTTATTCAAAACATGTTATTTTCATGTCTAACCAGATAGATCTGTTTCAGTGTGTGAGTCAGAAAGTCTGCTCTCATCTATCTTTGAGTTTATGGATGTGCATGTTCTTGCACCAGGTTCCTCTTTTGTTAAGATACTTACCCACAGACTTCCCCAATTCAAGCTACAGAATCAAAGCTGTGTTCCCACAGTTTGCCATGGGTTTTACAGTCTAGGGTAATACGTTGGATAATCACAAATCACAGAATATTCCGAGTTGGAAGGGACCTACAATGATCACCAAGTCCAACTCTTCAGTAAATGGCGGTACACAGATTATAATGGATGATTTGCTCCAGATTCATTGTGAATATAGTTTACATCATAACCCAGAATATTCTTCCTTTACAATACCTCAAGAATTGGAAATAGAAATAAAATGCCCAGTCTTTTTGAAGCTAAACTTCACTTGAGATAGCTGGTAACATCCTGCATCTTGCAAAAAGATTATCTCCTTAAGCCCTCAAGAGATCTGTTTCTCCTTTGTCTGGCCTGCTCCACCACTTTTTCCTGGTCACATTTCCTGTGTGAAGGCTGCTCCTGTTGCCTCTCCCTCTGGATCTCACAGAGCCACCCTGGAGACTAAATTAATTAATTTGAGCATAGGACTGCAATGCTTCCCAGATCCCCTGCCCCCAGGAGCACAGGTCCTGCAGGGCTTGCCTGGGTCAGAGTTACCACAAGTGCATCCCATTCCCAGGTTTTTGCTGATCCCCAAAATGACATTTTACTATTCCCACTGAATTCAGTGGAGCTGGGATTTGGCAGCTGCCCCTTCTGCTCAGTCCCCAAAACTTTGTGTGTGTAGATATGGGTTATTCATCATGGGTTCAGGCTGGACAATCTCTTCTGTCAGATGGCCAGGAGCACAGGTGATATTGGTGATATAGGACAAGTCCTCACCACCGTCCTTTTACTTGTAGAGACCCAGCCCCACTCCATCTCTGCCATCTGATGCTGAAGGCCGAACCAATCCCTCTATCTTCCCACTCTTACAGTCATTCCCTCAGGTCCCAAAGGCACTGACCCACTGTTTTATCTGAAAACTTCTGGTTGAAGATGTGGTCTGAGAAAAAAGAGCATTCCTTTTCTTTGGGGTATATATTTCCCTCTGCACATCTCATCGCAGCCTGATCTGTTTAAACATCAAAAGTGCTTGTGTAAATATATACAACGAGGCTAAGTGATTAGAATAATCTAATGCAAATTTCAAAGACTCTGAGGAGATCTGAGAAATCAACACTGTCATAAGTTTCATTTCCACAGCATGAATGGAAATAATATTAGTAAAATACAGTTTGTACTTCAAAGAAAAGCAATGTTGAAATGCTAATAAGTGAGAGGATTGCTGGAAGGTGGGGAGGGGAACATGGCAGGTGCAGGGTAAGCTCTTTCTACAGTTTTAGATGCACTTTATTTGTTCATAAATGCCTTAAAAATGTAATAACCTCTCTGTGAGCAATGAGGCATTCTTTTCCATTAACTTTTGCCATATACTATTTTCATGCATCCTCATTCATCTTCTGAGCCTGACTTCAACTCCACAGGCTGGCACTGCCTGGCACATGGTCTCGGCCTCTCTTGGCAGCATGAGTGCCAGCCAGCACAAGAGCCGAACATCATGTAAAGACACCCCAGGGAAGGGAAGCCTCCTCAAAGGCAGCACCCAGCCTCAGCCACCCTCTTCCCAGAGGCAAGGATCCCTCTTGGACAAAAGGCAATGCAGCAGGAAAGCAAAACATGGTGCACAGATGACTCAGAGGCATAAAAATGCAGTGGAGGCATAGCCTCTACAGGTTCCACCAATGTGATACCTGCAGCTCTTGTTCACAGCCTGAGCATCAGCTCTGTCCCCAGCATGTGCCCGAAGTGGCACCAGGGCAGCCACACTGAAGGGGCAGTGGAGGAGGGAGTCAAGGAGTCGGGGCATCCTGTCTCCTGTCCGATGGGGACATGAGGGAACCTCAACTAAACACCCACTGCAGACTCAAACCCTGCCAAGGCTGCACAGCTTTGCCTGCCAGGAGCCAGTTGGCAAAAAGCTCCTGGGCTCTGGAGCTGCCAGAGCAGGTGCAGCTCCCTTCCCATGAGAGGAAGTAGCCCAGCCGGTCCCTGAGCCAAGGCTGAGCTGTCCACCTCCTTTCCCTCCACTTTATCCATTGAGTCCCAGTGCAGCTCCACTGCCCAAAGTGCTCCTTTCGTCCACCACCATCACTTCCACTGACAGTGCAGTGGGCAGCTCCTCAGGGAGCTGATGGAGACATGGCACATCAAGGCCAGGAATACGTCTTTTTTTTAAATTCTGAGGACAGGCATTTTCATGAGAAAAAAAAGGTACATTTTTAGATCAATGAGAGGTGAACAGTTCAGAAATAAAAGCCTTTCCTTCAGAAATGCAAATCATTTGGATTGCTGTAACATCTCCAGGGCTCTAATGATCTAAAGCACTGTCTTTTTTGCTGTCTGCAAAGCAGCCATAGCTTGACCTGTGAAGGACAATTTCATTTCAAGTGACCTGGGGAAGCAATAAAAATGAAAAGACAAAATGGAAAGAAATATTTATTTGAACACTCATGGCACTATTTTTATTTGCATCATAGAGATCATCGACCAGTTCTGTGTGATCTTTCCACTCCCTAGAAATTTCAGTGTTCCACTGTAGGAAATGCACCATTTAAGGTCAACCATAAAGCAGCTACAAGTACAATTTAAGCTTTTGCAATTACGGGCAAAACAAGAGAAATGATACTTTGTAGTCCATCTGGAATTCTACTCACTCTGTACACTTACACTCTGTAAGTGTTAATAAAATACAGCTGCAACTCGGGCCAGTGGTAATCAAAAGTCATTAACATCAGAAGCTGTTCAGTGGCCTGTATGAGTTGTATTTTGTTGGTCTTAGCCCAGTGCCCATTAGACAGACATCTCCATTACAGGCAGAGCTGTCATGCCATTGGCAAGAACCTCTGTGACACATTTTCTCACTGAAGTCGCCTTTTGGAAGTAGGACTGACCACTTTTGGACACGGTGGGCTCCCCCCTCCCCAGCACCACTCGTGCTCACAACCTCTGTGGTCCCTTAGGGCAGAATGTGCATCTGCAGGGTTTTTGGGTACGTAAAAGTGCAAATAGGGGGCAACTGAGAAAGTCGATGTAAGAGCCGCAAGAACAACCTATCAGGCTGTGTGTCTTATGTGGAGCAAGATGATACTTCTTTCCCTTCTGAACATCCAGAATGAGTCCCACATGTGACTGCAGCCAAAGGCATTACTGCACAAGAGACAGTGTTCCTACAGAACAGCTCTCTGGGTGTGTGACATCCAGCACAGACAGCCAGGGCTTTGCTATCTAATAGATCCCTGATCAATTAGAAGAAAAAATTGGTAAGCACATGTCTCTTCTCTGCCCTGCAACATTTCCCTAACCTGCCTGGGGTTTGCTCCCTGGGAGATTGCTAAATCTGAGGCAGCACCTCAGATGATCCTGAGGCAGCACCTCCCATACCACTCTGTGGTTTGTCCTGCTCTCTCTAAACAAGCACTGCATTTGGCATGGGAGAGACATCATTTTCCATCCCTGTTTTGTAGGATTACCCTTTCTGAGGCACACAGGGATGCACTGTCAGCAGACCATGCTGTATCCCAGCTTTCAAGCCCCACTGGATCCGTACGCTTCCAATGCTCAGGGTGATTTTTTTCCCTGGATTCTGCACAGCTATGACTTGTAGCTGTCTCATCCATGCAACCCTAGCCATATGCTCTTGGGTACCAGCAGGAGCAAGAGAGAAAAGATTACAATCTTCAGGGAGCTGTGTCCATCATTATCCCAGCTGCCGCCACAACAGGCCAGGGCTGGGGAGCTCCCAGTTCTCCTGTTGAGACTCTCTACTCTTCTGTGATATGACATTTTGCACTCAGATTTGTCACACACCTCCCAGGTTGGAAATCATATTTTGAGCCATTAAATCCCCCAGTCCTACCTCCAGTAATAAGCTTTGCAGAAAAATATCTGGAAGGCCTTTTTTGCTGTGAAAATACAGTAATAAATTTGGGGGTTAAGGCTGTAAGGATCTGGAAATATGTATTTATTCACTGAGATGCTTCAAAAAGAGTACAAGGCTAAGCAAGTGAAAATAAAGTAGGTCTGATTTATACAGTAATACAGTAAAAAGGCTGTGCAGGAGAAGAGCAAACACTCGTGTGTTTACGCACATTAACTTTCTAAGTGATTACACAGTCTCTAACATCTAGATTTTCATGGGGTTATGTAATGCTTCAAAGGAATATAGCTGCAAATAGACAAATATAAGTTTAATTTCTTTCATTTCAGTAACAGCGAGTGCATATTTTTGCTTTCAGACGCCTCTTCTGTCAGTAGTACTTACATTTTTGTCTGCTTTTCTGCTGACAAAATTCCACTGATGTCAACTATAGCAAACCTTCATGCTTGCTAAACATGTGAACAAGAAGGGAATAAGGGTCACACTAAACAAACAAAAGTCAGTCATCAAGGAATAATTGGGGGTTTTAGTCTGCTCAGAGAAAAGGTAAGTGGAAGGGCCTTTATATAACTCTTCTTCCATGCTCAAAGATAATATGTGGGTGGTGTTATTTAAATAAAAGCTTTTTTTTTTCTTTTTTCCTTGTGTGCTCTCAGAGAAAATTATATTGAAAAGGCTAAAGCCACTGACATTTTGGTGTTGTGAAAGAGGGAGAATGTAAGCTAGAAATTAATGGAAGTGTATCCCTAAGTATATGACCCATTAAGTTGTGTTGCAACCCTGAAAAATGAAGCATAGAGTACTTTCTTAAAGTCAATACCCCATGGGGGTGAAAGCAAAGCTAGGATCTTTCAGTGCAAGAGCCCAGTAAGTACCTAGGTATAAATACAAAGTACCTCTGGTTTACTTAAAGGGACTGCCCTGAGTAAGTACCAATGCAGCTGAGGACACCGCAGGGCTTCCAATCCCAGCCTGGATGTCTCAAGTGGTGGTCCCAATGCTCTGCACCTGCCAGTGGTAGCTCCCTGGAGGGTAGGAATAGGACCTGCCATGCTTGGCCTGAGATGGATCTGAACTGATCTTTCCAGGGCTGCTCAGCTGCAGCAGGTTTTCTTTTCAATAGGATGAAATAAAGAAAATAACTCTCTGGGGGGGTTCTTTACATTGCATACCTGAACCTTAAATACAAAGAGAAGCCAGGCATTAAAACAGTGCCAGCTTCAAAAAGTGTTGGCACTGACAGACGCAGCTGATCAATGGTGTTTCGTTACTACAATGGGAGCTTTAACTGAAGCGGTTTCCCCTTGGTCTGCTGCCAGGGACAGCAGCAGAGGTCTCTAAGGAGCTAAGGAAGGAAGGCAAAGGAGCCTGGAGGAATTTCTTTGTGGCAGTGACTATAGACCAAGAGAAACTTCTCAGCCATGTACACCTTTAATAGCCAAATCTTTGTAAACATTAAAACCAGG
Source organism: Entomyzon cyanotis (assembly GCA_024500445.1). Lineage (NCBI taxonomy): Eukaryota > Metazoa > Chordata > Aves > Passeriformes > Meliphagidae > Entomyzon > Entomyzon cyanotis. The sequence continues at coordinate 6,545,449 of JAKEPQ010001007.1, read as the reverse complement.
TGGTGTGCTGCTGAAAAGAAAGGCAACTCACTCCTCAAATACTCTTTTCACAGTATTCTGTCTTCAGGTTCTGTGAGTGGCAGGTAAGATGAAACACGTGTGAAGACAGGTGCTTCTCCATCCTTCCTTCTGCATTTGGCATCCTGGGATCTAAAAAATAGGGGAATTATGAAGCCACAATTGCCCAGCATGAGGGCTCTCTCCCCACTGTCAGTTCAAGCAGACAGAATCACAGAATCACAGAATGGGTCAGGAAGGGACAACAAGGGTCATCTGGTCCAACCTCGTTGCTCAAGCAGGGTCATCCCAGACCACATGGCACAAGATAGAGTCCAGGTGATTCTTGAATATCTCCAGCGAGGGAGACTCCACACCCACTCTGGTCAATCTGTTCCAGTGTTCAGTGCACAGTAAAGAAGTTTTTTCCTGGTGTTCAGGTGTTCAGGTGTAGAAACTTCCTGTGCATCAGTTTCTCCCCATTGCCTCTTGCTACTTGGCACAACAGAGATAAGGCCTGAGCAGGAATTTTGCCTTGGCAAGGAGCCTTGCCCAAGCCCAGGAAGCAGTTTATGCACTTTAGTGTGCCTCAGCCTGGGGTTTCCTTGGTGACCCCTGTGCTAGAGCTGCAGCAACTCTGCTGCATCAAATGCCTGGCCTGTGTAATGCTCCCCTGGAGCACATGCATGTGGATCCTGCACAGCATGACCGGAGTTCCCAGTGTACAGCAAATGTGCTCTCCCAAACAGTGAGTGCGCAGCAAGTGTCATCATGCTCGGGCTGCTCTAGGGAGAGCTTCAGCCTCCGCTGTAAATTGGTCAGGGAGCCACAGCATCAGACTTGCAACATCAGGGCAGATGTTAGAAATAATGTCATCCCCACTGCACACAGCCCTGCTTTGGGGCACTGGGTCCATCTCAGACAATCAGAGGAGCTTTGACCCACCCAGCTCAGGTGCTGCATCCTGCTGAGGCACCTTGCCTCGGGGAAGCTGGGGCTCCTCCACTGCTTTGGGCTGGTTTTACCACTTCCACAGCAAGATCAGACTCCTTGGCTAAAGCTAAACCCGCATGTGTGAACCACACACTGACATACTCCAGTTAGTACCTCTTGGGCAGTACAGGAGTTAAGCTGAAATTAGCAGCACCCTGGTGTGACCAACAATCATGTGCAGGAAGGAGAAGGGTCGGGGTCCCTGTAATTTCACAGACTTAAACTAATTGTCTTTCCAGCTCTGTAACACCCTTTTTGAAGCAATGATTTTTAATTTTTCTTCTGGAAATAAAACAGATGCTTTGAATAAACAAGCAGAACCCTGGGTGCTGCATCTTTTGGGTGCTGCATCTTTTTAACCAGATGACAGTGTGACCAGAAACCATCTCTCAGTGTGGTAACTTTTGCCTTATCTCTAAAGTAACACATTTGCCTGATCAATCAAATATAAAAAATACAATTTAAAACAGCTGCATTTTGGGTTTCTGAATTTCATTACATCTTTAGACTCTTATTCTTATCCCCTAAGCTGCAATATAATTTTAGTTAATAACCTCCTCCTTCACCTTACCTTCTCCTTCACTTTACAGTGTAGTCCCATTTAATTCCTTGTCTTTAAAAGAAATTGATTTGAATTTTTGGCTGCTGGGGAGGTGGGGGGGTGGGAGGCAGGACAACAGTGAGGAGAAGGTAAAGCTGAGTTTGGAGGGGAAACAGGATTGCATTCATGTCTTGCTTTCCTTTCTGTGCATATAAAATTGAGGCAACAAGTAAACCTTCCCCATCTGTGACTATGCAGAATTAGGTTACACTGCCTAAAGCAGTTGCAATAACTCACTTGCCACTTTTATAGAACTCTGCTTTATTAGTTTTACGCCTATAACATTACTTTCCAGGCATATAAAAGGTAGGTAATTGAAATCACAAAAGCAGCGTAATACCTGAGCTATTGTGTCATCAGCTGGATGGATCTGAAACCAGATGAATACTGTGTTAGTTCTTTCAACTGGGCAGTGACATAGTTTATGTATCAAGTAACTGACTGTTCCCTGTTTAAAATGGACTAGTGACAGAAGGACCTTTTTTCCTGACAGTGCAAGTCCTGTAATATTTAGAAGCACAAATTTAAGACCATCTGGTCAGAAGCTACTCTTCTACCGATAAAGGCACAATGGGATAAAACTGGAATCCAAATGTTTGGAGTAGTGGCATTAGTAAAAGCAGAAAATTTTACGAACCTGCTGGATCATCAAAGTGTTACAGAAATCCGGTTTATTCATATGAAAAACTAGTGCTTTCATGGCTCACAGGCACAGATGGAGAAACAGCTTTCACCACTGCGGCCATGAAGGAATATTTCACGGTGGCTAGCAGAATGCAAGAGTAAAATTAAAGAGCTCTCTTTCCATGGCAGAAATAAGAATGATGATCACGGATTTCTGGTGCAGCCAGATTTCAGGATCAATCTGAACTGACTGATGGCATGCAATTCCAACACCTCAAAATACATTGCAGTATACCCTGGAATTCCTTCTCCTGGCACTTCTATTTCATCTTCCACATCTTCAAAAGGTGTTCCTTCAGTCAGTCAAGCATGATATTGGCTTCCTCTTCCCTGCAGAGTGTGGATGCAGCAGCAAACAATTGATCCAGCATACCATAAATTTCCAATTAAGATGGCAACAGAGGTCTCAGGATGTGTGAAAGCTGAGTTTGGAAAAACTGTTTTCAGACTGGGCTCTTAGAAGCAAGGCAAAATGTGTGGGTTTTCATATAGTAACAATTGGTCTACAGCTGGCTAAACATGAGCCAGCTGTGCCCAGGTGGCCAAGAAGGCCAATGGCACCCTGGCCTGGATCAGCAATAGTGTGGCCTGCAGGACCAGGGCAGTGATTGTCCCCCTGTACACAGCACTGGTGAAGCCACACCTTGTGCTGTGTCCAGTTCTGGGCTACAAGAAAGACACTGAGGTGCTGGAGAGCGTCCAGAGAAGGACAATGGAGCTGGGGAAGGGTCTGAGGGAGCACAAATCCTGTGAGTGGCAGCTGAGGGAGCTGGAGGTGTGTTCTCCTGGAGAAAAGGAGGCTCGGGGGGACCTTGTCACTCTCTACAACTCCCTGACAGGAGGTTGTGGCCAGGTGGGGGTTGGCCTCTTCTCCCAGGCAGGACAAGAGGAAATAGCCTCAAGCTGTGCTAGGGGAGGTTCAGGTTGGACATCAGGAGGAATCTCTTCAGAGAAAGGGCTGCTAAACATTGGAATGGACTGCCCAAGGAGGTGGTGGAATCACCATCCCTGGAGGTGTTCAAGAAATTCCTGGATGTGGCACTTAGTGCCATGGTCTGGTTGACAATGTCAAAGGTTGGACTCAATGATCTCAGAGGTCTTTTCCAACATAATTAATACTGCAGTTCTGTGATTGCCAGTGGATATTTGTTATCTCAGCACATTTCTAACTTTCCCAGGATCAATTGCACAACTCCTGCAATTTAAATGACAGGAAATTATTGTTTGCTGATTTCCTACACTTAGGCAATGTGACCTGAATCTTCACTGAGGGTTTTTTAAATTACGGCCACTAATTCTATATTCATTAATTTTGAGTCTCAAAAGGTGGAGAGTCCTGTTGTCTGCAGAAAACCAAAGCACACAAACAGCTTTCTGTGCTGGTCATTTTGTTCAGCTTCAGAATGTCATGTTGTGTGCTGTTAGCTTGGGTTTGCAAGGCTCTGAGCAGAGGCATTGCTCAAGGGAGCACAGGCTCTGCAAGCAGCTGGAGCTTATGCTCTTTGCCTTGGGCCTTGATTAGACTCGATTCTTTAGGCAGAAATGGCTCCCTGGAAGCCAGCGAGTGGTGTTGGGCTGAGATTCCTGAGACAAGAATTGCCTCCTGCTGTTCCCAACTGCCAGTTCTGGGTAAATAGAAGTGAGTTGTACTTGGGCTCTCTGTCACTTACTGTACTGCAAAAGCAACTTCCAAGGCTTTGTATGTTTGATCTCACTGAATACTGAATGGTCAATATTAGTAACAGAAGGGACACTAATATTGGGAAAAAGGCAATGCAGTTGTGCAGCCCCTGCCACAGTTTCAAGCATGTCAGAGCAACTCTGAAAGGAACCAGGCAGTTTCCCCTTAGATCCTGCAGGCTCCCACCAGAACAAGTGGGAGGTTGTCCAAGGATGACATCCCCCCCGTCCACAGGCTGCATTTCACTGGTACCCAGCCCATCCTAACACAGTCATGGCTTATTGGACTAGACATCAGCTCCTACAGTCAGTTGAACCTAAAGATGAGTGGGCAACACTGGGGCTTTGGCAGGAAGAAAAAGGGCTGAAATTATGCTGAGCAAAGGACCACAGCCCACAGAGCACTGTTCAGCAGCTGGGGAGCTGAAGGGCTACAAGAGACAAGTACAGGAGAAACAACCCTCAGGTTTATTAGTAATGTCGTCTGGCAATATTCCATGTATTAGAACAAGCTGAAGACACTAGACTTACTCCAGTAAAGAACATGACAGGTCATTTGGCTTTTGTTCTCACCTTAGGGTATTTCACCAAAGGACCTGAGCTTAGTTGGAAACAAACCACCGTGTCCTGCAACTTCACGGGTCAGATCACTGCTTGGGCTGATGCTAATCCTCCGTCAGCTGCAGCAAAGCCTGTCACCCCAGGGCACATTCTCCTGCTGGGCTGCAGCTTACGAGAGCAGCCGTGGAGCAAGTGGGAAGACCTCCTAACTTTCTCTATAAACCTGGAAGCAAGTTATTATCTGAGAACCAAACATCACCAAAAGGACAAAGACTTTCAGATATTTTTAAATGGCACTTTAGGGACTCTGGCTCATTTTCAGTGTTAATAATCTGATATAGCTGTAATATATTTTTTTTAATACCCAAGAAAAAAATTACAGCATATAAAAGACCATGAGGTTATATCTTAGTTTTTGAGAAGCTGAGACAGTCATATTAATATATTATGAAGGCATTGTAACAAGAGTGCTAGGAGTTTAATGATAAAACATTCAGGGTCAGCAGAAAATATGTATTATCATCTGCAAATTCATTTCAGATATGATAAAATAGCATAGCATAGGAGATCTGTCACATCTTAAATAGGATAAATGTTATTTATACTTTATGCTGCAACATTTTATCTTCTGAAGCAGCAGGAAGGGGCAGCTGGACGCAGTGCTTGATCATGCAGCATTCGCAAATGTGCAGAGGGGCCACAGCAGCTCATCCAACAGCAACAGTTGGGGGCTACAAGAATTGCCAGGTGTGGGAATGCTGGAGGCCAGCTGAGGAGAGAAACCATGCTCACCTGCCTGCTCCACACAGAGTCAGATGGGCCGTGCTGAACAGATGCAGGTGGAAGAGAAGTTTTAACAAGTGGAGCAGGTAGTGCATGAGCTGTGAGGTGTGGAGGAGCTTTGGCTAGCCTGGAGTCACTTGACCTGTGGGTGAGTGGCAGCTTGGCTTTCTCTACAAGGGAAATGTGGTGGTCAGGTGCAGCTGGCAGCAAGGAGAGCTGGGGGAAAGCGTGTGGCAGTGAGTGGTTTCCTTTGGGAGTAAGCTGTGGTGCTTGCAGGGGGGGCTACAGGGTGCAGCAGTCCTGACAAAGCCTGGGGAATGGCGGGAATCCATGTTCCAGCACCAGCAGCACGTTGGGCACAGGTCTGCCCTAGGTAGATTTAAACCAAGGTCAGAAGTGTTTTGCTGATTTAAACTAAGGTCAGAAGTGTTGCTTGCAGAACAGGCTTCTTAAGCTGTCAATTTGCTGATGACTTTGTGAGCTGTTAACAAAAGAGCAGTGTTTTTGTAAAGGTGTGAATGCTTAGATGGAACCTGCTATCTTTATGTTGGCCCTGTCTGCGCAGAAATGATTTGGCGGTACATCACAGCAGAGTTCTTGTGCAGTACTAACAGGTAAATGTCAGGAGGGGATCTTTGAAATGTATCAACAAGAAAGTGGGGAGAATGTGGAAGGAATACAATTTATTATCTAACTTTTGACTTATTCTTGATGTTCCAAATCTGGCAGCAGCGGCTTTACATTCTAAATGCCTGGTAAGGAATTGCACAGTGCTCCATTGAAATTGTTAATGCTTTGGCAAACAAAAGCCCCAGGGTTAAGCTCTGCGTAATACTTTCTTGGCCTGCACTGTCAGACTTAAGAGGAGGGTGCAGAAAAAGCCAACTGCAAGCATATGGTGCTGTCCTCTGCATACCCTTCCTTTAAAGCACTCAGTACGGCTCTGCTGTTCACTCTAGATAGGGGAACATCTTTATTGAACTTCATCTTTTTCTCACTTAGATCTGTGCTCAGTAGATTACAACATTTTTAATAAGGTAAAAATGGTAATAGATTCTGTACAAGCTTGTGGACACATTCTGTTATTCCTGAGGAAGAAGCAGAGTGAAAATACCTTCTCATGGGATGCAGCTTTGCAGTAGTTGTTTTTCCAGGCAGGAAGCATTTGGGTTTCTGCAGGCTTCCAAGGCCGTCTAGTGAAAGGTCATGTTTCAGTTGTTACCACCTTGAGCTGTCACACCCTGTGAACTGGTGCTGGCATGCAGGATGAGGTCTCTGCACCCCTCTCCTGATGCTGGGAGAATCTCAAAGGGGCTCATTCTTGTCTCTGCTGTCAAAATAAGATGCTGAATTTAAATCAGACTGGAACCATCCCAAGGGTTTATGTGCCTGACTAGCAGGGACTCATTTTCAAAATAATCAACCTCTTTCTCTATGCGAAAAACAAAACAGTAGGAACAGCAACAGGCAACTATAGCAGTAAAATACTTCTATTACCTGTTAAAGAAATTGTGGGGGTTTGGCATTCTAACACTCAATTTTTTTTTAACTTAGTGGTTTTGTAATGTGAAAATCTTCAACAGATGTGACGTAATATCAAGATGAAGTGAAAGCATTACTTGGGCCCTGAGGCACTCAATACTTCTCATTTCAGAAGGAAGCCAAAGTGGATTTCAAATTACAGTTAAGTTTGGGGAACACTGTGGGAGAATCACTGGCTCCAGAAGCAGGGTTAAAAAGAATGCAGCAAACATTTTAGCATACTTTAGTGTTAGAAGACAGTAGGAGTAGGGATGGCTACAATAGGCTTTCTCGTGCTTTGTAGCTGTTTCTCAGCAAACCTGCTTATCTGTAGTAGCTTAATTTGGGGAGATACAGGAATGCAACTTATTTTTCCCCCCTTCCATATTGAATTAAAGGCTTATGAACCTACTGTTTGTTTAGCAAAGGGAAACCAGTGGCTTTTCCATGGACTATTCTCCACATCTGTGGCACTGTCTTGCTGATGTTGGATTCCTGCTTGTGGAAGTTAAAACTAGGCCCTGCTTCAAATTTCCCATGTGTGCTAACCAATTACAGAACACATAATCTTCATAAAGGAGTGTCATTAGTTACAAAATATGTTTAGTCTGGCGCTTCATGGGTAGGAGATGGAGAGTCCAAACTGCAGAGGGCTGCTGCCAACTGGACTATTCAGGCTGTGATTTTGTCAATTACTGTGTTTTCTACTTATGTACCTACAAAGAAGAGATGATAAAATTTGTCTACGTCCTAAGTGCTTCGAGCTTTTAGCAAATATTCATTAATTACATGAAGACTTTCAGGAGATGCATTACTTCATCTTGCAGAATCTCATCTCTTCCTGCTCTAAGCAGCTTCATCTTTCAGTCTTGAGACACTTTGCAGTGGAACTGCTGAAATTTAGAGCAAATATTTTCTTGCTAGTAGTAACATATTAACCTCATGTAAAAGCTTTGCTTCATCTTCCCCACTTTAGCTTGTGCTCATGTTGTGTTCCATAAAACCTCCTGACATTTAAGATGAGCTGTAGATACTGAAGATTATTGAATTGTTCTAACTTGGATACATGGGAACTTTGCCATTGGCTCCTCTCAAAGTAGGACCAGGACCTGGACAGATGTATGTAATGTCTTGTAAGACACACTAGTATGTTTCTGCCTGAACAAACAGGACTCTGAGCACTTCTAAGTTTGTCCTCTAGCACTCTGTGACATGTCTGCTACTACTTTTTCAGCTGCTCAGAACATTATAATGATCTTCCCAATAATTTTCTGAAAAGAAAACCAGCAATACTGGATTGATGAAAAGACTCCCAGTCACAGGTGCTAAATTACACCTGAGTATAAAGGAAAATGCATTAAATCAACAGGAGCACCCAATGAATTCATAATGAGCTGGTGCTGTCACCATAATAAACAAATGCAAGGAAAGAGCTTACAGAGGTGGCCAGAGCTTGTTTTTTAGGTTTTACAGGCATAATAAATGTTGCTGTCATTTTAATTCAAGCCCTACTCAAGCTTTGTTTAAATGGTCATCACAGAGGTGAAAAAACCTAAAGTTAAGTCTAAGATTTTATCAAGGTCTTGGTTTCCTGGAGTACAGCATGTAACTCGTGGGTATTCCTGGTTACATTTTAGAACTGTCCCTCTCTCACCTCAGAATTTCCTTTAACCAGGGACAGGATTTTCAAAGGAAATGTGCAGCAATGGAGAAAAATGGAGCCAATATGATTTCGTCCCTCACCAGTTTTTCAATGAGGTCAGGGTTCATTTTCTGTTCCATCCTGTTCCTGCAATTTACCTTAAGATAACCAAAATAAAGCACTTACTTTGAAAGCAAGCTCTGAGGGCCCACCCCAACAGAGCACCCACTTTTAGCTTACTGAATAAACAGAGAAAATGCAACACATGGCATCCTATCCTGCCTGTGCTGCCATAAACTGACATGTTTGTCTGTTCCAGCCTCAATCCACCAGATTACTTTAAAGCAGCTAAAACTTGCTTGTTGTGACCCCTGGAAGGCCAGGCACTGTAGGGCTAATTCCTGATTCCCGTTTTCAGACAGGCTGACAGCACAGGAGTTTTCAGTGAACAGCAGCACAAAAAGAAAAGCAAACGTCCACTGAGCAGTGACCTTGCTAAATTGCAGCAGGCAGCTTGAGCACCTGCTGCAGGCACTGCTGTGGCCCTCACTTCCAACATGCCATAGGAACACACATTAGCTTTGGAGTATTGATCTAGCAAGGATCAGTGCAAGGGCACTTCAATGAGAAAATGAGTAATTCTTTACTCTGATTATGATGATTAATTCTGCTATGTCAGCAGCCTTTGGCACAGCCAGTGACAGCAGCAGATTTCAGAGGGGAAAACCTAATTCAGGAGCCAAGAACCTTAAAGAGGACTTTTGTGTGATTAAGTAATAATATTAATAATGATACACAAGCAGCTATAATTTTACATATATGCAGAAACACATGTACTTTCCTCAGTTCTGTATAGGACTTGGTACTGATGTATAAGTGTTTTGCATTTGAAACATCAGCCAAGATTTAAAAACTGGCACTGTTGCTGGAATTGACCAGCCACAGATGGACTCAACATGGAAGTTTTTGGACCACAGGAAGCTGAGCAGAAATTCTCTCACAGGTGCCAATTTCACAAATAAATAATCAGCATTCAACTGGCAGTTGTCCTGCTTCCCTCACTTTGAGTTTGGTTATGCAAAAGTCTAATCAAGACATCTCTCAGGTACATCATTTAAGACAGGCCTTTGCACATGACATTGGATGTTTCAATGTTTGAAGGGGATTTGGCTTTCAGACAGTGCATTAACTTGTTTCCAGTTTGAAGGCACACACTGACCAGTTGTGCACCTTTCTCCTAGAGCTTCTCCCTCAGCTGCCATAACCAAGTTATGCTCTTTGGCAGTTTGTTTTTGTCCTGGAGGAATCCCAGCTCTCGTCTTTCATGCTTTTGATAGGAGATGCATTTAGGAGGACAGTATCAAGGCCAGGTTCTCCAATCCTGTTATGCTAGGAAATGGGCATTTGGCAATCCTAGTATCATTAAAAATGATTCTCAATACGGTATGCTCTGCCAATACATGACCTTTAGCTGGTAAAGAGTAGAGAAGCACCACAAAAGCAGGTAATGCTGCAATCAGTTCAGGTATTTGACAGATAACAAGGGCTCTCTTGCATTAAAGCATGGCCTTAAGAAAGTTGCAGCAACACTTTAGGTGGCTGCCTTTGTATCATGATCTGTCTGCTGTAAAACATTCCCCTACAGAGGGAAAATAAATGCCATCACTTAGATCTGTAGACGGGTAATTAACATGTTGACTTTCAAATCAGAACCACTGCAAACACTTCAGCAGGTGCCACCACCTCAGCTCAGATGTGCTGATCACTTGCCCTGTACTGGCATGCTTGCACACAACACTATTTGGAGCCAGCATTTTGACCCCCCCCCATGTTTTCTCACCTTCTCAGCTCATATGCAAGGCAAAAGTTGAAGGCTAGGCACAGAATAAACCAGACTCCTTTAGATCTAATGGCAAATTGCCTTGTAGTCTTTTTGTGGCAGAGAGGAGACCAATATTTTATTTCCATAAAAGTTTTGATTATCTGGGATGCTCTTATAATGATTGTATATAGCCCCACCAATTAATATCTAATACTAAAAATGCTAAAAAGGTGATGTGCAAATACACAGAGAACTACATTGATCGGCCATACCAACATAAACAAGGAAGTTATTTCAGTGTCAATTTACACTTCGTATACAACCTGCTTCCAACTATTCATGGGAGATCAATATTTATGACAGTTCATTAGAGAATGCAGTTGACTTTTATTGTGCAGAACAAGAAAAAAATGCAGTCACCAACCCACCACTGCATTAATGTATGAAATCAGTTAAAAAATTATTGTAAAAAATAACTTAATTTCTGATGAGCAAATGGAAGCAAGTTCTACAGCTTTCCCACATTCCTGTGTTGATAGGAGAAAACGGCATTGAACCATTATACCCAGTAACTCAAGGACAAAACCATTCTGTTGTTTAGGGGAATAAAATTATTCTGATTTTCTCCCCCAGTCCCAAAACCAACATCAGTTCATATACAAGTAAAACCTCCCTTGGAGTTACTGCAGAAGTCCCACTCTCTTAACTCTCTAACTTTCATATGTAAGTACCTGATAGAGCTATCCTACTGGCATGTACACAACTCAGTGAAGCATTGCTTGGCTCCTTCCAAGTGTTTTCAGCTTGCCAGCATACTAAGATTAATCTTCTGATTCCTCATAATGTGCATACCCACTAGCATAGGTCCTTCCTAAATTCAAATTGCTGAATACATCTGTGGCCTCAGAATCCGAATCCTTCCCTCGCTCATCATTGTCATCTTCATCATCATCTACTTCATACGCATCATATTCATCCTCACGGTCACCTGCCTCCCCACTCTTGCTGGAGGAAAGGTTTTTCCAGTAGGCATCATAACCAGAAGCTCCATCTGCATCTTCTCCTCCAGTCTGTCGGCCAAACTTCAAAGAGCGCGCTGCAGGCAGAGAAAAATCATCATGTTTCCGCCAATCCAACATTTCATTTCTATCTTTTTTTTACTAATCAAAGAGTAGTTTAAATGGCAATTATTTTTCATTTTTTGCACAACTAAAATCTCAAACTAAACAAAAGCTTTCACTCTATTGGAATCAATTAATGGTTAAAAATGAGACTGCTCAATTCCAGAACTCAGAAAGACAAAGTTTTTCTCAGAACAAATGAAGCAAAGCTGTGCAAAACAATTGAACATAACCAGACTTTATTCAGCACCCCTTAGGCAGAAAGCAGTCACTAATGGCACTTGTATGGCTTGTCAGCTAGAGCAACTGGCTTACTTGACATGCTCAGATCCTTTGTCTGCTGAGTTTCATGGCCACATTTAGGGCAAGGAGGCTTTTTTCCTTTTTCCTGCTTGAAAACCTTACTTCGCACATGATCATCACAAAAACAAGCCTGTGTATTGAAGGGAGAATAGAAAGGCCAAATGTTTTAATCACAGAAGCACATAGTTCAGCAAGCAGCAGCAAAGATGCGTTTAACAGCAGCAGGGATTTCTGGCTGGGATTAAATTTTAATGACGTCTCTCTGCGGTGGACACGGGGTCTGTGCACAGAGCAACTACTCTGTGTTCAGTGTGGTTCCAGGGTTTCTGGGGAAAAGGCGGGATAAAAGTGCCAATAAACACGCATAGAAAGTAACCTACTGCAGGGCTGGATTGCAGTGCTGCCAACAAGGAGCCTGGCAAACTTGGGTTTGTGTTGACAAGCTTAAATAAATATAAGGAGATGTATGCCAGAATGTAACTACACAGGGGCCTCAAGGCAAGAATTAGATTGGAAGTTCACACACGGAGCACCAGGGTACAGCAAAAATACCTGGGAAACAATTTGGAATAGGCCATCGATGCCATGGGAGAATGCAGGGAAAACATATGGAGGGTAAGAAGGGTAAGAGCAGGCAATTAACCAACACCTGGAGAAATGTAGGCAATGCTGATGATGAAGCAGCTGGAACTTTTTATACAAAATTACTTCTGAGTGTGTAAAACCATAAACCTTTCAACAAAAGGTTTCAATAAAATAGCCTGGTCACATGTAAAACTGGATTAGCTGTGGAGATTATTCCTTTGGATGCAGTGATTTCTGGTCTGATCATCACCTGACTGTTTAAAAGAACAATTTTTTAAATTGTTGTAGTTCCACACTGGATCAAAGCGTATTCCAAAGCCTTGGATTCTGTTCAAGACGAAGTATTTATTTTGCTGTTTTGGTGGTTTTTTGAGAGCCCCAATATGGTCTAGGCCCAACTTAAACTAAGAGGGCTGGAGAAAGATCACCTCACACTATCTTGTGGTTAACTAGTGAGCACAGATGAAAAACCTTTTGCCCTCCCCAGATCTGCCCCCAGGCTACAGAAACGAATACAAAATGTATTAATTTCCTTTTAAACAAGGAGAGGAAGACATGACAAGGCCTGGTGCCAGCCTAAGGAGAACGAGCCTAAAATCAGCTCCTCACAACTGTCTTTACTTCATACCTTACAACGCAGGCAGGAATGCTGCCCCAGCCTGTTACAGGAGACACCTGTTGGAGAAAATCAATATGGCAAATTCAGTACTTGGAAACTGCAGACCCGTCACATTTTTAAAACCTTGTCAAAGTATGTAATACCATAATTGAGGCATTTATTTGTAATTACCTGACACAACTGCGCTCTGGCAGTGTGAATCAGTCATTTTACCTGACAGTACCATTTTACTAGATTTTTTCAACTCTAAACCTCATTTTGACACAAAAAATGACATTTCAAGAGAGCGAAAAACATTTATTTCTTGAGCTTCCAAACTTTTAAAACCTAAAGTTTCAGAACCAGATCTGATTTTAAGGTTTCATCTTGCTTTTCCTTTTCTCACAACATCAAAAGGAGGAGTGCTAGAGATGTAAGAACACTTAAAGCTTGCAAACTTCCAAACCTAGAAAAGTTATTACATTCTGTATTTTCTGTCGTATCCTCTGGAAATGTACCTGACTGCACAAAACTTCTCATGAGAGTCTATAAAGACTCTCATAAAGAACTGGAGCTGGCACACAAGCTGTAAAGAGCAGAATTGGTGCCCAAAATGTAACTTGTCTTGAGCTTCAAATTGCCTTTTTTATTCCACTAGAGGGAGTACAGTAAAGGCAAACACTCAGGAATTGGCAGCAACACGAAGCTGGGTGAATAGTTACTCCTCGAGGAGCAGTAATATGAATTTTACCAGTTTCTGGGAAAGTACTCATTCCCTTCCACCTTGCCTAATCCCTGTGACAGCAAAGTTTTTGAATCTGAAGTAATAAATATCATTAATTTTCCACATGAGCAGGAGAGACATGGGATTTAGAGCTCTGTCATGTGTTTTAAGATGGAACTAGAAATGGGGATGCAAATATATTCAACATTTCTTGAGTACCTGCACTTTAAAAAAAGCTCTCTCAGGTAGTGATGGAAAGTAACAGTACCCTTTGCACAGCTAGAATGGATTTAGACTACAACCGCATGACCACATTTAAAGTTCATGTATTCTGTAAAAAAGTACAGGTTTTATAATCTTGTTACCACACTCTAACAAAAATCCTCTACCAAGTCTGCGCTGTGCCACAGAACACCAAACACAGTGAAAACCCTCAAAAAAACCCTCTCTCTATTCAGGGTGTGATATCACATCTGTGAATTAAAAGCTGCCAACAATCACTGAAAAAACATTCTTGTGGAACAGCTGTTGCTGCTTCAATATTGCTATGCAGGAAGATATTCCAGCACAATACATCAAGGGAAGCTAAGCAAGGCTTAAAAAATAGCTAGTTGGGAACACAAGTATGGGAGATGAAAAGGAGGTAAGAGATGTCTAAAGGCACTGACTATTGAAATCACAAATACTCTGAACCAGGAGAAATCAATCAGGACAAGAGATTAGCCAGTTCAAAGGAAAACAGCCTTATGATGAAGAGCACCTTGAATTTCCACAGTAAGGATTGAAAATGTTGCAATAGTCAAAATACAGGCATACAAGTTTTGGGAAGGACAAATAAGTGCTTGCCTTGTGATAAACCAAATTGCAGTTAATGGTGCGTAGACAAGAAATACTGCTAGAAAAATTTAGTTATTTCCAACATGCATAGTCTTGGTTTGTTGGTTTGTTTTGTTGTTGTTTTTCAACCTCCCTTGAAGTTTCCCTGTTTCAGCCAGCGATGAGTAGCAGGACTAATGAGCAAAGACTAATGAGCAAAGTTAGGCATGGCCACCATGTCCTCTTACAAAAATACCAGTTTTGTCCACGCAATTAATCAAAGTTCAAAAGGACATAAAGTCTTCAGCTACCTGTTCTTTACTCAGAAACAGGAGGCATGTGTGAACATTTGATACATTACTGACAAACGTCCACAGTCCACTGGTCAGTGAGGAAGTAAACACTGAAATCATGTTCTGGACTATTTTTGTCACTTCCATGCTCAGCCTGTCTCACTGAGTCAGATGATGGCTGCTGAGTCACAGCCTTCTTCAGGACTTAAGCAGCTGCTAACATTTGACCAGCATACAGGCCTTCCACAGCAAACTGGGGAATATTTAGCCAGACTAAGACACATGGCACTGTTTAGGGCAGCTTTTTCCAGGAGGAACACGTATCTAGAACTAGGTCATCATTGGGTCAGAAGAGTGGAAAACAGCTCCTTCTGCCTGAAGAGTTTTGTGGAGTGAAAAAGCAGCATCAGCAGTTCCACTTGTTTTGCTGCAGTCTTGGCCACTGCTAACACTGCAACTTTGGAGACTGCTGGCTCCTGCAAAGGCAGTTTCCCATGAGAGGCCTGCAAGAGCCTGGCAGGAAGACAACTGCCATGTATGCTCTGGCATGGAGGAAGGTTCATGAAAGAGAAAAAATTTTAGTTGGGATAACTGGATACCATAAGCCAGCACATAGGAAACAGGCCCTTCCCTCCAGTGGTGGCAAAATCTACCTGGGAAAGGTGATGGAGAGTATTCTGGAGCACAGAGGAAACAAGTGGAGAGTCTGCTAGGCTGTGGTGAAAGCGACTATGAATAACTAACTTACATTTAAATGTCTCTGCTTCCAGAACTTGGCAGCTGGCTTGATGTTCAAACTGATCATCTTCACAAAGGAAATCATGGCAAAAAGAGCAGGCAAATATTCTGCCTCCTGAAAGATTTATCAAGGCAAAATAATCAGCAATGGGTACAGGCATCAAGTCCTGCCCTGCAAACAATTTAGGCGGTAGTTTTGACTGAAGACCAGTTCTCCCTTCTGTCATAAATTCTTCAACGAAGTTCTAAATTAGACACTGCCATCCATTTTTACACTGAAAAATACCTCATATCCTACAACATAAGACAGCATAACTATAAACCAAGTATTACTTCTAGTACTTTTCTTCATTTTAATTCAACTGCAGCATTAAGTGTTTTTCTTAAATCAGATCACATTCTTCTCCAGTCTTCTTCCCTCTAAAGCCCTCACCTCTGCTATACACTTGAAATAAACATTTTAAAGGATTCCACAAATGGAGACCAGTATGGTTTCCTAAGCAACTGGGAATCCAAATACCTGTGTTAATGCAGAAGAACAGAGTGAGAACAGCAGAAAATTGTGTTGGCAATTTCATGCAGTGCTTAATTATGTGAATAATTAAGCTGATTGAACCATTATAATTAAGATTACATAATCATCCCTGAGTTGAGCACTGTATGTTCTTAAGCAGGTCATTTACCTTCCCCAGTGCATAAAATCTATTTTTAAACCAGGGAGAATCCTTGCTTTGAGCAAACATACTGCAAAGACTAATCAGTGAAGACTAAAAAGGCTATGTTAAGAATACAGGTGACTTGCAGCAACTTAAGCAATGTGAGGAAAAAAGTGTAATCTTACTTTTAAATGTGAGCAACCTACCATGCTCCCAGACACTTCTTTCACATTCGATGCATTCTGCATCTGCCAGAGGGCACATACACGCGTGGGTGCTGAGACACTTCCTCCCGTGACACACCCAGGCTTCACAGAAATCACAGATTGCACCCTGCAAGCAAAGCAAGATATGATCTCAGGACTTCTGCAATGCCTACTAGAGAGAGACTTATACCATAATCCTCAATGTATCCTAGTATCCATTCTCTCAGCGGGCTTGTTTTGGTCGAGTAAGAGAGTATTGAACCTTATCAGTGTTCCAACCAAGCTGTTCCACAGTTCTTGTTTGTTAGTTATTCATTTCTGTAGGGTTAAGTATGATGCAGATTAATCGGGTACCTATCTCCTTTTCTGGTTTTGTATTTCTTACTGCACATTTTGCACATGGAACATTGTGTCCTCCAGCTGAAACCTAAGATCCACAAATGATAACAATGTTCTGGCAAAAACGGAATTTCAATGAAGACCTGAAAAATGCCTCAAGACTCTTACAGCTGAAATCACTCATTTGGATTTTAAACGCAAAAAACCTCTGCTATATCAGCGCACAAGCTCTGCAGAGGGCAAGGATCAAGTAACTCATTAGAAGTAAGTTAGAGTCTTTAACTTTCATTTTGATTAAAATACGCGATCACTACATCAGCTACCCTTAACTGTGGCCTTTAAGAAGCCTTCTCGGCCCATAGGCAACTACCTACCATGTGCATTACATGCACACGAAGCTAAGAAAACAATGGTGAATCCAGATTTAACTGTTGATGCATTCACTCTTGCATCAGTGAATGCATGTGATGAGCTCAGGAATGCCAGAGTGTAAAGGCTGCCTGTGTTCCTGAGAACAGCTGACTGCCAGCTGAGAACAGCTGACTGCCAGCTGCAGGCAGAAACAGGACAGGAATTTAGTCCATTTAATCCAGAGGCTGTGACATGTCATATCTTGCTTTCCAGAATGCAGCCACCAACTTGTCCTTCTAAAACCAAAACTTCACAGGCCTGAAGCTATGATTAGCTCTAATTTAAAAAAAAAAAAAAAAAAAAAAAAAAGGAAAAAACCAAATTTGGCTACATGCTATCATTCCATAAATTTATCTTTTTTTCCAGGAAGATGTGCACGGAATATCCTCATAGAGCACAAAAGGCTGCAATTTTGTATACATACCACCATAGCTAATCCAGTACTGTACACACCAGCATGTTTTATAACACAGTCAGAAGACTTCATCATGCATTTGGTTTTTCCTGTTTAAGAAAAAGGCAAGCAATCATAAGAAAACTATGTAACAATTAAAAAAAAAAAGGAGAATGTGTGTTCATGTAAGAACACAACTTCAACTAAGTGCCTGTGCTTAACTGTAAATCTAGGTAAAAATAATGCAAACAAAGATGTTTGCATTATTGCTGCATTCTACAACCCACCTTCACGCCTCCCTTGGGTTAAATTATTGCTTGTTTTCAGTCAAACCTCTTGCCCCTGTACTGAGATAGTAAGGGAATGTGTTGGTCTTGCTCTATGTTTTGTGGCACTGGCAAAAATTTCAAATGCCAAAACAAATCAAAGAACAAAACTAAGGTCAAACTCCAGCAATGACACCTTAAAAAGTTGTGTTTAAAACTGCTGTTAGCTCTGTCCCATCACAAAAGCAGCTGAGCTGGGCAGTGAGAGGTGGGGGGGCATTACTGGGTGTGGAGCACTGGAACAGAGCTACCCTGCTCCCATCCCTCAGGGCCTTCTCTAAGAAAGATGCTGTCTGTTTATAGTCCCCAAGGCTTGATTAAGCATCAAATAGGTCTAATGGTCTTTGTTTGGAAAACCCTGGGTCTCAATATGATATGGTTGTCAACAGGAATGTTTTTCCTCTAAAAAAATATTTCCGATTAAGACAGATTCAATGCACAGACAGGAACCATAAGATAGAGAGCATGTTTTCAGTACTTCACTGGACTGTGACAGAAGGGACACTTATGAAGGATGACACAGTGCCACTGCACATGAGCAGCCTGGCTTCCAGAAATGCTCGCTATCTGCAGGCACAACAAAGGCACTGGAAGCTGCACATGTCAGCAGCTCTGTGAGTCAAACTCCAAAACAGCCAAATTGCTTAATGACAAACTGAAAATCTGCAATGATGTGTTGAAACAGTGGAACAACAAAATTCACCTCAGTATGAAATTAGTATCAACATCTGCAAGCAGGCAGATGTTTAAAACCAAAGGGCATTTTAGCCTGATTCAGAGCAGTTCTGTCACTAGGAGTCCTTCTCTTGTAATTTTAAAGCACCAGCCCTCCAGCCCACATAAATAACTAGAGTTGTATATTACATTACAACCCATTTAAGGTGAATAATGTATTGTTGCTTTAATTTATATTGATCTGATCAGAAATTATATAATCCCTAAAAAAGCAGTATTTATTGGTGCCTTGCTAGCAGTCAGAGCATTTTTAATTTTGCTGCTGTTATGAAACAATGCTCCACATGCTCAATCTAGGAAAACAGTCAGTCAGATTTCTCAAGCCTAAAAGGAAGTGAGACAAGCTTTTCCCAAAGAAGACAAACCCATGATCCTCTGGGGGTTAAAGGCATACACACTGATCAAACAAGATCACTTCTCAAGGAGGATATTCACAGCAGATTCAAAAGAACCTGCTTCACATCACAGAGGTACTTTGAGACAAAGCTACTGTAATACAGGTATTGAGAATTTAACACCACAAACAGGACTGAAGACAGCTTGTTTTCATTCATTATTTCAACTCACCACATTGTGCACAAATGGGCAACTTCTGAACAGAATTGCAGAAGTAACAAAAAGCTCTATTCTTCTGTCGTCTAGGCACATGGAGGGAAAAAAAACCAAAAAGCAAGCATTAAGCTTTAAAACAAAGCATTAAAAAAAGACCTGTAAAATGTTTGAAACAAATACTAAACTACTGGCTTTAGAAGGGTAAAAATTCTTACCTCTGGCACTTATCACATTCCTAAAGAGAAGAAATAAAACACTGGTAATTATTTTCATTCTAGGTAAAATACATAAAACGTACAGACCTCCACAGGGAGTTATGATTAGGATCCAAACCTTTTATTCAATATTCTGTCTGGTGCAAACATAACCTTAATTATAAAGGAAGGATAGTACGAAGAATGACATTCTAGTAGCATTAAATGCAGTCAAGGTACTATCACTATGTTTATACAATTGAAAATAGGTTTTTTTAATATAGAATACTTTAGGTTAACTTACCATTGAAGCATTACAAGGATGTTTGGCCAAGTCTATGTTGGCTCTTGAAGCTCTTATCTGCTTTTCACGTTCCCGACGGTTCTCAGCTTTCTTACGAGCACCAGTCTTTTTTTTAGGCATATTTCGCTATCTGTGGGGGGAAAAATAGGTATGGAATGAATGCACACAAAACTAAGTATGTAAATGCATGGATACATGTGACACATCCAGCACTAAACCTGGATCTTGTAGCTCCTGCATTAACTGTTCTTCATCTCCATTCATTTCCTTGTCTGAAAGTTTCTTCTGAAATGTAGAATAAGGGGTCAATCCACGAGGAAGAGCCATGTGATGAACCATAAAGAATCTTGTGATCTGGAAGACTTTGCTGTCCTGAACTTTGCGTTTGACTGTCTTTGAAGAGTTTTGTCTTAAAAAAAATGAAACCACTCTGTCTGTAGGTTTGCTTGTGATGGACCTCTGGTTTTGGTTTGACTTGCCTGTTTACTAAGCAAGTTGCAAGGCCAGTTGCAGCATCAACAGGCAAATCTAGCAGCTTCAACTTGGAAGAAAAATCAGTATTTTCATTCAAAAGATCTTATACAATAAACCTAAGAATCTTAACTTTCCTGAACACAGAAATATATTGGCCTGACCAGAGACTAAAATTTGCTTTTGATAGCAAACATCAATCAGTTTTCTCACTCTAGCATTTTGCACTGTGTTTAAATCGTATTAGTGTCACATTTTGTAGTCAAAATTATATTGCTGTGCTGCCTGCTGGCAACTGTCATTACTTTAGAGTGTGACATTTCTGACACTGGGAGTCCAATATGAGGCTCCACACTAATTTTCAAACCACTCAAATGCTGATTTAACAACAGAATCTAATGGTTAGTATTTATACCTCAACTTCTTCACATTACCTTATAATGGAAAGTACCAAAATGACAAACTGTTTTCATGAAAAGCACTGCCCCAGTGCCTACTGAGGACACAGATTATGAAAAATTTTAGATGGCAGTTTTCATAAAGTTGCACTAAACTAACAACAGAACTGCAATGTCACATCCTTTTAGCAAAGCTGTTGAGTGAATCCAGGCTTTTAAACACCATCCAATAATAACAGCATCCTGTAGATCAATACTCTAATCACTCTTTCCCTCTTAGCTTTCACTTAAGTTGTTTGTTGCCTTTGCCCTGAGTTCAAATTCTTTAAGAGATTTACCATCTTTGGACTAGAGCTCAACTAGTCCATGTAAGTAGTGTTATGATTTCAGAAATTATGACAGCAGAAACCCTGTTTACCTTCAATTCCTTTCAAATCAGACTATCACCTCTTTTGAAACTACTAAGTAGTATTCAAATGCCTCTGCAGTGTGTTCTACCTCCACTTTTGGCATACTGTTACCAAAAGCTCAGGCAGGAAAGACCCAGTGGAATTTGTCTGCAGCCCAGCTGCCCTGAAGGGCACATGGGAGAGAAAAGTGCATCTGGAGGACCTAAAATACAAGGTTGTAGGCCCATGCCTCCAGAGGGTACGACTGTGCTGCCCTATAGAGCACTGAGCTCCTGAATTGGGAGCATTCTGCATGAGGGCTGTTTCTCCACTTGAAGTTTCCTACTCAGGAGTGAAATGCTGCAGTGTCTGGGTCAGAGCAGCAGCTGCAGGAGTGAGCATGGCTCTCCACCTTAATGGCTGAGGCTGTGGCACAAGGTAGTAGAGCTCAGGTATGGGGAGACTGTGTAGGAATGAGGTGAACAGCAGTTGAAAGGAAAAGCCCTAAAACTTTTCCTTTATGTGTTATGTGGGTATTGGATCCCCAGCACTGTGTTCCATTCTGTAAATTTGCACCTCCTGTTCCTCTCCTGCTGTTATTTGCTAAGGTAGCCATGGGCAAAGACCACAGAGTTCCCACCACAGCTCCAAGGGCTGCTGGTGAATTTTGACTGGTAGTCATGCTATGTGAGGTGCATTAACAATGTCTGGTATCTAAGTTCTGCTGAAGTCATGCCTTCTTGTCCTTGGTGAGGTCCCAAAGACACACCCTGACTACACCAGCAGGTTTCTGGATCTTCTGTGCTGAGCAGGAGAGTGCCTTGCCTCAATATCGGTGGTACTCTGTCCACCGTGCTGTCATAGACGTCATGAACAGCTAAAACGAGCTATTCACGGGGAGGAGGGAACTGTGGGGCTACCCCTGTCATGCCACAAATACCAACACCCAGAAGAGGCTTTCTGCATTTCAAGGCTTCTTGTGCTTGACCATCAAGCAGCTTCCACCCTATATGCATTCAAAATCTGTTTCATCACTTGTACAAAATTACAACTTAAAAAAACCCAAAAAACTGTATAAACAGTACTTCATATTTAGACGGAATCATGGACTCAACGCCCTAATAATGCAACCATCATCTTCCAGGCACTATGATGCCCATGATTTACTCCGTCTTTTGGAAGCAAGGTGGCTAAAACTCCACTGTGGGCCCGCAGCGTCTGCAGGCTGTTGTGCTGTGAGTGCCCAGGTGTGCGGGGCTCTCCTCAGGCACCTCTCCGGCCCATTCCCTCCCCGGGAATGGCACCTCGTCCCGCCGGGAGCCGGCCGAGACCCGCTCCGAGGCTGGAAGGAGAAGCGCCGACAGCAGAGCTGCTCTTCGCCTGCACACGCACACCGCCGGCGTTCAGCTTTTAGCGCCGTCCCTCATCTTCACTCCTTTCACCCCCCAAACCGTGCTGCATCACGCTGCCAACCTGGATCGCCGCGCTCCGCGTTTCCCGGCACTTAGCTGTGGGGTAGCCAGACACCGCTTCGCTTGCTCGGGCACGGAAGCTGCGCGGAACCGGGACCGTCAGCCCCGCAGCGCGGCTCCCTTGAGACACCAGCGCCCCTCAGCGCCCCTCAGCGCCCCGGGCCCGGCCCGCTCGCATCTGGCTCGGGCGGCCGTGCGGAAGCCGGAAGCGGCGGTGCGCCGCGGAGTGCGGCCCGCCCGGCCCGCGCCGCCCGCTGGGAACGTTCCGAGCCGGCCAGGGTCGCGGCTCTGCCCTGTCTCCTCACGGAGCTGCGGCGTGGCCATCAGGAAAGGCCTTTGACGAGCTGTTTGCCTCGGTGGTACTGCCCACTGCACGGTCCCTCCTCAATTTTTTTTTTGCTTTCGAGGCAATTGCACTACAGCTTTCCCCTGTCAAGAGACAAATTTTGGGCATAGTAAATGCAACGATTAGTTGGGATTGTAATTGGCACCTGAAAAGTTATCTCTGATATCTTTCATCTCTGGCTTCAGCAGTTTTTAAAGTGAAGTATTGATTAATCTTAATGCTAGGAATACAAGGGATCTTAAAGAGGGAAATTATATCCGTGCTATAAAAAAACATGCCCACAACTCTGTGTCATCTGAAGTCACGCAAGTCGCTGTCACAGATGGATATTGCTTGGAAAACCCTTCATGAAAATAATTAGAAGATGTACTGTATAGATATTTAAAGGAAGATGAGTACACGGATCACATTCCACTGTATTTCATGACCTTTTGCCTAGGAAGGGTTTGATACATATTTCATATAAATAAGTTCTAGGCATTGCTTTGTGTGCTTTGATGATCCATTCACTCAAGTGGGGCAGCTGCGTTGCTTCACATTGTACTTTGTTATAAGTTGTGTCTCAGAAACCAATCAGAGACTTAGATCCAATTAAAGAATTTATTAATTAAAAGCAAGCAGGTATCAGCCAAGACAGCGCTGGGCGTGCGAGGCCAGTCTCCTGCTAGCCTACGGCGCCGCACCCAAAGGTTACAAGCAATTATCTGTTGTAGCACTTTTTCACCCCCTCCCTTGCGTCCCCTCGTGGGTCTTGATTGACGGCCCTTCGGGTGTCTTGATTGGCCGCTGAGTCGTCTAGTGTTGGCGTTCTCTGCGTTGTTTGGTTGTGGTTTCTACCGTGGGGTACGCAGGCTCTCGGGGGGGGTTTTCTTGCGTAGCGGTTAGGCTGTGACTGTCTCGTGGGAATTACTCAAGGCTGCGGAGCGGCCTTGTAGGGGGTTTCGTAAGTCCGGCTGCCTTGCGAAGGAAGTTGCAATTGTACAAGGTCGTTTTGCAAGCCTTAAGCATAACGGTTTAGTTTTAGAACAGGAACTATTTCTGTTAAAGCAATACTTTGCAAAAGTAAAGAAGCAATAAGAATTCAACTTATTAATTTTTCGTGAACTATACCCCCTGTAATTTATCACATACTTGGTCATGCAATTCTTCCTGAAAGAAAGCACCTGGCTGCTGATTATGCAACGTGATTTTGGCTTAATGAGAGTGACAGGTTTTCATTGCCTGTCCAGGAGGACTCTTCTGTGAGGCCACTGTTGATTCTCCCACAACAATTTGTTTGATTGTCATGCTTTTCCTTCAAGATGTGATCTTCACAGCAGGTTAGTGGGATGCACAGAAAGCAGCATTCTTGCTTTGAGACAAAAAAAATGTGGTGATCACTTAACTGGACATTTCTTCTTCGTGAGAAAGTGTGCAGAGAAGTAATTTTAAACTGTTGTCAGTAGCCATGGCCACACGCTGTTTAACTAACAACCAAAGTAGAAAATACGATTTTTTGTGAGATGTTAGAGCTTTTTTGTGTAATTCTAACTTTTCTTAATCAATGCCATTAGTCATCAATATTATTGTATTCTGCTTGTGACCATTCCAGTCTGTTTTATGCAGCATGAATGCAAGAACACAATGAGGATAAATGTTATAGCATTGGAAAAAATACAAATGAAGTTTTAATCTATTTTAGAATCATCATCCTAGTCAGCTGATCTGCTCTCATGAATAAATGGAGCTGTTAAAGAAACAACTATTTTACATACAGAGATGTGACTAGGCATTTTTACATAAACTCATGAATGAAAAAAAAAAAAAGGAGAAATCTAGACAAACCCTTAGGAGGCCTATGGACACTAAGATTTTTATCTTAGTGTTATTTTATCCTGTGAAACAGTATCTGCCTCGGATATGTTCCAGAAACCACCCTCTAGATGGCAGGTGTTTGTCATTTCACTCATGAGCAGTAAAGGAGTAAAACATCCTATTTTCAGAACCAGTAGAGTGGCCTACGGCTGTAATACAAGTGAATAAAAAAAATTAGATGAGAATAGCCAATTTAGAGCTTACAGAATGTCCATTAGCAGTACTGGACTGCTCTCTGGGGAGTTGTTGCAGACTTGTTTCAAAGATAAGTGCAGAAAGTAATGAGAGTCAGCCTCACCTTTAGAGGTGTTTTTAGTTACCTTTGTGAAAGAAGCAGTGAAAGGACAGTGAGTGTGTCTCTGAACTGTTATCATTCCTTGTTACCTTACAGAGGATCAGAACTGTCGTGTCTTTGCTTAATGCCAACTGTCTGGCTGACCGAGATAACAGAACAAGACTCTGTGAGGACTGCCCTACACAGCCTGACAAAGGTATTTGTCTAGTCAAGAGCTTTCCTGACAGCACATTTATTGGTGACTGCCTTAACCCTAAGCTGAGATAACCTGCAGAGGACACTGGAGAGAAAAGTGAAAGTAACTTCTATAAATGAAATGATGCAATGAAAACAGAGCTGTCTTAGTTGGTCTTCCCACGCTAAAGGCATAACCCTGAAGAGCATGCACTGGTTTTCTCTTCTGTTCCACTCTGCTGTGTCATCATGCATCTCATAAAGTTAGTTTTACATAAGGGTCAGAGGATGCTAATAAATCAGAATCCCTCAGAAATAAATGTCTGTCCAGGGTACAGAACAATTAAATTTTGAGCAATCTCTTTCCACCTCACTCTTGTTTTCCTTCACCTTTCAGAGTCATGTGGCAAGGCAGAGCAGTGGCTCTACGGATTACATACTGATTGCTGGTCAGATATGTATTTTTAGGGCATTAAATTCACATTTCAAATGGGAATAATCAAAAGGCTGTTGGGAACAGCTGTCTGAGGGAAGGTGGGGTTGCTTTTCCCCAGGGGAAGGTGAGTAGTGCCACTGCAACATAGTGCACCAGCTCATGTGGACACTGACCATCTTCAGAGTTGTTCTGCTCACTTCCACCTCTGCTCATCTCATAGAGATTCTTCCTTCGCTGTGAGGGCACGTTTCGGGAATGACTTTTATTTATTCCTTTAGCTACTCACCAAATTACAAAGGATTCATGCCTTCTCACTTCTACTACTGAAAAGTATTGAGATCAAAAAGGAAAATCAGGAAATTAGGTGTGTGCACAGCCTCTATCAGAATGGCAGTATTCTGGGGCAGATAAGATCATCATATGCAGTGACACTAGACTATGCTGGATGACAATTAAATATTTTTACTGTCTTTTGCTGTGATATCTCAGTCCCTTTAAAGATACAAGAAAGCACGTTAACTCTGAACTTGAAATAAATATTGACCTGAGTTGTTGTCACTTACTTTTAATTGAATGAGCTGCAATCTCTTTTTCTCTAAATAATATGCTTGTTCTCATCTAATTAAGCCCCTATTACCTACCTGCCTATTACCATAATTATCTTCATTATTGCAATGTCTCCTTGCAGCATTCAATATGTTTGCTTCCCTGCGGATTGCATTGTAAAATAGGTGCAGCATACACCTTTTTAAATGACCTTTAAAATGGCATACATCAAATTTAATTTGTTTTTAAATCCTGGCCTTGCAGCAACTGATCTTAAAAGTCATGTCAATATTTGTTTGATGTAAGATAATTTTGTCTGAAGACATTTATATTTGCTGATTTAACTACATAAAGAAACAGGAAATAAAGAAAATAACTTGAGGCAAAAATCTTTACTGACATCTACTGAATTGGCATGTTCAAATACAATATTTTTAAATAGGCTTCCTTGAATTAGGTGTTGTAAAGGTTTTTGTGTGCATGTTTTCATTCCCCCCTGCTATTATACCTGATGCTTGCAGTCATTAATCTGAGCCCTGGAAAGTCATTCCCCAAGAAATTTCTAGATGATTATTTTGTCTGGTCAATGTCTGCAGAATCTATCAAGAGGGAAAAGAAGAAAAATAAGAGATAAAACAAAAAGAGAGATTTTGCTGTTAAGTGGCTAGAGTCTTCATTCAGGGAGCTCACTCAGTTGTCAACTTCTTTATTAAAATCTATTAATCTTTCCTATGATATTCAAGTTGCATTTTTTTCACATTTCTTCCATGACTTCAACAAAATACTAACCATCATTTTTATCATGATATTTTACTGGGGCTTTTTCATTTTGTTTTTTGAGATGAAAGATATGCAGTAAAGCTAATATTGGGATTTATGCACACATTTAATGTGGCATTATATGCTAATTACCATATATTAATTGAGATTGTTGAGGTGAGGGGATAGTGCAAGACTAATCAGTTACTCATCTTGTAACAAAGGAGGGAAGCTATAATTTTTTGTGGTGGGGAAAGAACTTGTTGGCTGGTGGCAAGTTATTAGTATTGTTTTTCCTTGAAGAAATTGTAATATCATAAATTACCTTGTTTCT
Organism: Entomyzon cyanotis; assembly: GCA_024500445.1. Taxonomy (NCBI): domain Eukaryota; kingdom Metazoa; phylum Chordata; class Aves; order Passeriformes; family Meliphagidae; genus Entomyzon; species Entomyzon cyanotis. Next base: position 6,518,396 of record JAKEPQ010001007.1, on the reverse strand, counting down.
CTTCCCTCTTATCCCATCAAAAGGCTGGCACATGGTGATAAATCTGCTGCATAGGTGACACTGGGAGGCTTTGTTTGTGAAGAAGAGGAGGGAGATGCCTGATAAATGGCAACACCTGTGTGACAGAAATGAAAAAGGTAAAAAGAAAAAAAATCAAGGTCAGATGGAAGGTGACTGATGACAAGAATTTCTCTCTCAGTGCTGGAGGCTTGTGAGGTGGAAATGGCAGAGGAGAATGAAAAATGTGAATATTTTAATTGGTCACAGGATATGAGAGTAATTCACATAGATGATCAAGAGACTGCCAAGGTGATCAGAAAACTGAGAAGCCAGTCCCATAGGAAGAGGCAAAAAAGATCTGCTGTATCTGGCAAATTGAAATGATAAAATGGGACAGTGGTATTTCTGTCAGTGTGCTGAGTTAGTGGGATGAGCAAAATGCGCATTCTGGCACAAGAGCAAATGGGTACGAAATTTTACAACCTGAGGCCACATGGGGAAGGAGAGGGAACAGTGGGAGAGTGTCAAGGTTCAGGGGATGTAGTTTTGTGATCTATGAAGAGAGCTGACACAGTTTAATCTGGAGAAAGGAAGGCTGAGAAGATGTAATTGCTGTCTTTGAAAACCTAAAGGGAATTTAAAGAGAAGACAGAGCCAGGCTCTTCTCAAGAGTACCCAGTGACAACATATCAGGCAACAGTCACAAGCTGCAGCAAGAGGAATTACAACTGATAAACGGAAAAAAAAAAACTGTGAAGCAAGGGTGGTTAAGCAATGGAAAAGCTGTGCTGGAGCTCCAAGAATTGATGTCAAGAAACTCTCTTGTATTTAGAATGGATATTATTAAAATAACACTGTGAATTAGATAGGAAGGGACCTCTGGAGGTCGCCTATCCAAGTCTCCTGATGAAAGTTTCCACATCAAATAGGGCTGGTCAAGGTCTTGTCTAGCTGAATCTTAAACATTGCCAAGGATGGGGACTGCACAACTGCTCTAGACAACCTCTTCCCAGGATTAACAACCCTGTCTGCAAAGATCCTTAATAGGGGGATCCTACTGATTTCAAAGGCATTTGGACTATGTCCTAGGTGAGGTAGAATATTTGTTTGCCATGTTTGTCTGAAATACCTGTTCTAACAAATTCAACATTTCAGCTGTTCCATGTTTTTCCTCTGTTATTGAGCTGTGTGACATGTTCCTCTTTGGTGTCACTTCTTATCTAGATAGCAATTTTTCTTGTTGAATTATGGCTTTTCCTTGTTCAGTAGAATTCGTTTGTAGAAATCTGATGTAAATATGAACTGAATGGTTTTCCTGTCTGATTACAGCTCCATTTAGATGACATTAATATCAGTGGCACTGAGCACTGGCTGAATAAAATACTGAATTTATTTAGCTAATGAAAGCTGAAGCACAGATCGTTTGTTTTGTGGCACACAACATGGGTGGCTTAGCTGTTGATTCAGAGGACTAAAAGAGAATTTTTGCATCAAGTGTTCACTGCCCTGACATTGTAAGGTGCTCTCTCTTATCATCTCTTTCACAAACTTAACAAACCCTTGTCTTGTTGTTTAACAAGCCCAAATCTTATTTGCCCTCACCATGTTTTTGAAAAGCATTGTGGATAAATAACAGGACTGCACCCAGTGTAGCACAGCATCGTGCAGTAATTCATCATATACTGAATTTCACAGTGTAGGTGATGTAATACCTGTATTACAAATAAGATGTTTGAATGCAGGTAATCGACTGTCAAATCAGATGCTTATGGCACTATGAAAAATGACACTTGGAACCATTTCTAGGCATGGACATCAGTCCTCAGTATTCTGATTGATTTAGAAAACCCATTTGTTTATGTTCCACTACTTTTAGTTGATATTCTGACAATAGTTTCTATTCATTCTCATTTGTGTGTTATTAGATTTAATTTATAGTGCAAAGTTGTAATAACCGTTCTATTGCTTCTCAAGTACCTGTACATTTAGACTTACTGAAATGTCACTATAAATAGTCATGTGCTCACCATGTTCACTAAACTCCTTATTTATATTTATTGTGGAGTAATGAATCTGTAGTCCTACTCTGAGCTAGAGCTTATCCACTGGTGATATATTGTGAAATACATTTCCATATTTATAATAGGTGTTTCAAGTGTAGTGCTATTAAAAAGCAGAGCAAAATCCTTTTTGATGGAGTATGAGGGGGAATTGAACAGTTTGTTTCAATTATTTTATTGTATTTACATATTATTTAAAACAGTGAAAACTGCAACACTTTTGTACCTAAGGACAAGACAAAAGCAAGCTGTTTCTGAAAACAGCATTCTGGGCGGGTAGCTGGTTTCTTTGCTCATTTTTACTAGGTTATATCTCATTTTGACAAGATAGAGTTCTCTCCAACTCATTGTAGATGTGCAGTCTCTGTGTGTCTGATGGGTCACTGGAAGTATCAAGGTGTTTGATGAGTTGCTTGTTTTATTATGTTTCTCGTTGCTGTCATGTCTCTGGGCAGTCTGTTGCCACCTGAAGCTTGGATGCAGCTATGTATTTTATATGAAATTAAATCTTTGCCTACAAGGGTCTTGAGGCTATGAATTTGCAATTTGCATGATGATGAGCGAAGTCAGAAAGGAATAACTTTTGGTCACTGCCTGCCTGCCTTGGTCTGACCCACTCTGAGCTTGAAGACCTTGCAGGCATCCTACAAAAGCTAGTTGTGTAACAGATTTGGGCTGGGAGGTAGATGGGATGCCCCTGGCAGCCAGTATGTATCCAGAGCATTTTCCTTTGTATCATTATCCAGCTGTAGTAAAATGTTGCTTGCATTTGTTTTTTGCAAGTGGCTGCTTGGTGGAGTTATTTTCATAGTGGTATATTTGTCACTGGTCAGTAATTTCAAATCTAATTCATTTAGAGAGCTCAGACCTTTTAAATGAGCATGCCTTTTTCCTATATTAAAAGCAGCTAAAACAGCCTGGAATGAACTGGAGCACTGGCCTAGAAAGGAAAGGCTTCACAGCCCATTACTGATCCCCTGAGCCATCTCATCCCCTTTACTGTCATGTAATGTTTGTTTAATGTAAAATTTCCGTATAAAACCAAACAAAATAAAACACAAAATGCAGAACAGCAGCTCTTTGTCGTTAAGATATTAAGGTAGAGAAAATGAGATTTCTTTTCATAAGTGCATTAGTGACCTTAGGGGAACCCTCAGCAGGGAAATGCCACAGTGGTGAGGAAGGGCTCAGCTCAGAGGAGAAGGGGGATGAGCCTGTTTTGGCACCATGGGCTGGAGTCACTGGGGAGTTTTGCTTTCAGCTTCAAGGGAGAGGAAGCTCTTGTGGGAGCCTGTGAGGATTTCTAAAATCAGTGCTCTGGGCCAGGCTGTCACTGTGCATGTTACCAAGTATATCTGGGCAGGAGTGTGTCACTGTGTGACTGACTGAGGATTGCTGTGCATAAGGAAGCACGTCATTCCGTGAGTCACTGAGGATTTCTATGCATGAATGACTGTTTCCCTGCTCAAATATGAATAAATAACATTCAGAGCCTCCAGTCATTCTAAAAAGGTTTAATCAAGGCTATCAAATAATTGGATCGTCAAAAAAACCCATCTCCTGCTGAATTTATTCGTGAGGTTTCAGGGACTAAAGTAAATTCACCATCCCAGCAGTTTCTCCCGAGTCTTTTAAAGTTCCCAGAAAGATCAAAGGAAGACCTCTAATTAAGATCTTTGAAAATGTGAAGCCCAAATGAGATCACTTGTCTGAAAGGTGGCAGTGATGTGTTCAGAGTCCTCTGCACATATCCCCTCTTGTTTGTGAGATGCTTTCAAGCTCAACAAGTGCCTCTGCGGTCACTGTTGAGTTTTGCAGAGCAGTGGTGTCAACTGCAACATTCATCCATCAGTGAGCTGGGGATCGGAGGTACTTGGCCATGAGGAGAGAGCATGTGAAATGGGGATGGCAGCTTGAAAATATTTGCCTCAGGTGCTGGGAGAAGCCAAGGGAGAGAATTTCGGAGGTCCCTCACTGAGCGTAAGGTAGTGATGCATTTTCACAGGGGCCTGTTGAGTCTGGCACTTGTAGCAAGACACTCACCTGAGCTGCCCCTTTGTCCCACTGCCTCCACTGTCACCCTGGCCTCTCCCTACCTCTGCTGTGTGCTGGCACCCAGGGAAGCATTTGTATCACAGCCTCCCCCTCTTGCAGGTCTGTCCTTTGCTCTCAAGCTCTCAGATGCCACCACGCCTCTACCACCAAGGTGTGGCACAAATGGAGGCAGGTGAGGTGAGTGGGCCATTCTGTGGATGAATAAAAAGACATTCCAGGAATGCTATGAAGTTACCAGAGCTTTTCCAAAAGGCTATTTTTTTTCACCACAAAGTGGTGAGTGAGTCTGAGTTTGATCCTGAGAAGGTTTTGAAAAGAATGGTGCAAGGTCCTTGTTAGGGAGTGGTGCAATTTCTTAATTTCACTGTTGGACAGTCACAAGTGTAAGGAGTCTCAGGGAGTATCTGTGCCCTACATCTCTTAAAGAGCACTGGAAGCACTGGGAAGGAGTTCTTAAAGAAAACTAAAGAAATTACACAATCTTTCCTGTGAGTAACCCAATCTGCCGTTACATCAGACTTCCTTGGATTCAGCTTCAACAGTTGCTCTTCAGCCTGGTGCAGATCTCACCCAAATGGGTGGGTATCTAGCAGATGGCATTGTTTGCATCTGAAGTGAAGTGCATGTAGAGTTTGGAGTGATTTTTTAATTGCTGATATTTAATCCTTGCTGCATAGCAAGCACACCAGAGGCATACAGCAAATGCAATGTGACACAGCCCATCTAAGAACAGAGCCGGAGCTGAGGTGCTAAAATAAAAGCAGCTACTGAAAGCTAGTCAAATATTATCCTCAGAGAGTTTGTTTCGCTATCTCTGTTGTGCAGCTACATCTCTTGTGGAGCAATTGCAGCTCATAAATAGGGTGAGGGAGTACTACAGACATCCTTGGGAAAGGAGGATGCAGAGATAAATGCAAACAAACATGAAATACAATTATCCAGCTTGGAAATGAGTTGCTACACATTTCTTATTGCCTTTCCTTTGGGGAATTTTGCAGACACAAACCTTCCACTTTCATCCTGTGATAGAAGATGGCACCTCCCATAGTCCCATGTACATTAGGAGCCCTCAAAAGCTTTTGTTCATTATGAACTGAAAGACAACATCCTTGCTGCCTACTGAATCACTGACGGGCAAGGCTGTGAGGTTTTCCCTGGTGCAGGCTTGTTCGCTGATAGATGAGCAAAACCTCTTGGCCAGCCCTGGGTAATCCCGGAGTGCCCCTGCTATACCTGGCTCTTACAGGGCAGGCTGTAGGGGTGTCCTGGCTGGGCAGCTGCTGGAGTTGGTGCTGGCTTGGACATGTCTCTTGGCTCACATTCTGGTTTCTGTCCTGAGCTTGCGGGTGTTGTCTGTTACCTTGCTTTTGGTCCTCAGAGATACGTCCTTGTTCCAGCCCTTGACCCTCCAAGTGGGCAAGTGGAAAAGGAACCTGAGATGACCTGAGATTGGCTGGCCAGTTTAAGGCTGGCACTTCATACCCTCTCAGTCCACATATCACAGGGTTGTAGTCCCTCATCCCCTATTGGTCAGACTTGTTGGCCTGCACACTTAATCTTTTTTCTGTGTTTCCGGTACTTGCCTTTCCCGTTGCAGTTTCTCATGTCTTTCATGCTGATTTCAGAGCTGATTCCTACAAACTGGAGAAAAAGTAAAATTGCAGTCTTTGTTATGCCAGAAATTCAAATTGCTAAATATCATATTAGTATTATTTTGCTTTGAAATAGGATCTAGTTCAATGAAAGTGAGCAAAATAAAACGGTGAGAGAAGCGGGGCAGGAGGAGAGAGAAGGAAGTCCCAAGAATATTTTAGGTAGTTTAGTGTAACACATTCCCTGTAAAACCGTGTAGTGCAGGAAAAGCTTGTGTGGCTTAAAGAGAGAACCACAGCTATGCTTTTTGGCTCCTTATCTGGCCATCTGTGGGGAATCAGCAGACAGAACAGATAAGCTGAGAGAAGATATCACAAAGAGTTACTACATACAAGAAAGGCAGTGACTTTGGGTAGGAGATGATTGGGCTGGAATGCTGGGTTGAAACCATGAGCAGAGAAATTTGGGGAAAGGAGATTCCCGTGAACACAGATGGAATCAAGTTTTTGTATGGAATTTGTGAATAAAAAGGAGTGAAAATTCTTTCATCAGTTTTTCCTCATTTTTTAAGAGTTGCAGGGTATGTTAATCTTTGAGCTTCCTTAAAAGGCCTGGATTCACTTCTGATTGCCCAGTTGTGCTGGATTCATCCATCTGGCTATAAAATAACTGATTTAGCAGACTAATGAAAGCCGGCATACTTGAGTAACACTTGGGCATTAATTAACAGGATGTCTGTGCATATGCATAGTATTATTTAGCAGACAGTGTTCATTTGATGGAAGATATGAAATCTTACATTAAGGCTAATATTTGGTATAAGAATAAGAGTTGTTTTTTTACACAACAGAAAATAGCCTTAATAAGTTAGAAGATTTTAGATTGTATATTTTTATTACTTTCCTCTTGATACAACATAAAAATGAATTTTATCAGGCCTAGTAATCTACTTAGAGTATTCAGAGTAGTTGAACATGGGACTGTGAGTCATGTTGTGTAAAAAACCAATTTTCTACATGAGGAGAAAGTAATTTATTTGGTAGAGCTACTCAGTATATTGCAGCTTTCAAGTATAAGCCACAGCACAGTGTTTTCCTTATACAGTATTTGCATGCAATTATTAAGAATATTTAACATATTTTGTCTTTATTCCCCCAACATGATTATTTTTTCAATATGACTCTCTGTTTCTCTAACATTAGTTAACAGCAGTGCTGGTAAGAAAAAATGAGCTGAGGACGGTTGTGGATAAAACATGAAGTAAATATTAATTGTGAGAGTTTATTTAAAAATTAAAGTGCAATGACAAATATACTCTATAGCTAGAAAATTGGCACGTAATATCCATGAAATCAATGAATTTGGTTTGTTCCCTTTTGCAGTACTTGTCCTGCAAGTTTGTAGTATTTCAATAAATTGTAGCTGCTTATGAGGATAGCGTGCCACTGGTGCTAATTGAATGCTCCTGGATTGTTAGGTTTGATCTGCTATGAGGTTTCCATGGTGATATCAGTGGATGACACTATGGCCACTACAACACTTTGTGCTGATGTGATTCTGAAGTGCCCACCTAGCTGAGGATGAAATCCCAGCTCTGCTGAAAATCAGTGGGAGTTTGCTGTTGGCTTCAGTGAATTTGGTGTTGTCTTCTGTCATGACTGGGTCTGGAAACTGCTCTGGAATCATACAGGTCCCAAGTGAAGGCAGTCTGTAGTCAAGATAATACTTCTGGTTTAAACTGTTCACTGTGTTGCTTCAAACCATATGGAATTTTCTGGCATTCAAACCCACTCCTAGACCGACCATGTCTTCACATTAAATAAATTATGTGAGCCATTTCCCTCACAACTTAAGCCCTCAGTCTGGGATAATTTGATTCCATTGCATGGAAGTCCTTAGAAAGGAGCAGGATGATATGGCATAAGGGATCATGAAAGTACAGGAGATGGTTCTCTTTCAAAGAGCTTGCATCTGGGTACAGATGAGCTTCTGAGAAAGACTGGGGAAGAAGGGGGAAAGGAGAATTGGCAGCGATCAAAGCAAATCAGTTGCCTGGCTACATTAACTTTGATATTCTGCCAGTTGAATAATTGACACTGGTTTTAAGGAGGCTTTTGAAGGAAGACAAAGGGATTTGCTCTTCTGTGTGAAGCAGGTGGAAGAAAGTCTGGCAGTGCTTTTTGGGAATTGAGTGGGCAGAAGGTGGCACAGTGGGCAAGGATGTAGCAGTGGCAAATTTGAGAGGGATTGCAATGCCCATTTTAAGGGGAAATTGGAGGCAAAAGTATGGCATGAACAATAAGGAAGAGCTCGTGGATGAATATAAAGAAAGGGAGGAAAAGGGCCAAGGTAAGTTGATGATCTCATTTTAACACTACTCTGAATTGGCCTAAACATGGAAAGATGGTGTTTGCCAGCACAAGACAAAAGGAAGCTGATGATATGGGTGAAGGAAGCTACATGGGATGGGTGAAGCTCCTGTTAGGACATGGGATGGGTTCCTAGATAAGACTTCTAACATGCAAGTGTGGTTAAGAAGGCCTATCATTTTCAAGAGATTATGCGAAAAGAAATAGCAAGCCTTAGAAGTAATCAGGGTAAGAGAATCTTTGGAGTACAAAACATTTTTCAAACTTTTCTACCACCTTATTTTAGTGAGACAGTATTGGATCAGATAACAATAGAAAAGAAGCATTTTTGTAATATTTCAACTGTCTTTTAAAGTTGAGAACAGGACAAGGGACAAAACTGATTGTAGAAAGTTGAAAAGTCTCTTAAGGAAGGATGTGAGCTGTGACTTTTACCATCTCTTTTGGACTGATAAGTAGCTGTTTCTCCTAGCAAGAAAAATGTCCCAAATGATATCCCCTTCCTTGATCCTTGTGTTAAAGTTGAACTATGAGCATGTGGAAAGGTTCAAGAAAGAAATGTAAGGAAAGTAAGAAAAGATGCATTAAAGGTACATATTTTTTTAAATCACTTTGAATTTACTACAGAAACCTTTTTTTAAGGAAGAAAGCAAAACAATCTCAGTTGTGTCAGTTTCATGTTCAGTTCTGTAACTCCTGTAAATAGTGAGTAAATCCAGTACACTTGTGAAGACAGTTATCCTCCTACCGCAGAGAAAGGGTTCTCATGGAGCAATGGTGACCTCTTGTGGTCCTCTGGTAGAGATTCAGGCTTGGCCCATGTGTAAGGGAGTTTGGGTTTTTATTAAATGAGGGATAGTCACAACATTCACTAACTATTCTATAGTGATCCTTTATTTAAGTGGGGACTACAAACATACTGTCAGGGAGAGTGGTTTTGCCTCTTTGTGGGAATTTCACTCATGTTGAGGTTAATGTTCCAAGATTAAATGTATGAGGATTTTTTAATAATCCATAAAAGTGAAACAAACAAAACAAAAAGCACAAAAACTTTGTATAATTAAAGCCTTGGAGATAAATATTCCTCTCAGTCTAAATGTGTGCAACTCAGAAGCTGTAGCACCATGCTGGTGTACAGGAAAATGCCCTATTTTCACTGTTTATGCTGACTGAGGTACAGGCTAAATATTCTGCATCAGCTGGAAAACAACTGTATTTCTAAAATGGCTTTCTTATAAATAATCTAACTTACTTTCACATTAGTACTTGTATTATTTAAAGTTGCATTGTTTATATTTAATCATGGTCTGGAAATTCAAAATCTTATTACTGACCTGTGGGTGAGTTTGAGGAAGCAAACTATTTGTCTTTTGTAGAAAATCAAAATTGTTGCTAGACCTCCTTTTTGCCTCTGCTAGTGCCCTAGGTTACAATATAGATGTATTTAGTATTCTGTTACCACCAGCTGTGGGGCATTAGCTGTTATCTCCTGCTATGAGTCACCCCTGATAACAGACAATGGGCCATCAAGACCCCACCACAACTCATGGACTTATCTCATCCTATTGTGAGATGCTCCACCCAGGAGGGAGGAGCCAAGCATTCCTACCTGGATATAACCTGGCTTTAGAACTGCACAAGGGAGCCCTGTCTACTGGATTCCCAGAGGACAAGAGCTACCACTGGATCTTCAGGTGAAGAACAGACCTTCCACAGGATCACTGCTTCAACCTAACTACTTCATTTAGCCTGCTGCCACGACCCTAACAGGGTGTCAGGTTGTATCTGACTTTGTCAGTATTTTTTCCTTGTATTATTGCACCTATTTTTAATTTTCCTATTAAATTTATAATCCTGACTTGTGATCTCCCACTGGTTTGTTTTCAAACTAACACAGCTAGGTAGTGCACAATACTGTGAAGTGTGATGTGCAAGAAGCCCTCAGTGCCTGAGGACAGACCTGAGGTCTGTCGTTCTCTTTGGGTATATGTTGCCAGTGTTGTTGTAAAATCTCTACAAAATCTTGAAGATTGGGAAGTCAATTAAAAACAAGTTCTAATCTAAATATATCAGTGAAGGAGAACATCTAAACTTCCCAATAACCTTGGGAAGAAAGGCTTGATTAGAAACTTCTAATTACCGTGAGATGTCATTGTAACTGAGTCTTAGAAAACTCAGAGACTGCAGTTTGAGGTGTTTCAGGCTGCATTTTTCTGATGGTTGATGTTAGCACAAAGCACAGATCTTGTGCTTCAGTATGTAAGGCAGTAATTTCTGGCAGGCAGTGCAGTATGGCAGAGCTGGAGGCAATGATGGGAGGACAAATCGAGTTCCTTTTGCTGAGGGGTTGGCTACTTACCAGGTACCATAGACTGTCCTTAAAGTTTTAGATATAAATAACAAAGTAAATAAAATTTTTATATGCTTACAGAGGAAGTGAACCATTTTCATTCTGGTGTGCTTTCCCTTCTGCTTTAAAACAGAGAAGGAAGACACAGGTGATTCCTGCTCCAAGACAGGCCACTTATCCAGAAATCTTTCAACATGAAAGGTGCCAAATTAATCTCCTGTTCCTCAAAGATGACGATGATAATAATATAATAGTTATTGTTATGATTAAAACCAGAACATTAACAGAAAACACAAGTGTATCTATCTCTGTAAAATTTTCATGCACACACGTATTTCCAATCACAGGATATTCCACCACTCTCAAGAGTGTAAAGTAATGTTTCTCAGCCACAGCCTTCCTTCCCTTCTCTAGTGCAAAGCCCTGACTTGCCTCCACATGGTGAGGAGAGGAGGCTGAAGGCTTCTCCTGATTCAAGGTGGGAAGTCCCTGTCCTTTCTCTGACTTCTCTGGATGCCCTAATAGGCTAAAGGGGTAAAGTGCAAAATAATGCAAAATAACTTCAGCCTTTTGTCTTTCAAAAACTTGCCTAAAGGCTGATTTTCTAAAAGCTGGGAGGCTTGACATTTGATTTCTCTTAGATCTCTATGGACTGTTTGGAAGCAAGAAGGTATTTGGGGAGAAAACTTCTTCTTAGCTTACATGTGGCAGGACAGGTAGCTGCATTCAGGTACAAAATCAAGTACTCCAGGTATGTATTCATCATGTATTCAAGGTAAAGAAACCAAAACAAAGCTATGCTGTGGCTAGAGAAAAGAACCTTAGTTTTTTACTAAATGCATGTTTTGCATGTATTTGTACTTCTTGTCATCACAATATAGGTGGGGCAGCTTTGCCGCCTGCTGAAAGATTTTGCTAGTTTTTATTGATGGTGTGGATAGCAGGAGGAAAGTGATTCATAATGGAATGTTCATGGGTAGCTTATGAGTCAACTAATGAATTCTACAAACTTACTTTGAAGATCAAAATTTAGTTTGTAAAGTTTGAGAAGCATAGTGGAATATAAACCTCTATGTACATTCTTGAAATGCAAACAAGTTGAAAATTTACCTTTTTTTTCTAATGTCTCATAGAACATGGAACTACGAATGATATATTTAAAACAACATTAACAATTTAAATGTTAATAACATCATTAGCATTGTAGGAAATCAGATTAGGTGATCATAATGGACTATCTTACAGGAACCCTAATTAGTCTTTGCTATCTGTAACAAAACCAAACAAACCCGTACTGACTCCATTTCTTCTCCCAAGACAGTGTTATAATGAACCATTACACTGACTTGCATGACAACAAAACTTTTAGTCTCTTCATGAAAAGCAGCTTTTAGACAAGATGTTGACTAAGGCGTATGCCAAATAAAAGTGTAATGTAATAAAGGGATTTGAGTAATTTAACTCTGTCAGACAAAGAGCAATGTTATTACAAACTGCTGTGCTCAATTCTTTATTTTAAAAAAAGTTCACATCTGAGGTTAGAACTAGAACTTGATGCACAAACTTCCGCGAATTACTTTCTTGCTAAAAGTGTACTTATACATCATTTATCAGTTCTCCCCCTTCATGGACCAGTTCTCTGTCGCTCCGGCACAGACCATTTCTCCATCACTGTAGTTGTAGTGGTAAACAGTTGTCTTGGGGATGTCTTATTATCCCATCCCATCATTGTTTTTATTCTTGCTCTTTTTGTTTTCTCTGGGATGGTCACTCTCCCCCCTTCACCCATATCCTCCCTGGCTCCAGGAATATTGCGATAGGTGGGAGCCAGCCTGGGATTTCCTGTGAGAGCTGGGGCAGGAGAAAGGGCAGCTCAGCCCTTTCCTGCCGAGCGGGCGATTGGGCTAGCCTGGCAGCATGGTCTCTCTAGCAGAGGCACTGTTGCATTGTGGGTTTTGCCTGTTTCTTTTTCTTTTCCTTCGGCACTTGGGCTTACTGGCTCGTTTCTCTGCTGTTCGGGAGCTCAGAGCCAGCGTGTGCCACGCCAGGAAGCAGGACCGGAGTAGCCCTGTCCCCTGCCGGGAGCCATCCCGTCCCATCTCAGCACAGCCTGCCCCAGGCCCAGCCACCACCTGAGCTGCCCAGGGCAGCGATTCCTGCTCAGCCCTGCTGTGTTCTCTGCTACTGCTCCCAGTCCCTGCTGCGGCCCATCCCGCCATCCAGCCGCTGCTCCCAGTCCCTGCTCCAGCCCATCCCGCCATCCAGCCGCTGCTCCCAGTCCCTACTCCAGCCCATCCCGCCATCCAGCCCGGCCGCCATTACCACTGAGGGAGACTCGGCTGCCCTCGCGCCACAGCGCCCCCTGCAGCCGCGGGGGAATCATGGCGCCTGCCCTGCCGGCCTGAGCCAACAGCGCCCCTGCCGGCTGTGAGCGGAACTGCAGGGCAGGGCAGGGTGTGTGAGAGCCCAGAGAAGGTCAGTGCTGGGCTGCTGGGTTGGGCTTGTTGTTGTTTGTTTGATGTTGTTTCTTTGCCTTCTTACAAATACTAGTAAAGAATTGTTATTCCTTTTCCCGTATCTTTTCCTGAAAGCCCCATGATTTCAAAGTTATAATAATTCAGAGAGAAGGGGGTCATATTCTCTATTCCAAGGGAGGTTCCCACCTTCCTTGGCAGACACCTGTCTCTCAAACCAAGACAAGAGTTTACAAATGTATGAGGTAAAAGGACACAATACAGAGCATAGGGCTATTATCTAAACCCTAAATGCAATGTCTGAAGTATTTGAGTGATGAGTTTAGAACACTTACATTTGAAAACGAGCCTTACAGAGATCTAAAGCATAAAGACAATGAGAAGTGGTAACAGCCCAAAATTTAAAAAAAAAAAAAATCTGAGCTCTATCAATTTTTAAAGTAACCACTCTGCATACTTTTTGCTTTAACTCAGTTCAGTCTCCATAGGCTGTAATCTGTGCCACAGTCCAGGTAACAAATACTCTTCCACTTAATTTAAAGAAAGATCTAATGAGGGAAATAAGAAAATGAGACAGCAAAATCCTGGGCTCTCATTTTTTTCAAGGGATTGGCATCCCTAGGATTCAGAGCAATTCTCATTCAAACTGGTGGTAGAAATATGATTTGAAGAGGAACTTTAATATCTACATATGAAAATGCTTCCCATGAGCAGTAGCACTGCTTCCAAGAACCTGTTCAGTCACAGCTTTGAGAAGCAAACAATCTTTAGTAACATATGCCAGAACATCATAAAATAGCTTAATGTGCCACAGCTACACAGCATTTTGGCCATGACCTACAGATATGAAAGTCTGGAAGTACTCAGCTTGTAAAACTCTCTGTGACAGCACTGTCTGGTGTCTTCCAATAATGCTATTTATGCTATTTTTGGGGGAAGGAAAGGAAAAAAATATCCTAACAACCTTTAAAGCTAAATTTGGATATAGACAAGGGATTTCCTGGATCATCTAGTCCAAACCTTGCTATTGCATGTAATCATATAATAATTTCTTCACATCAGTTCATCATGTCTTCCTAATTCTTGTTAGGTAGTACAATTTCACAGTTCTGTTAATTATAAGCTTTCCTCTTCTTATTTTTCCTGTATTCACTTACATATGATCAACTTGCAGTTCTTTTCTTAAGGGCCAAATCCTAAATTGCTATTTCCTTCCACCACATTTCGACTTCCTGATATACCAACAGAGAGCATCATATCCCCTTTGGCTTTCCCCATGTTGCCAAGCTTTTAACTTCTTCATAATTAATTCTTTACTCCTTCAGTCTCCTAGTTGCCCTTTTTCTGCATCTTCTACAAGGGCAGCTCCAGGTGAGTTTCCTTGAGGCCTCAAGTGAAAAGGTTTGTATGCCCCCCATCACTGCTGATCCTGTCTGCTAATGCATTTTATGGCCACATTTGAAGGGGTAGGGGGTGTTAATGGGATCTTTGTGACACTGAAATCTTCATGAACCAGTATCCTAACCAATAAGCTTCCAGTTAAGAGCAGAAATATGTGTTTTCAGTCTGTAAATTTTATGATCTGGTGTAATGCACTACTGAATTTCATCACATCTCTGTTGGATCAATAAGGTTTTCCTGTATTCCATACATGCCTTTCTCTCTATTGCCAATGGCATCTCATTTTATGCCATCAATTAATTTCCCATTTTGTTTGTATGCACAGTGGTCATGTTAACTATGATCTCAGGAATTTCTCTTGGTCTCTGTTAGTAACCTACCCATCTGTATTTAGGAGAACATATTACTGTCTTCCATTTGCCCAAGTGTCTGTGTGACACTGTTTAAATCCTCTATTTAAAGTATTAGCAAGGTGTGTTAGTACAGAATGCCCACTTAATTCGGGTATATGCTTCCTGTCTCTCATGCAAGACCAGGAATCTCTGCATATATTTAAACTGCCCCATATAATCCTTCTCACCATTATCCTGGATACATCTATTTTTCATTTTTGCATTCAGAGGCTTCTTGGTGATTTGCATAAGGAGCAAGATGCAGGATGTCTGTTGAGCAGGTAACTTTGTCTGTGTGACCACTACCTGTTATACAGCATACTCACTGATACATTTCAACTAAAATAGTGTGAAGCAGGATCTTGCCACCAATATGAAAACTGCAGTAATATTTAATATATTTTGTCTACAATAGACAGTGTGGTTTTTTTGCACAGAGACCCAACTCTGTATTACTTTTAGGCTTTAGAGAGTGGCATGAAGCTGGAAACCTCTATTTCCAAGATTTATCATTGTACCACAGAAGTTATAAGCCACCTAACAAGCACTTAGGATGACTTTCTTTGTTCCAGATCACATAAACTTCCAGCATGATCATCTCTAATCACATATTTCTTTGCAGCTTCTGCAGCAAGTTCTACTCATTATGCAGTCTTGATTAATACATTTCCAATTTGTCTGGTTTTTTAGAAAGAATCTCTTTCATTGGTTACAGTTTGGTTTAGGTTCTTCACAATATTTCCCCTGGAAGATGATTAAAACACTAGAAACTATTTTGGAGCTGTGTGTTAGATATTTTGCCTCAGCAGGACTGTGCTTCACTCTGTGTGTCTGTCAGGACCAGAGCAGCCAGCACAGATGCAGAAATACAAATCTGAGCACTAGTCCACACTTAAGGCAAGTGGTCAGGGTGGTTGTTTAAGGGAGATGCTCATCACAGTAGTTCTCTCATTTTCCCCTCATGCTGTGGACTGTGGAAGATCTTAGGCTTAATAACAGAGGCTTGGTGGGTCCTGGTCAGCCTGTGATATTTTTGATTACACATGCTCTGTCTTAGAGGGAGACAAGCAGGAAAGGAGTAATAAGGTGAGAACTTATAATCAAGTTCCTGGTGTCCTACTGGAAAAACCACCTGGCTGGGATGGCAGGAAGTGCCACCTTGGCTGCCCTGCAGAGCTAGGGGCTGGGTTTTGCCTGTTCACTTTTTCTCTGAGACATTTAAATACTTCCCTTTATAGGAAAGCAAGGGAAACAAACTAATAACAGGAGAAAACTAACTTTTTTATAGTTTTGCATTACAGAGGAAATGCCAGTATTTTGACTAAGAGCTGAAAAGCCTCTACATGAGATTAATGAAAGTCTCATAATGAAAGTCTCTGAAATGAAAGATTAATGGAAAATGCTGAAAGTTTAAGGGAGCTGAGTGAGCTATTAAGAAAGAGAAAGAAATTGCAGAGAGGTGACTGTTTCTTTTAAATGCTGTATATTTTGATGAAGCTATAAGTGAATAAGGAATCTATAAGTTAATAAGGAATGAGCAGAAAGGTGTTCATCAGTAGGAATCTCCTGGATTCTTGTACTTTACAAAAGAATCTCTAATGAAAGCAGACACTAAACAAATATCATTCTCCTCTGGGACACAGGGAGCACCATCTCACTATGAAAACTTAATAGAGATCAAAGAAGGTATGGCTCCTTTGAACGATTTTCATAGTTTTTAAATGAAAATATGAAAACTTGCCCTATGAATTCAAATGAACTTTTCCTATAGCTCCAGTGAGGAGTTTATTTTGGCTGTAACACAGGATTTTTTGTCCGGGACTTTACTCGGAAAATTTCTTTAGAGAACATTTCAAATTGACCTATGTAAATGAAACCAGAACTACAGCGGCAACTATAGTAATTGAAACAATGTTGCAGTAGAATGAAGCAGTATCCCACCATATGGATTTTGGAATAAAGTGACAGGCAATATAGCTATTAGCATATGACCAGGAGGATGGATGGAGTTTTATCAATGTCAGTTAGGACAAGAGATGATGCTCAATTAACTCTCTAAATGAACTGACACACTGGGGTTTTTAACTCAAAGCACAGTATTGGCAGCAAATGGGTGAGGGGATGGTATTACTTTATGCTTTGCATGGTCTCCCAGTGTTAACATCTCTTCTGTTGTTCTCCAGCTGTAAAAAATAATCAATTTCAGTCTCATAGCTAGAGAAGACAAAAGAACTCCTTTTCCTGAGCACCCGCAGAGAGATTGTATCTCAGTCAGCTTTCCTGTTGTCCATCAGCATCAAGAAACCTTGAGGCTGCACTGAAGTTAGCTCCAACCCCAAGTCTCTCCCAGCTACACCTCCCTGGACCCTACCCCCATGGGAACTGTCAGACCCAATGCAGAGGGAACTGACTGAATCCCCTGAGAGCAGAGACAAAGCTGGGACTTCTCACCTACCCTGTGGTGTGTATTTTCCACAAGTTTGCTTTTGCCTGTGCCCAGTTCAACACAGAATCAGTGGCCTTTGGGACTATCTAGGTCCTACATACAATAAGGCATCGAGTGTGCATGCTCTGATTTGCTTCCTGGAGGATCTTCCCACAAGTGATAAAGGGAGCCCACACACCTAATTTAGGCTTTTTCAATATCCTGCAATGCCATCTTCAGTATTCTTCTGGATAAAGACTCCTAAATTCCAGGTAAATTGCTATTTCAGCAGAATGTAGGCAGACGTCTTCTAAAGCCTAGCTTTTAAATCTTTTGCCATTTTGTCTCTGGGTGATGACTGTGCCAAAAAGCGCAGATAAAGGTCAACAAAACACCATGGAATTCCATAAAAGAGAGAGGCTTAGTAACCTGGTGGAGATTGTTCACCTTTCACTGCAGAAATTTCTAGCTATTTTCTTTGAAATCATTTGGGATTTGGTACAGACACAAAATGCAGCACAATCTAAGCATAGCATACCCTTTTAAACCAAAAAGGGTATAAACTAATGAATTTTACCTTCTGAAAGGGCAATCTAACAAAATGTTGTGGCACATGCAGAGGTAGTCATGTAGTAAATTTCAGTGTGTCCTTTCCTCATGCATCATTTGCTCATTATCAGCCGTTGCCTAAATCCAGCTTCTGAGTTTCCATATATCAAGAATCTGGAGCTGGAGTTCCCCACATGCCACTTCTCTTCTACTTATAAACCCTATGTCACACACTCAAGCTTGAATATGATGATCTTGTAGCTTTCTGAAAGGTATTAGTTCAGCTGGAATTATTGTCACCAGAAAAATGTAAAATGGGGAGGAGAATTTGTAGGATGCTATTAAAGTCATACATAACATTCAAAATCCAGAGATACACCCCTCTTCCCAATGCTAAAGATACTGTAAAATTATTTTCAGTACATAAGAAAGTAGAGATTGTGCTTTTCACTGTAATTTGAGCAAGGAGACTTGTGACAATGCCTTGTACGCTTCTACGGGTTTGGAGTTTTTTGAAGGAGAGAACGTAGGGTAGGGTGGTGGCAAATGTCTTCCTGGCCTGAGAAGAAACATTTACAGCTGTTCTTGAAAGCATGGAGTTCTTGTGCCCGGACCAGAACAGAACTCTGGGGAACCTCAGGTATTCCTGTGAACAGAAGCAACATGGGAAGAACCACCATCAACTATGACACCACACTGGGTGATTTTAAGTCAAAGCATTGACCTAGTTAATTGTAGTTCAGCTTTCAGCAACAAAAAATAATCAAATCTGTTTTCTTTATTCAGGAGTATTTTCAAGGTGAGAAGTGACCACTACATTATACATGAATTGTGAAGAATTTAAAATCTTGCACTTGAAGCATGCTTTCAATCGATGCTTGTTTCTTTAATCTGAATATAAGAGCAGATTGTCTTTCACTTCACAGGACAGTCTCGCTTCTGAATTTTCTCCAGTAGAGAAGCACTGTTTAATCAGCTACTTTTGCTCTGAGCTGCACTGTCTAGTTTAAACTTTGGTTCCTGTTATGTTTTATCCACTAGCCTAAAGAGCCTATTAGTACCTGCTGTTATATCCCTGCCATGGTACTTACACAGCATAATCACATCACCTCTTTTCTTGAAAAGCTGGATAGATTGGGCACCTGAAATCTCTCCCTGGAGCGGAATTACTTCATATTATTATTAGGGTTCCGTTCTTAACCTTCTCAAGCATTTCAATATCTTTTTTGAAAATGCAGATACCAAAACTAGACAGCTTCCAATATTTGTCTCACTGGTGTTTCATGCAGAGCAAAAATCTACTATTTCGTTCTTGTTGCTCCTCTGAAACATCCAAGGATAGCTGTATCCTCTTTAGGCCCCCTTGCCCTAGGAATATAGGACAATTCTTTCCTACTCTGACCCCCAAATCGTCCCCTGTGTGCAGAGTAAACCACACACTCCCTAGAACTTCATCACAGTGACTGGCACTTTATCACCTGGAGATTTGTTTTTACATTAAGTTCTACTAAAGCACATTCTGTTTCAACTGAGTTCATCTTATCTGGTCTGTAATAGGTTACAGTGTAAAGAGAATGTCATGTATCATTGAATAGCACGCTTTTCAAAAATCTGTTATGGATGTGGCTGTGTAACTTTACCAACCACACCAATAGCTTCCTCACAAAAACATGAATCATGTTTGCTTGGCAGGCCACTTCCCATAAAAACAAACTTTGTCCATATATTGGATTTTTTTCTTTCTTGTTGTTCTTGGGGTTGGTTAATGTCAGCCTAATCAGCCTGTAACTAACTGGTCACCATAATTAGTTTTTCTGGATCTTATCAGGAAATGGAACACTAAATCTTTCAAGATTTTCCTGTTATGCCAAGTTTACCTGAAGTAGTGTCAGAAAGATGGTTATTCTCTGAGTCCTCCTGACCATTCTTTTGGTATTGTGTTGGTATATGTGTGCCATTTTTCTGGGTTTGCTGTTTTTCATATATTCTTAGGAGATGCTTCTTCATATCTCTTTCAAGTCCATAATCTAGCAAACATGTTCTTCCTTTCCAAATACAATCCTAAAGTATTCATTAATAATATATACTTTTTTTAGCCTTCTCTTCTAATAATATTTCTTAAGCTTCTAAATATACAAACAATTTATTGCCCATAGCCCTTCCAAGCATAGATTTTCCCCTTATGGCTTCTGCTGCCCTGATGAAATCTTGGCACTTTCTAATTAATGTTGATTGCCATCTACTTTTGCCTTTCAATGTTAGTTCTACATGGTAATTTTTTCTTCTCATTTGCTGACTTTGCTTTTTCAAGAATGGGCTTTCAAGGAACATTTTCCTCTTGCTTGATGGTAGACTTTTTGGTAAATCACCATATTTCCTGTAAACATCTCTATTTTATTCCCCTATTCACATTTTTCTCCCAAATGCACTTTTTTTCAGCTTTGGGGAACTAACTTTTTTGAAGCAGTATGTGTGTGGGTAAAACATGGTCAAAATTTGTTTGCTTGGATCATGGGCAGCTATGAGCATAAACTGGAAAAAGGCAGATATTGACACAAGATACTCAGGCACACATTGAATGAAAGTGAATGGTATTTCCAGCAGCAGGTTTTAATAACAGGGGCTAAACCAGCCACTACCTATTAATCTTGGGAGACATTCTTTTGTTACTGAACACAGTGGTGGAGAAGTGGAATTTTGGCCATCATGTGCACCAGAATAGAAACAGATAGAGTCCAGCTGTGTTTTGATCCTTTTGAAAGGCGTCAGAGTCATGGCCAAAATTCTTCTGGGGTGTTTCATACACTAAAAATCCCCAAGTCTGGGCTTTCACTATGCCAAAATTAAACACATAGTTTAACTGTCTCCAGAGAGCAGCTCCATCATTCTCTGAGGCTTTGGCTTTGGGATTCTCTGTGCTCCTGTGAGTCACACCTGATTTTGGAAAGCGCGACTGTCCTTCCGATTCCGAAAAGTACAGCCGGAAATGTATC
Source organism: Entomyzon cyanotis (assembly GCA_024500445.1). Classification (NCBI taxonomy): domain Eukaryota; kingdom Metazoa; phylum Chordata; class Aves; order Passeriformes; family Meliphagidae; genus Entomyzon; species Entomyzon cyanotis. The sequence continues at coordinate 6,497,735 of JAKEPQ010001007.1, read as the reverse complement.
CAGTGTATTTAAACACCTCTGTACAAGCGACCACCGCTCCGACCTGCGCGCCACCGTTACACTGTAACACTAACACTTGCAAATTTCTTATCGTCTCCTGCAGCAGTAAGGAAAAGTGGGAAAACCAGAGCAAAACTGAAGCTGAAGCGGGAGCTCGGAGGTGCCGGCTGCGCTCCCGGGATCGCGGGATTCAGGGATCTCGACACGGGCGGCCCGGGCACCGGCCCGCGCTGCCGCCCCGCCGCCGCCAGGTGGCGCCGCCGCGCCGCTCCCCCCTCTGCCGGGAGCTCCTTCTGCCCGGACCCACTCTGCCTGGACCCTCTCCGCCCGGGAGCCCCTCGGCCCAGGAGTCCCCTCCGTAGGGAGTCCCCCGCGGGACCAGGCAGCGTAGCCCCTCCGCCGGCAGCCACTCCACCGGGAGTGCCCTCCGCTAACGGCCCCTCTGCCGGGAACCCCCTCCGCCGGCAGCCCCTCCGCGGGGCCGGGAAGCGCCAGCCCTTCACCGGGAACCCCTCCGCCGGCAGCCCCTCCTCGGGGCCGGGCCGGGGCCGAGCCCGCGTTGGGAACCGCGCCGCCGTGCGCTCGTCTGGAGCTCCCCGCGCGCCGCGCAGCCTCCTCCGCGCCCTCCCCGGCTGCTCTGCCAGCAGCGGGGGAGGCAGCCGTGCGGGCAGGGCGACAGAGGGGAGGAAGGGGCAGGAGGAGGGAGGAGGGAGAGGGGAGGGCGGAGACGAGGCCAGCCCGAGGAAATCAAACGGCCCCGACATGAATTAGGCAGCAGCCGCAGAGGAGAGGGAGGGCTCTCTCTCTCGGGCTCTCTCTCTCTCTCGTCCCCGCACGGCGCCGGCGGAGCAGCGCCGCCCCGCTCGGAGCGGCGGCTCGGGGCGCGCACGCACACACAGACCGGCGGCGGCAGGGCGGGAGGGTGGGGGGGCCGGCAGATGAAGATGGCAATGTCTGTGATCCAAGCGTGCCGCAGCCTGGCGCTCTCAACATGGCTGCTGTCCTTTTGTTTCGTGCATCTGCTCTGCCTGGACTTCACCGTGGCCGAGAAGGAGGAGTGGTACACGGCCTTCGTCAACATCACCTACGCCGACCCGGCGGCCGGCAGCGCCGAGCTCCGCAGCGAGAAGAGCGAGTGTGGGCGCTACGGCGAGCAGTCGCCCAAGCAGGACGCCCGCGGGCAGGTGGCCCTATCCGCCTCGCCCGCCGACCGCTTCGCCTGCGACCCCGGCACTCGCTTCAACGCCCCGGCGCCGGGCAAGAACTGGGTGGCCCTGATCCCGCGGGGAAACTGCACCTACAAGGACAAGATCCGCCACGCCGCCGCCCAGAACGCCTCCGCCGTCGTCATCTACAACGTGGGTTCCAGCAACGCCAACGAGACCATCACCATGCCTCACGCAGGTGAGTCCCGCCACCCCCAGGACTGTGCTGTGGGGGCAGATGGATGGACCCCGTTTTCCAGCCCGCTCTGTCGTCCCGCATCCTTGGGCTTGGGAGCTGTTGCGGGAAGGTGTCCTCGCACCTCCTGACAGGGAGCAGGATGAGCTGTGGGTGTCTGTGGGTGGTGGGTGCCCGTCGTGGGGGCCATGGAGCACCTCTCCATGCTGCCATGGCAAAGAATGGATGTGTTGCTGGCACATCCATAGCAACGCACGCCAGTGCTCCAAGGGTGAAAAGTTTGGGAGATGTCAAGTTTGGTTCTAGTCAGAGGAATGGATGGGACGCTGAGCCCACTGTGGGGCACTGTGTTTTGGTGTGTCCTGAGAGTCCTCTGGCAGGTGCCGTGTGGGATCGAGTGTGATTGAGAGCTTCGGAAGGGGAGAAGTTGTAGTGTTGTGCTGCAGGTTTATCCGGAGATGAAATAAAGTGGGTGTCCATAATTTTGGCTGCGATCGTGTAAAAGCTGTGAGATCGAGCAAGAATGTCGAGTATCTGATTTGGTGAGAGCATGAGATATGTCGTCCAGGACTGCGATGGGGAGAGTGTTTCACTCTCCCAGGTGAATGTTCTGGTGGAGTTTGTGCTTGCACTGTCAGCACGTGGGTGGTCGGGTCCCAACATGTGCTTGTCAACTAGAACCTGGTCAAAATCCAGTCATTCAAAACAACCTAAACCTTGGCTTATGCCCACAAAAAAACCCTTACCATTTTTGTACCAGTGCTTGATCTGCAATAATGTTGTCTTAAAAACAGTTCACCAGATTTATATTTAGGGACAGTGTTTTCTGCCAGGGTTCACTTGTCTTTTATACCAGCTGCCTATGCCATGGAGACAAAATGCCACCTATTGTGAAATCTCAGTTTGGTTTCCATCCAGTAACTAATCATGCCCAGCTGTTTCATGCCAGTTGAATCTTTAGTAGAGTTGGGGTAAATTGAAACACAGAAATGCTGCAAAACAGGATGTTATTCTAATGACATGTTAAATTTCCACAGTAAACTAGCTAGCTTGGATGTGCTGAGAAGCAATTTATTGCCTAACTATAGTGCTATAATACTGCTGATGCAAAAGCAGCACATTTGGAACCTCTTGTGTCCCGCCTCTTTCAGAGATTAACCATTTGTATTGGGCAAATAAGTTTTGCATTGGTAAGGTTGGTGGAAGATGGGGGATTTTTAGCATTTTCCTTTGGTTTTGTGAGACAAACAACTCATAACCTCTTGAGCTTCTTAAAACTGTGCTTCATAACCTGTCCATGGTTTAGCAGCTGTTCAGATTATACTTCTTGCTACTTTAAGTATCACAGATTATATACTAAGCAGTATAAAGCAGTAGGAGTTTGGCATACTTAGGCACCCTCAAAGTAAAGCTCAGGCTGTTTTAAAACCTAAAATGCAGCCTAGCTGGTTCTTCTCTAGTGAGTTTTTCTAAACCTGCCAACATGTTGTATCAATTAATGGTTTGCCTGTTTTTAAAGTATGCAGTTAGCTGTTTTCCCACACAAATGGTGTTTTATTAAGAAACAGTGGGAGTAAAAAATGTGTTTAACCTTTTAAAATGCTGGAGCTTTGGTTTGTTTTAAAGTCTAAGATGAAGTAAGGTGGGAAACTTTCTTACTGAAAGTAGCCTCAGATTAAGAAAATATGAACATAGTATCAAGTGTCCTGGGGGCAGTTTCTTTTATATCATAGGACTCCATAGGATTTGTTCTGAGGATCCTTCCTGAGCACTGAATTGATACCCAGCAGTGGGTTTGTACAGCACCAGAGGCTGAAATGGAAGGAAACTTTCAGAAATTAATCTGGACCTGTGGAACATGATCAGTTAGGCTGAAGGACTTTGCTGATTGACTGGATGAGGTTGTCTTCATTCTATGGGGTTTTGTTCAGCAAAGTTGAATAATGGTTATTTGGCTTACCTTAGAGAAAACCTGTCCTCTGCACACAGTCAAAACTGAGAGGAGTTTTAGAGCACAAGTCTGCTGAAACAGAAGAAAAAATAATTATTCTTAGATACTTAGCAAACCAGTAGGGATTCAATACTTTACTCTCCCTCTGGTACCGCTGTTACTCTGGGACAAAATGAATGTTCGGGCTGTGTAAAATCATGGCTGCAAGTTTCTGACTTGCAGCCTTTGACGTTTGCTTGTTCCCAGTCTAAATGACAGCACAAGATTCAAGGGAAAAATGAATCAGTTTCTTGGTTTCTGAGTTCAGCAGCATCTGCAGTGCTCTGCCCACGCCAAATCCTGGAGTGGGAAGAAGAAAATTCCATCCTGGAAAATACTTGGAGGGTGAGAGGGGAGGGTGAAAAAAAGCAATTTAAAAGTCAAAAGAAACATGATGTTACTCCCTTTTTTTTTTTATTATTTTCCTCCCACAGATTTTTTTGAGGTTTCATAGAAGCTTAAACAAACTCTTCCTATGCAGAAAAGTGTATCCTGTTGCATAACAATGTGGCTCCTGCCCTTACTAAATAATCAATACTCCTAAGAGTAATACTACTCCTAAGAGAGGTTTTTTCCCTTATATACATTCTTCTCTTCTGCATGCTTTGCCTTCTTTCTCTTCTTGTCATTTTACTTCTTTGTGCTGCTTTTTCTGCTCCTCCCACCCTCACTCTTGTTTCTTCATCTCTACCCCTGTGCTTCATTCTGTGCCTTAACCATGTTAGTGTACCATTTCCTAGTGTTTTGCCCTTGCCACTTTCTTCCCAAGGCTTTCTCCTGCCAAAGAACTTACCTCATGGCTCTATGTTTAATTATATTTCCTGTTTTCTGCTACAGTGCCTGCCAATGACCCTTTGCTCATGTGGTTTTAAAATCTATAGGCAACTGTAGCAAGGAACTGTGTGTGAAGTTGAAGGAGGGCTCATAGACCTCCCTCCCACCACTCCCAAATCAAAACCAGGGTAGTATTATATCAAAGCTTGTTGTGGAAATCTTAAAAATTACTCTCCGGGATTTATGTATAGAGCACCATACAGCACCGGCAAAGTGTGCAATTTGAACCAGCCTTTGCTTTCGGGGAGCTTGTACTGAGGTCACTGCTTGCACACCCAGAAGGGTGAGGTAGAGTTGTGGCATCTGCATTCACAGGGAATGTGGAGCTCTGGGCTTCTCCTGCCAGGATGTGCTTAGCTTGTACATCATCTGTTACAGCCTGTGCAAACTGGCATCTTTATTTTTATTGGCTTGAAGGATGGTATAGGAGCTGTGAATATGACTTTGTTTGCTTTTTGACTAAGTAGGCTCCTACCAGAGAAGGAACAAAAGCATCTAGAATTTCTTTTTCAGGTGCTTTGCATTTCTCCTAGACCAACTTTCCTAGCAGAAAAGTTCTCTAATAATATAGAGGATGTTCTTTTTTTTTTTAAAGAATAATCAATGGTGTTAGCTAGGGTTTCACATTGAAGTTTTTTCTTATTCAGACCAAATTAGCTATTATCTAGGTTTGAAAAGGCTCTAGACACTGCATCTACATTTAGTAGCTTAGTATTAATTTGAAGTAGTCTTACTACCTGTTGTAGCACATATCCTAACATTTCCTCTGAGCTCTGAATGGAGACAGTAAGAGAGCCTTCCAGAAGGTGATTCAAGGTGAGAACTTCCTTCTCTCCAGTTCATATTTGAGGGAGCCTACACTGACCATTTCTAACTTGGGAACCTCTCAGGTGTTTAGGGCAAGGGAGGAATGTTAATTGTGACTGTGTGCAATTCATATGTGGGTAAAAGTCAAATCTATAATATTCTACACAGTTTGTAACGTTTAGTTGGAATTGTGAGGTGCATCAGATTATCTCACAGAAGAGATATGGTTAATATGCAAAGTAAATTGCATCCTACATATTTTGCACCAGGAACATATGTGAGTATTGCATTCTCCATATTTTGCTTTTCCAGTGGATACATTTTAAGTCACTTGCCTCACCTATGACAGCCCCTTTGCAATGAAGGGCAGATGCCTTGGGTTTTGTAATGGCTCACACAGCAGCAAGTAGCAGCTGTATCTTTGACATGAATCTCGTAAGTGGTCTGAGATGACTCTGACTTCTCCCCTCCCTCTCTGGCCTCAAGTGCAGTGGGTGTGTACCAAACTGCATGAGGAGCATATGGCCATCCCAACTGCAAATTCAGATGTGTCCCTCCGCACATCCTGCAAATGGGGCCAGCCTTGATCTGGGAGCATTCAGCTCAATAACAGTTTCTTCCCTTGTACTCCATGTTTTGTTCCGTGTTTAATGACTACTCTTACCTTTTACTTGTTTTAAGATGTGTTGGTAGTAGTTTGGGCTTTGGGCTGCCCTGTAGATTTGTACTGGTGTGCAAATTAAGTACTGAAGTTGAAGACTTCTCTCTTTACAGACTTAATTCAGTACTGTAGCTGTGTTTGTTTCCTTACTAAAACAATCATTTTCCTAAACTTTTGTGGAATTCTAATGAGGAAAATGTGCTGAGAGCTTTCACACTGAATTTACATATGGATAAGTGTGAATTAATTGAGGGCTGGAGATTTCAGCCTTCCAGAGCCTGCCATAATTTTTTTCTGTTCCAAGCACCCAAGATTGATTCCTAATGGAAACTCACTCAGTGGAGGAGGGAGATGGAGATTAGTGCATCTCTGAGCTCTGTCCACTGAGGTATTGCTGCGATGTGCTGCCATCCTTAGGAACTCGGAGGAGCTCCTGGATCCATCATGTAGGCCTGGCTTTCTGCAGTTTTTGAAAATCTATTTCTCTGTGTTTATCAAAATCCAGGATTTATAGCTGACAGGCTGTCCTACTGCAATCCTTGGTGAGCCACACTTCTGCCTGCTAGTTCTGCTTTGGTGAGGTTCTAGACTGCTCTACTGTCCATGTGTTCAGCTATGCCAGGTGGAGGGACACTCGGTGCCATCAGGTAACTAGTTTAGCTTAAACTGAATTAAAAGAAAGGAATTTGACCTTCAAGGACTAGAGCAACAAAATACCATTAGTGTCTCTAGTACTACTTGGACCAGCCACTTCAGCTAGTGCACTGAGTTTTGTCACTAGATTAGATGCTTTTTGCCTTGTTGAGTCTTGCATCATTCAGCCTCATGGCTGGGTCACATATCTCCTTCAGAGCCCATTGCAGACCGTGGGAAGAAAGGTAGTGGAAGAACACTGAGTCTGTTGAGCTTTGGATCAAATCATAAGGTGCAGCTTTCCCTACAAAGTGGTGAAGTATTGATTCATTGAAGATTTCATTGATCCTCCAAGCTTATTGATTGCAAAAGCAGTTAGACTTCTGCTTTGGTTGTCTGCAACATTTGTAGACAGTGACGTTCATACAAGTGCTCTCTTCAGACCTCTGCAGTAGGAAGTGACACAGCAAGAAGAAAATCTTCCTCAGGAACAAAACTGTATCCACATCCACACTAATTGGTGATCTGAAGCACCTCCTTTTGGTATATAGTCCTTAGGAGAATGGCTTGCTTTTGATTATTCCTTGTCCCATTGGTATTTTGTCTTTAAAATGGTTTATGATAGCTTGGGCTGTTAAAGTATTGTGGCAGTCTGTGGCTTAGCGTAACTCAGTAATTGATGCAGATATATTTCTGTGCTGCCTCCCTTCACGCCACATCACAGAGGACAGGAACATTTTCTGCAAAAAGGAAGAGAAAATGAACTAGTTCAGTGTTGGCACTCTTAAGAGTATTTTCCTGATAAGAGGACACTTACTACTTTTCTCATGTAAGCAAAGGCCTAAAATAACCCATTATTATGCCACACTTGTTTGATGGAGCTCATGGTGTTTTGTCATGTGAGATGACTTGAGTTTCAAGTGACGTCTGCCTCCTTCCACCACAAGCCAGGCTGAGGAAGAGTTAGGTCTTTGTGAAGGCATAGCCCAACAACTTCTCCACTTCCCAATAATTTCTGCATAGCTAACCTGCACAGTAACAGCATTCACTTCAAGACAAGCCCCACTTCTGCCCTTTCAGGTACATTTGAGTACCAGTCACTTGATGGCTCCTTTGGTGCAGAAGGGAGTGAACAATACAATCATTGACTCATAGAAATCAGATATGGAAAAGATTGAGTAGTCCATGTAATCTGCCACCTTACTAATGCAGGGCTGCTTCCTACAGTGTTACCATCCACTACCATCACAGTGCTTTTTGCTTAGCATCTTGCAAAGGAAAGAATTTCAGGGTGCTTCAGAAACAAATGCAGTCTGTGTACGGAGAATGGTGTTGAGGCAAGAGATATAAAGTGTAGGAAGATGTTAATTAGCAATACTGTATCTTGCAGTAATATTAAATTCTCATAACTTCCGCAAAGGCATAGCTGCTAAAGGATAAGGTTTAAAGCCAACTGTATCCATTGTACCACACAGTCTAGGAGAGATATATCGCAATTTTAAGAAAGAGGTGGCAAAATATTTTGCAACTTCTTGTGTCCAAACAGGCTTTACTGTGCTGTGTCTTGATTCTGCACTGGGTTGTGATCCAGGACTTTGTTAATGACCAGCTCTCTCCTCATTTCACTCCATAGTGTTTTGGTTTCTCTGGAAAAGAAATCTGGGTGGTTCAGCCTCAACTCAGGCACTGCACACTTTGAGCAGGTCCTGAATGTGGATAAGCAGGGGTCAAGGACCCCTCAGAGTATCCTGCTTTTCAGGAGTCCATGTGGATATAGCATCTCAGAATGTAATTCTCTTGAGAACTACAATTTCTGTTACTTGAAGGAGAAAACCCAAACCACTTAGGTGAAACCTTAACTTTTAAAATTCACCGTATTAAATCTGGCAGCTTTATATCTACTATCTGATGCACTGGCCACATTAGTGTAATAAGAAGTAATTCTTCAGCCAGGTTAGGCTGAAATACTGAGTTAGATGCTTACCATCCTGCTGGAAACAATGGGTTTTAATTCAAAAACAGATGGGGTGAAACACATCTTCTTTCACCAATTCTAATAGATGGGTTGTCAATATTGTTTGCTTATGGAACAGCAATACTATGCAGCTGTGTTTTACAGGAGAGGCCTAACAAGGCCATTCTTTACTTTCTGTCTCGTCTTCAATAAATTATCTGAAATAAACCTTAGAAAACTGAACTGAGGAGAAATTAAGGAAACGATGAAAAAATTAAACTGTTTTATTCCTGTTCCACACTGAAATATGAAAAGCTAGTGTATTTTATTCTGTGCTACTTAAAGATATAATAGCTTTTTAAAATAATGGTTGGTTTCTTTTCCCTACCAAGAGTTACTTATAAATAATGTCAAAAAAGTGAGGTGCCTGTTCATTTGCTTCTGATGGTATAATTATAGGGATATTCAATTAAACTGCTAGACCTAAGGGAGTGTCAGAGTTTTGGTCTCAAATGTGATGTGTTTAACTGTGTTTATGTACATGATAGTCCCTGCTGTAAATTGGAAAGGTAACCTGTTTATTTTCAGTTTGAGACAAAATTAGAAGGAAAAACAAATGTTTATCTTTTTACTTCCCAAATCCTAGAAACAAAAATTACAGCCATGTAACTCCATCGAGTCCTGGCTTGAATGTCTTGTATACTCCTTAAACATAGATAGAAGCTTTACATCTGCATAGGAATGTAGTTCCTCCAGGAATACGTGGAATAGGGTGGGTTGGCAAGTGCTCCCTTGTGCTACACACTTAACGAGACGCAGCTTTTTAAAATTAATTTGTGTTCCATAGTGTCGTGAGCCTTTATCATGAGAGAGGACCTCAGCAGTGGAGTGCTCCACAGCAAAGCAGTTCTTTTTGTATGGTTTTCTGCCAAGACAGCCCCTTACTACTGACATATTTGTCTATGAACCATCATCATTTGTCACTGAAATTGGCTTAATGATATAGGATTTTATTCTTCCTTGTAATTTGTTCCATATCTTGGGCTTCCTCCCTTCTTATATGCTCTTTGATTTACTTCTCACTGTTCAAGTCTCTCCATGCAAGCCACTGTAAGAATATCTACCAGGTAATACATGTATTTTAAAGGGAATTATATATCACATTATTCTCTGGCTTCCAGCTTTGTAAATCACACATCGTTACATTGTGCTCCTCTATTTGTTGCTTCACCTTGCAATCCTTGTCAAAAAATTCTTTTTATTTAGCATGGTCACTGTTATGTTACATTGAATGTGCCAGACATTACACAGCTGTGTTCAGAATGGACTCCGGAGCCTAGTGGGTAGTTTCATCTTTAGTTAACATATATGCCTAATCCTAAAATTGCTGCAAAATGGTGTCAGCATTAGTTGAATATGTGTTGTGGGTTGCCTGGGTTCAGACCCAGTGCAATAAGCTGTACGGTTTTATTGTTTTGGTTAAATTGATTTGTGGGGCACTTGAGAACTTTTGCACCTAATTGTTATTCTCATAGTAGCAGAGCATTTCCAGATCCTCAGGATCAAAGCTCTGGGTGTCTAACAGGTTTCACTATAAAGGATTTCTTCCATTTTCCAATTATGCAAGAGTTCTTTATCAGCATCTGATAAAGATCTCTCTGGTTTTACACCCTGTGATGCTAGCTAAAATGTTCTTATTCTTTCTCCTGTTCCATTTCAGTAGTTTCTGTTAGAAGACAGAAATTATTTCTGCTTTTCCTTTGCCCTTTTAAAAATCTCTGTTAGAGAATCTTACATTGTCGGCCATATTTCTAGTATATGTCTGTGTTTGTACTCAAAAATAAATCAGTCTTTAAAACAGGACAGTGTCATGCTGCAATCGCATTCATGATTGCTTCTTATACTTGCACAGAGTATGCTTTCCCCTCTTGTGCCTTTTAAAGCTTTTATGACAGGCTCACTGTCTCCTGGTTTTACCTGCCACTATCATGTTCCTTGACAGAGGCAGCTTTTGCAAGATTGCATAATCTCTGTGCCTGGTCTCTCATTGCTCTTTATGTGTCCATGTGTTTGAAGTACCATCTGGTTGTCCATCAAATTCATACCTTCACTAAACACTTTATCAAAATTTCTCGTGCTGGAAAAGGAGGAGCTGTCTGAGTAAAATACAGTATGTCTTTTTATAGTGCTGTCTTTGATGTGTTTGCCTTGCCTTATCTTTTGTTCAGTCCTCTACCTTCTTTATTTTCTACCTATTTTTTTCTCTCTTTTGGTTTGGTTGTTCTTCTTTACTATCCATGCTTCCAGTAAATCTTTTCCTTGGATTTCTCACTCTCTTTTTTCCTTGCCTTCTTCACTTTCCATTTATGTGCTCTGCACCTGTTTTTCTTCTCTTCTATTTTTTTTCCCCTTTCTGCCCACTCCTTACCAGGTTGACAAAAGGAGCCAAAGGCTATTTGCTTTGCATAAACGTTGACTGTAAGAGGAAGCAGAGCAGGATAATGCACTCTTGGTGGCTTTTCCTTTGCAGCTGACTCTGGGTTTAGAGAGCATCTGTTGTCTGCTGTTCAGGGTGAGCTCAGAGGAGCAGGACACCAGCAACTAGGAAGTCAACAGAAGAGTGACAGGCATAGCACACTCGCTGTGCATAGGAGGGGTTTGTGCTGAACACTCCTAAGTCTTTTTCATGAATTCTTAGAAGACTAAATTATGGTGTCCTCTCTTTCATGCTTTTTATGGAAGAAGATTAGGTTTTCCCCCACTGGGTGCTAGAAAAACTGACAGGAAATTTTTTCATCAAAACTGTGTTTCTTAGGTAGTGAAATGGGTTTTCAACAGAAAAAAGCTTTTGGAAAGCTTTTGGTCTCCAGAAAAGATCTTACAGGTCTGGTTTGAAAAAAGTTTTACTTTAGTAAATATTTTATATTTCTGAATTTCAATTTCAGAAGCAGTTTGGTTTCCCTTTTCCTTTCTTTGATGATATATTACATCAGCTTGTGCCAGCTTGAGATGCTAGCTCCCTTCCAGAGCACAGACCTGACTGCTTTCCATCTCACTTTTCTCCAGGAATCAATGCATGCATCTGATCACAAGTATTGTTTAAAGATACTGACCTCAGGTTTGCACTGCTGAATTTTTTTCCCTGTGACTGTGTGATAGTAGCTTTCTATCTTCCCACAGTGGAGACCCTAAGCTGTGTGGGGTCTTTGGCCCTTGCTGCATGTATTCACTAGCAGATTCCAGCACTGTCTGGATATACACGGAATGATACTCAGTGTGAGATACAGATTGGCCTCACAGACTAAGGCATAACAAGGATCAGGAGCTGGCAAGGGAAGTGAGACAAATTCAGGTTTGTTGTAAGATGCAATTTCCTAAATGGTTGCCCATACGTTAATGTTATTTGCATGGAACTGGATAGCTCCTAAATGTCAAATTCTGGGAAAATTATCCCATTCTCTGGGAAAATTATGGAGGTATTTGTACAAGGACGGTTACAGCAGGTGTTCACAGTAATCCTTTATGTTTTTAGGGTACTTCTCTAGAACTACTACCCGTTTCCACACATGGAGGCTCAAAACTGCTCTGGCAGAAGCTCTGCACTATGGGCAGAGATAAACCCTGTGGAGTGAAGCATCAGCTTTTCACAACAGGATCTCTGCAAAGACCTTAGCTGGGTGACAGTGATGAACCAATGTCAGGTTGATACTTCTTTGTGACTGTTGCTCATAGAGGAGGAAACTGCAAGAAAATTGCAATAAAAACAGTCTGAGCCACTTCTCTTTTTTGTGTCTGAAGATAACTAACAAATGCTTGTAAGCCTCCACCAAACAACCATGTGCTGAAGTTTGTCTTGCACCATGAGAGATGTGAAAGGTTTTTCCTTCTAAAACTTTTATTTAACTGCTGAACGCCAGCACAAGGGACTGTCGTGATGGAATTCAACCTAGAGCAGCAAAGCTGTCACAGGTGAGGATGAAGTAGTTAAAAAAAGACAGTAGTACCATCATTCACTTTGCCAGAGAAACAGCTGAAATACTTGAAAGTCACGTGGATGAACCTGGAGAGGTGAATTCATGTTGATGAGAAAATAAAAGCCATCAAACTAGTCGGTGACCCCTGTGGTCATGTGGGAGACATTTTTCCTCTCAGAGACTCTTGAAATGTCTTTCATTAATGCAAATATCTTAAACCTCATTTCAGTTCTGCACTGACTCCCATGTCTCGCTGGCACCCACTGTCATGATCTTTGACATTTTGTTGTTTGTCGCCTCTCTGCTTTGTCCCAGTCCTTCCTTGCTGCCTTTCCAAGCGATGGGATCATTCCTTGAGATGACAGGGTTCTTGGTCAGCTCCAGTTTGCGCTTGTGTGTTTTTCTCTCATTGCTTTTAGCAGTTTTGCATGTTTGGGAATGAAGGATTGCATTGCTCCCAGAGTGCTGCCCAGCTGGATCCACAGGTGAATTAGATAGGGAAAGCTACCAAACAGCTTAGCTGCTGGGAAAGCCATGAGTTCTGTCTTAAGGCAGTTGGGATCCTGTAGTGCATAGTGATTCTCCAGGGAGCTCATCTGTCTTCTTCACTTCCCTGACCTACTGACCCCTGCTTAAGAAGCTACACAGGAAAATTTCTGGTTTCAATGTTTGTGGGGTTTTGGTTTGGTTTTGTTTTTTATCTAGAGACATTCTCTTTCCTTTATCAAAGACCCAGACAGTCTTTCTTCTCCCTTTTTTTCCTATCCTGGTCTATTAACCAGAACTTACTGAGGTGCAAGTTATGAGAGTCCACAGATAATTTTTAAAAGATAAATATGACTGCATAACTATTTATTTCCAAAATTGTACTTTCTAAGGATTAATTCAAAGAATTTTTTGGTGCCAGAGAATTGATATTATCTTGCTTCTAAAAATGCATGACATCACTTCTTTCTGCAATAATTAAGGGCTTCATTCCCATTAACTAATTTATGTAACCATCTTTCTCCTCTTAGAATTATGAAAAATAACAAAGCAAACAGTGAATTTTTAATATAGAATATCTCCTGTTGAGTACCTTGTACCTTTGAAGTGTATAATCTGTTCTTAGTTCTTAACCAATGCTGTGTTGAATTAGCACACTGTTGTCTTTTCATTTTGTTGCCACAGACCAGGAATATTTTTTGCCAGTGCAAAGATAACTCTGCAAATTCTATCGCAAAGCTGTTGTCTTTGGCTCTGACTAGCCAAATCTGTTGTGGATTAGCCCACAAAACAGGAGCTATTGTACATATGTAAAGCAGTCGACTCCGTAGTAGTAATGACAGCAGGGAGGCAATTTTAACTGTGTCTCACCTGGACTAATACAGCAACTCCTAAAATCTCTTCCTTGCAAATGTGACCAATAGTTTAAAAACACTCTCACTCTACTAAGGTAGTGATTTGGCTGTCATAAAACTAAATAGTAGGTATTTTAAAATTCAGGTTAGACATTATTTATAATGTCTACATTACATTAAACTAATTTGGAGAACCACTTCATGTTCAGGAAAATGTTTGCATGAATGGTTATGCACATTTAGTTAAGCTCACATTTAGTTCTTGCTAAGAATGAACTAGAAGTTGAGTGCCTTGACAAAATGTCAGTGAAAGTGGTTTTGTGAGAAAATGTCTATGAAAGATGTAGAAGTGTCTGACGTAGCCCAGAGGCTTATTACTAAGAATGTTACTGTGGTCACCTTGGATGAAGCTTATGCCCTCCTGTAGCACTGTGAATGCTCAAGATCCTTACAATTAGTATTTTTATTTGTAATTGTAAAAATAAGATACATATACTTTATATATTTCATAAAACAGGTGCTTTATAAATACCCATTAAAAGAGATGATTTAATTATTTTTCTTTTCTCCACACAGTTTGGCTTCTGCTTTCTGGGTTTTCTGACATGTCTGCATTACAATAAGAAGCAAAGTTGCTTCTCAGCTTCCAGTGAGCAGTGTGTTCCTTCCATCTGTGGCAGAGCTGGCCACCCAAACCCTTTAAAACCCAGCTGCTATCTGTTCTCCACTGTGTTTTATTTGATGTCTGTGACCATTGCATGTACAGCTGTGAGAAGTGTGCAGAGGAACAATCACAGCTGTTTAGTTATTTGCAGATGGCTTAAAGATGTGTATCAACCAGTCATTTGTACTTGCTAGGTGAGCTGGAGGAGTTAATGTAATTTAGAATAGCCACACAGCATTTCTTGCTAATCAGGGAGTTCCCTAATTTGTAAACACATGTATATGTATTGCCAATCTGATACGTAGCAGCTCCTTACCTTATGCCCATGCCAGTTTGGGAATAATTATTATGATGTTTTGCAGGTTTGGTTTCAGTAGATAAAATTTTACATCCTCCCTTGTGGCCTTATCAGTCTGTCAGCTTCATTTTGTTTTGAGAAATTCAGGAGAGGTTTCCGTAAGGTTCCCAGTGGTACAGATCAATTTTGGATAGAACTTTTAGCCATTTAGACAGTTGTTTGGGTTATGCTGACATGATGGGAAACTGCAACCAAGGAGGAGTGAAGTGTAAAATTAATAGATGTTCCTCCTTTAGACATTCCTAAAAAGCTAACTGCCATATTTAGTTAAAGGGATCTGCCTGGAAATAATGCAATCATTACTTTAAATAACCTTTAAGTACGTACGGGTGCCCCACGACAACTGTTAACATCACAGAAAGACTTGCTAGACCAGGCAAATATTAATGTAGGATACACAAGTACTAATGAATACCTGAAGTGACTCAGTAGTGTCTTGAGTGTTCTGCAAATCTGTATTTATCACCACAAGCCTCAAAGATGTTCCATAATCCATTATATGAATGGCCTGCAGTGGGAATGGAGGTGATTAGTATCTGTTTCTTAGCGCTGTGCTTTTCACAAGCCTGGGCCCTAGTTTACCTTCTCCTGTATCTCCTTGTTTAATGAAACAGAATTGGAATCCATCCATCAGTGAACTACTACGGTTTGATTAATTTGTAAATAAACCTGATGTTCATGCTGTTTTCTAACAGTTCTCTCCACTTGTTGGCAAGAGTTTCAGGATCTGAGAATGCATTAAGTCTTTACTCATCAAGTGCACAACATTAAGCCAACTTGAAAAAAATAATTACAATTTCTTTGTGGTTTCCGTTGTTAATAATGAAATGTCTCTATCACTGAAATGGATAACATTCACAGCATATAAGCTCCCTCAAGCTCTAGCATTGAAGAGATTGTACCTCTTTTGGGAAAGGGTGCCACTCTGTGCAGACTTGGGAGCATGAAAACTAAAAGAATATAGGAAGTTTAAAGCACGTGGGTGAATTTTACATCCACTTTTCTAGCTACTTTGAAGAAGCACACAAATGACTTGGCTGGAAAAGTCACAAGAAGTTCATAGGAAAGAAAAACTTCTCCAGCAGCAGTATACTGATCTCAATAGTTCATACATGGAGTATTGGGATTAGACTGGGCTCTAAGCTGACTTTTCACAGGCCATACTTTGCTTATGTAGGCTGCATTCAGACCAGCTCATGTGCTCATTTCTGAACTTTAAGGTTAGTCACTATTTAAGGGTCTCCCAAGTTCCCATTTAATTTAATTATATTTTTGCATGTTATAAAAGGAAATCCAGTAATTGTCCTGTAAATTCCAACTCCTGAATCTTTCCTTTAGAAAAAGTGTTCTAAGTTTGCTAATTTCCAGAAATGCACTTACTTATGCCACTAATTTGTAACCTTAGTTCTGAAATCCTAACTATGCTGAAGTCAATGCCAAACCTTCCTAAGGATTTAATTGCCAGATAGTTAAATCAGGTAAATACCTGAAGTCATTATATCTGCTGCTGCCCTCATAGTATTTAATACTTTGTCAAGTACAGAAGAGCCACCATCAGACATAATACCAGGCTTTCAGCAGCATTGGCAATGAAGTATCAACAGTCAGCATTTCATATGGATTGTACACATCCGTTGGATCCAAACAATACAGGAGACACCACCATCATTAAGATCATTTTGTAATTGAATAAAATGACAGGCCAGCCTGTGAGTGCCTTGAACCTGTAAATATTAACTGGCATGAGTTCTCCAGCATATTTAACAAAGGGTCCACCTGGCCTCAAGTGAATGTATAAAGTATGTAGCCACTGTTGTATTTATGATATAGGTAGAAGTTCATTTTCTTACATTTTGAAATGCTTGAGAATAGTACGGCATGCCTTATTTGTATTTCTGACAGTGGGCTTCAGAACAATTTTTTCTGAAATCTACTGACAGCTAAAATTTGGTTCCTGCAAGGCTTATGGCTTTTGTGTGAAGTGAAGTGAAAGGAATTGGGTGGTGTGGTACTGTTGGAGCTGTGTTAGGAAGGGGCTGAGACGCTTGGTGTGCAAGATGCACATCCCTGCTAGCTCATCTGCAAAGGCAGGGAGAGAGGGTGCTGCCTGACAAAAGTCATAGTAGAGATAAAATCTCCTGAATCTTGAGCAGGTACTGGCTGGATGCACTGCAGAAATACCTGTTCTAAATTTGGAGAGCAAAAGCAATATGGTTTTCACACCTTTCTTCACTAACTGGTATACTGAGAAGGAATGGCAATGATGACAGGCTCATCACGCGGGCAGTGCTTCCATGGTGGTTGTTAGGAGAATGCTCAAAATTAGCTTTCACAATCTCCAGTGAAGGAGTGGAATGTGCCTTCTATGCCATCCACGTATATACCGAATAAATGTGGACAGTTGTCATAGAAATAGTTACAGAGACAAACTCTATCCACATTAATCCTAGCAGAGGTCATTTCTAAACTGTTTTCTGTCTGACCAAGTTAAGATGGCATTTAATATGTGCTGAATTTGTTCCAGACAGAGGATTAGTTATTAGATCTTGAAATACATGGCTGGTTGATGATTTTTTTTCTTTTTTCCTTAAGTTTTGTAGAAGTATGATTCAGCTGAAGAGACCACAATGTAGGCAATACCACATGGTGATTTCAGTGCCTTTGTCCTGGCATGCATATTGTGTGTTGAGTGATGCCGATCTGTTTTGAGAGCTTGTGGGATTTTCAAAACCACTGCTATGTTAATCTCATTTGGGTTCTCTAACATGCTTCAGATCACTCTCTCTTTCAGAGTCTGATTACAAGATACTGAATGATGTTTTGTACTGCAAATGGGTTGTTTTCAGTTTTCCCTACACCTTCATTTTGGAAATCGGTGATTGTTTAACCTTTCTGTAACTCTTCAGCATGCCTTATTTTGGTGAAATTCTCTGCTAATCAAGGTGGTTGCTAATGAGAGAATCTCTGTCTATCACTCAGTAGAGGCCCTGCTGTATCCTAAGGGCATCTTGCCTTTTGATCTCCTTGATCCAGATTAATTGTAGGAGGCTAAATGCAGATAGACATATCAAATGTGCAGCAATGCTTAACAGAAATGTTACATAAAAGTAACAGAAATCAAAGGAGGGATTCAGATGGGTGATTGAGCATGGAAACAACAGGGTAGCTGAAGTTCATTATTTCAGCTCGTAGTTCTGATCTGCTCATATATAGACACTGAGTCATCCAAGGAGGAAAAGTAAATGAGGAGAGAGAACATACGCTGTCACACAAGAATCGAGGCAAATAGAAATACCTACCTTTCATGTCCTCTCACATACAGGCTGAATTAGTCTCTGATGCAATCCCAACACAGAAATATATGAGCAGCAGTAATATTACCAGCAGAGGAAAATTATCAATAGCTATGGCTAGCATTCCTCCCTGGGAGTCAGTGTGTACTTTGTTGTCAGGTTTTATTAGTTTGGTTTTGGTTTGGTTTGGTTTTGTTTTGTTTTGTTTTTTGTTTGTTTGGGTTTGTTGGTTTTGGTTTTTTTGGTTGGGTTGGTTTGGGTTTTTTTTTAAGGGGAGAAGAAACAGGTATCTGAAACTGCATGATACAACATCTAAGTTGCATATTCAGGGAATAACTAGAAGCTACCATTAAAGATTGGCTTAAAACAAACCTTGCTTTGGAATCAACTGCATCCCTTGACATCTTCAGCTCTGTCTTGTGTACTAAAACTTGCTAAATTTGGGGCAAGATTTAGTTTCTGAACATTTTAGATCTGAGATGTTTCATATAAAATTCTTGTTTCAAATAATTTAAAGATTTACGAAATTCACATTTAGACTCTGAACTTTCTGGCTCCAGTACATGTTCAGATAATGAGATTTCAGTAGGGAAATATAGCATTTACCTTATCTACAAATAGATAGCTCCAGCATGGAAAACTGTTATAATCAGTAGGTACTGTGAAAAGATCTGCATGGGTATTCATGTGAGCATTTTAAAGCAAGAATCTAATTAGCAATGTGCTGTGGTATCAGCATTATGTTAAGTGCTTTTGTTTTCATCATCCTCAAAGCATGCCTAAATCTCAGAGAGAAATGAGGAAAGCCATATAATCAACCATATAAAATCAGTCATAACTGTACAAAATGTGGTGTACAAAACTGTACAAAAATGTACCCTTTGGTGAAGCCTGAAAATACTGACAGGTAATTCTGACAAAAGCTTTGTTGTAGAAATATGAGCCTGTGCAACACATGCTGAAGAGATTGTTTCAGCAGAGCATCCTGAATTTATTTGCCTGAGAAGCATGTGCTAAGAGGAATTTATTTCTGACTGAAGAGGAATTTATTTCTAAATTTATTTCTGCATTGCCATGTTCCTGTTAAAATACAGAGGAAGGACTGCCTGCTTAAAGCACATTTGGACCCATTTATGCAGATCACTGCCATGTAGGCATCTAAATACATTTATTTGGGGGTAGATAGCATGAATTCTTTGCTTGTGGGTACAGATGTGTGTATGTCTGTGTGTCCTTATTTACATCAATGTATCTTAAAAGGTGGTAACTTCCTCCGGGGAGATCAGCTACAGCAGATAACCCACACCTGGTGTTGAATTCACAGAAGGACCAAGGATGTAGGGACCCCAATTTTTTATTTGGCCAACAAATGATCTATGTAGACATAAACAGCCCTTTTTTGAGCCCAAAAGGCATGGTGATAGTACTTTTGCTGGTGGCTTTGGGGTTCATTTCAATTGCAGTTCTGCAGAGCATGGGAAAAAAAGAAAAAACCAGAGCTTTTAAAATGTCTAGAAAGTTCTAAAGAAGCCCTTTTTCTGCGCACTTTTCTGATTTGGGGGGGGACTCAGGAGACAGGGAGGGAAAAAAAATTATGTGTCAGCCAGCTCTAGTCCTTAACCTTTCAGGTATTATAATGTAAATAAAATATGTTGCCTTGAAATGTAAATAAAATGTTTGATACAGAAAACTCATAATGCAATCTTGGAGCTTCTATATGCACAGGTGTAACAGAGTGGGGACAGGAATTTGTCTTCTACCCATTAGCATTTCAGAATACTAAAAGCAAGAGGTTCCATCTGGAGAAGAGTGTCTAAGTTTCTGAGTACAAAAATGAAATAAATGTTTTTCCCATACTGTTCCAAATGCTTGATTAGAAATGAGTCAGAGAGTGGTCTTTGTGTTCTTCTCTGTCTGGACATGTATATTCCCTAGTAAGCTCAGATATGAAATTTTAAAAAATTGTTAAAAGTGTTTAGATCCTTAGCTAAAAAGATAAGGTTCCTTGTTGGAAAACTAGAGATTGGTTTTACAGTTGTAGGCCCTCATGCTGAAAATATTCATGCAGGCAAGTACTATGGATGTAATGAACTTGCCTGATCTATTTATAGCTTTACTTAGTGTGTGTTTTTACTCAGATGGTGCTCCTTAAGTTTCACTGGGCTGTGTGTATGAGCAGCAGTTCACACTACAGGTCACTGTGCAGGACAAAAGTCCAGGTAGCAAACAAATATACTTAATTAAGTAGACATTCACAATTAATTAATACGATACTTATAACCTTTTTACTGTCATCTCTCTGCAAGAAGGATTTGTAACTGATAGAAGTTTAAAAATTGCCAGTAATTACTTTATTGGTTTGGTTTTGGATAATTTTCTTTACAAGGATAAATAAATAACATTCAGTTTTGAGAATTGAAAAACAAGCAAAAAGGGTGGAGTAGCCAAATCTTACAGTGTGCTAGGAGTGGATTCCGACCTTCCAGCCTCTTCTTCACTCTGTAGTAATAGATCATTCCCATCCCTACAGCACCTTGCTTCTCCAAGCTTCCTATTAGCTAGTTTTGGTTCCATATGTTTACTCCTTTCATATGAGTGAGCTCCCGTCAAGACTGGTTTGCATTTCTTTACTAATAAGACTGAAATTTTCCTCCATTCTCAACTGCAGTCCATTTGTATTCACTTCTTCCATAAGCAATTCTTGCAATTTCATTTTTAAAATGTTATAATTTTCATATATATTGTGAAATTCTGAGTTTTGTAAATCTCAGATACAGGAAAACCTGTGAAGGGGGAATGTAATCCAGGCAATTACATTAAACATGCTCACATTAAACTATAGTTGGATGAAATATCTTTCCCCATGCCTCTCCCCTCCTACTGAAACAATAGATTTCATATCAAATACAATATTTGAATAATACACTTTTCTTTTAACATCCCCAGCCACTAAACAGTGTTTCATCTGCTGATATCCTGATACTTGTGCAATGTATCTGGCACACATGAACTCACCTAGGATGGCCAGTTTTAAGGCTTGCTGGGACAGAGAAGTCATGACTGGGTGTGAGGATTTCTGCAGCTCTCTTTGGGAGAGTTACAAATGAAAGCTCCCTAAGTACAAGTTAAAGGTATGGGGGTTTTTTTGTTTGCTTTGTTTTTGTTTTGCTCTGCAGCAAGTGTCAGGAAGCTGGCTTCCCTTGTGCAGTTTGTTGCTTTGAAAGCATTTGAAAATACAAATGCAACGATTTAATTGGGCTCAATGATTGCAAAGTATTTTCTGCGACTTTTAACAGGTCCAATTACTAGACTGGGATCACATCAAAGGAACTGTAGGATTGTTAGCATTACAAATCTGCTTCCTGATCAGAACTACTCAGCACATTGAGTTTAAGGAGGCGAGATTAATATATTTCTGTAGCATGAATGAAAGCACCTCAGGTTCTAAAACAGCCTCTTGTGCACTGAATAAAACTTACCTTTGTAAGGAGCCAGGTGTGCTGAGCTGCTGATTGTCAGTTTTAAGCTAATGGTTCTAACTTTGGAGACTCTACAGAGAAGCAGTAAATATGAAAATAGTGCCCCATTCTCCCTTGCCCTCTTCCTTCCTTGTGTTTCTTCAAGCTACTTGTTTGCCACTCCTATATTGCTGTTTTCTTCCCTTTTAGCTCTTCCAAAATGAATTTAGCTTCAAAAAGACATTTTTAAAATTAAAAACGAAACTAGTCTTCTTTTTTTTCTAGATCCTATCAGACCTGATTCTTCCTGCAGTCCCTTAGTTCCCTGCTGGCCCAGCTGGAGGTTTGGTGAGTGGCAGTACTGCGGCAAGAGTGGCAGCCCTTGGTGAGGAGGGCCATAACTCTGCAAAATGGCCTTGTTCCCAAAAAAAGCACAGGGTGGAACTGCGTATGGATTAAGTCTTGTGTTGAGCATCAAGTGCAGCTGTTTTTATTACACTGTCTGCAAAATAGAGCAAGTAGTATGCAGGCAAAGCTCAAAAGCCCCTTAGCGACTTCCTAATCTGAGGTCAGTTGAAAAAGGATTCTCATTCCTGGATTCAGCTTCCAGTTTAGAGGAAGACCCTGTGCCTAAATCCTCTGTACACTGAAATGTTGTTTGAAATGGTTTGGGCTATAGAAAACAATCTGACATCTTTGTTAGAGGACCAAGGGACTGAAATTAATGTAAATAACTTATATATGGGGTAGGACTGTCAGTGTAATGTTTGTGCCCTAGCTTTCCAGCCTTAGACTGTTGACATTGTCCTTTCCTGCCATACATCCTTAGACTGTTCCTATTGTTTTCTGACAGCATTTCTGTCACATAAGCTGCAGTTCCCCACTCTCCAGGTCTTGGCATGCCCTGTGGGTTGGCTGGCTTGATGACATTCCCTGTTCTCGCAGAGCCATCTCTTCCTGTAGAACAGCTATCATATCCTGGATGATCGCCCATCAGCAATTCACCTTCACTTTGTCTCTTTCCTCTCTCTTCTGACTGTGATTTCAAGTGATGTCATAGCCACACTGTTCCAGGGCATGGGTTTGCTCTTTCTTAGCCATGTGCTTGCCTGATCATGTTTAATTGCATTTCCTAAGGGTGGTCTTTGGTCTTCTTGCTCAGTTTCAGTAGCTGCATCTTGTTGAAACAGCTGTAATATTCTGACATGTGGTGAAACTAAATGTAGAATGTCCATCTTTCTATCCAAAATATTTTAAGGGCAAGGGAAGATTCTCAAAGAAAGGCAGCTGGGGTCAGGGGAGAGCAGTTACCTATGCTGGAAAATCTGTGAATGCATGTTGGGTAAATCTGCCTGTGGCTTCTTGGTGGTGTTGAGGATATTCATAATTCCCAGGAGCACATACAAAGCAGTGTTCATGCTCCTTCTTCTGCGACAGCTGCGTGGCTGCTTATCTCCTATCCACCCCTGCCAAATGTGAAGGAGCTAGAAGTGCAACTCATCTCAAGGGAGCTTTTCTCATCAAGGCTAAAAGCTGCATCTTTATCTCTATGCATCTTCCTTCTATCCTTTATGACTTCAATGAAAAATCAGAAACAGGCTTTTTCGACATTTCTTTTGTGTACATAATGACCTATTTCCTCATTGTAGCTTCAAAGAACCATTATGCTTTTCTGCTCTATCCTCCTATAGTGACAAGCCTCTCAGATCATCAGATGCTCTTCAGACCTAATAGCAGAAGGTCTGAAGGTCTGAAGTTCTGATTGTTTGAACATTGCAAATCATGTCAAGATCGTGAAGAGCCTGAAACTCAAAGTCCTGGTTAGTCCCAACCTGGAGTTGTTGGCTTTCTCTTCTGCAGAGACCCAAGCAGGTATAGTTCAGTCTTTGAAATCAAGGTAGACCTTGTAGAGCTGTATCTGATCAGTCTAGTTCATGAGTTCCCAAATGCACGTCTCTAATGACAATGAATAATCTAATTAGGTTTCTGTCTGTATCACAATGTCTAGGCAGTCAACAGCATCTTCTAATAATTTTTCACATTTCTGTGAGTTTTCTTGTAAGTTAACAGAACTGACATTAAATCATGGCAAACAAACAAGAACTCAATCCTAAAGCAGTTATCTGACTTTGAATATGACTCCTCTGAATAAGACTTGGTGAATAAACCTGTCTTTGGTTAAGATTCTGGACATTTTAAAATTAAAATTCTTTTATCCTCTGCTGTCTCCCTATCACAGACGTACTATTAATTCATTAATAGTTAATTATTTGTAGCAGACTTGACAAAGGTGAAGATTGTCGCAGTTGGGAGATAAAAAGTGAAGGTATTCACTAATTGCAGTAAGAATGGAAAAGCATTTTTCTCAGCAAATGAAAAGATTTTTATTCTGTTTTGTAGATGGGAGATGGAATATGCTAAAATGGAACTTAATATGCTTCCACATCTCATTTGAATAGTCATCAAGCAATGCAGAAGATCTGTATGGCATCAGAGTACTTGCTCTTAGTATTGCATAAGCATGGATTGCTACTTCTTTGGCTGTTTGGGCCTCCCACAGAGTCCAGCACATATTTCACATTTAAAATATGTGTTCACATGACATTTAAGAAGGGGCCTTTTTTTATTAGGAAAATATACCCAAGGGTCTGTGATGGACAACAGAGAATAGCAGCCGCCTTCATTAAATATTACTCTTAATGCATCAGATGTTAGAGTGGGATCAGATTAGAAGATAAATATTTTGCATCTTAGGTCAGTGAAGATGGATGAGGAGTTAGAAAGCTGGTACTAGAGTCTAGTATCAGTATGAGTTTATTGTGAGGCTCTCTGTCACCAGCTGGAAAGCAGTGTTAGTAAAACAACTTACTGTCACAAAATCTTGTTAGGAAGCACTTACTCAGTCTGCAATTATTTTATCTTAATGCAAGAAAAATGCATTCTTTGTGTCTCTAGAGGAAAAAGAATTAGTTACCACATTAATGTCCAAGTGGCAGCATAATTAAATGGCTTTTTGTGATCTTACTCTGTTTTTAGTATTAGTTTTCCGAGTGCCATATGTGTCAAAGGCATTGTGTGCAGCTCTGGCATATACTTGTCAGAGAACAGTTTATGTCTCAAGGCAGCTGTTTATTTTGTTTGTTTAAACTTAATGAAGAGTGCAGTTGACTGTCCAATACACATACCTTGGCTCAGGAGGAAGGCTCCCGTTGGCACAGGACTGAAATGGTCCTGCCTGAAGTCAAAGACAACTTGTTTATAAGGCTGAGCATAAGCCAAGCCAAGCTGGTCACTGGTCAAGCACGCTGCTCTGTTGAGGGCCTTTGGCAAGAAACCTTCTGAAGGAGGCTAATAACAAGTTTCCAGGTTTCCTCATTGTGTAGCACATTGTCTCAGAATTACATGTGCTGTGCCATTGTTTCACACAGTTTCATTGACTCATCGGAGGCTGTTTGCCAACATTGTGCTTCGTCTGTTAGTGCCAGGAGAACAATCTCATGGAAAGGCAGGCGTGCATGTTCTGGAGCTATTCAGAGCTCCAAACAGGATGGGTGCTGTTAAAGAGGAAATGGAAATAGAAATGACAAAAAGCTACAGATGTTTGGAGAGCTAGAAGACTAGTGCAGGAGCTGCCAAAGAAAGAATAGATAACAGGAAAAAGAAGTGGATGAGAAATACAGGAGTGTGAGATGTGGTGGAAAACCATATGAAGGGAAAAAACTTGAAATGTTTTTCAAGGCAGGAATCATCACCAAGCCATGAGTGGATTATGGTATTTCCTAAGGTATTTTCTGTTTCACCACGGTTTGGTAATTTGATTTTATTTGATAGGGTGATTTTACTTCTGTTTACTCTCATTTTCCCAGCTGAATGCTTGTGATCTAGCAAATATGATAGGTTTATGGCCTCATATAGGACTATCATAATGTTTGCTAATGTTCAGTAGAAAAGGAAAGCTGGTGGTCTAGAGTAGCTGAAATATAATTTGCCGAAAGTATTTGCTATGAGTCTTTTAAGTGGTGTTTTTATCAGTATTCTGAAAAGAAGCATCTGTTCATTCCCTAGAGCTGTGGAATGAAGTTCTGCTCTGTGTGTGCAGATGTTAACATTGGTGTGGTCAATACAGTGACAAATCAGGGCCAAGTTTCCTCCCCCACGCACACTGGCCTAAGGAGTGATCACCTAGGAAGCAGAGGGGTGCTCTTAACACAAGGAATGCAACTCTGCATTGTGGATCCTGCCTGTGATGTTTTTCCTTATGCCCTGTCAGTTCTTTCCATGCCCCAGCAGAATCTTGTCTAGCTCCCACTGAAGTTTTCAGTGAGGGCTGTGGTTGCAGACAGGTCCTGATGCAGAAACCTTTGGAAGGTAGGCGTTGTCCTGTGTGAGGGAGAAAATGCTGCGAGTTACATTTCCATGAAGTGAAAGCAGAACCCTAAATAGCAGCTCATCTGTGTAAAATATCAGTATAGGCCAATCACAAACTCATTTTCTGCAGTGCTTGTAAATATAACATCACACACTTGTTAGTAAGAGGAAAATGAGATTGAATTTCCCTGTGAAATATGAAAAGCAGATAATCTTTTCAGAATAGGGCAGAGGTGGAAGGCGCTGAGGTGTGTTCTGACGTTACAGCTGTCAGCCTTTCTGTACATGCAGATGTCATACTGTCAGAATTTCATAGGGTGAAATAGGTTTTCATTTTAGATGAACAAGAACTCCAATTATAACCTCTTACAATCCCAATTACTGTACTCTGGACAAATGTGTTTAACAGCAATTTTCAGCCTCTGGCACAAAAGTCCTTTGCATGTTCCCTGGAACTACAGTGCTAGTTGCAACACTGAGCTCTCTGTACAATAGGGTGGACAAGGCACTTCCATTAATCCCCCTGTATTGGGGTTTTGTAACTTGTTTAAATGTGTCTTTTAAGCTTCAAGTTGTCACTCTTACTGTCAGTCCAGAAGTTAGTTTCTCTTGATAATTGGTGAAAGTCCTGCCTGGCTAATTTAGAGCTCTGTGGTTGTCTAGGAATGAAGATTGATGATTAGCTAAAGAAAAATAGTTTTGTTCCATATGTTAACATTTCTGAAATATGCAAGATCAGAGTACTGAGTATCATGGAAGAATTGTGGTAGCCCTAAATATAGGAATAAAATTTCATTTGGCATTTTTCTTGTATTTCTGAAGGCAGTTACTTTGCTGAAAAAGTTATGTAACTGGTGGCAAAGTCAGTAAACTTTTCTACATTGTATATGTGACCCTGAAAAAATCTGTTTTGCAAATAGGTCCTCACAAGAAAAATGAAGAAAACGTCATGCATTGAAGCTAAAAAACCACTGCCAGGTCTTATGTATCTGTTTTAGTATTGAGACAAAAACACAATTAAAATATTTTAAACAATATAGTTTCTAAAAAGAAGTTGTTTCCATTATAATTCTCTGTTGTAATAGTTTGGAATCACAGTTGAATTCCATTATATTTTTATATTTATGACCTCATGCAACTTCCTGTATTACTTGTGCAAAAATACTGCTTTTTTAGCCAGATGGGCTAATTTGTTACATTCAAATATATGCAATTTTAAGATAAGAAGTTTATATCTTGAAATCTAAGTATTTAAATATACTAAATTTTTATCTCCATTTAATGTTTTACAAACTGTGGCTCAATCCCAGAAACATGCAGGTGCCTGGAGTGCAGGGTTTGCTGTCGGAGATAGGCAGAAGAAGTATTTAATTTGCTTTTCAGAGGGAATCCATTGTGTGAAGCAGCTTTGCTGCAATATCTTTTACTAATGACATCTTCCTTGTATACAGTCAAATTAATTCATGCTGATCGTAGTTTTCTGCAAGGATCTGAAAGCTAGCACAGAGATTTTAATTGTCTGTCAGTAGTTAATTCACTTGTGGCTGCCTGTGTGCTTAAGCCCATGTCTGCTATTGTGGTAGTGAACCACTGTCCTTTGAAGACTCGTGTGAAGAGGAGAGAACACTGAAGGTGCACCGAGACTTAACAGCTAGAACAGAGCTTGCTTCATTTTTTTTGTTTATTTACTAAATGCAACATCACAGAATTTTGCTTACAGATTAAGAACATTTGATGTGCTGGTTATTGAAAAGAGCTAGTTAAAGCTCCATCTGTCTCTCTTCTCTGAAATTCCTTGCAGAATAAAGCTGTGTGTAAAAAAAGTCTGTCACTGCAGTTGGAAATATTAGTATTAGCATTAGGATATATTTCTTTTGTAGCAGCCAAAAAAAGCAATTTGTTTTGAAATCTCATGTGCCTACTATGGCATATACAATTCTATAGCCTTGCAGCCTTGTTGTGGTTGTGCAAGTGTATGGTTTACAGAGTGTTTTCTAGTTTAAATTTTTTTAAAATATGCATAGATTAAATAAACACAATTTATTGCATATATCTCCATCTTTTGATCTACTATATTTTTTAAAAATACATGAGATGTAATACCCACAAAATAATACACCGCTCTAATAGATTAAAGTATGTAAGAGTATTATTTATCGGACATTTCGTCAAATCCAAACCTGAAAAAATAATCCATATCTGGGCTCTGTGATAAAAATAACAGTCAGATGTATTTTGATCACGAACTAAAATGAAATTCAGCTGTCTGTCAGCACTGTTGATCTTTTCCTGTGTGCCATTTAATCTGGTAATGAAAGACACACTATCTCCCTCCCCCACATGCTTAACTGGAACAATTTTTTCAGGTGCTGAGCACCTGTGACTCCAAGTCAAACTAAGTGCCTTGTGTAGCATAAATTGAGAATTCTGTTTTAACACGAAATGCTCTTCAACAAGTCCTTTTTATTGCCGAGATGACCATCTGCCCTTGTAAGTTCTTGACAGTGCTATTTTGGGATGGTTTCACTAGTTAGCTCTGGAATGACTGGAACACATCTTAACAGCAGCAAAAAAACTGATCCAAAACAAGTGCACTTAACTCTAGCTCTGACATGCTGGTAGATGATTCAAAATTATATTTGCTTCAGAGGAAAAACCTTTAGAAAAAATAATGTGAATGAGCAGTGGAAGTGGCATTTAAGGCACACTTGCAGAGTTTAATTCCAGATTAAGCTTTGCTGTCTAAATGCCAGTGCACTCACTCCCTTGCCATAAAAAGATCCTGTCTATCTCTTCATTTTAGTTGATTGCTGGAATGTAGAGAAGATGCTCACTGATGGAGTGAGATACAAAATTAAGTGCTTCAGATTAGTGCAGTCAGAATTTGGAGGGCATGGTGACTTCTGCCTCTGATAAATTGTCCTTTCAGGCATTTAAAACAGGGCTTGGGGCAGAGAAACTGTTTTTTTCATTTTGTTTACTTAATGACAAATAGTATTTTATTGATAGAGAAATACATTTGAGAGCAGGATATGTTTTTCACAAAATGAGTGTTTAACATGTCCCACAGTAATTGGGGCCTGGCTTGACTGCGATGTTTCACTGGCATCCAGTCTAAAATTACTGGGAAAAATGCAAGTGGAGTTGAGGGCAGAACCTGCTGCAGATTTACCATCCTTCTTCCACCAGTACAGTTCTCAAGAACTGAATATACTTAGAGAATTTGAACAAGAAAGAATAAAGAAAGAGCCAGACAAATGCAGAATGTGTCACAGAAAGTAATTGATGATGTCTTTTAGGAACAGCTAAAAGCAGCGAGTTCTGTCAGTACAGAGAGAGCTTCAGGAGAAAAAAAATCCCTCCCAAACCTGTATCATATACTTAATGACATAAATGTGTGTCTTCTGATTAAAAGCTAGGTTCTTGTATGTGCTGTTCCTCACCAAATCCCCTGGAAGCAAGAATTTGCTCTTGAATCTCTTAGAGAGCGTGGGGATAGTTGGACAGGGCATGCTGTTCCCAATGGATGCTGCAGCACTTCTTGGTGATCCCTTGGAAGGGGAAGTAAGATGCATGCAGCACATACTATCAGTGCAGGTGACAATATGGCACCTTTTGGGGGTTGAACCTGCTTATGCTAATAATAGTTATTTTTGTTCAGTGCTGAACTGAATCATCAAGACCACTCTCTTTTGCTGAACTGCTCTGTCCTGTGGAACAGGAATCAAGT
Organism: Entomyzon cyanotis; assembly: GCA_024500445.1. Classification (NCBI taxonomy): domain Eukaryota; kingdom Metazoa; phylum Chordata; class Aves; order Passeriformes; family Meliphagidae; genus Entomyzon; species Entomyzon cyanotis. The sequence goes on along the minus strand of JAKEPQ010001007.1, from coordinate 6,468,270 downwards.
AATGAGGTGCTTGAATTACTTTGGTTTTGCTGTGGCCAGGTTCAGATTACAAGTTTGGTAGTTTTCTCTACATGGTTCCTGTTCAATGCAGGTTTAAAAGAAAAAAATAAATGCAACAAACTTTACATTTTAAGCACACATCCTTTTGCGTAGGTGGGAACCTTCATTTGCTTACTCTAACCACGTTGTGAATTTGTTCTGTTGCATATCACTGCTCCAGATTGTGTCCATTTTAGTGATAAGATTTTCTTTATTATGCAAACTCCAATTCAATATGAAGAGTTGCAAACAGTTAATGGCTGTGGCCTGCAGGGATGAACTTTGGTCTTTTTTGAGGGATGCTAAGCACTTGCAACTCTTCCAATAGCAGAAACAGTAGCTACTTAGGACCTTTGAAATGCATCACAAATCCATCTACTTCAGAATAGCACTGATCCTCAGAAGCCCATTTCTTGGTGTATTTCAAAACTGTTAGCAAAGTTTATCTCTGCTATCTCAGGTTATCTCTGGGCAAACTAAGTGTGTAATTAAGGGCATAGTTTTGACTGTTTCAACAATCAGAGTGATTTTCACCTTGAAATATGCTATAGCATGCCCCCAGGCTGCCTTCTCCTAGAAAGCATCACCTGAAGTTTATTAAAATGAAACCTTGAGCAACAAAAGCATTTTAAATTTAATGTTTTTCTAGCAGGTTCTTTGCACTGTTTGGATTGAATGTCTCATTTTCCCCATCCCTGTGCATATTTTTCTGTAGCACTACTTACCTATAGTGATGTGCTCACTGATTCAGGCCTATTGAGCAGGTTATTATAGCAGTAGAATAATTTTCACTTGATTCTACTCGGAGGTGAATGCCTATACCTATAAATGAGCAAAACTCACTTTCTTCCTCTGTCATTGCAGAAGCATCTAAAAAAATACAAATGAGAGTTGATGATAGCAGATAAAAGGTGGTTTTGTTTACTGAAATTTAAAAAAAAAAAAGGAGTGCAGTTAACAGTAGACCAGAATGGGGATAGAAAGGTGGAAAATGAACTTGACTAGGTGCATATCATTATTGGAAAAATTCCTGTAAATCACCAAGTCATGGATTCTTTGCATCCTTGGGCTGTCCCTTCTCTAATATTGACCAACTAGGCTTTAGCAGGTCCATGGAATGTGCAGTATCTATTCTGTCTATGAGAGCTGTTATTTAAGATGTAGCAAGGCTCGTTTGTACGGAGGCCTGGGTACCAGGAACACTTGTCAGATTATAGCAGCCGTAATGAATTGACCTGCATTCCCTTCCCAGTGGAGTGGATACCAAGAGCTTCCCAATACTTACTGATCTCTTTTTGGAGGGTTTCCAGTGGAATAACTTCATTCCATTTTCAGAGTACTTTCTCTTGCATACTGAGGATTTCAGTAACATGGAAAGTACCTGAGTGATTGCAAGCCCCTGCAGGGATAAAATTAGGACTGAGCTTCCTTGTGAGATACCCCATACTTGGTAATATTAAGGATGAATATGGAAAAGATTATCAACAGGACAGGCCACAGATGAGATGAGAACTTGGACAAGAGATGTACAATATATTGATGGTCTGGAATAAATGTTTATGGTGCATTTTTGGTAACACCCTTTAAACATTATTAAACTAGAAATATAGAAGTAAAAGGTCAAGTCTGCTCCTCTGTAAACATAGAAGACATGCTGTCAGGTTTGAACTGATGGGTAATTTGACTGATGGTAGTGTTGGATCCTCAGCATGTTCAATGGATTAATTTTGCACTTTGATAATATCTCTGAAGAGTTTGGGCAGTACAGCAGTAACATGTAATCAGAAGCTCACAGAGCAACAAAAATCAAGATATTTTCTCCAGATAGCCAGTGTACCCCACTTGGAGTTGTACTCCACACACTCCCCAGTTTCCAGTGGCGATGCCTGGGTGGAAAATCAGATATATACTTTTATTTATTAGCACTCAAAAAAAAGTGATTTCATTATTAGAATTATTGGGAAATGTGCCGCATATGGATCAGTCAGAAGTCCTGAGTGTGCATAGCTAATGGAAACGAAGTACTTCAGGAGTGTGCACAGAGAACAAGAACAAGACATTTCAGGCTGTAGTTTTGGTAACTACACAGATTTGCAGTCCAAAAATCCAATTTGGATGATATTGGTAAAGTGGGACTCCTCATCCTGGACCTCTGTTTTCATGTCACAGCTCCCAGACTTCCACAGAGCTTCTGGTGCAATCAGGAGGCTTTTGTAGCAGATTGTGATGAGCAGCTGGGACAATAGACTCAATACTGGCTGTGGTTTGTCTCTATGTTTGTGCTGTGATTTCAGTGCAGTTGGGAAATGTTTGAATTTCATTGTCTATTCAGCATTTGAATAGTATGGTTACTGGAATGTTTCATTAGACATCCTTTGACAACCTTTTTTCTTTGTGTTCTGTTCTGAAAGTAGATAAAGTATTTCTAACTAAGTCTGAGTTTTAAATTATGATGAAGATGATTTTGGTCAAAAAAGATGTTACATCTTCCTTGGAAAGGCATTCACATTGGGTGAAGGTTTAATCTGAATTGATGGAATTAAAAAGAAATTATTTGATACTGTTTAACAAGCAAATATTGATTGGTCAGGTATAACAATACTCTTCCTTTCTCAGAAAGCCTGTTTCAGATTGAATTCCTATTTCAGTGTCAAAGATAACTTGATCAGCTTGTAGCAAGCTGTAGCTGAATTGTACATAGCGAGACAGAGATTTGTGTGATGGGAGCATCTGTATGTGTACAAGCAAGAGGGGAAGGAGGGAGGGATTTTAGCTTGCTTAGAAAATAAAATGCATCATTAATCTAAATATGACAGTAGCATAAGCTTTGAGGACTGTCTTCCAAATAGAATGCCATGAGCCTGTTTTTTCTGCTGCTCTCTGCCAGCTGCACTCATGTTTTTGCCTAACTACTGGTTCATTTCCCTGGCGCTTGGATGAACCAACGGCTGCCTCTGCCAGAAAAAAGTATTGCAGGGAAAGACTGCCTGAAAAACAGCCAGTGAAAGAATGATCTGCTCAGATGCAGTACAGCGGGAATGAAGGGGCAGAGAAGAGAGATGCCAGTTTGTCACTGTTCCCTAAATCTGAATTCCAGGGTGAGGCTTTGTGTCCTCTGCCTGGAGTCTTCGAGATGGGCGCAGTTGGGAGTGATGTGTCAAAGCTAGTGGAAGAAAGTGATTTGATGAGAAAAATCTGGCTGCAAAAGCTGGGTTTGTTTCATTTTTATTCCTTGTTGACAGTTACCTTTAGAATGATCACCTTTCTATTTTGCTTCCCTTCTTCGAAAGCTAGATGCAAAGGGAGTTAGAGGACAATATATGAATACCTAATCATTTTATGTGTTAGTCAATACACTGCTTTGCATACGTTGTAGTTTTCTCCCTTCCTTGAATAGATATTTCTCCTTTAAACACTCTGCAAGTGTTTCTTTTTGTGGGGTTTGTTGTTTGTTAGTTTTTTTGAATAACAAAAAGGTCACGGGCAAGTGAGTGCAAAAGCTAACAAACATAAAGCAAACAGCAATTATGAATAAGAAACGCATGGAGAAATATGCATATGTGTACAGGAAGTTTTTACATAAACTGAATATAAATACAGTGGAAGCAGAAGAGGCTGAACTGCTGCCAGCAGGATAATTATATAATTTATGTGCTTCTCTGTGAAACTGCTTTTTCTGTGCTTTGATATATAGCTCCACTAATGAGGTGGGTCCCAGTCCCAGAATTTGGTTTCTGTTCCTTGTGTAATATTCTTCACATTTCCAGCTCTATGAGGAATGTGGCTGCAGCCATTTGGAAATGAAACACAGCCCTTCTAGGTAACATTCATTGTGTCTGGCTGGTTTCTGGGCCAAACTTTTTGCCACTTCCCATCTAGGGGAAGATGGTGGTGGGAGTTGGTACAAATAGAAAATTACAGTCGTGTTATGCACATAGCAATTCACCTCTCCCACAGCAGTCACATTTATTTAGATGCATTTTCCTGATTGCTTTTGTGACTGAGTCTTCACTGATCCCACCTTTGCTAATTAATCATACTCTTGTGCTTAAGCAGAAACTGATCTGGTGGGCAGATTGATGTGCTGATGAATTCTGTGAAGGTCAGGGAAAAGGATGAGGCTGATGGGTGTGTGAATGGAAAAATTAGGTTGTCTTGCTGTTGTTTCGCACCAAAGTACTGGTGTTTTGAAAAATAACTGAGTCCAAGCTGAATATTGCATTACCTGGGACCACAGAGATGACTCTGGGCGAAAACTGATTTCACTGTTTTATTTCATTTGAAGATTATCAGATATCTTTTTTTTTCTTGCTCTCTTTTAGTTTTTTGCTGTCTGAATCCTCATGTCTTTGAGCTTTCCTTGTAACTTTGCACCCTCCTCATGCACACATACACATGTTGAGAAACCTCCAAGTTCCAGAGCTCCATTGTTTTCTTCCAGAGGGGTACAAACACGAGAGATCCGCAGGCTTTCTGTCTCCTCCTTTGACTCTATTTCCATCTTTCCATTTCTTGCCCTCTAAAAAGAATCCCATAGAGGAATATTTCTTTTCTTGGAGCTGGTACTTTTGCTGAAGGCATTGGTGCTGCAGGAGCCTGCTGGTGAGTGACTTCCCGTTCCTTGTGTCTCCACCACAGTCCCAGGGCTTAACACCGACAGGCACATTTTGATGGGTTTGTTCTCTACTACGTAAGAGAATAATAATTAGTAGCCAGACTCCAACATAGTCCTGTTTCCTAGCATTCTGTTTCTTCAATCTCTGTATATCTGTGTGGTAGTATGTTCTCAAGTGAAAATGAGGAGGCTTCAAATCTGGAAACACTGCATTTTAATAGGTAGGTTTAGAATAATTGAAAGTGTTTTGCCATTGGTATGCTTTAGACAAAAGCATGAAGGAGGCTAAAGATACAGACCAGAAGTTCCAGATGTATATCCCAGAGTCACAGATGACTGTGCAATATGTACCTGGAAAAGAGATGCCAATGAGATGGGACAGCCTCTGCTCACTGAACCAAAAGGATCTGCTTTTCTGCTCTGCCTGGCTTGGCTTTGCTGTTTATGCACTGAAGTTGGCATTTAAACCTTTACTGGAGGTATGATTCCTCAGTTTTGAAATGCACAGATCTTGAAAAAACAGGTGACAAGCCATGTTAAAGAACATCATATTGCCAGAAAACATGGGATTTGTGCACACAGCCTCAGATGGGAAGCATGCCACCAGGGTCTTGTATGTGTCTGCTGTCCAGACAAAAAAACCCCTGACTTTGGGAGCAGGATTCAGTCACTTACGCAGAGATTTCCGGTATCCTTGTAGGCATTGTAGCATACCCTGGGCTCCCAGAGGTCCTGTGTTGTACCTGCCAGCCCTCAGCAGGTTCTTCACTTACCATAAGGAGCAGACAGTGGCACAGGGCACCTCTCTTCACATCATTAAATTTGGTGGCAGGAGGAAGTGGCTGGGGGGACTACTGGGAAAAATGCTAGGAGCATTGGACAGCAGGGGAAGAACAGCCAGAGCATGCGATAAGGGGGATATGAGTGAGACATATAAAGAGTGTAGATTCTTTGGGGCAGGCAGATAATTAAAGAAACTTAAAATATAAGAGCCTGGTTTTTATACACTGGCATGTGCTTCTTGACAGAAAATCACATTAGCGACTTCCTTCTGCTGTAGCAGAGAAGTAGTTTGGCTGGATTTGTCTTTCCATAGATCTTTTAATGTATAAAATATGTTTATGTTCTGTGGGTTAGATTTGACAAAATTCCTATGCAAAGGTTTCACAGTCTGCAAACTCACTTATTTGTCACTACTGGAGGTGTCTAATATGAACCAAATCAATGGTTCACAATTGTTTTGAAGTAGATTGGTCTTGGCATGAGGACATATTTTCAAGGAAGTATGAAGCCCAAAAACAGGGGTAAAGAAAATATATGCAACAGAGCCATGACCAGTCATTAGCAATGATATCGCTAATTAGGCCAGACTTAAAATCCAAATGGGAAGAAATGAAGCCTGTGTGCTGCAGTGGGAAGCTGTATCTGGATAAGCCACAGAGGAGTGCCAGGTTTATGAATTTAAACAAAAAGTTCATGCATTTAAAAACCTGGCTGTAGACAGAGTGGCTTGAGAGTGAGTAAGCCTGGTGGCCAGGAGCTGGCTGGGTGTGCTGCTCTGGATGGAGCCAAGCCAAGCCACCACTGCTGGGCAAACCTGCTCTCTGTGGCAGTCCAGCCCGAGCACGGGCCCTGCAAAGGAACAGGCAAGGAGGGAGTGGGGAAAACCGAGAGGCAGAGAGCCTGGAGGAATGGTTTGCAGGCCTGTGTCTCCAGAGAGGCTGTGGAGCCACGTGCTCCGAGTCTTGGCGCGGCACCGGCAGCTGGCCAGGCTCTGTCCTGCCCTGACCTAACGCTGTCTCGGGCATCTGCTGATCTGTCTAAGCCTGGAGCTGCCTCCAAGTTACCTGGTGAAGTACTCGCTATTATTCTTAATGAGTTATCAAGAGCTCAGATCTTGGCCAGCAACATGTAGTCAGTACGTTTGGATTGTTATTTTTAACTTTGCAAAGAAAGAAAACGGTTGATTATATTGTTTAGGCTGTGTTTCTTTTAAAAAGCAATTTCCTTTTTTGCACTGCCATATCCCTTAATGTCTCCTTTACCTCTTTTATAGGTTTTTAGTTACAGAATCAACTACAAAATAATGTCGTCAGGTCATGAGTATCAGACATTCTAGCTGACAGCACAGTATATGCTTGTACAGGGTCCACAGGTTGTTGTCTTTCTTGTCCTAGCTCTGAATGGCAAAGTAGATGAGACACAATTACATATTTGGAACAGGTGTGACAAAGTCTAGTGTTAGCAAAGTACCACAGCTGAAGGATAATTAAGACTTTGCGATAAGAAAGGTGGATTAAAACTTCTGCAATGAATCAAATTGGCTGCTTAAGACATTAAATCTGCATCCAATCACAGCCCATAGATAGCTATATCACAAAACTTACTGAGATCACAGGGAAAAAATAATATTGGGAATACTGCCAGGGAATGTAAAGGCACTATGACTGAGTTTTAATTCTTCTTTGCAAGGATTGCTTTGATATTGTTGAGTGCCTGACAAAAAGGCGTTTAGATGGTGTCTAATATTTGTGTGTCAGTGGCATATGTGATATAAAAGCTAGATCTTCTTAATGTAACAAATTTTGAAAAAGAAAACTATTTCCTTAAATTTGTTAAAATGTTATTCTTTCATTTATCATACTATACCTACCATACTAAGAGTTTTTTCACATGAATCTTTACCAACATTGTTCTGAGCTGGAAGGAAGAGAAAGAGATCCACCTGCCAGAAGAAAGACATGTTGTCCATGTTGTAATTAAACGTAGGAAAGGAAAAAAAACAAACCAAACTATGGATACAAATGGTAGGCAGGTATGAAGGTGTGTGAATTAAATGTTGAGCTCTCCAATTTCCACAGGCAGTGGCATAAATTTTGGGTTGGTTTTCCTTTTTTTTTCTCTAGTTAACGTGTTGGCGGTTTTGTTTGGGTTTTTTAAATAAGCTATTTTCTTACTGTTTTGAACTTTCAGTGCTTTACAGAAGCCCTTTTTCACACTTAGCACTGCTAAGGGAAGCTGCTGTAAGGGGACTTTTAAAAGAAAATACTGTTGGTATTGCAGAGGCCAAAACTTGCAATTGTCCTTTGAATTTTTAGGTGTTGAATGATCTCCCAAAATGGAAGAAGAAATAGTGATGCTAATTAATGTTCTTTATAACATTTGAGAAGCTCTGATACCTTTGTAGTTAAATGTCTTTAAACAAAGAAAAAAATATAGGAGATACAATTTTAATTAAATATGAGTAAGATTCATATTCTTCATCTTTTTATATAGCATTGCTTATGCCTGGAGAATGAATGCAAGTGTGTCAGAAGGTAAAAGGAGAAAAGTTGAAAACCATACTTCTAATGTTCCTCTCCCTTCCTTACCCACCATGAGGATTGCAGTCCCCTGCTATGAATTTTATTGCATTTCAAAGTAGTTTTTCACCCACACTGATGTAGTCCATCCTCATTTATTTCATTGCAGGCCTCCAACCCTCATCATTCAAATTTCCATCAGTTAAGTTTCCCTTTCTAACCTGTTTTTCCATCCTGTCAGTTTCTCAAAATGAGACCAAAAAGCGCTGTACGTTTCTTGTCACTTTTCTGTGTGAGACTCGAAAGTGTAGTCATTTTAAGCTTCCACTTTTTTTTTTTTTTTAAATTAAGGCTTTTTTTCTTTTTATTCCCCCAGAAAGCTATGAGGTCCAGAAACAAGGAAGGGTGAGGTTCACGCAGAGTTACGTATTTGTTTTCTTCCTCCACAGTGTTCTCTCATTCCATTAGCACTTCTGCTTGACATTCAGATCATTTTTATCTGAGGACTTGTTTCTGGAAAGAAGAGCAATAACTTCCCCTCAGCCCCATCACTATCTTTGGACTGTTTTAAGAGGTTGTTGGAGCATCCCGCCCTGGGAACATCCCACAGTTGTTGAGTGCTTTGTGGCTACCCAGAGCTTCAGCAAGGTGTGAGGATGTGCAGCTTCTGAGGCAGGAGCCTAAACAGGTGGGGGTTTATTTCAGGAAAGACTTGGAGAATGGTGTGTTCTCCAGTCTCCTTTGTAGTGACACTTGCAGGTCGGAGGGATGGGCACATCACAAAGTCAGGAGGGACAAAGCAAAGCCACCAACTTTCTAAGTGCTTCCATGAGTTTTCCAGCCTGAGTCAGAGCTCCCATCACAGTCAAGGTTTCCAGTTATGTTTATGAGAAATTAATGGAGCCCAATACATGAATTTCTGGGTACATTTAGGATTTTCATTACATTTCCACAGTATGATTCCAGGTCTTAAGATTAACTATGCTTGTTACAGAATCCCCTCAGAAACATAAGACACCAACTGTACTTTTCCTTGTCTCTTCCCTGTGTGCTGTGCAATGAATATGCATGTACTTAGAAAGATGAGCTGGTTTTGTTCTGAAAACTCACTTTTTTACATTTTGTACATGATAGGAGAAAGCTCTTGTACCTTTTCCCTTTCTTTTGTTTCACCTGCCCATTAATGAATTATTCATCCAAAAGTCTCAGAAGACAAAGCATGAAAAAGAAGAGTACCTGAATTCCCTGAGATTTTCATTTTGTGCTGCTTTTCACTAAAAAAGCCCTGAAGTGATACCTACATCCAGGTCTGTGAACAGGCACTGTGGAATATATAATATGTGATTCTGGGAAGATCCAGATGTGTTTAAGCGCAGGAGCCACTGACTTCAAAAACACAGCTACTTACAATAAGTGTTCTGGGTGAAGCCTCATGTCTTGAATGTAAAAGAAACAATTCTGTGGAAAGAAGCTGGGTTTTTCAACTTTGCCAACTTATAATTTTCCCTCGATTTATTCCCTTATTTGTCTTTTTTTTTCCTTTCTTTTCTTTCATTATTCCTTGCTTTGTGGTGCTTGCTTTTAGAAACCTGTAATAGTCAATGATGTAATGGACAGATAGTAATAGAAAGAAAGACAATAACTCTGCGTACTTAAAATCTCCGTGGTCCTGATGGTACCAACATTTCTCATAAAGCATTAATTTCAGAAGAGCTTGCTTGATGATGGTGAAGTCTTGTACAGTGTTTAATTTGAGACTTTGTGCTTGGTTCTGTCTCAGATTATACTAATTGTTCTAAGACCTTGTTAAACCAGGGAAATTAGGAAATCTGAAGGGAAAAAAAGGAATTTAAAAGAAGTTGAAGATATTCTCCTTTTGTTTTAAAAGATGTCTCATGGCAGCATGACTACTCTTAGTTTATAGAGCTATTGTGAAAGAAAAGTCCTAAATAAAAATAAAAGAAATGGTAAAAGTTTTTGTCTTGATGTAAGATTCAAATGTGATGTTTAGGCAATTGTCAGGATTTGTACCACCCTGTTTCTTTTAGTTTTCTTTAATGTGCTTCAGAAATTGAAATACAGGCATGGAGAAGTTTATTTCTAACACACACACACACAAAAAAAACCTGGCAAAATTTTTTCAGCTCATAAATTATACATTTGGCCTTTTCAATGTTATGGCTCTTAACTGTTATTCAAGGCAATCGTGAAGAAAATTTCTAGTATCTGAGGGGGAGTCCTGTTGCTCTTGAATCCCACTGCAAATGACCATGCCTTGCTGCTTTCTTTTTCCTGGTGAAAAAGTGCACTGCGTGTAGGTGTAAAAATATTGGTAGATGAATTGGTTCTAGACAGTGCAGAAGGTTAATGCTTTCTTAGTGTAATTTTACAATAAAAACCTTATCTTTCTCATCACATGAATTCTGTTGGCTCCATCTTTTCTGAGTACTTCAGATACTACTCTCTAGATTCAGGAGAGATCTTCTGTCATTAGAGCATAATATGATGAACCATTAGAATATTACGTTGTGTATTTAATGTGGTTCATAACATGTGCCCATTGTGATTAATGATCTTTGTCATTAGAATCATAGTAGAGTTCCCATAATGGTTTTCTTTGGATCCATTCCTTGTTTGTGTGTCCTGCACTCTGAAAAGCCTCACCTAAGCTGGTATTAAAAGGCCATGTTCTGCTGCATCTTGTATTGAAGGCTGAATGATTTAGAAGGGGTGAACGGATGTTATTTTAATCTGTAACATAGAAAACATTTTTATTTCAGATTTCTTTTAAGTAAAAAACCAGTATACATCAAATTTGGATAGGAAGATGTATGGAAATGGCAAAACATTTAATAAAATTTTTTGCAGAAAGTTTAATTTTATGTTCTCCAGCAATATTTATTAATATTACAATAGAAATTAAATGTTGGGGCTTTTTCATTCTGTAATTACATGGATGACTCATTCTACAGGGAATAGTTTTTTGGTTGTCTGATCTGTTATCAGATCCATGAATCCTCATACCAGTTGTTTCTGCTCCTATATTTTAGCCCCTTTTTAGTTAGAGAAGAAAGAAGAATACTGTACTGAGCAAAAACACTACAATGATGATGATGATGATGATAAAAGTTCTAAACAATTTCAAGAGATGAGCTGTAACAGAGTTACTCATGCCTAAATGATGAGAATAGACATCAAAGAAAAGTAAATATACTAATACTTGAAATCTGCTTAGGAGAAAAAAATGTTGTTTTTACTGAAGTATACCTATATTTCCCATTACTATAGAATGTGATTCCAATATAATGTAAGCTAATCTAAGGTAATTTACTACATGTGTACCACGTGTACCAGTAGCTGTATTAGAGGTTGCTTCTTGCCATTTTGTTGCCATAATAATGCTCACAAAATGATGCTTTTCTTTCTTCCGTACTCCTTTATGGATGCAATAAGCCTTTGTTTGTAAATGGACTACAGAAAAGTATCCTGGATGGTGCAGAAACATTTGGTTTGCCCCAAGAGGGAAAACTGGCCTTTTAAGTCCATTTTACTAATAACAGGATGGTGGGATGAAAGTAGGCAAAGAAATGAGAATTGAAAGTTTTCTTTGTTTGTAGTTGACTGCACATTGGAAAGCTGATTTCTGCTGTTTAGTAAATCTAGGAAAATAAATGTGTACAGAGCTATCTTCCGTTACTCAATAATAGCATAGCAGGGAAACTCAAAGGTAGGATAAATTCATTCTTGTTAGTCATTAAAAAAAATCATATTTTACTGTCTCGTGCTCAGTAGTTATTCATTCAATTGGGTTCCTCCTGGAGCATAGGAGAGGGGGAAGGATTAGGCACAAAATTTGAATGACACCCTTATGCTTTCTTTAGCTGCTACATTATGGTTTAAATGGAAGATGATCCATCTGGTATTTTCATCCTACATCAAAAGCTCTTTCTTGAAAACTGTTTGTTATGAGAAAGAATAATTAGACTGTCTAGTTTAGTGCAGGGTATTCAGTTTGAAAACTTCACCAGATACTGAGGTAGTTACTGAAAACAGGTCTACTGGCATCCTTCCATTTCCTGACTTCAACATAACTTCATTTACTGATGTCAAACTTCTGTGTGGCAGTAGTGGGCACAGAAGCAACAACCCCTGGGGTTTCTTTGTCCTGCTTCATGCATTTGCTTACTTGAAATGCATTACAAAGGGGATCCACAAAAGACGAAAACAAAAGCATTTTGTACAAGGTGTGGACCAAATGCTTTGTCAGTCCAGCTGCTTCCAGTCTAATTGCCTCCTTTATCCTACTAGAGTGTAGTAGGCAGGAGAAGCAAATTGAGGGATTAGGTTGAGAAGCTGAATAGGTGGCCCCCAGTTTTCTGTTCTGTTGAACCAGGGCCCTGAGAGTGAGGAACTTAAACTTTCCATAAGGACGCATTAATTGGGACATGCTTCTCTGGTATTAGGTTTTGAATCTCCCTTTTTCTATTACCACATACAAGGAGTCTCAACGCTGAAAAGAGGACAGGTAAATAGGAAAGGTAGCTTTTATACAGAATCACAGAACCATAGAATGGTTCGGATTGGAAGGGACCTTCAAACACCATCTCGTTCCAGCCCCCTGCCATGGGCAGGGACACTCTCCACTATCCCAGGTTGCTCCAAGCCCCAGCCAGCCTGGCCTTGAATACTTCCAGGGATCCAGGGGCAGCCACAGCTTCTCTGAGCAACCTGTGCCAGGGCCTCCCCACCCTCACAAATCTCTTTAGCTTAGAAGAGAGAAGTATGGCAGGTTTTCTACCTGTGGTGGTCCTGATTTCAGCATGACTGTTTTGGCTGGTTAATCACTTTATACTAAAGGGGAAAAAACCCCACACAATAGTTTAATCAGGTTTAAGGTATCTGAGAAGGTGCGTGCTAATGTTTTGAAGAAAAGCTACTCTAGAATGTGAAGTCCCTATATACACACACACAAGTTGGCAACTTGAGCGTTATGGCAATGGCATGGATCCTCTCAAATGCAGAATGAGGTCTCGTGGCTAAGGTGTGATATGTGACATGGCAGCAGTTCACCCAGGATTTCTCCCAGCTTAGACTGAAATGAGTGTAAAATTATTTCTTGGGCAAGAAGAGGCTGGACTACAACCCCAGCTAAAATTTTGAAGGTCTACAGATTTGCCTAAAATGATGTGAGAACATCTTGGCTACAGAAGACATTTAATCATAAGAATGACTCTTTTGGACTAGCTTTTACAATCAGTTTAGAGGGAATCTCCTCTTTCTGCTTAGATAAAGACTCAATCCTCAGAGGCTGATTATGTTCAGAGTCAAGGATTTGGCTCAGAACCCATTTTGGTGCAAAAGTGCTGGAACTATGCAGGTTCTTTGCAGCCATGAGCTAAACTATAAGCTAATGAGGAGCTCAGCTTCAGAACTCAGCCAAGCTCCCACTAATTAAACAGCAGTGGAAGAAAAATTCGCTCATGGAACTTGACGCTGTTTCCATTGAAGTCAAGGCATTTTCATTCCAAGAAGAATAGGATCTGTTTTTTTTTTCTTTCAACACTGGGAGTAAGTCTCTCAGATTTTTGAACTCTGAGAAGCATTGTTAGAGATTTTTTTCCACTTAATATAATCACTGCTTCCACTTTTGGAATCTTTTTGTTTGTTTGATCAAAATGTCTGTTGGCATGGTTAGAAAAAATATATGTACTACTCTGAGTAGGATGGTGGATAATTTTTAAAGAGCTATTTCATAGCCTGACATACTTGCAAGAGTACTTTTCTATATGACTAAAGGCATTGCACAGAAAATTATTTACACGACTTCAACTAGAACTCAAGAGAATGTTTTTGTGATTTCAGAGTTGGTTTTATGACAGTATAAATTTCATGACTCCCCCACTAAAAAAAATTTGAAACCATACTGTTTCATTGTATGTTGCCGGTAGTTTTGGCAAAGAACCAAAACATCCAGAGGAAGCTGTATGTTTGTTTGTCTTTTTATTAACAAGCTGTTGGCTAAATAAATTTCCATTGTTAAGGGACTAAGACAGTCAAATATTTATGATACAGACATAGGGCAGTTTCTTTTAAAAGCTGCACAAGAAACATCTGGGCCAATGACTGAACATCTTTCAAAAATTGAAATTTCTGGGATTAATGGTCAAGGATTTTAATTAATTGCAGGCACTAACTCTTAATGAGTGCCAAATGTGCCCCTGTTCTCCCCTCTCCACAAATGTGTTGCATGAATGATGTTGTGTTGGGTGCTTGTTTGTACCGTAGAAGATCACTTTTCCTGCAGCTCCATTTTATTTGACACGTCATGCACACACCAGGACGTTAGTGCTGTACTCCAGTGGTCCTACACATATGCACTAAATTGGTCCTTTAGGCTGCACTTCTTGTATTTATTGCTCTGTATTAAACAACACAGTCAACTATTTTATCAGTATTTGTCAATTCTTCAGAATTTCAGCAATTCTGAGATGCCTTCCACACCCTCCAGCACATTACATTGCAGCCTAAACAAAGGCAGTAGAGTTTGCACTGGCAATTTAGTGTCTGGATCGCTACACTTTTAGGTTTAAATGGATTTAATGCCTCTGCAGGGAAGTGAGCTCAGGGAGGAGGTGCTCTACAAATCACAGTCCATTTCTAGCAAAGAAATTTGCCGAATGTAGGCCTCAGATACCCCTTCCCAGCCCAGCCACCGCAGATCTTGCTCCTCTAACCTGCCATGGTGCATTGGTTGCTGAGGTACCTGTACCAAGATGTACCTTTGCCCTCAAGGTACTAAATAAGCTTACAGAGTGAAAATCCCTTGTCTGCACAGTCCCCAGGGACCAGATTAGTCCAAAGCTTTCCTAGGTGTTTGGGAAACTTTCAGCAAGTATCAAGGAAAGGTTGTGGCTTTCAGAACCAGGTACCTCGTATTACCTTTGTGCACATCTCCTTTCCTCTTTGCAGTGACCAGTGTACTTTACTTCTTTTACTGTCGTGTATAATACTTGCAAAATACTTTAAGTTGCACTAAATGATGGTTTGGTTTTGAAGCACAGACAAAATAAATTCTTAGAACCTGTGTTAAATGTTAAAAAATTGTACAGAGGATACACAGGTCCTAATTTTGAAAAACTCAAGTATTGCTGTGAAGTTGTCAGCTTGTTGCTGTGCAGGTGTTCTAGAAAAGCAGCAGCTGCTGTGCCTCACTGCCTGCTTCTTTCCTGGTAGGTGCTTTATGATTTAAATAACTTCTTTGGGTGGAGAAAATCAGATCTCTCTAATTCAGCAACAGCCGTTTACACTGACTTGACACCAAGAAATAAAACCATTTGAAAAGGATAGAGGAGAATAGGCCTGACTAATAAAAAGCTGCTGGAAGCAAAAGAAAAAGAAGACATACTACTGGGATTTAGCTCTCTATTTAGGAACATGAAAAATATACATGCAATTTTATGCATCTAAAAGTAAAGTGCTTTTAGAGGAGGTTTGTTTGTCATTTTAAAGGCAAGTTTTCATAATATGCATTGCTTATAGATACAGGATAATATCTTAACTCAGAGAGCAGCTTCCATGTGCTGTGTGGGCATTTTAAGCAAAGAGTAGGCTGTCACCGCGTGACATCCTTTTGCCTTTTTTGACTGGAGAAGAAATTATTCCAACTCCGTGCAAAGACAAGAGAAAGACCAGACTGTGCTGCTTAATACTTGTGACTCTTTATGCCCTGTGCTTTTAGCAGAGTGTGGCATGGCTAGTGGGGAGCTTCCCCCCTCAAATCAGATTATCTAAGAGTTAATCTGTTTTGTTGATGTGCTGAACAACAGCATCTCATTCAGGAACAGATTCGGGGCAGGAGGGGGAGCTCTTCTGAGAGCTGTTTCAACCAAACATTTTCCTTCTAGTGATTCATAGGATTAAATTTCAGGCTGTTGCCTATGGAACCTGGCATTAACAGCCAACACACTCATCACATTAGCTTTTCTCAACTTCTCTAATGGAAAAAAAAAACCCCCAGAGCTGTAGTTTCACCATTAGTCTTCCTTGACCAGCTTCTAAGGCTGTGATTATGTTTTTCATCACTTTTTAATACTGACCAAACCAGTGGTGGTAAAATTCACAGTCCCATCACCTGTTTTCTTTTCAGCACATACACAGTAGTTCTGAAATGAGCTGAAATTGATCTATGCTACTGTTAACCTCCTTCCTTTATAGAGATATTATTGTTATTTCTCAGCATATATGTGAGAGCCACCCATATGTAGCAAGCCTATTTCCTTTTCGCCTAGAGAACAGATGGGGATGGGGATGTATTTATTGCACTCTTTCTCTTGTTTTGGTTAAGTCCTGTGGATCTTGCTATGGCTCCTGAGTTCCAGGTTGTATAGTGCTTGGTAGTTTGTGTATCTGAGTGGTGAAGCCTCTCGTGTTCATTTTTCTCACTTTTCCTGGCATACAAAGGGGCAGGAAAGACATAAGTCTAATTAGAGTGAATGAATCTGTGTCTTGTACGTGCTGCTCAGAGGCTTTGCTGACTCTTATCCCCATTACTGCCGCAGCCAAAGAGCACATCCCAAGGGCACCCTGGTGCAGACCCCGAGTGCTTTATCTGTATAGATTACTGCAGTGTGTTCATGCAGGGTGAATCCAGACTCTGCAGCTCCAGCTTTCACAAAGCCTCTTTGCAGAGGAAAACAAATTATGCTGGATAGCACGCAGCATTGGCTATGAGGTGAAAGCCTAATGAAATCAAGAAAATGTGCCCGTTCTCACAGGTTGCAGCGAGCGTGATGGGGATGCTGAGAGACAGTCAAAGCCTGGTAATAGTCACTAAAACTACAGATAGCCTTGCCTTTTCCAGACTGTGTTTTGTTTTGTTTTCCCCTGTGAAAATGATGTAAGAACATATTTTGACATCACAGAGATGAGATTTCAACCAGTACAGACAGGGCTGAACTAATAATAGTATAGGGGACAAGACAAGAACTAGACAACCCTGTGCCTTCAGCTCAAAGCCACCCTCCTTCTCCACAGCTTGCTTCCAAACAGGTTGGATGATATAAGGAAACTCACTTTTCAATTCTGTGTTTTAATGCAATACATGGTTTTTACCTGTCTCTGCAAGCTCAGATGTATCTCTGGTGTATGTCTGCAATGAAGGTAGGAGTAAGAAATTTTAAAGGTCTGTGTATTCTCCCTGGAGGTATTTAGAATATGTGTAGATGTGGCACTTACAGCCATGATTTAGTGTTGGACTTGGCTAGTGATGGTTTAATGGTTGGATTCAACAGTCTTTTCCAACCTAAACAATTCGGTGATAACAGGAAACCTCAGTGTGGAGTCACAGGGTCATAGTCTATGTATTTCTTTTGGGAATGTTTTGTTTGTTTAGCTGGACCTGCTAAACTTGAACTAACCACTGTAGGGAAGCATCCTGTCTTATTGTATACCCATGTTATTGCTGCCTGGATATTTCTGTCCATGGAGAGTGTATAAATGGCATGGCAGGGCTGTGTGTAATCTGGAAGCTGCCATTGTTAGAAGAGAGTCTCCCTGGACTACAGGATCAATACAGGTGGATGTTTAGCTTCTAGACAAATAGATAGAAGGGTCATGGATAAACCTCAGGGCATCATCATAGGTGGTGGTTCCCTCCATTCCATTTCCAGAGGATGGCAAGCAGCAGTGTCTGGGGCAGTCCAGGTTCTTGAATCATCTGTTTGTCTGTTTAGTCTAAATTTGTTCTTTTACCATATTTTTTGGGTCTGCCCTATGCACGACTGTCCCTTAGTCCTGCTGTAAGTGTAACCTTTTCACTCTTCTTTGATTATCATAGTCAGTCAGCCTGTTTCTAAGTCGGCATCCCATTCCTCCCTTATCCCATTCTGGGGGATTTGACGTGGAGAGGCACCTTGTCCAGTGCCACAGGGTGCTCAGTCCCAGTCTTCCCATGCAGCAAGCAGCTCTGAAACACCTCCAAAACAAAGCACCCCTCTGGCCCCGTATGATTCAGACACCAATTTTATTTAATTCTGTAGCACAGGGTCAGCCTGCCTTGATTCTACAAAAATACAGAATAGCAAGAGCAGAAATGGATTTTGTGAAAATATAAGGTAGCAAGAGCAGCAATGATACTTTTTAATGTAAACAACTTGGTTGTAAGGAGTTAATGAATGAAGCAACTACTGAAAGACAAAAAGCATTATATTATTGACTGGAAATGTGAAGTGTCATGTATAATTCAAAACTAAGTCCCTCAGGAAGAGTTCACATAATGTACATGAACTGCTGAACTGTTTAATAAACAAGGAAACAAAAAAGGGTGGCATTTACTGTAATCCAGACATCTTGTTAATGCAGCCAAGTAAGAAACATGGTTTTTAACACTGAGGTGTTTCTGAGTGAGAAACAAGACAGGGAATTGATAGTACCACCACGGTTAAGCACAATAGAGCAATACAGCTGTCTTCTTCTCTCAAAACGCAAGAAAATTTTATCAAACCTCTGAAACCTTTGGGGATTCACTGTCCCAGTCCCAATATACAACCTGGCAGCATTTGCCTCATTTTCAACCAGCGTTGTAGATAACTCAGTGATATGAGGGCTTCAGTTCCTTCTGTGGTAACCTTTTTCATGGGATTTGGACACTGTGATGATCTCTAAAAACTTGATGTTGTAATCAAAGCTTGGGTGAACCAAACTTCGCTCAAAGGTGAAAAGAGTGTTGCTATTGATCCATGGAAGTCCCTTTGCATCATTTAGCCCAGATGCTACTTTTGTTTTTTCACAGCTAAATCTGAAATGGGAATTGCCATCCCAGCAAAAGTCACTGATGTAGATCTTCAGTGGGATAGCTGAAGTGCTCCCTTTTCTGGAAGGGTCCTACTGCCCTTTAGCATTTTGGGTAGCACTCCCGGTCAAACTATTACCAGCTTGCGTTGGCTGCAGGTTCCAGTTGGCAGCAGGACTCCCTGCTTTGGAATGACTGCAGTTTCTCTGAGGCTAGATGGAACTCAGCTTTTGTTTGTCTTTGTGTGCTGTTTTGTACTGTCTAACCTGCCTGACACGGGAGAACTGATTTGAAAGCTGCCAACAGTATTTCCTACTAAAATGAAGTATAAGAAATCAGACTGAAGAGACCCTTTTATTTTTTCATGCTATTTCTTTTTTGTGTGTTTCTGGATGGCTCATCCCTCACACATGGGGAATAAGAATATCATGGAGTGGCATAGATTTCAAACCCCTGGGTCAATGCAGCCCACTGTGCTAATTGCCTAGTGACCTCCCTTTTGGATCCTTGGCAAAGCCTGTATTTTTAACAACCCACACTTCTGCTATGACCTCTGATTATGGATATTAAAAAAAAGTATTCCATTCTTGACCGTTCTCTCGCTTCTTGTAAAAATATAGGTGTTGGCTTGTGTGGCTATTATTCCCTGCAGGCTTTCTCCAACCACTTTTCAAATACATCTAAACTGAGATGAACAGCTTTGTGGTTTGGGGCAGCCTTCAATGTGTGGAGTAGAGTTCTTTGGTCTCCTACAGATTTTGTCCAATGGCAGTGGGTGAATTGCTTTGGGAGGCATTCATCCTTTTTTTTTTTTTTTCATCCAAAGTTACCTGAAGGTGAGACCACTAGTCTGAATGAGGCAAGTGAGCTCCATTTATTGTTGTAAAGAGCAGGGCGTATGCAGAGGATGAATATCTCATTTTTTTTGACTGTAGAAGTAGCCTGAGACATCCCATGTTCAGAGTGTTAGGTTTAACTTTTCTGTGGGGTTTTTTTTATCTTTCCTATAACATTTAGATTGCTATATTTTGAGATGTAGCTCACAAACAACTGATCCACAGCAATGTCTCGAGCATTGTTTCAATGGGGCTTTTTTTACCTTTTTTTTTCTTTTCTTGCATGTAGATTTCTGCTAAATATTTTTGACCGTGATGTAGCATGTAAGTGCTACAAACCAGTAATTGAGAGAATCATGCCAAAATATCATTAGAAGGGACCTTAAAAAGTCATTTAGGCCATTTTTCTACTCTTCACGGTAAAAGCAACTGTTGTGGGGCACAAAGGTTTGGTTTGCATCTTTATTACCCTGAGTGCTCTTACTCACTCTGCCCTTTCTGTACTGACTCAAATGTTTTCCACGATGCTCCAGGATTTTTTAAAAGGCCCATCTTTTATTCAGCTAGATGCATTTTGTTTGTAGATGGGATGAATATTGTCTGAAGTGGCTGTGCCATCTGCACGGGACTGACTCTTGCATTGTTAATAACCAGACAGTGCTTTGTAGAGCAAAGTGCTTGTCCTCTGCTGGAGGAAAAAAAGATCTCAAGGAATTCACAAAAAAACATGAAATCCTCCTTGATATATACTTTGTCTGCGTCTTTGTAGAAAGAGAATTAAAAAACCACCACCAAAATCCTGGATAAGAGAAAAACTTCTTTCCATTTTGGGCCCTTTTTTTTGTTCTTTCTCATTTGCCTTCTGGATGTGACTGTCCGGGTTTAAGTGTCAGAAAGAATATTTTTGGCATAGAAGTCCTCTATGTGTTGACTTTTAATGTACCAATCTTTGAGACTGCCAGGCTCACCTTCTGGGGAAATTTTACGTAATTGAAGTGTCATACAAAGTGTGTTGCTTTTTGACTAAATTCCTTTAAAGTCTTTGGTATTTCCCTCTTTTATTTCTGAAGTTCCTTCATTTCATGTCATAAATAACACTGACCTTGTTGAACCCATGCCTGTGAATTGCTTCAAGACTGGGTGACCACAAACAAAAAAGGAAGTGAGAGGTTTATTCAAATTTGACATTAATGCAAGCAAGAAGCACTTCAAGGCTTTGCCCTTAATAATAGGACCCTGAAAACACCTACAAGAATCAGGAGACTGATGTTTTACTGCTTTAAAGCCAGAATCAGAAAAGCAGAATCAGAAAAATTAGCAGGGAAGAACGAAGATTAACAGTGCTGCTGTCTTATGACACAGAGCACACAGACAGCATTATTATCATTGTTAAATGTGTGTGCAATACAATTAATTTGCATTTATAGAAAAGAATCCATATCCTTGTATTCTTAGATTTGTCATCCTTTAGGAATGTGGGCTCTCAGGAAATCCATGAGTTTTGACTCTGCACAGGCGCAGCTTTGACGGAAGGTGACTACATGCTCCAGGGTTGCTTCTGCCCTTGCCTTGAGCCACTGCTCAGGTACCTGCTGAGTCCTGCTCCTTGGCAGAACTGTGCTCCCATGCCTTCTGCAGGTGCAGAATAATGCCAGAAAAGCCACTGAATGATGTTTTTGAGCCTTTTGCATTAACTGTCAGAATAACATCGGGTTTTTTTGCAGTGCACTATTGCAAACTTTGTTTTACATTTCCAACTGAAGTATGGGTGAAATAGCTGTATTCTTGGAGGATCTCGTATCTCTTCAAGTTCTACACAAGGACATGGTGTTTCATCCATGTGGTAGTGAGTGTTCCCATGAAACCAGGCTAATCCCTGGGTAGTAGATAGGAGTGATGCAGTAATTGCTCATTAGAGTAGAGAACCTCCCCATGGGGCAGGTAACACTGTTGTAGTTCTTGATTTCGTTTCCAGCTTTTGCTTAGTAAATGTCTTGAGAGCCTCTGAATAAAGGTAATTCTAGGAGAAATGCACTGGAAGTGTTTGCAAAGAAAAATGCCTGAAATAAAATGTTTGCCTGATATTTTCACCAAAGGAGATTAATCTTACCTGCCCTGGTGGTCTATAGAGTAGTTTTAAGAAAGACAAGATCTTCTTTGCCCACTGTGGCATATATCAACAGAAATACGGAGTGGTGTGTATATCCTGCACATCCTAATGTGGTCAGAGTTGTCTCAACTTGATTTGAATTGTCTTTTCTTAAGTCTGCATTTCCCATGCAAATACTTGAAAGGCTGAGAAACATTAAATGTAATAATAAAGATTTATATCCATGTATCATTCAATTATGAAGCACACAGCTCTATAGAACTTGATAATAGTGATGTAAAAATAGTGGGATCTTTAGAGAAATACAGAGACCTTACATCTGAGAGGCACATCAGAGTTACAACCCTTTTCTCCTCATCATGCCCACATGCTTTTGACTGTGGGAAGAGAGTGTGCTGAGCAGATGAAGAGGGATTTCTTGATCTGCATGGGGACTATTCTTCAATAATTATAACTGGCTTTAATTAATTATTTGGAAACAGCATCTCTGAAATGAAACTGTGAGTTGTTTTAGCCAAAGCATGTATCTGGCATTGATTCATTCAGATGCTGTGTAAAGTGGTGTTTCATGAAGTCTGCACTTCTACTTTGCTCAAAATGACAACCAAGGCTGGGACATACTGCAGGATTTTAAGGGAAGATGCATTTAGCTCTTACACCTGTCAGGATATTTGGGGCCCTGTTCCCTTTCTCCAGGATGTCTGTAACTTCCATACATAATCAATAGGAATTGCTCATATTCTGTGCTGAGAGAATAAGGCCTGTGAGCCAGTCTATTAAAACCTGTAGTCTGAAGAGCAGTGTATAAATAAAAACAACCAGCTTTTTCAGTGGTGATGGATGTTCTTTCTTCCCTTCAGTAGCCCTTTCACAGCTGACTACATCCAGAATGTCCAGTTCTGCCTTGCTTTTAGCCAGTGGGGGGATTTAACTTTTATTTCATTGTGAGGAGAACCGGCTTTAAGAAGGAAAGGTATATGACTTCTAACTGGAAGCACAGACCTTTCCTTACTGCTTAAGGTGGGAAAAATAAGATTTATGAGGCATTTGCTTGTCATATAACATAAATGCACTTTTGAGGTGTTTATATTACTGTCATAGCAAGGCATGCATTAAAAAAGATTTTTAGGAGAAGCTGCATATCCTAGCTCCACATGGATTTCATGACTGTAAGGTCCCAGGGCATAGTTGTTTCTCTGTATTGCATTAGAAAGGGTTCCAGTGACTTTCTTCTTGTGAAGTCAGGAAAGATAAACAGTGTACCTCTATAGAAGTATAAATATTTTTCTCCAAGACATTTAGACTTTCACATGCTGTTGAGGATTGTTTTTCTTTTTCTTTTTTTTCAGCTGTAAGAAGGCCTGCATATTCAAAACGTTTTCAAACTCAATGTGTAGTTTTAGCTTAGGGTGGGTGTATCTTGCAGAGCTTGAGGTTTGGTGAGCACTGCCAGCTATTTCTGGGTTCACACAGTTCAGTCATCTTGTTGAAGCCTGAATAAACACTTTTCCTGTGTTTCATTTGAGGAGTTTTTCTTTTTTTTTTTTCAGTATGTTTTTGTTTGTTCTGTTTCTTGTTTTGAATTAGGCTTTCTGCTCTTGCTCGAGCTGGAACATCACCTTATGAAAGATCATGTGTGTTTGGTAATGTGCAGCTTGTGGTGCCTCTCAAGTCTCCCTCCGGGAGCCAAGGATGACTGGCTCAATAATAAACATTAAGGAATTCATTAGTGAGACTTGTGTGTGAACAGCAGCCTCTGGTGATCTGAACTTCCCGTCAGATAATCTCATTTCATCACTTGGGTTCCTTTAAGCCCAAATGCAAGTGGGAGTTACAGTTGCCAAGACAAGTATTGGTAACTCTACTTAAATAAACACACGCCTATGCATCCTTGCTGAAGCCTTGTCTGGATTTCTGTCCATGTGGAAAGAGACCCAGAAAAATTCATATTTTGTAAAATTTTCTTCTCAGCTGAATGTGCTTGACATTAGACCAAGGAAGTTTACCATCTCTGTTTCAAAGCATCTGAGGAGCTAGGGTGCACATCTAAGAAATCACAGTGGGACTTTTGCATTTTTCTAATATGATATGTTTACTAAGGATAATCCAAGTTTCAGTCAGCATGCTCATCCCAAAATTTAATCTTTCCCTGTCTAATCACTCTCACAGTTTAAAAATCCATTATTTATTTGTGACTTAGTTCTGATTTTAAAAGATTGCCTAAAGGCTTTAGCTATGCATTTTCCAATGAAGACAAAGACTCTCTTATTCAGAGCATGTGTGCATATGTATATGTATATAGATAGATATAGATA
Organism: Entomyzon cyanotis; assembly: GCA_024500445.1. Taxonomy (NCBI): domain Eukaryota; kingdom Metazoa; phylum Chordata; class Aves; order Passeriformes; family Meliphagidae; genus Entomyzon; species Entomyzon cyanotis. The sequence continues at coordinate 6,444,264 of JAKEPQ010001007.1, read as the reverse complement.
GATATAGATATAGATATAGATATATCTATAGGTATACATATAGATATATAGATATGTATACATATAATCAAGTCATCTCCTGGTTCTGTTTTCAATAAAGCTCCCAAAATCCTTCAGGTCTCTCCAAAACACTTTCTACACAGCGATGAGCATTTATGTTATTCTGTTTCTCTCAGTTCTTCTTTGCTTCTGCTCATTGTTTCCTGTTTATAAACCCCAGGATTGTACTTTTGTTTGCCACTGGGTTGCCTTTGAACTCTGCCCTAATAGGGCAGCTTTTACTTTTGTTGGCTATTCTGCCAGACTTTGCCGTTTTCAGTCTCTTTTTTTTTCCCCTGGGTTTTTTTTTCCTTTTTTTTCCTTTTCTTTTTGGTTGTTCCTTTTTATCCCCTTGTTTGTTTGTCTAGTTTGATTTCCTTCTTCCTAGAAACACCACCTTGCTTGTAGGAGTGCGTTAGGAAATGTGCAGTGCCACAGGCGATCCCTGGTATCCATTCCCTGTCATTCATTCCGCTTTATTGAGCTATTTTTGTAAGAAGCGGGCTCTGCTGTGGGATTATGGCTGGGCTGGGTTTGCCTCAAGAACATTACTAGGTGTGTGTTGGGAGTTACAGAAAGCAAATGTAAGAATTAAAGTGTCAGAAAATACTCCTTATGTTCCTCAACTCTGTGTTGAGTTCTCAGAGGGCTGAATTATTCTCTCCTGTGCTTTGGTGGACCCAGAAACTGGGACTTGCAGACGAGTGAGTTTGGGAAGCCAGAGCTGTTCTCCTTGGTTTTTCTCTGTGAGTTTGGGAAGCCAGAGCTGTTTTCTCCTTGCTTTTTCTCTGTGAGTTTGACACCTTGCCTCACTCTCAGCTGATAATATTTACCCACCATTACAACCACTGCAGAGAGAAGAGAAGATGGTGTTGCAGCAGCAGAGAAAAACATCCAGCCTTTCTGTGGGATCTGAACCAATGATTTCTAGATAGGGTCAAACGCAAAAAGATCATAAAATCACAGAATGGACCCTAAAGATCATCAAGTTTCAGCCCTCCTGCCATAGGCAGGGACCCCTTCCACTAGACCAGTTTGCCCAGAGCCCCATCCAACCTGGCTTTGAAAATTTCCAGGGATGGGGCATCCACAGCCTCTCTGGGCAGCCTGTGCCGGTGGCTTTGTGCAATCCATGGTGCCAGCCAGGTTAGTTCAGCTTGCTTGTGCTGCTAAAGACTGGCACAGAGAGAGCTCAGAGGCTGTGATGGTGAAGAGAGAATTCAGCTGCTTCCACCATTGTTTTTCTGTAGGAGTCAGGGCTCAGGTTGGTTATTTACTTAGACTGAAGAGCAGCAGACAAAGGTAAATCTACACTGCTAGTTAAATTCACTACACAGCTGACAGTTGAATCAGTCAGTCAGAGGAATATTATCTAACACCAAGATAATTCACTAGGGCAAAAGAAAACCCAAACAAACCAAAAATCTAGTTAAGCAAACCCTCTGCAACCCCCAAACCAGTGTTTTTAGGTGGCTTGTTCTCAATTTTATACCAATTATTCTTAATTATGTCTCTATTCCTGTTATTCTGTGTTTTTATCACATAAACCAAGCAGTTGCTAAATTTTGTGTGTGGATAACCCTGACAACATAGTTAAAAAGGAGTTTATTGCCTCCCAGACCTTTTTGCATGATGTTCAGAGAAGCCCTAAGAGTTGTATTTTACTCTAAAAGCTCTCATGTTCTCTAAAGTTGATGTTCTTAAAAATTATTTTGATCTGCTTGCATTGATGTAGGTAATTTAACTATGTCAGTGTGCTCGTCATGTAGGAAAGATTTAATATTTATCTTCTGTTTGATTTCCTTTTTTTTTTTTAAGGCATTTTAAGTATTGCTTACCCTAAGGGATCTTAGGGATAGCTGGAAAATTGCAAAACTGACTATGTTAAAGACTAATAAAATAAAACTTGATTCCTTGACAAAGGAGATGAATTTTATTACCCGAACAATATATTTTTGCCCTGATTTTTGTCTGATTTTACTTTTATTTTTAAATTTATGCTGATTTTACTTTTTTTTATTTCAGAGTATGGAATAGGTCCCCAGTTTTAAGTAGCTTTTAATTACAATGGCTGAAAATGAATGCCAAAGACTGAGCAGCCCTGCCCCATCCTCAAATGGAAGGTTTCCCTGACAAGGCTCTTGAGCAAACAAGATTTCTCCAATGAAAGCAAGAGTGATTTAGTTATTCCTGTTTATGTCTAAGGTAAAATGAACTAAGGCAGGGCCCCTGTTACTGGACCCATAGGAGTGTGTGTTTTTCCAAGAGCTGGGAAGATATAAAGAAAAGGTTTGCTTGAACTGAGAAATAATTTCAATTTTTTTTTTGTAGTTTTCTGGACGATTTTGTTATCACTGATTAAAAGCAAATGAGGGCTAACTGCTATGTGAAAACTCGACTGCTGCTTTTGCAGAAGGTGCAAAGACTTGTGGCATCGGTCATCCCTGTGACACCAACAGGAGGTGACAAAGAAGATGGACCAGGCTTTGGCCACAGCTTACACTGAGCATGAACAACTGTTTTTCTTCCTGGGAAAGTCTTTCATGTGGCAGCAGCTGAAAAAGATGTTGGCAAATGAGCTACTATTAATCAAACCTATACAGCCCCTATGTAGAAAAGTATGTTCAAAGGTATGGAATGGCTTCCATATGAGGAATGGCTGAGTAAGACAGGGATCACTCAACTTGGAAAAGAGAGAGCTAATGGCGCATATTGTAGAAGTCTAGAAAACTCTCATAAAAATCTAATAGCACTGAGGGATGTTCAGCAATGTTGGATGGTTTGGAAGTGTGCTGGTGATACGCTGCCTCTGTTTTGGCTTCTTTCACTCCACTGTCTTCCTCACCATCTGCCTGAGATTTGCCTTATTTATCCTTTTGTTTTGCTTTTTACCCTTTATTTTCCCTCTATTCTTTCTTTTGCTCCATTTTAATTCATTTTTCTTATCACAGAATGATAAAAGCAGTTTTTGCACCTCTGGGAAAGCTTTCACTGAGCGAGGAAAGAGGAAATCCCTGAAGTAATTTCACGGAATTTCTGAATTGCTGCTCTGAGTCTGTTTCTTGCCCAGCTAATTCAGGGTCACTTGAACTGGAGCATGCCTAGCAATGTTGCCTAAAGCCACAGGAGATGTGCCATGCTGTTTTCTAGTTCTTTACTCTTTCAATCTGTGCTTTTTGAACCACAAACCACTCCAGCCCACACAGAGCCACCAGAGCTGTGTGTGGTTTCAACCAGAGTCCTCTTAATCTCTTGTTCTGGGGATTTTCATTCATCTTCTCTGGAAGAGAAAAACGGATGCCCCGCAAGGCTGCTCTGACTGGCAGGTTTGATGGTGCAGGAGGAAGATGTGCATAGTCCTGCCTCTCCAAGCAGGAGACAGCATCCCTTATTCCCATATCTCCAGTCTGCAGCCCACAGTGCCTCATCCTTGAGTCGCTGTGGAAGTGGGGATCGCAGGGAAGGCATGGTAGACTCGAGTTGTTCCTGCACAATAATTGGAGTCCTGAGGTGGAAGATCTTTGCTAACTGGTGGGGTGACCTGCTGTGGCTAGGAGGTGCTGGGGGAGCCCTCACCAGCCTGCAGGTGCCACCCCACCTTTGAAACTACTTGGACTTGTACAGGGACCTGATACAGTTCCAGTCTTTGGGACCAGTGATGAAAACCAGTGATTAGAACTCAGGCATTTCAATTGAAATAATATTTTTGTATACATGGCTTCCTCTCTTTTTTCCTGTTTTAATGGCTGGTGGAAATTTCCTAATGATTCTTTACTCTCCAGGGGCAAATGTTTATTTTGCATATGGCACTAATATTTTTTTAACATTTTCTCTCATGTTATGAGTAAATGGCAGGATTGGTCAGTATATGGAAAAAGTCCCCAATTCTGTATCTGAAGTTTAGATTAAAAGCGTCATAATAATGCATGTAGTAATAATGATTAATCTCCATAATAATGGCAGCATTTTTTCTGTGTATAGAGTATATATTTACACCCTTCTAAGAGCACCAGGCATGTTAACTGGTTTGTGTTTGCATTGTACTCAACCCTGACTGCATAAGATGCTATTTAAGGCATATTTTCTATTGGCACAATTCCACTGTAGATAGCAAAGCAGTTTCTGCTTTAGACAGTGGGTGTGTTTTGCCACAACTCTGAAAAGGTTGTATTTTATTAATAAATTATCCCCGTAGCATATTTTACTCTGAGTTGGAGCATAGCATGAAGGAGTCTGTCTGCCCACCTGGTACATGCAAAAAAAATATAAAGCATCATAGTGCAAATTCCAGAACAGGGAACAAGTGGCATATGCCATTAGCAGTACATACATGGTTTAGAAACAGAGGAAAAATTCTAGGGAGGTCTTCAGTACCAAGGATTAGCAATGAAGTATTATCCTGGTTAAGATAACAGTTTCTTGACAATTTGTGCCTTAGCTTGGGTTGGGATCTAAGAAAACCTCTTGAAGAACAGCCTGTTTCCTGTTATTAAGTGTGAGTAAGTATCACTATGTTGGCTCATTAGCATTGGTTAGTTCAGCAGACTCATGAGCTGACACTGTGGGAAAGAAGCCCAGGAAAAATGCAGCTGTCATGCTGAATTTGATTTTGTGAGCTTTGGCTTTTTACTTCTTTTTCCTTTGCTGCAGTTGCTGCATAAAATTTAGAGAAAGTCAATATATTCTGAGCTCTTACAGCCTTGGCAAGATCAGCATTGATTACAAAAACATGAACAGAATTTTTTTTGTCCCTAAACAGCGATAAACAGTGGCTGAAGCTGCTTTTCACAGGAAAGATCACAGTCAGAAGCATCTTGCCTCTCCTGGATTTTGCATCAAAAGAAATGAACCAAGAACAGCTCTGCTGGAGGTTGTTGTTGTCCATCTCAGGACAGAATAGCAAACTTTTATGTCCCTTACTTAAATACTGTAGTCAGTCATTTGCATCAGTACATCTTTTTTCTCTGCGTGTCACTTAATTATCCGAGTAGATACTTGTGCTTCTGCAATGACAAGTGTTTCATGGCAATAACGTTGTCTAAGGAAAAAAAAAGTAGTTTGCATAAAATAATTTCCTTCTTTTGCAAATGGGAGAAGTGCTGTAGGGAAAAGGTGTTGGTCCTCTCTCCATGGTTGCTGCATTTGCCATTTAAAGGAAACCTGATTTACAGTGAAATGTTTTGGAAGATGGGCAGAGGACCAAGGCGAGTGCTAAGTGTGCCAAGGAGAAGCGGGAAATGAGTGAGAGGGTAAGTTGAAGGAAGTATCTCTTTGCTTTATAACAGAGAAGGAAAACAAATTGGAAATGTGGGTGGGAGGAGATGAAAGCACCTACGTCATTGCAAAGCAAGGGCTCTTGAGTGAAAAAGAAAAAAGGTGATATGGTGAAATTTTGTGTACTGGTAACTTCAGTTGCTTGATATCCACAAAAACAGGGCTACATGCTGTCAGGCTGTCTTTGCTTCTGGCCTTCCCCTGCATGTTTTTCTTCTCAGGCTGGACACCGTGTGGAAGGGTGTTAGCTCTGCCTGCCTGGTGTGTCTCCATTTTAGCAGTGGGAGCAGAGAGCAGGGCATTCCTGCTTTCCTGTTCTGCTGGCAGCTGTCCTCCACCCAACAGGGTGTGAGGGCAGAGAGCTGCTGCGTGGGGGTACCTAGGGGATGGCAATGCCTGTGGATCTCAGAAGTGGGTGGACAAAGACTTCTACATCCTGCTCTGCAGCTTTCCCACACTGTAGGCTGAAATCTGCCTAACACCTCCCCAGTCCCTTGCCCTTGGTGACAGTAGTGCCTTTCGGGGATGGGCACTGAGGGAAGAGATGGCTGGGCCCATCTGCAGGAGCCAAGTGTGGTGTTCAGCATAAGAGTTGATGCAGAATGCAGTCACCTCATGTCTTGCTTCTGCTTACCTCTGCTTCATGCTGTGTTCATAGTCCTGTGGGGGCAGCTGGACACTTGGTGCTCACATATGTGGTGCAGAGCTAAGAGCCACCAGCCTGCCGTGCTGCCTCTGCATCAGAAATGGACCTTCTGCCTGCAGTCAGTCCCTCACCGGGGCTTGAAGAAGCAAGAGGCACCGACTGCCTCAGCCCTAGTCCTTCTTTGCTCATCCCTGGTCACAGAAACAGGTATATGGTTTCCCTGTTTCGGCTCAGAGAGGGACTTCTTGGCATAATCAGACTTCTGACTTTGGCCCTGTTGTTCTGGTGTCACGACTTGAATTAATCTTTTTTCTCTGCAGGGGAGTTAAAACTTTCAGTTCCCAGTTCGTGTGAAAACAAAACTATGATTTGAGACCAAATGTCCAGCTGTCTCAGATGGTGTTTCTCGTAATGGTGAACATCAGCTGCTTGGGGAAGAGAATAAGCATGGGGTGAACATTGAATCCTGCCTCCCCAGAATGGCTCCCACAGCCTCCCACAGTTTGTGGTCCCTGGGGGTTTTCTGTACCTAGCTGCTCTCAGGTGTTTTGAACACCTAGATGGTGTGTTTTAACCCTTTATTTTCTCATGTGAGGCCCTTCCTATTTTATTCAGAACTGCCTTTGTGGCTTAAGACTCTTAGGTGAGGAACCTCACTGAATAACTTTGGACCAGCTGGTCTGTAGCTGCCCATATCTGTTATGAAACCTCATTAGAAATTGGTGTCTTTTCGAGTCCTCTGGCATTGAGCCAGTTTATGCAAGAGATTGTAGATGACAGTCTGTAGTCATTCACCTAGGGTACATGATGTGTTGACTATGTATTAATGCCTCTTACTGTATATTGCCCTTCTGCCAATTTTTTTCCTATAGTATCATTTGCTAATACTTCAGTTTGAGACCAATGCCTTGAATGCCCAGTAGGGAAAGGTTCCTGCAGGGAACAGTCCTTTTACCCAGTTTGATTTCCTACCAGTAATGTAATGCTTCCACATTTGCCTAGATAAGTGTCCATGACGTTGTTTAAACAGTATTATGCTCCTTCTTCCCCAAAAGGGGTGAAGTTCAGAAATCAGGTTTTTGAAATATGGCTTGGATTTTCAAATGTAATTTTTGAGTCCACAAAAACATAATTTAAGCCTCTGTTGCTGTTTTTTTTTTAAGGAGAAAAAACCAGGTAGCAGCTGTTATTCTGATTAATTTATAATTGCACCATACAGAATAGAAGAACTGAGATTGAGCTCCCAGTGGATGATGGTCTTAAAGACTGGGAACCCCTGTTGCAGTTATTAGGATAGTAGTTCAAGGGCACATTTTCCAACTCAGATAGTAGTTCAAGGCCAGGTTGGATGGGGTACTGAGCAACCTGATCTAATGAAAGGCATCCCTACATGTGGCAGGGGGTTGGAACTAGGAGATCTTTAAGATCCCTTCCAACCCAAACTTTTCTATGATTCTGTGATATTAGGACAATTTACATTGCATTCTCATTAACCTGTATACCATGTCCCGTGTAACTTAAAAAGAAACAAAACACAAATATAAAACAATACTCTTTCCAAAGAGGGCACAGTCTGTAACAAAAGATATCTTCTGATGGCCAAACAGACCATTCTTGGCTACAGCTTAGACAATCATGGAGTCTTCTCTTTGGCAGTAAATTTTGAGAGTTGCTCTTCTGGAGAGAAAAAAAATCATATTTTTTAACAAATGTCTGTCCTTTGCTCCAAATTTGCTTTAAAATTTTACCCATGATCCAGACCATAAGGTAAAATCCATTCACAGGGATGCAGGCAGCAGCAGGAGCTGTGGCAGGAGAGCTCTGGTGTGGTTGGCAGCACAGTGGGTCCTTGTGCAGAGGGAGCACTGCTGTGCTCCCAGGAGCATCAGCACCACCACCACTGAATTCCCTGGCACTGCCTGGGACTGGCAGCACCCACGGACCACGGGCTGAGCCCGGGTGGGCTGTGGAATTGGTTAGATTTGCATCTGTTTTGCTTCCTTACAATAGCTGCTGCTTGCTGAAATGGGTTCCTAAAAATAAAGTCATTTCTTCAAGGAGTAAAGGAAGAGTTCTTAGGCTCTTGCACCTTCCTGCAAAGTTTCTGTTCCTGGGCTCTGAATCGGATTGAACACTGTCAGGGCAATTTCTGAACTCAAAATAGTGTTTGAATTTTCACTTACAAAATCTGTAAAAGTAAGCACTTAAGTTCTTGATTTTGCTCTACAATAGAAGACAAATCTTCATTTATATCTTGATAGGATACCTCAGAGAGAAAAATCTATATGCCACCCAAACTGGAATTCTATTCAAATAGTTCAGTTAATTTCTCTGACTGACTTCTAGCTGTTGCCAAGCATGACAAATTAAACTGTCTATTCTAAAATGTGTCAGAAAGACCACATTTTGGAGCCTCCATCAAAAACTGACAAAGCATTAAAGCAGCAGCCTGCCACTGCTGGGCCTGACTGCTAATGAAGAGAAGAGAGTACTGTGTTCAGTGTCACCTCTGAAGCTCCCAGAGCAGAATCAAGGAATATCACAGGTTTGTAAGCACAGCCTGCAGCCAAGGTGGAGAATTTATGTACATCTTCTGGATGTAAAACCTGTTCATTTCTTCTACAAAAGCCACTGTTACTACCCTAAGGTCTTTCATCTCTGCCACTAGTGAAAAGATGGCTACCCTTGAAGTGTGCAGTTTTTGCATAAAAGAATACCTGCTGAAATGTATTTCCATAGCCAAGTACTGTATGGAAAGGGTGGGCTTGGAGAAGGTCTTCTGAGTAATTTTCCAAAGCATGCATTTTCTCCACCCAGAAATATTCAATTAGGTGGATACACTTCAGCAAGTTAAAAGTTACTTAAATCACCTCAAATGCCTGTAATTTCTGTCTTACTTGTTTGATTATTGGCTCATAAGGAGAGAGCACTGATATGTTAAATGTTCCTTAGCAAAAAAAAAAAAAAAAGAAGAAAAATAAAATTTATTCACTGCAGCCTGAATACCTTTGATTTATGAATCTCTGATTCATCCTGACAGCTACTTAAATATTCGTGTCAAACTCTGCATTAATGTTGGCCAGAAAAAGAAATGTGTTTGGGGAACAAGAGTGCCACAAAATGCAATTCCCACTGTGGGTGTGTTTAATGAAAGGCAATGGTAGCATTTACTTTGCCAGGGAAGCATCAGTACATGTTACTAGATACTTTCTCTTTTTTAAGTCTGTTGAACAAATGTGTACTTTGGCATAAAAATGCACCCCTAACACTGATGTCTCATTACGTTATTTACCTTCTTTAATTTGCATACTTTTTATGTATGTTGGAGCTTGTGTGAAACTGAGATAATACAAACATTTTGTTTAAAAAGGGAGAAAATACAAATAAAGTACTTTCTTTTTCTTTTATTTTCTTCCTAATATTGAACATATTTGAGATTAAAAACATAGCTTAATAACGTGATTGATAAATAGCATTCTCTATAGTTCCTTGAAGAAATTATCATAAACTCAGTAAAACGTAGGGGAAAAAAAAAAAAGTTCTGATTATTATTTGTCACTGTTTGGTTATTTTTTCCAAGAATGCTTCATTACAAGTAGTAATGTTTTCCAAGAAAATAACCAGGTAGTCTGAAATTTTAATATATTAAGGGTTTGAATAAATAAAAGCAGCTGCTTTCCTCTTGGAATAACTGTATCTTCTGCTTTGCATTTCAAAGCACAGTTTTATTTAGTATATATCCATGGTAATTTGCTTAGTGTCCTATGTCCAGCAACATATTAAAGCTATGTTAAACATAATTAGCCATAGTTTAATTAAACATAATTAAACACATTAAAGTTTTTAAAGACTTGCAAGTTAAGATGCTACCTGTATTTTCTACTGGAAATGGGTTTGTCAGATTGTACTGATGATGATGTTAAAGGTCAGTACTGGATAAGTCAGAGTGGTGGCTTTTGAGGATAGCTGGTTAAATTCAGTATCTTTGGCTGTAGGATTTTTCACCGTGGGTTCTTTCTTTATGGCTGTGCATGAGGTTGTTGCTTTGGTTACCCTGTAGTATGAGTTTTGTGGTTTGGTTTTTTTTAAGAAAGGGAAAAGAACAAAGGAAGCCATGTGGACAGCTAAGCACTGCTCTAGACAATTTTTCTCATTGACTGCAGGAAAATTACTGGCATGGCACCAGTGCCCTTCTCAGCCACTTTGAGTCTTGGCAAATTCTCCCTACGCCGTTAGGGTAATGCTTGCATTAGCCTTTTGTAATAAATAGATATCAGAAGAGTTGCAAGGCTAGATTTATCTTGACTGCTGATGGTGGACTTTTGCTAGAAAAAAGAAAGGGAAATAGCTGAAAAACAATAGTGCTTTATGGAAGAGTATCAGCAGGAAGATCAAGTTTCTAATCAAGAATATCTAAAACTCCTGACTTGGCCAAATTATTGATCCCCTTTATTAATTTTCTGAACTGTTTATAATCAGGGAAGTGTTATGATGGAAAGTCTCACGAGAGGAAGAGGGGTGCTGCTTGCACTTCTGCTCTGAGACTTAAGAGGGAGGAGGGTTCCATTTCCAGCTTCAAAGCAGATTTTTGTGAGCAGCAGCAGTCTGCCACAGCTATTTCAGTACCTCCAGCTGATCCAGGTACCCAGCAGAATTTTATGACGTTTCTACCGCGATTAGTGTTTTCTGCTGAACACCACTTGCCTCTGTATATCTGAAGTCCTGCTAGATACCTATGGTCTTCAACATCCAAATCCATTTGAAAACCTGGTTTATACCTCCCAGGGGTTTTAGTGAAGAAATGTCTGAGCTGGACTATGAAGACCAGGACACAGTGCTGCACTGGTGAAGCTCACATTGGATACCAGCTTGGAGGGAGGGGGATGCTGTTGGAAATGCCAGTCACCCTCCCACACCTCCATTTGTGGCTGAGTTATCCATTCCCATCTCCATGAATGTCCAAATGCATGCAGTGCTTTCTCCTCCTGCCACAGGGATTAACAGTGCTGGCTGATTTCCTGGGATTTCAGCTGAAATTCTGAAACCCCACCCCAGCATTGCTCTCTGACTTCAGACACCCCCAGTTTGCACCTTTCTAAATGCCAGTTTGTGATCATTTCATATGCTGTTGTTTCTAGCACGTTTTTACATTACAATATACCCTGTCTGTCCTTAGCTGCTTGGAGCAATTCAGAATTTGACTATTGCAGAACATAGTTTAGGTGCAAAATTAGTCTACATGCCTGTTTCATAAAGTGAAAGAACAGAATATTCCTAATATTAAACCATGAAGCTGTGATAATTTATTTGTAAGGCCATAAAAGGCATTTAACAACCTGATGAATCCCAGATAATTTCAGACCATATATTTCATGTACATAGGGGACATAAAATTGAAAAGAAAATAGTTTCAGCAATGTGTGATGCAAGTGACATCAAATGGTGCTGTACAGAAAGGAAAACTGGTGCAGAGTCAAGGATAGTTAGATTGGTGGAGGGCCCAGTTCACAGGGTCAGGGCAGAAGCCTTGGCAGGACTGTGGGAAGTCCCTGCTTCATCCCATTAGTGGGATTTTGCTGCCTCAGCTGTGCTGCCTTGAATCCTTGTGGGGCCATGCTGCAAACTGTGTCAGGGGCTGCTCTTTGGTTGCAGAGGCAATTTTTTGTGGAATTAAACAGTGTTCTTGACTTTAAACTTGTATCAGAAAGTCAAGCTCCCAGCAGAGTCCCAAATTTCTGTGTGGGCTTGGGCTGTGGGGAGCCACTGAGAACATGTTGAGCTGCTCTTTGGTTGCCAGCCTGGTGCAAGAGCAGTGATGCTTTGGCACATTCAGGTTGTGAAACCATGTGGGAATCTGTGATTGAAAGTGTTTCTGATCTGAATGCAGAGTTTGGAGGGGCTTATCTGACAGACTCTTGACCCTGCAAAGCAGACTATGATAAATGTATATGGAGTGTTGGATGCAGTGTGCCTCCCTTTCTGCAGTGTTTACAGCAATATCATCCAGATAAGCCTCAGTAGTGCTGGAAATCTGTGTTTATGTCAACCCATGGAATGTATTTCACTGATCTCACCAAGATTAGTGTATAGAAACACACTGTGTAACTGGTTTCAATTGAAACCTTCACCAGATCATCTGACTTGCCTCTTGGTAAGCAGGGGGGAAGAGCAGAAGACAGCACAGCTTTCTTGTTACTGTTTTGCCAAAGCTGGACAAATCAGAGAGATGGGCAATCATCAAGTGTAGGAAGTTTAACCAGGGCAAGTGCTGGATTCTGCACCCGGGATGAGGCAACCCTGGATGGACAGACAGACTGGGGAATGAGAGGCTGAAGAGCAACGCTCTGCAAAGGGACCCAGGAGTCCTGGTCAGTGCAAAGTTGAGTGTGAGTCAGCAGTGCCCCGGCAGCCAGGAGTGCCAGCTGTGTCCTGGGGGACATCAGGCACAGCATCACCAGCCGGGCAAGGGAGGGGATTGTCCCGCTCTGCTCTGCTCTGGGGCAGCCTCACCTCGAGTGCTGGGGGCAGTTTGGGGTGCCACAATATAAAAAAGACATTAAGCCCTTGGAGAGTGTCCAAAGGAGGGCCACAAGGATGGTGAAGGGCCTTGAGGGGAAGCCATAGGAGTGGCTCGGGTCAGTTGGTCTGTTCAGCCTGGAAAAGAGGAGACTGAGGGGAGACCTCAGTGTGGTCTTCAGCATCCTCATGAGGGGAAGCAGAGGGGCAAGTACTGATCTCTCTAGTGAGGAGTGATGGGACGCAAGGAAATGGCATGAAGTTGGATCAGGGGAGATTTAGGTTGGATATTAAGAAAAGATTCTTCACCCAAAGGGTGGTTGGACTCTGGAACAGACTCCCCAGGGCAGTGGTCACAGCACTGAGCCTGACAAAGTTCAAGAAGCATTTGGATAAAGCTCTTAAGCACATGGTGGAATTCTTGGGATGGTCCTGTGCAGGGCCAGGAGTTGTACTTCAGTGATCCTTGAGAGTCCCTTCCAACTCTGCATATTCCGTGATTCTATGATTGCCTTTTGGTGATCACTTGTTTTACTTAAGGTTCGTTTTCTCTCTCTGTCTGATAGGCTTAGAAGATGTTGTAGCAATAATGATTCCTGAACCCAAAGGAAAAGAGATAGTGAGCCTCCTGGAGAGGAACATTACTGTGATGATGTACATAACCATCGGGACACGCAACCTGCAGAAGTACGTCAGCCGCACCTCGGTGGTGTTTGTCTCCATTTCCTTCATTGTACTGATGATCATCTCCCTGGCGTGGCTGGTCTTCTACTACATCCAGAGATTCCGCTATGCGAATGCCAGAGACAGAAATCAGGTGAGCAGGGCTGGAGTAACTGTCTGTGTTTCCAAAAACTCACCGCAGGGTTTCACATAGAAGTAAGAGTTAAAGAAATTGTCAATGTGTGGTAAAAACAGAAAACCAAAACAAAACCCAAGAAAGTAAAAAGAATAGGAATATAAAAATGACTATGTCTGGGAAAAGCCAAGACTGCTGTCAATATAGACGGGATTCAGGAAGAAAAAGAAATTAACAGTGTATGTATATTATGGAGCTTTTTCCCCCCACAAAAAATAGATAGAAAATTGATGTTTATTTGTGAAAAGATTGTTTTGGTACATACAGCCAAGCGTCATAGCAATGTATATAAATAAGAACCCTTGAGATCAAAATGCTGACTAAAACACCATGAGGTATGTGAATGTCTGTGGCTAGCACAGGTCTTTCCCATGAGAATTTTTTCCTGTATTTTATAAACAAAGATAAAGTTTGGATGTTATTAAAAACAGTGTCTCGAGATTTGGACAGTTCAGGCCTGGCCAGTCAGGCCTAGGGGGAGGTTTCTGACTGACCAATCTGAATGACCTCTGAAAAATCTATATAGGTTGGAATTAAATAATAAAAGTCTCTCTTTTCTATGCCACGCTGAGAATCCGGGTCTTTTTCTCTACTAGCGGCTCAACAGCGACAAATGTCTGTGTGTGAAGCAGTCGTTCATGATAAGTGAAGAAAAAAAGAAGAACAGAATGTGTTCTCATTTTAATGCTTCCTTAGAAGGTTCTTGGGCTGGAAAGACAAACATGTCCCTCTTCATTTGACAACAATCACTGAACAGGGTGTAGTGATAGCCACCAATGTTATTAAACCATTGCTGTTGGGTTTGGCATCTTGTCCAAACCCCTGGAAAGAGATACGAAGCCTATAGAGCTGGAGAGAAGTCAGCAGCAGTGTGAATGAGCCCTGGGTCCCTCTGGAGCTATAAAGCTCTGTCCATCTTTATAGTCGTTCAGCAGTGAATAATTTTAGCAACAATAATAATAAATTTAATTTTTTTTTTGTCTGGATGCACCTATCTCAGCAGAACTGGGAAGCTGAAGCTTCTACATTTCATTCTAATGGTACAGTAGAAGATGTTATAAATATATTAAATACTAGGAGATAACCATTTTACTGCAGGGGAAAAAATACACTGTAATTCAGGGAGGTTCCTGACCCCTCAATAAATTACTGTCAGGGCCAGGAGGGGTTGCCTTGCATATTCTGCAGAAAAGGTAAAACTGAGAGTATTAATAATCATCTTGTAGAGAAAAGCACTGCCACACACTCTGTAACAAATACTTGATGTGTAGGAATCCCTTGCCTTCCTTCACTGAAATTCAGGCATCCTCTGAGACAGAGAGCAGCTGCTCTGTATTTACAGACAGAAAGAATATATTTTCCTTTTAAATATACAGTCTGAAATTTTGGATAGCAAGAATGAGACTATCCCAGCTGGAATTTGAACGTCATTGGCAGCAGATTCACTGTGACTGCAATGGCTGTGATAATTTTTAGATGCTTTGTCTGCAAAAGCACATGCATGCCTAATTTGTGTAAGTGTGCTTTCAATCAAGTAATTATATAGGCAGATTAGCAGTCTAAATAGACATGCATAAACATGAAACTCAGCAAAATGAGTAGCTCATTCAGGTAATATGTTATAGTTTGAAACTGATGTGTTTGTATGTTAAAACTAAATTCCTATCCAGTATTTTCTTTCCAAAGTTTGAATGAGACCAATATGTACACAAGCAGTTATGCTATGGAGAGGTTTTAATAACTTGGTTATCATACAAGTTCTGTTCTCCAGAAAAATAAGAAAGCATGGCTCCTAAGTAATTACAGATTATTAATGTTTTGGGGCAAAACTGTGCAATAGTAAGGGGCAAACTAGAAAGTCTTCACGTGCTTTTCTTCATACAGTTTGGTCTGACATCTAATCTCTTTATTAGCTTTTTTAATATGAAAAATGGTAGCAATATACAGACAGAACTCAATGACTTGTGTTAATGGGTTGCTGTGCCTTTTTAGTTTTGTTTCTTTTAGTCCTGGCTATGGAATACAATGAGGTAGGTAATGAGTGTTCCGCTCTGTTTTCCATAAAATTCTGGTCTTTTTTCCCTTTGACGCATTGTTTTGTAGCACAGTGATGGGATCACAAATTTCTGGTTAATATCATAGTGTCCTTTTGTCAAGCCTCATAAACACCCTTTTCTAGTCCTTCTCCATGTACTGACCCTCTTTTCTGGGTCCACTTCCCTTCTTTCACTCGGAGTAAGTTTCTGAGCAAGCAGTAAATCCAAAAGGAACTGCTTTAGTTATCCATCAAGAAAGCAATGGATCCAGCTATTGAGAGAGGCAGCTAGAAAGACTGAAAAATCTCCTGGAATCATTTCCTGTGACTCCACAGTGAGATGAAACCTGGACATAGTCTATCTGCATCTTCAGCCACCACTCTTCCTTGCCATGTGTGCAAAATCCAAGTTCATGTGCCAGAAGGAAGAAACTGCTTACTCCAGTTAGGTGCCAGATTTTGATGAGTGGAGAATCAGGATTTCAAGGATTCTTGCTGAATACCAGGCCCTGTTCATCCCAACTTGGCAGGGAATTAATGCAGTAGAGCACAAAATTGTCATCCACTATGGGCTTGTGTACCTACAGCCAGGGTGTCAACTACAAACATGGTGAGGTATCAATTTTTATGTAATACATTTAATTTTTAAGAGTATCTCTGGCACAGACAACTGTATAGTACATATGGAAGTAGAAGACAGGTAGTAATATTCCCATGAATTAACCTTTTTTTCTCACCTAACAAGACGTCCAGGAAGTGGTTGCCCCGATGAAAAATCATTTTCATATGAAAAGGATAAATTTGTGTAAGAAAATCTGTTTCCTTGGCATCTTGTTCCTGGAGTGCTCCTGAAGATGAGAGAGTTTGTGAAAGACTGTGGGGATCGTTTGCATCAAGACACATCACATTGCAGAGCTAATTAGAAGCAGTTTAGAATTACATGACAAGTTAAGTTCCAGAGATAATTCAACAAAATGTGACCTGATGTCACAGCCCTGTAACAGCCAGGACACAGATTTAAAAATAACAACAACAAAAAACCCCCAACCCTGTCAGTGTGTCAGATTTCATATTTCACCAGTAATAGTAGAGTTCTCTTTTTATTGTTTGTGAGATGGAAAAATGACGGGGATGATGCTTCAGTGCCGGACTTGTTTACCACATTTCTTCTATATCATGTCTTTCCATTGGCTTCTTGTTCAGAGGAAGTTTTCTACAAAGTCATTTTGAAACTGGCTGGGCTCCCTAAGTTTTGCAGGATAGTGAAAGCCAAAGCAGGTAGTGATTGCACTGGGAGTGCAGGAGTTGAGGAGGATCTTGCATGTCCTGGCTTAATCTTAAGTATGTGACTGTCAGCATGTGGAGCAATTATCTGAGAAGACTGGTGGCTGTGGCTTGCAATGAGAATTTTGGGCCACTGAATAGAGATGTCAGTCTTTGAAGCAGTTTGGGAAAATGCTTCCCATGGTGGAGTCTGCAAACTTTGTGGATAGATGTGTCCAATACCTCATCCTGACGATGGGTCTCATTCTGCACAAGGCACAAGGTGATCTCCCCACAAAGGTGATAGTGTAGTAAGGCCATTAAGGGAGAAGAACTTACTGTAACTTCTCTTCCACAGTATTTATGGTCATTTACTTTCTCAGGAACATGTAAGTGCTGCTTTCCATGCGATTGTCCTTCCTTTTTAATGAACATCGCCATCTCCTCAAGACCACTGCATCTGATATGCTTAACTCCTTCCAGTCCAGTACTGAGTGTTGCAGCCTTGCTAATGAGATTATGAGATTTATGATTGTAACTCTCTAAGCCTCACTTTAAACCCTTAAACTGTTGTAATGCCTCTTGTCTTTTAGGAGAAATCATTGGTTATTGATAGCATGCCTTGCGTTTGAAAGTATGGCTTCAGTCCGAGAAACTCCTGTTCTTTCAAAAACTAAATTACTCTCATTTGCCTGTCAGTTATGAACATACCTATTTATGATAGATAAGAGAAACCAAACATGAGAGCAAGCAGATCAAAGATGTACATGAGTCTTTAATCTTATCCTTTCCCCTTCAAGAACATGCAAAAAAGAACTGAGACATTTCATTCATTTAAGTAACAATAATGATAAAAAGAGATCACAAGCAATTTCTGAAGCAGGACATAATGGCTCTTGTCTTGTTGTGTGTTATCAGTCTGCTTTTGATTTACATTAAAGAACCAAATAGCTGACAAGAAATGTTTCCAACTCTCATTTAATTCTTTTACTTAAGGGAGATTGTGAGAAAAATGGACCACAGAAAGAGATGTTGTATAACTGCAAGATACTCCTTCATATGCAATAATTAAGTTATGTTGGAAAGCTTATATGTAAATCTCCTATGATAGCCAAGATTGTTTTTACCTCTTTAGCCAGATCTGAAATTGCTCTCTGCCTTCAGTATTGCATATGTTTTCTCAGCCTTTCCAATCCAATAAATTTACTCTCTAAATTTAATCCAGTGATTTTAATTGAATCTGAAGACCAAAGTGGTAATTTACTGGTCATATCTGTGTGGTGATTAGGTCTCAACTTATGAACTACCTCGAACTTTCTTCCTATTTTGTCTTCATGTTCTCACCCCCTCCAGCTGGAAACCCTTCCCTGCTGACAGGCCACTCTTAACTCTGGCACAGGAATTTCCCATCCCAGAAAGTTGAATGTCTTCTGAGTCACCAAAGGCCCTAAGTCTCTCCTATCTAACAACACATGGCTGGAAATGTGGAATGGCAGGGGATGTGAAGGGAAGGGTTCAAGTCATTTATTGCTGCCGCTGTATCATGAACTATTACAAAGCTGGCAAGAAGACGTTAGAGTGGGTGTTGCTGCATGAAACCATGTGAGAGAGGCACAGAAAAAGTGGGAAGTGCCCAGAGGTGGTTCACCAGTATGGTCTGGGGGTAGCAGCACGTGGCATGTGAGGAGGGCTAAAGGGAGCTTGGCTTGCTAAACTGGGTGGGGAGCGGGGGAGGAAGGGTTCTGCTTCCAGCTGCAAAAAGGGTGGTCGGAGAAGAGTCAGAATCAGCCTCTTCCTGGAAGTGCACAGGATAATGGTCACAAATTACCAGCAAGGGAAATTCCATTAGTATGTTTAGAGAAGAAAAAAGACAGAGATTGGTTAAGCACTGGAGCAAATTATCCACAGAGGTTGTGAAATCTCCTTTCCTGGAGATATTCAAAACTCGACTTACGCAGCTCTGACTTTGAAGTTGACCCAGCCTTGAGCAGAGGGTGGGAGTACATGACCTCCCAAAGACTTTTCCAGCCTGTGAATCTGTCTCCAGACTGCCTTGTTGCTGGATTAGCACAAGTGAGCAGCCAAGTTCTTGGAGCACTGGAGCAGAACAAGCTCCATCGCACAGGGTGCTGAGCAGTGATTGCATGAACTGCACCACCGTGTTCCCAGCCTCTTGCAAGGGGCAGGCATGTCCATCTTCAGTGTCTGAGGACAGGGTGTTTTGTGTCAGGCTGTTACTACATACCTTAATCCTGAGTGACTGTGACCCTGCCAGCACAGTAACGCTGTTTTAGAAATATGGGAGAACGGTCAGAAACATCATGTGGTAATCCCATTATGGTCCACTGGAGGGAAAGACAGAAAGGCAAAGAATGAGTAAATGTTTATGTATGGACAGGATGTTACTGCAGGACCATATAGTGCTTTACCTGTAAGAAACTGCAGATGCTTCCACCTCAGTTTTATAAGATAGGCAACACTGTATTGCAGGGGAAAAAAAAAAAAAACCAGGAGAGATTATTCCATTTTTGTGGTTAACAAATTAACAGCTCACTTACAGAACTTGTATCCTGCTGAACAGGTATGGAACAATGTCAGAATAAAGTTCCATGTTCACTCTGCTAACTGCCCAGTATTTTTTTAACAAGTGTCATTAAAAAGAGAGGGAAAAAGTAGGATACCCAAGTAGTGAACTTGTCACCTACACTGGTACTCACTGCTGTAGTGTGGAGCACCTACTGGGCCCTTATTATGAATTATTATGTTTATATGTATACACTACCCTGTTCCATGTACTCAAAGTTATTAAGAAGCCTAGGGAGAAAAAGTTTTGATTTCTGCATGTAGAGATGCTCTTTGCTTAAGAGCAAATTTTGTGTTGCAGCGCCGGCTTGGAGATGCTGCGAAGAAAGCAATCAGCAAGTTGCAAGTCAGGACAATCAGGAAAGGTGACAAGGTAATTTTTCAAAATGCTTGTTACTAAATGAAACTGTGCCGAGGATTCCTTCAGACCTCTGGGATAATGAAACATAACAGAAATGGCTATTGCTTATTTAGCTACTGTGTCCTTCAGGTGGGGAAGGAATGCTGGTAAGCAAGTTATGGATGGAACAGAGTGGGCAGAGAGGGTGATTTGGTTAAAAATGCAGAAAATTTTGAAAGTTAAAACATGCTAACTAAGTCTGCATGCTTCCCAGTGCGTTTCCAGCTGGAAACATGTTGGAAAATCTGACTTGCTGGTCTTGAAATGCATTACTGGATTTTCAGTGACTGTTTCAGTGACTGTTTTACTTTGTCACATAAGATCTTATATGAAGAGATTAGCTAACAAAAAAATGAAAATGATGAATGTTCTTTTTCTTGTAGGAGACTGAGCCAGACTTTGATAACTGTGCTGTTTGCATCGAAGGCTACAAGCCCAACGATGTAGTCAGGATATTGCCTTGCAGGTAATTTGAAGGTGCTTTTAGATCTAATAATCTCTCTACTTCAAGACAATCTCTGCTCTCACAGTTTCATACTGATGAAATTACCTGAGAACTTGGGTGAGTTTATTATTTTGACCTATCCAAAATCTGTTGGTAAAGATATCTGAAATGCCTCTTTATTCAATGTGAAGTGAAACTGGTGTTGATGGTGGTGAGACCCTGAGGGTTTAGTATGACAGTCAGAAATTTTGTCTGATCTGGGCCTATAACGAAGTCTTCAGTAGGATTTTTAAACAAAAGGTTTTTATTAATCTGTTTTCCTCCCTGGTTTTTTTTTTTTAATCAGTCCAGAATAAATGCCTTAAGAGAATTTGCCTCTGACTTGAAGTTGAGCTGTGGCCACAGCAGCCAGGGATAGAGTAAGCTCCTGCTCCTCATGGAGCTACTTATTTTGCTGTCCTGGGCCTGAAAAAGGATGACTTTTGTAAAAAAAAATCCTCAGCCACAGAAAGAGATGTGCCTCATGGGAAGATGCCCTGTGCAGCACATCCACCTGCAGTGATGTGACACAGGAGTGCAGCCTCTTGCCACCCTGAACAGCTGTATTCATCTTTGGGCTGTTGTGTTGTCATTTGTTAAGTGTTACCTAATGGAGGATTTCTCTAAGGAAATCAATTTCTTAGGAAATTTCCTAGGAACAGTGGTTCCCCTAGAAGAGCAACAGCAAGTTGTTGATTTCCCTAGAAATACAGATCTCAAGTGCTGCACACACAGAGCAGAGATTTTATTTTTTTCAATAGAACTTCTTTCTTCTGAGCCTTGTTTACTGGCTTGAGAAACCAAAATACTTGTTTATTTCCCTGCTGTGTTGTACCCTAGTAGATGTTTGAATGTTACAAGCTGTCCATTTCTGTTAGTTCATGCGACTCATTAAATCTGTTTACTGCCATCACTAAATGGCTAAGACAAAGCAACAGATTAATCATAAATTTGACCTACTGTAAATCCCCCACAATGACAAATTGCACGTGAACTCTTTTTTTTTCTACAAGCAAACACAAACACATCAGTTCATGAAGCAGAAATACAGAAAAATGAGAAGTTACCAGAAAATGTGGACTTTGGTTTGGCATCAAGCCTGTTTGCATAGAAGCAGAATAAAGCTTGGAAATTTTGCACAGTAGAGACAGGCCATGTTTGGAGGTAGATCTACAATAGTTTAAATATATGTCTAAGCTTTAGCTTTCACTTGTGCCTCACCTCATAATTCAATGAGCCTTTCTCATCCACGGCATTGAGTCAAGCACAGTGAATAGGAAACACAGAGTTAACAGGTGGCGTTCAGTTCTTGGCTGACTTAAAAGGTCGCCCAGAAAATGACTCATGCTAAAAGGGTTGCAGTAGCAGAACTGTCTCATAAAATACCCACAGTTTGAGCCTCAGCAGTCTGGAATTACAAAAACTCAAAGATCTTTCTCAAGCAGCTACTTCACCAGCCCTGGCTTTCCTGCTACACAAACTGTGAGGGCAGTGTTTTACATACTCGCATGGATTTGAACTTCTGCAACATGAAATGGTACTCATGATTCTTTTTGCTGTTGTCAGTCTCATCTCCTCATCCAAAGCAAAAAAGAAAAAAAAAAAAAAAGGTGGATCAATTTCTGTTTCTGTGAAGTGAGTAGGAGTGTGTTATATCTTGATAAAGACCTACAGACTCTAGCTTTCCTGCTCCGGCATCCTCAGTTAAGCCGTGTGCAGTTTCTAACATGGGAACCTCATTAAACTGCCAGTATAGCATTGGCTGAGCTCTGAAGTCAAATTTTTTTTGACTTCAAAAAAAATTTAGTGTGTTTACTAGGGCTTGGGCTGTTTCCCAAACATCCTCTCTTTTCTGCTGGCACTGGGATAGCCCATTTTTATGTACCCTACTTCAGAAAGCTCAGAGAAGAGTTCCAGTGAACAGATGCTTCTCCCTCTCTGTTGTTGTCAGGCAGCTCCCACAACTGACTGTATTAATGAACTTCACTCTACAGAGTGTATTAAATAAATAAGGAATGACACTTGGTAAAAATAAAAAGCGTTGACTTGCATCTGGTTTTATGTTTAATGGTAGCAAACATCTCTGAAGTTGTCTTTGAGGGCACTGACACAAGATCAAATGTAACCAAGTTCACTGTTCCCACAGTGACATCTCTTGTCACAGCCCTACTTCGTTCTGCTTGTCCTCCATTTCCAGCTTCAAAACACCATTGTCTTTTCTGCTCTAGCTTTGGAGAAGGTACCGGTGCTGCTGTTCCCAGTGTGTGCCTTTTGCTAAACTTTTACTAACTTCACTGAACTTCCACAGAGAGCCTAGACATTTCTTTCAACCTTATCTCTGCTGAGTGCCTCGTAAGTTCTTTTTTAGGCTTTTTTTTTTTGGCTTTCTTTTTTTTTTCATTTCTGTCACCAATAAACACATTCTCTGACCTTATTCCAGCTCGTTCTTTTCCCCTGAATCTTCACTCCATGAGCAACTGTGATGTCATAAACTTTTTCACTCCTGCTTCTTCTTTTTATTAGCTTCCTGTGAAAATTATTTCATCACACACATTCTTCCCTTTGATTCCTTCCTCTCACCCTCGTCATCATCTTTTTTTGTCCTTCTCAGAAGTAAATAGTATTGTACATGCACCTCCAAAAATCTCAAGCCTTCTTGTTGGATACTACAGTGCTACTCAGTCTCTCACAAAAATCCTTAATCCTCTACTTCAACCCTATGTCTAATCCAGGCAACTGATGCTCTTACTCAGGGTCCCCTGCGATGTACCTCTATTCTGCATTGGTGAGTCTAGGAGTGGAAGGTGGGAGAACGGGAGAACAGCTTCCCTAATCTGGAAAAAAAGCTTTTCAAAATTGTTGGCAAGGTGAAAGCTTTACAATAGTTGTACTACAATCATTATTAGTAGTATTAGTATTAGTATTATAATTTTCGGCTGAGCAGGACTTTAATATTTCTTTCTTGTATGATTAAAACTGCAGCTTTAAAGAAAAGGTAAATACTTTCCAAACAAAAGCAATCTCCAGTTAAAAAGATGAAGTGCTATTTAGGTAATAGTAAATGGGATGCTCTGGGACTATGAGGTTCTTTTTCTCTGTGCCCAGTGAGCTTTGCACAGCCACGTGCAGCCACAGGAGAGAGCAGGAGGGATCCCAGGAGGCCACCAGCTCTGGAACAGCACAGGGGTGCTGGCACACACTTGTCGTTCTTGGCAGCTTTTTCCAACACACTCTGCAGTCTCCTGGGATGAAGACTACAAATTCCCCTGATCGTTCATTGCAGTGCTTTGTTACCTCGACTGTGCCGAAGCCTTTCTTATTGTGTAACCTGGATCTCACTTGCTGCAGTTTAAACAACATCACTGTGCCTCTTATCCCTGGGAGAGGTGGAGAACAGTTGTTTCCTTTCCCTTATGAAAGACTTTTTGCAGGAGGTTGTTACAACATCTCTCTTTCCTCTCTGTCAAATAATCAGTTGCAGTTCTTTTGAGAAACTTTTCAACTCATCCAAATCAACATCGTTTTGCAATGAATGTGGTTGCACACAACAGGGAAAAAAACCCTGGGTTTTTTTCTAGCTTTGACTTTGATTGTCAAAACCATATCCTGTGCCTGTGCTTGAATCATCTCTTGCTGTCTCCCTGTATGGGTCATTGCTTCTGAACTCATCCATGATGCCTCTATCCTCTCATTCCATTTAAAACTTGCATCAGAACTGCAAAGGGAAGGATTTTTTTGCAGCTGATCTTTTTACATATTTGTCCTACCATGTGACAGTGAAATACTGCAGTTGCTCTCTCATCTTACTTTGTGCTGACCCTTATTTTGTGTGAATTTGGAACATGAAACAATTGACAGTTTGTTGAAAGCCATAAGCATGTACATAGAGCTATACCTAATAAACTTTTAAATCCAAATCTGCAAAGCCTGCCACCTTGCTTCTCTGCACAAATGTTTACGTGTTCAGAACAGATAAGAGCTCTAATTGTATAATGCAGTAAAAAATTTTAAAAGGCAAATCTTTATCTGATTTTCAGTAGCATTCCATTATTTCCCCACTCTGTGGATTTCTGTCAAATAATGAAGTTCCTTTTGCAGTACATATTAAAAGTGGAATTAATGGAGTCATAATACACTGTGCTAAATTAGTATTGAGAAGTGCAAAGTGACAAGATCTGTCATATATTTAAATTACTTGGCATTGTTAGGATTTATTTTAGAATATTGTTTCTGAAGCCAACTTTAGGAACACGGAACTTCAGATTTTTAAGTCTATAAGGAAGGAAAGGGTTCTAAGCTCTTAATGATGAACAAACATCATGAAATTCTCTATTATGAACCCCTGTTTGACTGAGGCTTTCAAGGGTGGAAATTTAAAATAAAAGGGGATTTTCTGGTCTATGGTGAAATGTCTTGGTGGAGCCTATCTATTTTTTATCCAAAACCAGATTTTGGAAATCTGTTTTGTTTTCTGGGAGATTAATAAATCTGTCAGGTTTTAATGACTATTAATATTAATATCTCAGGCAAAGGGACTGATTATCTGGGGACAAACATGCTTCAGATGTTTGCCAATGAGCATATTTGTTTATGAATGTGATTTTATAATTAAAGAAAACCAATCACTAACGATTTCATCATTATTTCATATAGCTGAAAGGCAAGACAGACTTTCAGTACCCTCCATGGATTAACAAACCTAAGAAGCTCTGTTGGTTTGACTTCAAAATGTAAAATTACACATGCCTAAAAACTGTATCTTTGTGCTTTTACCTATTCACAGTGCTTGTCTGATGTGTGCTGAATATGCCCTTCCTAAAATAGAAAGAAGGAGAAGTTAAGCAGGACAGAAACTAAAATCTGTAGCATTTATTGTTATCCACTAGGTCAGGTCTTGTTTGGAAGGACAGCTGTGAACTTTAAGAGCCTCACTAAAGTAGTGGCTTACACTTCAAATATCATTTGTGCTTCATTTGATTAATCATGTTGACATACAGGATCAAATTAGGTTTAACAAAGTTTGATACCCCAGCCCACTGATAAAATTAGACTAGAAAGAAGTTCCAAGAACAGGTTTGCTCTTTCCCATAGTTGTGTGAGGTGATACAAAGCACAGGAAAGCAATAATTTGCCATGTAGTGACACCATATGTCTGCTGACACATTCAGCTGAATAAGTAGCAGTTAAATATTTAGAATTACTTTGGTACATTAAGTGATTCTGGCTTTCTCAGAGATTGCATTTCCTTGTCGAGGCTGGTATGTGCCACGCTTCAGGCAGAGCCTTAGGGTCATACAGACATTTAGGTGTTTCAAGTCCAACCATAAACCCAGCACTGCCAAGCTCATTACTAAACCATGCCCCCAAGTGCCATATCCACACATCTTTTAAATACCTCCAGCACTTCCCTGGGCAGCCTGTTCCAATGCCTGATCACCCTTTGGGTGAAGAAATGTTTCCTAGTATTCCGAGTAACAGAACATGGTCTCAAGAAAGAATGCAGTCTATCAGTCAGTGACACACACTAAAGATCTCCACAGTCATTATCAGTTTCTGTCAGGCAAAGCTAGACAAGAAGCCTTCAGTTCCTTCATCTGAATAATGTCTAGGAAAAGTGATGCCCAGCAGCTACAAGGGCTCAAGTAGTTGTTTAGTGGTTGCTTCAGACTCAGAACAGGATTAGCAACAATTCCTTCAGGTAACTGTGTAGGAACTCTCTCTGATGGGCACCTTCTAAAGAGCAGGAAAGTAAGGGAGAATATTTTAAAAAGCATTGTACTGGTTTTTCTGTTTAAATGAAAAGTATCCTTTTCTTTATGCCCCTATACTGAAAAATACTAGACCCTCAATGGCTTCACATTTAAATTACATGTAATCAGGTTTGTCTGTAGAACAATTAAGAAAAACTAACGTGATTTTTACCTTTACCAGCAAGCAGCTTTTGTTTACTGACAGCCTTTAATATTTAAAGCATATGGGGTTTGCTAATGCATTTTGTATATTTTCCCTAATTCTCTATTTATGTATGTCTTTATTCCAAACACATTGAAATGTGCACATGTGCTTGAGTTGTTGCAGGAATCATTACAGCCTTGTGTGCATAGGACCTAGTTTTGCGGTCCTTGCAGAAGTCACAAACTGCGCCAGTTGAAATGCCCTCACTTAACTGAATTCAAAATTGTCTGATGCTAAGTGGTAAATTGTGCTATGGTGCAATTGAATTACGATATCCTGGTTTTCATTGCAGGCATCTTTTCCACAAGTCCTGTGTAGACCCTTGGCTGCTAGACCATCGTACCTGCCCGATGTGTAAAATGAATATTCTAAAAGCTCTAGGGATTCCGGTAAGCACTTTGCAGAGCAGCCCTCTGGGGCAGAAGGGAAACACCAGCCACCTGGGTATATCCCTAGCCTTTGCCTGTCTTTCCCATCTTTCTTGCCATGTTATTGAATAATTGATTTATTAAGGGAAGTACAATTGGAAATGTCTGACTCTACCTTGCTCCTGCACCCCACTTTTATTAGCAAGGAAGAGTGTGTATGGGGACTGGTTGAGTGTTGGGATTTGTATGTCTGTGGTTGCCTGCTTGATGGAGCAGAAGATTGTTTACTGGTGTTTTCGTGGTGTCGCGGTTTGACCCTGACTAAATGCCAGGCACTTCTGCTCTCTCCTGCTGCAGACGTGCAGGAGAGGGGAAAGAAAAAAACTGTAAAAACACACACCAATCTCATGAGTTAAGTGAGATAGGACACTGGTAGGAGGATGCTTGGAAGAAAAGGCAGACAGGCTCTAAACTTAAAGTTGCAAAGTGATTTAATTACCTAACTGAGTTGGAGGATAAATGAGAGGTAACAATAAACTTTTCACACACTATTTTGTTCACTCACCCCCTCCCTCTTACAAACCCATTTTTATTCACCCCCTTTCCTCTTTCCAACCAACAGCTCAGGTAGGGGGGCAGGGTGTGGGGTGTTTTCTCAGTCCACAGAGCAGGGCCATAAATCTATTCATCACCACAATTCTTCTACTACAAATACTCTTTATCTTTACTTATCTCTCTCTCTCTCTCGACAGTTTCTCTGCTCTCACCCCCCACTTAAGAAGCAGTCTCTCCACTCACCCCCCCACCCCTAAGAAGCAGTCTCTCCACTCACCCCCCACCCCTAAGAAGCAGTCTCTCCACTCACCCCCCCCCCCCTTTCCTCTTTCCAAACCAGCAACACAGACAGGGGGCTGGGTAAAGGGTTTGTTCTCTGGTCAGTCCATCAGGGAGAGGGGTTCTCTACTTAGCCATGAGGTCCGTCCCACGAGAGACAATCCTCTGGGAACTTCTTTGGCGTGGGTCCAATCTCACGAGCAACATCCCGCCCGAATTCTGCTGCAACATGAGTCTTCTTGTCCATAGAGTGCAGACTCTCCCAAGCCGAGGCCAAGCTGCTTCCATCACAGGAGCAAGGAAAAGGCCTTTCTCTCCCTTGCAAGGCCTTTGCAGCTTTAACTCTTCGATGAGACTCCCACTGGTTCACAGTCTTTTCCAGGCATCCACCTGCTCTTCTGGCGTGAGCTGTGGATGGATTTCTGCACTCCTGTGGACTCCATGGGCTGCAGGGGGACCTCCTGCTCCCCCCATGGCCTTCACCACGGCTAGCAGAGGGTTTTCAGCTCTGGTGCCTGGAGCACCTCCTCCCCCACCTTCTTCACTGACCTTGGTGTCTCCATGCTGTTCTCCCTCACATATTTTTACCTCCACCTCTTCCTCCTCCTCTAACTACAAAGAAGTGCATGCCTACCTTGTTTTGAATTTTTCTTAAATATGTTTTCACAGAGGCGTAACTAGCACCTCTAATTTGCCCAGCCTTGGCCGGCAGCATGTCCATCACCTTCAGAGCCATCAGAGATTGGCTCTGCTGGACCTGATGAAAAACTTCCAGAACTCTCACTCAGGACACATAGGAGCCATCTTTGTGCCACTCCCCACCCCTCAGACACTTCCTCAGGCCTACTACAACAGCTTTTGAGGGGTTTAAATTTCTCTTAGATGTTAAAGATACCTTTCTGATGTTTTGGGCCAATCAAAACCACCACAGGTGGATTTATAGAATCTTTCACATAGCTTTCACTTGTGTTTTAAATCAGCACTGGATTTATTTTTTTAATTATGCAGTCGGTTCAAATCTGAAAGCAGAAGGTCTGCAAATTAAATTTTCTCTTCTCTATTCATTGAGGACAACTAATTGCTCATTCTGGGGAACCAAGTCCCCAGTCTATCAGATTTCTCTTAAAGTCTATCTGGAACAAGATCTGTATTCCTAATTCCAGTTAAGGGCCATTTCTCCCAGTTACTAAGCGTATGGTGGAGCACATGACATAGAAGAAATCGTTAAGCTCTTTGATATTTGGAACATTTAAATGTGGCTAGAAACTGCCAAAGCAGTAGATCTTTCTAAGTCGCATGTTTGCATATAGATAGTGCATGTCCTGTCTGCCATACAGTTTCCCAACTGGAGCTACCACAGAGCTCAAGGGCTTCACCAGGAGGGAGTGAGTTACTCTCCCCTACTGTGCAAGGCTTGTGAAGTTCAGTACCGAAACACCTCCAACTGATGAATTAGTAGGTGCTGTAAATACTCCCCCAAGTTTCAGTCGGTGATGCACCAGTTCACATTTGAAAGAGCTTTATAAGGTAAAACAGCTCACGTGAACATACTGGGGAGCTGGTACAGCCGTTCCCAGAGAGCTCAGTTTCATGGAGACTAGGCAGCAGGTTGCAGGCAGGTATGTTAATCGACCTAATATAATCCAAACTAAAAACATGCAGAGTGGAAAAAGAATAAGGGCATTGTATCTAGGGTAACGCGTTGTCACGGTTTGGCTACTTCTTCTGCTAAATGTGTATATTGTCTTTAGAATATTGAATGGTGATGCAACTGTTAAATCAGTGTTTGAGATGAAGGCTAGCTCTGCCATTCAGCATCTCTGCACCTAGGCTTAAATACAGAATTTTTTCTCCAGGTTCCATGACTCAGTTTGCAGACCTGCCATGAGCAATTAGCCAGGGTTCTGACACCTCTGCTCCCTACCCACTTTGTTCCATGGCTTCCTTGTGCATCTGAAAGCACCACACCATTTCTGCTCTCAGACTGGCCCATTCACATTTTTGTTCAAGTACTTCCTTAATGTGCTCTTTATCCAGCTTCATAATCAGGGGATATAAGGCAAGCCAGACCAATGCGTTCTGGAGGCCTACAGAGAGATGTTAAAGGCTTCCCAGAAAGTTTAGTGCTGTTAGAATTTACATCCAGAATACAGCTCTCACTGGCTTCACTGTCTGCTGCTAAAGGCTCAGCATGTCCACAGGCTGTCTGAGGCTGGGCACAGCTAGTGGAACAAGAAACATGCCCAGAGGCCATGTGTAGAAGTTTTGGTTTACATGACTGGCTTTCACTGCATGTGAGCAGCTCTGTAGTGGCAGGTGTGGAAGTGTCTAATTGCCAGGAATAATTGAAGCACCATTCAGTTTCCTCAGCCATGGTTTCCTCTCTGACAGCTCCCTGTCCTCTCCGTACTGCAAAGCAGAAAGGGGGATCCATCCTGCTCTCCTCACTTAGAGCTTTCTGCATGGATCATCTGTGGAAATAATTGTACTGGGCATGTTATTAAAGATACAGCTGTAACCTACCTGAACAACTGGTTCAAATTAAGATTTCCAAATCAGCGTTAGTGTTGGTCTGTCTTAACATTGAAAATAAAGCACTTGGATGTTAATGTTCCACTAGCTACATTTTTTAGGGGGTTTTATTGTATGAATTTCTGTGAAAATTTCCTTTAAGTTGTCCCACGACAACAAGCTGAAAACAGCCCTCTCCATCTCTTGAGGAAGCATACTGGCATATATGGAGCATTAGATAGCTTCATATTATATAGCTTCATGAAGGGAGAGCCTTTTCCCTCAAAGTGGCTTACAATAGGAGCTGCTGTCCATGGGAAATTGGAGTAGATGGTAGCGTTTGTGTCAGGTTTCCTGTGGCTGACAGGAAAGTGGAAGGAAGTGGAAGTCTAAGGTCATCTCGTATCTTGAGGGTTAAAAATTCCTATACTGCTATCAGTTTCTGTCTTCCTCTCTTTTTTCTGCCTTCTCTGTCTATACACCTCAACTCCTGCTTATCCCTTTCCTACCTTATGCCCTCTCCTGCTTCTCCTCTGCATAACCCCTCCTGCCCAAACTCTGTCCTTTTGAGCTCCTGTTCAGCTCACAGGACCTGTGTTCCACCTGCAGAGAATTCATGTTTTTCTCACCCCTCTCACTGCCCCGCACCAGCTGAGGGCAGCCTGGGGTGGACATCATTCCTGAAGGGTGGTTTCTGGTGCTCCCATGAGCCAAAAAAGGCACCAGCACACATGAACTGGTGTTTTGAGAGACTCATCACCCAGCCAGATGTCCATAGGCTGCTGTGGGAAAAGATGTTGCCCTCAAAGAACCCGTAAAGCTCTAGGGCTTCTCAGTGAGAAGTGGCAAACGTTTCTGTTGAGTGGATAAAGCAAAATGTCGCTCCCTAACCACATTCTTGATTCTTGCTGAGCCCTCTCAGCTGAAATTTCCACACACAAAAAAAGAAAAAAGCCTTAGTCAGGCATCAGCCTCTGATGGGAGACTTGGGCGCAAATTTGCCAAAGCCCTTTTGCAGGCTTTTACGATGGGAGGAATGAGGAAATCTTACCATAGACAAGCTACAGGGTTTTTTCCCCTGCCAGCTGCATGTTTGTCCTAGGGTTGCCATTAAAGACCTGACTTGCATGTCTGTGGATATATTGTGCTTCATTTAGGAGAAAGACTTGGGATTTTCCAGGAAAGGATTGGTTAAACCCCAAATATGTAAATGTTTCCACTCAATTCACAACTAAACTCTCCATTTACTTTGTAATATAGACTTCAAATATTATCTACCCTAAGCTCAGATTCCCCAGGCAGCTGTGAGAAACCAAAACTCCTGAACTCATTTTCATGGTAGCTGAGCACCCCAACATCTCCACTTTTCTTTGTGGCACTCTGCAGCTCCAGAGGGTTATTAACTAACTATCTATCAGCAAATGGTTGGCCTAACCTTTTCCACTGTCTCTTTTCTGGCAAATCCAGCTCAGACTATACCTGCAATATTTGAAATGAGTTACCAGTGAAAATGTCTTTCAAAGAGCTACATTGCTATTGGGGCAATCATATCATATACAATAGTTTCCCTCTGCTTCTCCCCTTTTTCTGCAAACATCTGCTGGATATTCAGCCAGCTGCATTTTTGGCAGCAGACTGTATGACTTGAAGCTATTCACTAAGAGCCTTAGCCAAGCCCTCAGAAGTCAGTACAAAGCCTTCCCTTGACTTTAGTGGAATTGTGCTCTCAAAGCACTTACATGCAGGGCACGAGTGAAACCAATATAATTAAACTTAGCAAATGTATCTGGGTCACT
Organism: Entomyzon cyanotis; assembly: GCA_024500445.1. Classification (NCBI taxonomy): domain Eukaryota; kingdom Metazoa; phylum Chordata; class Aves; order Passeriformes; family Meliphagidae; genus Entomyzon; species Entomyzon cyanotis. Next base: position 6,412,701 of record JAKEPQ010001007.1, on the reverse strand, counting down.
CTGGCAGACAAAGCTGTAATGTTGTTTTTTTTCTGATCAGTCTTTCATATCATCAGTTTTACACCATGCTGCTTAGTTTGAGGCATTTTTTCCAACTAAAATAATTCAGGAGTAAAGGGATTAACTATATCAAGCAATACTATTTTTGCATCTTTAATGTTTGGCTTGGCTTTCAATTATAATCCCCCTTTTTAAACAGGTTTAAAAATTTGTGACAAAACCCCATTCTAGGAATAACTGGAATCAGACCAAAGGACAGACAATTGATCCCCTGAAAAATTGAAATAGTTTTTTGAATAGGAGAAAAGAAAAATAGGCCTTTTGTGGTTTTAATGTACACTACCATCAGAGGCAAATTAAATTAAAAATGAAATTCTGAAAACATTGTTTTATAATAGCTAAAAGTGAGGGAAAGAGTGATAGATCTAAGGGGTAATTTTGGATCCCTGTCCTACAGGTAAGTGATTGATACTTCACTTGGAAAAGTACAGATTTAGTGAGTTTCATTAACACCTGGTATAGCTGAATGTGCCCTTTCTTATCCCAATTCTAAGGCATTCTTGCTGCTTGTGGATTAAACTGGAGCCAGACAACAATTCTAGTTTTCATTCCAAACTTCAGTTTGTGGATACAAGACTGCTTAAATTGCCTTTCTTTTTCATTAGGAACATTTGTGAAAAATGTACGTAAGAGGGGACAACAATCAGACAGGGAATGTGTGGGAAAAGAGAAAACACGCTAAGTTCCTGATTCTGGGGGGAAAAAAAGTAAACATATGGTAACCTTCTCTGCCTGAATTCAAGGGGATTTCTCTTGTGCTTAAAGTTAAATCTCTCTTTAAGCCTTTGCTGTATCATATTTTGCTTAGTTTCTTGGTGCCTGCTATTGGAGATAGGCAGGTAATGAGATTTTCCAAAGTGCCTTGGCATGTGAGACAACTAAGCATAGAAAAAAATTAGATTCAGCAGAGTACATCTCCTCTGACACTGGCCATCTGGATGCTGGATTTCCAGTTGTCATCGGTTTTCGACAGGACATTGCCAGGAGGACGCACGAAAAGAGGGCAACCAGGCTCCAAGCTTAAAGTTGCAAAAAGTGTTTTAATATCCTCCTAACAGAGTTGGAGGATAAATGCAGGCAAAAATAAACTTTTCATACAGTTTTGGTTCACTCCCCCCTCCCTCTTACAAACCTATAGTATTCACCCCCTTTCCTCCTTTACAGTCAACAAGCCGGGTGGTGGGGGGGCAGGGTGTGGGGTCTCTTTTCAGTCCACAGAGCAGATTCTCAAATTTACTCATCACCACAATTCTTCTACTACAAATACTCTTTATCTCTACTTATTTCTCTCTCTCTCCAGACAGTTTTTCTTTCTGCTCTCACCCCCACCCTCTTAGGAAGCAGTCTCTGCACTCACCCCCCCCCCCCTTTCCTCTTTCCAAACCAGCAACACAGACAGGGGGCAGGTTGAGGGGTCCTCTGGTCAGTCCAATCAGGAAAAGAGGTTCTCTACTTAGCCAGGGGTCCTTCCCACGAGATACAGTCCTTTGAGAACTTCTTTGGCGTGGGTCCAATCTCACGAGCAACATCCCGCCCGAAATTCTGCTGCAACATGAGTCTTTTTGTCCATAGGGTGCTGTGCAGACTCTCCCAAGCCCAGGCCAAGCTGCTTCCATGCCAGGAGCAAGGCCTTTCTCTCCTTTGCAAGGCCTTTGCAGTTTTAACTCTTCGATGAGACTCCCACTGGTTCACCATCTTTTCCAGGCATCCACCTGCTCCTCTGGCGTGGGCTGTGGGTGGATTTCTGCACTCCTGTGGACTCCATGGGCTGCAGGGGGACCTCCTGCCCCCCCCCATGGCCTTCACCACGGCTAGCAGAGGGTTTTCAGCTCCAGCACTGGGTGCCCCTCCTCCCCCACCTTCTTCACTGACCTTCGCATCTCCATGCTGTTCTCCCTCACATGTTTTCACCTCCACCTCTTCCTCCTCCAACTACAAAGAAGTGAAAGAAGTGCGTGCCTGCTTTGTTTTGAATTTTTCTTAAATATGTTTTCACAGAGGCGTAACTAGCACCTCCAATTGGCCCAAACTTGGCCGGCAGCATGTCCATCACCTTCAGAGCCATCAGAGATTGGCTCTGCTGGACTTGATGTAAAAACTTCCAGAACTTGCACTCAGGACACACAGGAGCCATCTTTGTGCCACACCCCACCCCTCAGACACCTCCCCAGGCCTACTACAACAGCTTCTGAGGGGTCCAAATTTCTCCTAGATGTTAAAAACACTTCACTGATGTTTTGGGCCAATCAAAACCACCACACCAGTCTAGCAGCTTAAGCCCTGTCTCTGCTTAATGCTGAGCAGAGGGAAGGTAGAGGGAGCAATTCATACCTAGGGGTAGGGGATGAATCACACAGCAAAACTCTCTCAAACCACTGAAGTTAGAGGACACCTAAGTGACTGATCCAGACTAGCTGTCTGGTTCCTGGAGCATAAAGAGAAATGGAAACTAATTAAATTAACATCTCCTAATTTCACAAGTAGTCTGCATATTGCTGCTCAGTCTTGCTATGTCTCTCTGTCACTAGTCTTGCTTTACATAGCAAGAAAGACTATGAATCGAATAATTATGTTCAATTTCCCATTATTGTCTATTTGTTTCTTTTCTCATAATTGTATTTTGTAGGAAACACAGTATTAGCAAAGTAAATGATCTTTTGATGTTTAGAAACTTGTCTTATAAACAGCTTTAGCTTCTATTTTTGCACTGCACACATAGATGCACCCACAGGCAATTCCCTTGAATTCTCATTCCTGTAAGCTCAGATATTGGCTCTATAAAATGTGTTTTTCAGGAAAAGATAATCATCCCACTTCAGCTCCAGTCTCTGTTTACATTTGAGATCTGACTCAGCAATCTGCCTATGTTGAGCAGATCATACCAATAAGTGAGTTACCTTTTTAATGTGCACTCTCCCCAGCCCTTTAAAAAATATAAATAGGAATATTTAGCAACTGTAGTTGACACAGTTCAATATGCAGTATTTCCACGGCATACTTTGGAGTTCTCTTCCAACAGATTGTATTAATTTTTAAGTACATTAAGACAAACTCTGTGTTTATTCATTATATGTTGCCATTTTCAATACTGAAATAAAGTGAAAAGATCTGAACAAGAGGGAACAAGTAAATTCAGTCTTTTTATTAGGTAGAAGCTCGATTTTCTTCTTTCTCTTCCCATTAGCCAAATGCAGATTGCATGGATGATATACCTCCAGACTTGGAAGCATCCATAGGAGGTGCACCAACCAACCAGATCACGGGAGCCAGCGACATAACCGTGAACGAGAGCTCGGTGGCCCTGGATCCCCCAGCCCGGGCCGTGGGAGTGCTACAAGTCATCCAAGATGTAGACTCCTTTCCCCAGGCTGGTGAGGGTAACTTCACAACAAGCAGTAAGTTCCAATTTCTGGCAGGATTTGCACTGAAGTAAAGGTCTAGGAACCCCAGCCACAAACCCATCTCTAGTGCGTGACCTTTGAGGGCTTTTCACTGGAACAATGGCCTTATTTTAAGCCCAGCAGGAGTCTCTTACTTACCAGCAGGTAAGTAAATTTAATTATCATGTGTTCTGCTGTCCTGGATTGATGGTCAGAGTTCCTGTACTTGAAAGCCTGAGCGGAGTGAAACAACACCGTCAATTTGTACAAAAACAAACAGAGAATTTTATATGTTTTCAGTGTCTTTAGTTTTCACATGTGTAAGGGGTACCATTTGAATGAATAATTCTCAAAATGTCTGCGTGTCTCTCTGTTCCTTAAAATTATGTTCTCTGTTGAAAATCTGCTTCTGACAGTTTAAAAGGAATGTTGTCAGCTTTTTTGAGTGAGGACTGTGCTAGTCTAAAATTCTCATTTTTAGGTAAAATAGCAGATCAGTAGAAAACACCTATCTGTTTGATACCAGGTGGTGTATTAACAATACTATTATAGAAAATCATCAGATATTCTTGAAGGGAGGTAGAAGAATGTGATAAAATATGGGTTTGTTTATGGAGTTCTGGAAAAAAATTGTAGGTTCTGGAAAAAATATACATTTTCAGTTATTTCTTGATACTGCTATGGGCCTGGGCATGAAAAAGAAAAGTAATAATATGATGTGTAAAAGGTAGGAGAGACATGATGGAACTAGGCTGAAATGATTTTACATTACTCTTCTTACTCTGTGGAGAGACTTGATAATCCCATTTTCCCTCATATTGTAGCCAGTGTCATGGCAGTGAAAATAACTTCTGGAAATGCTGAACTTGTGACCTTAGGTACAGGTGACCCAGAAACAGATTTCTATGTTCTGTTTTGTGGGCTAGGTTCTTGTTTCAGGTTTGGTCCTTTTGCGGTCTGAGTCCTAGGTCCAGTGAAGGGTGAGCAGCCAGGTTCTAATCCCAGCCATTTTCCATGGCCAGCCTGTCAGATGGGGGCATTCAGCTTTCTCAAGTCTCCTTGAGTGCTGGCAAGAGCTGTTTGGAGCAAGATGGGATTTTGTTCCTTCCAGTAATTGTTTATAAATGCATTTGAGACTGATTTAAAACACAAAGGAAGGATGGTACCACAGTGTAATAAAGACTGGGCTAAAGCTGGTCTCTGCTATGCCCTTTAGCACTCCAGAAGTGAGTGGCTCCTCTCACGGATAGTGGTCCTTGTCCTGCAGTTCTCTGCAAGATCCACACTGCTAAGGTTGGGAAGGAGGGTTGTGGGATGCCCTCACACACACAGCTGCATGGCACATGCTGGGAAAAGCCAGCAGCCTGGTCCAAAGCCCAGCATGAGGGGCAATCTCTGCTTTTCATCCAAGGATCTTGTCAAGCTGAGAAGCAGCTCGTCTGGTTTCTCAACGGTTTTAACAATGGTGTTGAAGCTTCCAGGGAACACAAGAGCTCAGTAATTCTCCAGGCACTCTTCCCTCCAGATTTGTTTCAAGAGTCTGCAGAAGGAACAAACACGTTTTTAATTCATTTTCCAAGTTGCCAGCTAAGTTAAGTAAGTGGGTGAAAAGCTTGCTCAGAGCCAGCGGAATACTGCAAGGCCTACAGAGATGCTTGATTTTGCCTTGGTACCCTTCGTTTTCCCCCTCACCCTCCATTTTTCCCCTTACCTTTGATAATATTGGACAATAGACCTGAAAACTGGACAATTCTGAGGGCTGACAGCAGAGCCCAGGGACAAGGAACTCGCACCAAGGCCAAGCATACAGACAGCAAACTGCAGAGCATCAGGAGATGTCCATCACCTGAAGATATTGGCCATGCCTAGGGAAGGACTGTGAAAAGGGCTTTTCCCTGGTTATGTGAGAAAGAGCAGGAGAAGAGCACAGGGCAAGAAAACTGGCAGATGGCCCAAGCTCTGTGAAGGTTGTGAACCTCACACTGTCAGAATGGTGGCTGGGGAAGCAGGCTTTTCCCATTGTTTTGTGAGGAAAAAGTCCTGTGGGAAGCTCAAAGCACCTTGGGACCTTCCAAATGCAGATATATACCCTCCTACGCTGTGGCTGTCACACAGTCACTCAGAGAAATCTGGTTTAATGCTTGGTTAGCTGCTGTCACTCATTCATCATTGATGTATAGACATTAATCTTCATCTGGATTTCTCATCTAAAGGACAATGCAATACTTGAATATTTGTCACTGATGGATGTGCAAGTTTCCCTGCTGTCATCACCACATCTAGGGTGGTGCATTTTGCAGTAGTTCCCAGAAAAGTCACTTAGTCCCTTTTTGCAGCAGAGCTGCAGCAAAGAAGAGGTCTTTGGTTGGGAGTTAGGGGCTGAGTTCCAGCAGTCATGGGAATTTGACTCTCTAGTTGTCTCATGAATTTGGAGGGTTCAAGCACTCTGGAAGGCAGAACTTGGCATTGTAGGCAACCTGAACTCTTAAGCCAGTGAAAGGGGAGCATCCAGGACCATATATGTGGTATGTTCATACCAGTTGTGGTGTGAATCCAAATGCTAACTGAATCAGAGGGCAACTGTAGGCTAAATAACTGGGTCATTGCTGTTAGAGGAGATGGAACTTTATAGGCATTGTGTGTGTTTATTGTATTTCTCATGTGCAGAATGCTCAGTTACACAACTGCAGAGCTTGCTGAGCGTGCCCTTTCTGTGAACTAGCCTGCCTGGGAATTTGTAAGTGATGATGCTGATTGCTCCTAGGAATCTTTGCTGAAGTTGCTAGGCTCTGGCCTCTTTATGTAGCATTAGTGACGGGAGCCTACTCCAAGGCTGAATCTGCACTACAAGTTTTTCTTCCCCCTGTTATTGAATCTGTGCAGACTCCAAGACTCCAGTGCAGCCTTGAGGTGGCCCCCTGCACCTGGCACCACAAGTCCTTGCATCCTTCCTTGTTCCTGGCAGAGTTCAGTGGTCCAGGAGGTAAAGGATTTGCCACCATCTTTCCACCCACTTCTGTAACACTTTTCACTTCATTGTTGTTACATTCTTTTTTGTCTGTTAATTAATCATTCTGGTATTGTTGTCTTAGTTTGGGTTTAATTTCCCTTTGTGTGTTTCCAGTGATTATTCAGAGCCAAAAGAGCTCCCACACTGTGTCTGGAGGGAGGGTATTACCAGAATACTGTTCACATTGGGTGAAATTCTGTATCTATGGTGGCAAAGCTTCTGCCTACTTCAGTGGGGCCAGATTTTATTTTCTGGAACACTGTCAGAGCTTTTCTTCTTATTTCTGTGGTATGCTTAGCAGACATCTCCCCTTCTCTACCTCCCTTTTGCTCCCCATGCTCCTGATATCTGTAGGACCCTGGGAAATGTAGTGTACGATGAACATCTGGATGGGACTAATCCCTAGGGTTCCTTGCCAAATCAAGAATCTCCTGTTAAGTAGCACTGAGCACGTAAAAATGGACCAGCAGTTTCTCTCAGCTGCCTTTAACCAAGATCCAAGGCCTCATCAAGTCCTTTGGATGTATCCACAGCCCAAAGTCTGTTCGGTGTTTACTCTTAGTGACTGTTTGCTCTCTGTGGTAGGACTTTGTGTAGGATCCTGGGATAGCAGCTTGTAATATATTTCTGTATCCAGTTGCAGAAAAGATATTGATGGAAAAAAAGAAAAACTGGAGTTTGGGAAAAAAGGGAGAGTGAAAGGGGGAAAATTTTGTGAAACACATAGTTCATCTCAGCTGAGTTTACTGCTCTGACTTTTCAGCTCTCCAGAGCATATGAAAGAAGACAGCCTAAGGATCTTATCCACAATAATGCATCATAGCAATCTATGTTGCCTAATTTTTAGTAATGAGTTATGCAAAATGCTAACAGTTTTGGAAATCTCAGTGCAGGTGGTATTTCCTGATCTACACATGATAGCAATGTGAGTTGGACTTGGCTAAGATCCGAACTTTGAGGAGCTCTGAGCTACACCAGGTTTGAAGGGTGGATTTGGGATTTAAGGAGGACATTGCAACATTCTTTGGGTCAGGCTCATCTGGGATTGAATGATATGGCTAAAAAGGTAGTTTTCTGGGAAAGTAGCATCTAGATATTATAAAGATGTGGTGATACTGGCAGGTGAAAAGTAGTTATTAATTTCTTATTCTTTTATAGCATTCATGGTCATTTATCTCCCTTAAGCACTTGCTAATTTCTGCAGTAAATGATGTGCACTGTCTTTTCCATTTCTTCATAAATACTTCCAGTTTTTCAGTTTAGACAAGCTTTTATATTTCATTCAGTGGGATGTCTCATCCCACTGCAAAAGCCTCAGAAATCCCACTAGCACTATCTTTGTAGTTGGAGGAAGATCCATAAATAATTGTACTGCACACATGGGCAGGACTTTCACTGTGGAAAAACCACAAACTTTCCCTCAAGGTGTCATATCATCTGCAAAGTCCACAGAGTTCGGCACAGTGTACAACAGTGTGGGCAGCCTAGAGAATACCATTAGTTCCTTGTCTGCCTCTCATTTTGTTCTTTCCATAAAACCCTGCCAACATACAGCTCATCGTGACTGTTAGGACCCTTTCAAATGTCTCTGATAGCTCTTCATTAAATCTATTAATATAACTTTTCAAGTAATTATTTTGATCTGTGTATGTCTAAAATCTCTTTTTGAAGAATAGTCAGCCTTTGGAAGTGTATGAAAGTGCATGATAAGATTCTGATCCACTGTTGTCTTGTAACCACTTGACTGTTCGTCTTTGCTATTAATAGTGGGAGGTTTTAGGCAGAATGTAAAGGAGGAGGAAAAGGTGGAAAAACTCCCTAGATATGTGTTAATACAGAAAATTATTAACACTTGCATTAGTAAGTCCTAACACTGTCCCAGAGAGAGAATGCTGATGGGACCTATGTAAAGACTGAGGAGATTGGGTCCCATGTGCCTGGCATGTGATATAAGTCCTGGTAGCTCTGTTAAAATCTTGTGTGGATATTGCACTAAATAGTTGTCATGGACTGAAACTTCCAATGAGCTGAGTTCCTAGATTTGTTTTGGGACTAACACTGGCACCAGCATAGCATTGGTGGTTTGAAAGAGTCACCAAGTGAAATGTAGCTGGCACTAAAAATGTGCCCTGGATTATTGCATACACCTATGAGACTCCTGCCAGACTCTGAATGGACAGTGAAGCTTTTCTGTTATAAAACTGCTCCTCCTTTCCATATGTTGAGATGTGAAATACAGAGTGTTTCTGCACAGCAAAATGCAAAAAAGAGTGTACAAACTGCTGTGAATCAAGGAGGAAATTTAAATTATAATTTGTTTGTTTGTTTTCTGTTTCACATCTTCTGTATCTATTGACCCTGTGTACAGAGCAAGGATGAAGCCGTCAGATCATGAATGTCCCTTGTCCCCACTGAGCTGTGATATGGCTCAGTCAGAGAGCACAGTAAGCACACACAGCAGTCTGGCCTAACCTAGGGTGCCGAAAAGGCTGCAGATGCCAAGAAAGTTGGTTAATAATTGAGTCTAGGAAGATATTTAGAAGAAAGTGCTCACCTTCAGTAGTGGAAGCTCCATTTATAAGTCTGTCTGTACATCTGAAGTCTGTGAAGTCCCTAGCTTGCCTCTCTCTGTCCCAAATCACATTCCTGCCTCCATGTTGCTTTTATGTTGTGCAGCTGCCTTGGGAGTCCAGTCCAGAAGCCAAGCAATTTCTTTCTGGTGGTTTTGTTTCATTTGGATCAGTTCCCTGATCCAGAAGTTGTTGTGCCAGTACAAGAGAAAGAAAGAAATGTGGAGCACAAGAGAAGAGAGGGACATAGAAAACAGCTTTCACAGCACGATTCCCAAAAGCAAGCACACTGTCTCCAGCACAGCTGGACCCTGCGCTGCTGTCTGTTTTGCTCAGAAATCAGAATAAAGAACTAGGCAAAGGAAGGATGAAATTTCAAATCTCATTTGAATGCTCACATCTGAGTATATAAGCATTTTACTAGTGTTCAGGGAATGCAAGAGATACAAGGGATTTACTGTCTGTGATGGTGAAACTAAGGAAGGAAATGTGCCCCTCTAAAAACCATGGGTGTTTGGTTTGCTTGGGCAGGTTTTGGTAGCAGGGTAGCTACCAGCGGTGGCTTCTGTGAGAAGTTGCGAGAGGCTTTCCCTGTGTCCAGTGGAGCCAGTGCCAGCCAGCTTCAGGATGCTGGAGCAGCCTGTTCCTTAAGGACTGCACCCTGTGGATGGACCCATGCTGGAGCAGCTAGTGAAGAGCTGTGCCTATGGAAAGGGCTCACCTAGGAAAAGTTTGGAGGCCTGTTTCCCATTGGAGCAGCCCCATGTTGGAGCAGTGGAAGAGTTTGAGAAGTCCTCCCCCTGACAAGGAAGGAGCGACAGAGGAAACGTGATGAACTGACCACAACCCCCACTCCTCTATGCTGCTAGGGGGGAAATGGGAGACTTTGGGAGCAAAGTTAAGCCCAGAAAGGGTGGAGAGACAGTGTTCTTGAGATTTATTTCTCCTTACTCTACTCTGATTTGATTAGTAATTAATTAATTATTTTTCCCCCAAGTCAAGTCCCTTTTGCACATGATGGTAATTGGTGAGTGATCTCTCCGTGTCCTTAGCTCAACCCACTTGCCTTTTGTTGTATTTTTTCTGTCCTGTCCAGTGAGGAGGTGAGGATAGAGTGACTTTGGTGGGCTTCTGGTGTCCAGTCATGGTCCACCTGCCACAACGTGTTGGCATGGAAGTGTGTCCTTGGATGTGTCATTCCCAATTGCTCTGAATGTGAATTGCATGTGTGCAGGGGAAAAGGGAGGTCTGAGGTCTGGCACCAGTGGTAACATAGCTTCTATCTTTCTCTATATTGCACTGTCCAAAGCAGATAGCTGGATAAAACACTGAACAAAAAAGCTTTTAAAGCAAATGTGACACTGTAAAGTAAAATACAAATCTGAACTGCAGAGAGACCACATGACTTCATACTAGCTGATCTCTTTGAATTATACTTCACAATGAAAGCCTTGCCTTGCAAGAGATGTTCGGTATCTTGCATACAACTAACTTGATTATTTAGGAGTCATGTTCACATCTGTGTTGTCTCTGGAGTTTTTATTCTCATCAGTTTTTACTCAAAAGCCTCCACAGAAATAATCAGAAAGTGCTGTTTAACATACAATGTGCTACTGTGATTCTGAATCATTTTCTTACCAATTCAACAACAAAACCAAGTGGGAGACACAAGGATCCAGCTTGGGTGAGCACCTGAAAATAAGGATTAAGAAGTACAGCAGAGCAGTGGTTCTGCAGTAAGGCAGGCAGAGGAAGGGGAGGATCCCAGGGTCAGTGCCTCTGGTTGCTACTTTCATTTCAGATAGGCAAGGCAAAAGCAGTCCTCAGCTGTACTGTGCAGACCCCAGAGACCCCCAGCAGGGTCAGGCTCAATCAGTGCATACACAGACAGTAGCAGATGGACACACTCCAGAAACCTGACAGGTAAGAGCAGATCACACCAAGCAAACAGGTCCTGTAAATTTAATGGGGAAAGAAAGACAATGAAAAGGCAGCTGTGCCTCTGGGAGAGTAACAAAAAGAGGTGAGGTGCAGGAGGCACTCAGAAAGTATTGGCATTTCTGCAGCAGTCACTCTTAATTCTGCTTGCATGTATTTTGTTCTGGCTGCATTGCTTCATAATGAGTGTGCATTTGCCTTAGTGCTCCATAGTGAAGGTAACTCAAATGAAAGAAGTCAGGCAAGAGCTCTGCTGATAAAATATTTCCAGTCATTGGTATATAATGTTTTTCTCCTTATTCATCCAGGCTATGTGCCTGTGAAAGTGCAAGAGAATCATTTGCACAAGGAAGCTGTCTGGCTTCTCACAAGAATTTAAAGGATCGTGTACATTCTTACACCAGTACTTCTTGTGTTGTAACCAGCTGTTCTGCTTTCTCAAGAAACATGAGAGAGTTGCATTTAGAAGAGAATAAGGCAAAGGCAGGGGTGTTTTTTTTGTACGGTAGAAAAAACATCTCTTGCAGGAGATGTTTGGCCTGCAAGAAGCATCCAGAACTGCTCTGCTCTAAGTTTTCTCCAGACTTCTGTAGGGGCAACAGCTCAAACTTTCACATACAGTCCCTAAGGCTCAATGATTTCAGCCTTAAAGAAAATCAGTGGTATTTGCTCATAAAATACTAGTGAAGTCCTACTCATTCTTTCATCACTTATCTCCAACTCCTGCAGAAATTTGGGTGCCTCAGGGATCCTCTGGGGTTGCCACAGTAACCAGGTCATTTCACCTAGAAGTGAGAGTTCTCACTAAATCCTTCATACCCAGACCTTCCCTTGTTCCGAATGTGGGCAGTTTTAAGTGAAGATAGGGCCTGAAGCTGATGCTTTGAGACTGATAGGCCAAATGGAGAAACTGGCTTATGAGTTTCCATTTGTAGAAAATGGGAATGATCAGAAGAGAAGGAGCTAACAGATCAAGCCCAATATCCAAGAGGAAATACCCAATTTCTGGCACACGTGTTAGAGGATTTTCTCCTGCCTGAGAGCCTGGGGCCGGGAGAGGTGCGTGAACCCTCATATTTTGGGATGCTGAAAATAGGACTCACGTGAATATATACCTGCACAGCTAGATGAATATATTCTTGCACAGCTAGATGCCATCTTTGCCACTCCAGTGGCAAGGTTGATATATGGGGAATATACTGGGGAATATAGTCAGGCTGAATTCAGCACAGTGTGCAGTAGCGTCAGAGTTGCATTAATGAATGTCCACCCAAATTGGCTTTTTATTGTCATTGTCTTTTGCAAGTGCCAATACATTTGACTTTTCATATATCTGTTCTTCTCACATGTCTGTGGCATTCACAGAGTAGGCAAGAGCATATCCTCCATTGTGTGGCAATAATTAAGCCTTTTATTAATGCGCACAATGCGCAACACGATTTGCCTGGAGATCTCTGTGAATTTTTGCTCTATTTGCACTCTCTAGGTAGCATAGTGCTATAAGACAATGAAAAAACATACCCCTACAGGAAAAGTGCATATAAAATATATAGAATAAAGGTGCCTCTGGCAAAGTCAGAATATGAAAATCACTTAGCTGAAGTAGCTTTATTAAATTTATTAAATAGTAGCATCTTAGCATGGGGGAAAAAAAAATCACACAAATGGGGTTTAAAATCTGCCAGCTCCTCGACAGGTAATTAAATAACAGTTTTCAGCTACTAAGGTTTCCTTGGGAGACAGCCACCAAATGTGGTGTGTCACGTATGCATGAGAAACCTGGCTTCAGATTTTGCCCCTGAGTGCACAGGGTATTGAATTCAGCTGAGGTGTTGGTAAACTTCATTACTTCTCTGTAATTGCATTTTGAAAAGGTAGTGGCACCAGCAAATCGGCTTTCTGCACATGGACAACTGTCAGTCTGTAAGACCTAGATACTCTTAAAGTAGGAAATTTTAGAAAAATTACTCTCTGCCAACCTCCTCTGGGAGAGGGAACGTGCTCCCAGCTGAGGAGAAACCTACAGCCTAAAAGTGCACTTCCTAGGAAACAGTTTTGGAGTAAAGCTTTGGTAGAAAAATTATGGTTTTAGTTGTTAAACTACTGGAATGGCTGCATATTCTACAGGGCAGAAACAATTACATTTGTTTGCAGTAGTTAATTCCTTCTGTCTCTTTTTTTCCCCCTGAATTAATCCTTCAATTTTTGCTTGATTGTGACTGAAAGATGCAAGTCCACCTCCCTTGTAAAAGCTGAAAATTTACTGTAAATTATATTCAGCTTCTAAAAGCCCTTTGCCCAGACTAGATACATAATACAACAGTATTTTAATATTTTGTTTTCTAAAGGCTTCTGAGCTCTAAGTGTTGTTCTGGAAGTGCCTTGGAACATTCTGGAAGCTACCTCTTTTCAAACAGAGGAGTGGAAAGTGAAAAACTTGAATAAAAAAGGAATGGCAAAAGGGGTTAAAACTGAGCTTAATGTCTAAGAGTTTTGATTATAACTTTACAGTAGTGTACCCAAGGGAAATAACAATGACCAGTGCAAAGGCATTTGCATTTTTTGAAGTTATGTGGTTGTTTTCCAGGCTTTTAGAGCAGTTTTGTTGCTTTTGTTTTTCTAGGGAGGTCTCAGTATATAGGGTAATAACTCTTTCTTCTGCCTCTCTGAGAAGTGTGAATGCTCGGAACAAAAGAAGGTGGAACAGGAGTGTATATTAATTCAAAAAATTGAAACAGAGGCAAAAAGTTTTCATGCAGAGAAACAGTGTTTTAAAATTATTCTGTTCCAATTTGAATTTCACATGTAGAACGTTAGGGAGGTTTTGATGCTAGTGGTGGTGTCCAAGTGACCTAATGAACATATTTTCCAGTGAAATTCCAGGTGCAATTTGTTGAAACTTAAATTGACCTTTCCCATCCACTGCTCTGAGAAGAAACTCTGAAAATGGATGTCTTGGGTTTGGCCTTTCTCATGTGCTCATGAGCGTTTCAGCAAGAGTCCCTGATAAAAGCTGTGGTTTGGAGGGGATTTTCTGATGTCAGAAGTTGTTCAGTTGAAACTAGATTGTGACTGGAGGCTTATTTGAAAGGAAATGCTAAGTGGCCCTAGATTTATATAGCCTAAAACCAATTTCTGTTGCTGTCCCTGCAGGATTTCCTGCCAGCCAGACCCAGACCCCCAAGGGCACTTGGCAAGGGAGAAATTATCCTCAGATGCCCTTTAGACCCTTTAGTGGCCTCTAGGTGAGACTGACTTCCCTCTTCAGTGTTAATTTCACTGCTTTTTGTCCTGGTTGCCCCTCTCTGGATTTTGTCACACCCAGCATTTTGCAATCCAGTAAATGGAACTCACTTTTTTGTTGTGTTACTTGTGTGAACCACAAGCAAGGAAGCAAAAGGAGGTAGGTAAATGAGGAGGGAGCATGTGTGCACTCTTGCTTTAGGCTGGAGAGACAAAACTCTTGGTTTCAAATCTCACGTCAAGAAAAACAGTGTACGTTCTTTTTCATAAGGGCTCCTTTTGGACAGAAAGGGAGACAGGAAGGAAGGAGACTCAAATTAATTTAAATTCTTTAAATCAAAATTTTCAATTTGGTTTCAGTTGTTGTAAAGGCTGATTTTTTTTTTCTTCCTTACATAAAGCCATTTTCATAAATGTATTTTCAGACAAGATTTGAATGTAGCAGGCCTGGCCTGGCACATCAGATTTATTTTTAGTGGGGAAAATAAAAAGTTGAACTATTGCAGGATTGTCAAAGGAATGTTCCAATTAAAAGGACATTGGCATCAACTGATTTAAATTTTCCAAAATGAACATATGAGATAAACAGTTGACCTCTTCCTTTATGAGAGCTTTTCTTGATTGTTGTTCTATGCTCATGCATTCTCTGTGAGTGTGCATTAATGTACACGAGCTTGTTACAATTTTATCTGTGCACTAGGCCCTGCCACAAGGCACAAGTAAGATTTTGGATGTTTCTGTTCCAAACAAACAGTCGTTCTGTACATGTCCAAGTCATATTTGAATCTTCATTTCATGTGCTAGTGATAGTGTTTAAATGTGCTCATTTTTCTTTCCTGTGGAATGCTTCTCATTAGAAAAAAATATTGCTTAATCCTCTAAGTAAACTGTGGAAGCAACTTAAAGAAGATGTAAAGGGCAGTAAAGAGGTTTACTTTTCCAAAAGTAAAGGTGTTGATATAACCTCTGGGTTTGGGGTTTTTTTATTATTTCTAAACTAATGAAAAGAGATGTGTTTCTCTTAAAAAAAAAATATGTGAACTAATTAAACCAGGGGTTTTTGCATAAGTTTTCAGGAAGTCCTGGTGGAGATGTTTCTCCTGGAAACTATGGTCTGCTTCAGACTGCAGAAATCTGCTTTACTTTTCCGGCTAGTTTTCAGTCACAGTTATATGAAATTTATAAATTCCACCAGCTGACCATGACATCTCCTACCTGCCAACCCATAAATGTCGGCAGGAGTCTGAGTCATTCTGCACCCTCTGCACAAGGCAGACCCACAGACCTAATGGCACACAAAGACCTTCCCAGTACCCAGACTATCCAAATAGTACCCAGACTATCCAAATAGTGAGAAGTTACAAACTTTTAGGTATAGAAGTTCACATTCTGCTCTTGGGGGTCTTGGTCAGATTCGCTTCTCAGTCAGAGAACAACAGGCCACGACTGTAGGTACATTACTGATAGTGAAACTATTGAGTAGGCTGCAGGGAAGATCAGAGCTGGGATAAAGCTGTTCAAAAGCTGCATAATTACACTGGAATATAAAATGTGTTGCCAGATTTGATAGGCTAGTGAGGTTTAAGAGAAAGGAGAATTTGCAGCTGAACTCAACTGTCACTGTAGGATGTTAAAAAAAATAAAATTGAATCTCTGTGGTTTGGTGTTGCATGAAGGGCTCTTTTGAAAACCAGGTATTGTGGCTTTTAGCTGCCACCCATCTGTGGCTCTGCGCTGGCACAGAGATGAATGAAGTAGCTGGGGAGCTGGTGCAGTGAATGATGCTAATTGCTAGCAAATCTGAAAGGGATTGTGTCATGCAGCCGTGACAATTGTGGAGAGGAGACTCAACTATCCAGGGCATCCCTTCCAGAGCAGGTTTCCTACAGCTTCCACTCTAAGTACAGAATAATACTCCCTGTGTTAAAGATACTGTTTCACTGAAGCTGTTCTGAAGCCTGATTTCTGCACTTGTCTGCCCTTTTTCCTGCTGTTGTTTTAAAACGTCTCACTCCAGAGAAGATGAAAAATTGGAGAATAGTGAAGTATTTGAGGTTAATTATTTCAAATGAGACATTTTTGATAGCTCCAGAAGTTGGTAGTAACTCATCTTAAGTGTTTTTCAGTGGTCAGTGAAGGTCAGGGCTGTCCTTTCTGTGTGTGTATGAGAGAGGATCAGATACAAGTACCTACCAAGAGTGTATCTGAACAGGGGGTACTAGATATTAAGTATACACTGTTTTCAGTTAGGATTAGAACTTCCTTCTGTAAGGATTCTGGATGAATGATTCTGTGAAAGGATGAATGATTCTGTGATAAGGATTCTGTGAAACTGGATGTTCAAGAAAGCTTCCTTGCAGAATTTTTCATTTAGGGGCTTCAAAAGAGGAAGTGTATGGATACTGTAAGAAGCCCATGAGGAGGAGATTTAAATCAGCAGAATGTGTTACTTTGTAAGCACCTAGAATTTATTTTAAAAAACCACTGTAATTCTAATGAAATTAAGGGGTGACACTTCAGGTTGTCACATTATTTTGCTTCATTACTAACAGACATATAAACAGCAAAGATGGTTTCTTCTGTATGGAAAACTTCTAATGAAATTAAGGGGTGACACTTCAGGTTGTCACATTATTTTGCTTCATTACTAACAGACATATAAACAGCACAGATGGTTTCTTCTGTATGGAAAACTGGCTGTTCTTACTTAATTTATCATTCTATAATCTGTTTGCCTATGTGACCATCTTGGAAGAGAAGAAATAGTAAAGTCGTAGGGTATGGCTGTAGTGATCTGTTCAGGTTATTATTTGTTTCAGTATATGCTTCAGCTCTGTCTGCAGAATACTGTGCTATTGCTGATGCCACACCATCAAGGAAGACTACATCTACAACCTGATGGAGTTTGGGAGACTTAAAAGCATGTTCTGTGCTTTTAAACTGGGGTTTTTTTAGAGAGTCACTGAGAAATTGCTGAGGCTCTGTGATTTTTGTGTTGTTTTTTTTTCTGTTGGTACAAACTGGTCTACAACTGAATTGCACTTAACTCAATCTTTATCTCTTGAGCTACAGTAAGTAGGTAAGCCATGTCCTGTGACAAAATATATAATTAAGCTGTCCAAATCACGTTAGACAGTCCTGTAAAGTTCAAGAACATATTTTCTCTGAGTTGTTGTGCCATTTCTGTCAAGTGTTCTCCATTTCTATGGACTTGGAAGAATTGATATTTAGCCTAAGTGGTGTACTTTAGTCCAATGTCCCCCGGTTTTTTGGGGACATGTACCTGGCAGTCCTGTGAGCCTGTGGCAGGAGATTAGAAATGGTCACATTCTGCAAGTCCACATGTGTGAGCTGGTGGGAGTGGCACTGATTTTACTGTGAGGTGTCAGAGGGTAAAAAAAAAAGTGACATCCAGCATTATGGTGTCTGCACATGTCTTTTGTTTGTGGGCAGCCCTTGGGTAGCATGGAGGATGCTGAAGGGTGTGTGGATGGATGACCATAGAATGCTGTCCTGATCTGCCCTGCTTCAGGCACTGGAGCTGCTGCTGCAACAGAGTCAAGCCCATTCTCAGGCCTGTTGTTTCCTTATACTGAACAAAAAGGAAGGCTGCTCTTCCCTTAAAGGAAAAGCTAAACTTCAAAGTTGGTAACTGTTAAAAGTTGTATTTTGCTAGTGACAGCAGTAAAAATTACTTACCCAGTAGGCAGGTTCTTCCACCACCTCTCTGGGGTTTTTCTCTTTTGGCTTCATGACTCTATTTATTATACATTATTATATATTATTAAAAATACTGTGTATTTTTTTTTTAATTTAATGAGAAGACATCCCTGGGTGAAATTTTTAACATGGACATTTCTAATGGAATTGAATTTCAGCCAACAATGACTGTCCCCAGTATGCATGATGAGGAAGGAATTCCTACCCACATGCACAAAGTTAAAGCCCACAAAGTTCTGGGCTGACAACCTGCCCCTTTGTCCTGGAAATCCTCTGAGCATCTCAGGTGGAGCCTGGTGTTAGCAGCATTGGATAGGAAGGCATGATCATGTATGAGAGAGGCGAGTGAAGATATACACACATTTCATTCAAGTAATTCCACCACTGTTGAGCTCTTCAGCCACCTCCTTGTGCATTTGCTCATTAAATCCTTCCATATATGCACAGGTATTTTTGTGATGCCTTTGCTCAAGGATGTTTGGTGTAACTGCTCTTGAGAGTTTAGTATCTGATTCCTCAGTACTGTGCTTTGCTGGTGACCTGGGGCTTTCAAGAGCTTATGTAGTAGAAGGTATTTAAAGAGACAGATTGGAAAATCATGCACAAGGTGCCATGACAGACCGTCAGGCAGACTTAGGTGACCTTTTCCAACCCCTTCATTCAAAATTAACAGGAGCTGTCTTTGATGCAAGCTGTTGTTCTCTGTTATAGCTGTGTGCATACTTGTAATTGAGGAGGCAGTTCATAGTGATTAGGCAGAAATATGGGGGATTTTGTTTGTCACAGAAATCTTATGTTTTACATCAAGTTCTCAGAATTAATTGCCCCTGCGTGGATTTTCACTGTGTAGCAGCCACCTTGTTCATGGCCTGAAGTGGGAGTGAGAAGTCTCTAACATCCTATAAAAAGCTGCAGGTCCTCTTCCATGTCCTAGTCTCTTTCTGTGCCTATGGTAGGTTGCTCTTCCAAGAAGCAATCACTATTTTGAATTTCCCTGCAGTGCTGAGGAGGAGAAATCTCAGCTGGTTTTGTGCAGCTGCTTTCTGCCATGGAGTCTCCCAAGGAGAGGTTACAGCTCTACAGCATGATTAGACCAGAGAAAAAGGTTTTGGAAACCACCACCTTACATTGAGTCTTCTGGTTTAATATTGTGTCCAGCTTGGGAGCATTGTGATACCTCTGCAGCATGATTTCTCTGTGGGATTTGTGTGGTGTTGGCCAGTTAATCTCTAAATTACCCCTTCAAAGGATGTTCTTCCAGGTGTTCCTTAGAAATGCAAGAACTGAAATTTCTCTCACTCTTACACTCTTGCTCATTCAATCCATTATCTGAGAGGCTGTGATTTCGTCTCCTTTCAGGCTTGCTAGAAGCAGAGCACACTGCTGACACAGGTTTTTAAAATATAGGTAAGAAAGTTCAGTCACAATAGCAGTCTCCAGGGTAGCCCATGGAAGCTGAGATGCATGGGACTAAGTTGTGGGATTAGATTTATTGGATGTAAAAGTCGCTTTATTCTGCCAGCCTGCCAATAGTCCATGTGTTGTATAACATGTGCTAGTACACACAGCATTTAGCTCTGCTTTTGTCTCACACCTGCTGTCCCTTCAGAGTCTTGAATGGCTGCCAGGATGACTAAAGGTTTTGGTTCACTGCTGAAAGGGTGTTTGTCTCTCCATGTCTCATCTTGGCTACTGGGATAATCCTTGCAACATCCCTTACACACCATTAACATGACAAAGCATGATTTTTCTGTAACTTTATCACTTCATTGCTCATTGTTTTGCAATAACACCAAAGAGCCCTGGTCATTCAGCAGCTACTAAGAAAACCTAAGTAAAAAGTAGTCTCCATACCACACCTGATGTTTTAGATGTATAACAGCATGGTTACTGCAGGGACAGCTTGCAGATGTTGAACGCAATAGTACATTACCAAAGGTAGCTAAGGTACTTGAGAATCAAAACTGTCATGTACTTCTTTTTTAATCTTTTTCCTTCTTGTGGGAGATATAATTTTCTGATTTTCAATTAAGTACATGAATAATTTTGCATGTTCTAAATAGTAATAATTTATGCCAGTTGGTACTTTGGATTAAATATCTCACATTTATTTATGAAACATCCTGTGGGATCAGAAGAACATGCTGCCCTGACCAGAGGTGCACCTAGTACAGTATTTGGGCACTGAAGATGACCAGTGGTGAACAGTAAAGAAGGGTGTGCAGCAGCATCCCACTGTCCCTCTCTCCTTCTAGACAGTAGGAAGGCCTCTAGGGAGAAAGGAAAAACACTTTTGCAAAGGTTTATGAGCCTGGATGTCCTGTTGTGAAAGAAGTAGAGTGATTCTTGTCTGCCAGTGAAACAAGAGGACAGTGACTGAGGGACAGGGGTCAAGAGGAATGGGGTCAAGAGTGAAACAAGAGGACAGGGACTGAGGAATGGGGTCAAAGATGGAATAAAACACTTTGTAGTGAATAAGATCTAATAGGTGGCATCCCTGCCTATGGCATGGGGTTGGATCTAGATGATCTATAAGGTCCCTTCCAACCCAAGCCTCTCTATGATTCTGTGAAGACCAGATGTGCAGATAAACTGTGAAGGAACTTGAATATGGGGATGAGCTGATCCAAGAGCATAGAGGTCAGTGCAAGAGACAGTGCCATGACTCCACTGACTGTTTGGGTAATCTCTGTGACCAAATTTTGGCTGAGTTTCCAGTGGGAAAGAGGAAAGACTAGTCATGTAAAGAGAAAATTATGTAGCAGTATCTAGGCTACAGAAGAAATTTCCCTGCTGGTCCCAGGGCAGGAATATGATGAGCATGACCCATAAGAGTAAAGACAAAGAGGAAATTTTACCAAAAGCAAAAATACTAGGTTTTCTTTTATCATACCTGGCAGGGGCATGTTTGCTGTATCATAGAGAGGGTTGGAAGCTCCCCACCAAGACAGCTGATCAAGAGTTCTCAAAATGTCAGCCAGTCTCTCACAGAGAGGAGACTGATCTCCAGAGTGTTGACTCCTATAATAATGTTAATACATGCTGTGAATTTCAAAGGCTGAGTGTTCTGATTTCTGGGTAAAATACCAAGGATTTAATATATTCTCATTAAAGATTGATCTACATATATATACAATGAAAAAAGTTTTACTTTTCCAGCCAGTTGGGCCCAACTGCTTCCATACAATAACATCTGGGATGTGTTCTTTCCTTTTTGGTTCAGCTTTCTGTTAATGCATTTGCTGTCTGCTCCTTGTGTTATATGTCCTTATTTGGACAGATCTTTTTTTTCTTTCTTTTGGAGAAAGCATTTGGGTGCTGATACTTTCTGTGCTCGCTCTGAAAATAATTTATTGGTCTTGACAAAGCACAAAATGTCTTCTCAGGTAACTGGTGTTAAAGTTTATTGCCTAACTACAACATGCTCCAAATTTAGGCTTCAGAAAATTAGTTACATTACTAATAAATTCTCCATTTTGGTGCTTGACTTGAGATACTGAGGTCTGATTTCCAGATAATGGTATGATGATGTTAGTCCTTCATACTGCAGGATTTTTGAAGACAAGGAACCATGTCTTTGTCTGTTTTCCATTAGGAGATGCTGTGTGTTGTCCCAAACCACATATCTTAGATAAAGATTAAGGGAAAAATTGTTATTGTCCTTTTATTCAGTAATAAGAAAAAAACCCCAATTTTACTTTGGGAAAGTGTCTAGTGTTTTATGTCATATGCAGACCCATCTATCACATCTCTCAACCACTTAGGGGTTTGGTGCAGGTAAACACATTTTTGAAGTGTCATCTTGAATTAATCTCGCCAGGTCACAGCATGTGGTTCTTTCCCTGTGTGCTGATGTCAAGGTATTCTCTGCAAATTGTTTCAGATGTCATCCACTTGACCTCCTGGAAGAAGGCCTGTTGCCATTAGTACATTCACAGAGCTCTGGCTTGTTATTTACGGAAAAGACTCTAACCTTTCCTTCCAAAAGCAGTTACTATGCTCAAGTACTTGTTCCTTTTGCTGCTCAGATAAATCTCCCTCTGATGCTAGGGAACAGCAATAAAGTATTTCCCCAGTGCTCTGTTCTCAATTGTAGCCAGCCAAACTTCTTCATCCATTTTATTAGCCTCTGTGTGCAGAAGGACTGCATTAGTAACAGGGGGTTTTATAACCCTTTCTCCTCAAACATATTCCCACTGCTCCTTTTGCATTAGAGTTTTGATAGGCATTTTTTTCCATGTATTCTATATTATGTTATGTTAGTGCAGTTATGGTCCATTCTAAAGTGTCACAGTTCTCAAGATGATATGGAAGGAATTTTAGATTTACTTGTAAAATTATCCAAGGAGAAGTATGGGGTGATTATTTTGAGAGTAATTTTAACAATCAGTAATGTTTTTAAAAGAAGGGTCATAGTGATAAATTTCATTGGTATTGTTGTGAAAAGAGTTGCCATTTGAGGTAATAATTTCATAAGATGCTCTTCCCCTTAGACTATAAACAGCAAAGTGATGCAGTGGCAAGGCTGCAGTAGAAGGTAGCAATAAAGTCTGTAATGGTAAAGTGCATTCTTAGGCAGACAAACTAAAATAGAGGACTCTAGATATGTCTCTTTCTCTCTCATAAATCAAATGTGATGAATTGTGTCCTGGTTGTTCTGATACTGGAAACAAAACCTGAATAGCACTGCTTGCATTGGCATTTCTCTGTGGCTTCAAGCTGAGCAGAATGTACTTTGATAAAGATGTTATATCAGTGCCTCTAATGACCCTGGATATATTTTCTGATCAGGTCCTCAAAGCTCTAGGAGATGGTCACATTTCTGGTTTCTTCTGAAGCAAAATCCTTCTAGACACATCTGAATGTTTTCTTAGAAGAGATGAGCCCCAGACTGGAATAAGGTTCATGGTAATGCATGCATTCTAGATATTTTTGTAGATCTGGGAGCATAGCTGACACCAGGGATTTAATGATTTTGTTTAAATCTGTCTTCACAAACTGAAGAGTTCCGAAATAAGGTATATTTCACCATAGTGAGGATGTGAAATGAGTAGCAGTACTTCTCTGCTAATTCACAAATGGGTGTAATAGCAGAGAGCTGTGGCTAGCACAGGTTCTTCCCGTGGGAACATTTTGCTATATTTCATAAACAAGATAAAGTTTGGATGTTTTGCAAACCGTTTCTCCGGATTGAGTCAGTTCGGGCTTGGCCAATTGGACCTAGGGGGAGGTCTCGGGCTGACCAATCTGGGGCACTTCTGTAGACTCTATATATATGGAATTCAAAACAATAAAGTTCCTCTTCTCCTCTCTTTCCTTGTCTGAGAACTTGGGTCAGTCCTCAGCTAGCCGCTCAACAGCGACAGAGAGCTACCCAAAGGAAAAGGGGGAAAGTGCCATCTTAGACAAACCTAACATACATTCAATGCCCAGAGCTTTTGTTATTAACATTTTAGTGTGGTCTCATTTTTCTGCTGATTTCCTGGATGCAAATTGCTTAGGGACCTTTTAGCCCAGTCATAGGATTGTACAATTTTTCCAGCTCTGTGAGCTTGGGGGAAGTCTCAGCCTCTGAGGCAAGCTGGAGCAATTTTAGGAGAGCCCCATGGCACTGTCTGTGTCCTAGGGACATCAGAGGGCAATATGGGATATGGCCTCCTTGGGAGGAGCACAGTGGTGAGCTGAAGTGAGGCCTCCATGAGTGAAACTCCACCAGAGTTCCATTAGCTTGCTTCTCATCCTTGAGTGGGTCGTTGCAAGTCTATCTCAGCTGGTGCCCATGCCTGTATGCTTGTCAGAGGAATGGGTTTGTAAATGCACTTTTCACTCACTGTTCAATGCTTAGCTCCCTCCCAAGCCTCTTGCAAACAGTATCAAATTCTTAGAAACTCATCGTCTGACCTCTTTCCTTTGTAATATTTATTAGTGTACAGTGGCTACCAACTTACACCAAGCTCTAGGAGTAGCAGCAGCAGTAGATAACTATTGCTAGTGTGCAGTCTTACTCTTTTTAAAGCACTAGAGTAATTAGCTATTTTCATTCTTGTTTGATTGCAGTAATACTGACATAAACATCACTTGATACACTTTTCAAGGAGCGTGAGCTGTACCACTTTTGTGTAAGCCACTTTCAAATCCATGTGGTGATATTCTTCCTGCACTAGCATAATTGAATTTAAAATAATATTGGCTAGAGAAGGAGTTTGGTTAATTTCAGCTCTCAAACAAATGTCTGTCAGGAAATACAAGTGAGTGGAAAAAAGTCTGTCTGATCAGGCAGCATGCTGTGGTGTATTGTGTTTCACTGACATGAGAGGAATGTGGCAGGGAGGTCTACAGTTCCCTGCTGTAGGCACTAACACTCCGGCTGGAAGGCAGCTTGGGATGTGTCTTTTGCTTCATTAAGCAAAAGACTTTCGGCCTATGGCATGAAGTGCTGTAAAACACAGTGGAAGTATTATAGTGTGTGTGGTTAGACAGGATTGCCAGTCTTGAGCATCTAAAATCACAAGTCAGATATTCCAGCATAAAATCTGTCTAGAAATTAGAGATTTAATTTTTAAAACTCTATGTTTCCTTTTCCCTTCTTAACCTTCATTTATTTTTTAAGTGAAAGCTGAGATCTTCGCTGGAAGTTGAGATCCTCACCTGACTTCAGGGCTTTAAGAAAAACAGCAAATTGGAAAAAACTTGCAAAAGGGTCATAAAGGTTGTTAACAGGGAGTCAGCCATATTCTGTAGAAGCTGTGTGATTATATAAGCTTTGTCATTATAAATAGGGTCTAAAAGGCAGGGATGCAAAACGAAGGCTAATCTCCTGGCACTTGCAATGTAGTTGAGGTTTGCTAACCTTTAACAAATAGCAGTAACTTTGCTGGCTTGTGTTATTGAGCAGTCAGCCAAAGAAAAGCCAACAGAACAAACCAGCAGAGTCTGGCAAGCCCGTGTTGTGCAGGGGAGCCATGGTGAGGCAGTTTGCAGACCTTGCAGCCAGAGTTACCTACAGCTGATCCCTGTCTGGTGCAGCTTCTGCAGCCTCCCAGAGTTTCTTCCTCTGTGTGTTCGGGTCAGTAGTAGGATTCCTGTTTACAGAAGCCAGCAGGTAATGCTGAGGGGTGCATTCATTTCCTTATGTTGTCTACGTCTTCCAAAGAGATGCCAGTGCTGACACCTTCCCTGAAAGGAAGGGTGTAAGCCTGATAATGTCCGAATTGTTCTCCCCACTCTGCTGAAGCTGTAGCTTTAGGATTTTGAGCTGCGGCACTCGTAGCAAGCAAGGAGGGTGGAGTGCTTCTGTTTCTAGGCACTATCACTGTGCTGGAAAAGCAATGCCAGAGCGCAGGCATGGGCATTTTTAGGATCCTTCCTTTGGTCCTTGTTCCTGCTGACCTGCACTTCAGCTCCAAAGAAGATAAACTACAAAGCTCACACTTTGCAAAGACTAAGATCCAAGAATTTGAATAATTGTATAAGGATTTGTAATGTAAAACTCAAGTTTGCTGATTTGGAAAGTGGGTGGTGCTGTACCTCCATCAGACATTAGGTACCTGAGCTGCAAATCTGGTTCTGTTCCATCTGCATGTCTCAAACTCAGTTGAGATCTTTTTCTGCTGTGCAACTCTGGAAGAAACAACAATTCGTGAAGTAACATTTCAGCACTATTAAACACTGCTCATTTGATGCTCTGACGTTTGGTGTTGGCAGCTCTGCCTGCCTCTTCAGCATGCATCTGGCTGTCACCATTCAGGCAGTACTTTTCTCCTGCATGGCTAGTTCAGATGGAAAACACCTTGGCTCTCAAGAGTGCTCCAAGTGGCTGTTCAACGTGGCTAAGCTGTCTTGAAAATGTAAACTTGCTCTTAAGCATAATTTCATTGTTTTTAAGAATCCTATTAATTATAGAGGAATGATAAATAATCCAGTCATCTGAAACCACATTATTCTGGCTCAGTGAGCTGTTGATGCTTCAGGTGTTGGAGGTGTATGAGATGCCGTGATGTACTCTAGGATCTAGCAGTTCACCTAAAGATTCAATATCATTGAAGCCCACTGA
The DNA here is from genome assembly GCA_024500445.1 of Entomyzon cyanotis. Taxonomy (NCBI): domain Eukaryota; kingdom Metazoa; phylum Chordata; class Aves; order Passeriformes; family Meliphagidae; genus Entomyzon; species Entomyzon cyanotis. The sequence continues at coordinate 6,386,727 of JAKEPQ010001007.1, read as the reverse complement.
AGTCTGCAGGATGTATCATTCAGCATGTAAATACTTCCTCCACCTCCAGTGGAAACATTTCTTGTCAGAAGCAGTACCTTGAAATGTTTACTACTGTCATATTGAAAGGGCAAAAGAAGATAGAGATGTAAAGATGTTGTGTGCATTAATTATTTATCTTGCAATCAAGAAAGTATAAAAATAATCCAGGAAAACTAGGAAGAATTGCAAAGGAAGACACTGACTCTTTTGATTTGAATAATGCAGACTCCATTCAAGCTTTCTCCACAGAACATGAGGTCTAATCCCAGCAAAAGTAAACACATGTGGGGGGCGTTTCTATAAAAGATTTAAAAATCATGCAGCTCTTGAGAGGTGACTAATTATGCTCACTTAGCTTAAAGTGAATAATTAAACTGTGAGGAGTTATTATTTTCCTAGTTTCTCTGTAATGTTTCTTACTTATTAATTCTTAGATACTCAACTTTTAGACTTTTTAGCATCAATCAGGCTCTGCTTCTATTGTCTGAAAAATAAAATATGTAAAGGAAAAACTGACACATTTAAATACATTGTGTTGTTACAGTATAAATTCCATCATTGTAGTTAAACCACTTGAAAATATGAACCATCAAGTTTTTCTCTCAGGGACTCAGCCACATATGAGGATTTCATGCCTTTGAAAATCTCCCCTAGGATGCTTTGTTTCTCCTGATTGTTCTTGGAAGAAAATTGTATTTTAGTCCTTTAAAATCTGTTGGCTTTATTTGCTGCTAAATATACACATGGTAAGTGCTGTGGGATCAAAACAAAAACAAGTTGCTCTTCCTACATTTGTAGTTTTGATGTGATTTGCACTTTGGCAGAAGTCAATAATACAACTCTTAGTATATTTGGGGTCACGGCGCATTAAGGTCCTTTGGCCTGGATCAAGAACCTGCAAGGTATCTTCAAATCAGAGGAAAGAGTGAATATAAAAGAGACTGGAAAAGGATGAGAGAAGGCATTTGAGAAGGCAGGTAGGCTGGTCAAAGTCCTTGGGCAGAACTAACAATGCCTATGTTGCTACTTCCCGATATTAAACTAGTACCCTCTTTAAAATGTCCTCTGACAGAGATTCTGTCACCTGATGAGGGTTTGGGCAGATTTTTTCCTGTTAGGAATGTTTTCCAGATGACTGAGTTGCTCCATCAGGTGCCTATGGCTTTATCCTTAACTTGCTCTCTTTGTGGAAAGAGTAGGATGATGCCATGTTGAGGAAGTGAAAGGGGACAGGGAGAGAAATTCTCAGGTGGTGGGAGGAAGGTCATGAAGGACCTGGATGGAAAGCTCTGGGAGGGTTAGGAGAAGAAAGTGTTCTTCATCCAGGCTCTTTTTCAGCTCTGGGAGGGTTAGGAGAAGAAAGTGTTCTTCACCCAGGCTCTTTTTCATCATGTTTTTCACTATGATGGTTTGAATTTTGTGATATTTTTGAAGTGTTTTAGACAGATATTGAATAATAGCAAGGTTTGGAATCGAATCACAATCTCAGTGGTGGAGAGACCTCTGGGTTCCACCTGCAGAACTAATTAGTAATATGTTAACGGAATGACATGACCTTTTCCTGTCTTTTCTACCCTCACAGATGAACAGGAGCCAGCAGTCAGCAGTGATTCAGATATTTCATTGATTATGGCAATGGAGGTTGGACTGTCCGATGTGGAACTTTCCACTGATCAAGACTGTGAAGAGGTGAAATCTTGAAAAACAGACAGAGATCCAGCACTAAACTGCAGGGGAGGGTCACAGGGAGGGACCGAGTCAGCTTTCTAGGATTTGGACCAGTCATGCACATGCCTCCAGAGCACTGTCACTCCTGCACACTCCATTCTGGGATGGTAATGAAAAGCAATAGCAACAGTTGTGTCTGCCTGGATGTGGTTTCATCATCTACACACCTTCGTTTGGTTCACAAGGGAGATGGGCACTTCCAGTTTACCCACGTGCTTGAGAGCAGTCATGAAACTCTCCAGGGGCTCATAAACACGCAACTGAAATGACAACTTGAGTGTTTTCTACACTTGTTCAATTGAATTTTTGTTGGGTTTTTTGAAAAGACATATGTCTGTTTTGTTTGGTTTTTTGTTTATAGTTTGTTATGGATGGACACTCTGTTTTTGTTGACTGACCCCAGCTTTTTCAAGAGTTCAATCCAGAAATCTGAATTCCCGTTCGCTGGTCACTTCATGATCTGACCAGGATCTATCGTTGCCTTGCTGTTTCTGTATGAGGTACACATGGCTTCAGAAGAATGGTGCACCAGCACCCTGCACTAACGTAAAGCCTGCTTTCACCAAGTTGGAGGCTTGGAAAGAGTATAGTCTGAAGGCCTTTATTTGTAAGAGAGCTCTGAATTAGCAGAGATTTGGGTTAACACTGCATTAGGTTGTCTTTTACTAGGGCTGTGTTCTAGACAAGTATTGTACAGTGTGAAGGAGGGAAAGAAGATTTTAAAGCGTCACTCCATCCATGTAGTCCTGTCCTGTATTTTACGCTATTAGCAGGTATCAGTACATTAGTGGCCTTCCTTCAAGTGACAATTCAGTAGCTGGAAAAAAAAAATATCTAGTATATCATGTCTTTTCTTAATTTTACAGACTAAAACCAGATCAGTGGGCTAAAGGAGCATCTGAGAGATTTTGCTTATAAAAGCTCTGCATTAAGCGGGTGGCAATAGTCTTACAAAGAGTCTGGAGATACTGCAGTCAGTCGGAAATTGCTAATGGAGCAAGAGGCAGCTGGTTGAAATGTTTAATTTCTGTTTTGCTTTGGGTCGTTTCCCTTAGCGTGTTTAATTTCTTAAGTTTTGACTGCAGTTTTTGTCTGCTTGTTGTCTAACACAAGAGTTTAGGTGGTTTGATGCCCTCCAGAGTCCCTGCCAACATTGTTGGAAGCATAACAGAATACTTGCAACTTGTATACAGGTACAAATACCAAAATATGTTGGGTATTTGAAAATAAAAGAACTAACATAAATCAAAACACCCAAATAATAATGACCTGACGTAATCATTTCGTTCATGAAATTTTGTTCTGAGCTCTGCTTTCCAGATAAGAGCTCATTGTTAATTGTTCAGTGCATGATTTCGTTTTTCGGTCAAAATACTCAACTGTGAAGAAGCATTTTTAGCTTACTGTTACACAAGAGTACATGGTTTCTGTTGAGAGTCAGATGATTTGAATCACATTACTGCCTCCTGAGTCAGTCCACAGAATCAACAATTCATTTTACATTGAAATTTCCTGCAGAGGTCAAACATTTTGACTTGGTGGTGTCATGGCAGCATCTTAAAATGCAACTGTTGGGGCTCTTGCTGCATGTAATCTCCTTGTGGATTTGCTGGTTAGATGTGGAAACCAGCTTCCAGTGAAAATTTGTGTTTGTCAGATTTAATTCAGGAACAAATGTATTTAGAACTACCCCTAAAATTTTGGCTGACTTGCTGCTTTAGTACAGAAAGAAGGAAAAAATATTCTTCATGCTCTTTTGTCCATTTAGAACTAATTAAGCATTTAGTTTGATTTTGTTTTACGTTCTTAGTCCCTAAATTGCAGGGTAATCTTGAGGCGAAGGTTTTAAACTGAAAGAGGGCAGATTTAGATTAGCTATTAGGAATAAATTATTACTGTGAGGGTGGTGAGGCACTGGCACAGGCTGCCCAGAGCAGCTGTGGATGCTCCATCCCTGGAAGTGTCCGAGGCCAGACTGGAGGGAGCTCCGAGCAACCTGGTCTAGGGAAAGATATCCCTGGCCATGGTGGAGGGTTTGGAACTAGATGATTTTTAAGGTCAGTTCCAACCCAAGACATTCTGTCATTCTATGAAAATGACCCATAAATGTGCTGTTACATCTTTAGAAGCCATTTCAGTTAAAGAGATAGAGGCAGCTGGAAATCTTGGTTAAAAAAGAAAACTACAGATTGTTCCAGAGGGTGCACCTGGGTCAGTCTTGACAATATTTGTGGTTCTGTAATCTTGTTTTCTTTATTCTTTCATGTCTTCTTTCTTCCTTGCTGCTATGGAAAAGGCCTGACACATCAATGCTGAAATTGATCCCTACACAAGAGAGTTTGCACAAGGTACTGCACCAGCTCCACTTAAGCTCTGTAAATAGGGCTGAAATGGGATTTAAGTGGTGCTTACACCAAATTTTGGCCCAAGAATGAAATTCATTTCAAATTATGCAGGGGAAGGAGTGAAGCTGGTTGTATAGCAGCTCCTGTCAGGACTCATTCTAGAAAGTACACACACTGGTACAATTTCTTCTTCAGCACTGGAGCCTGGGTGCTACATGTCACAGGAAAATCATGAACATAATGTCTGAGTTGTCAATGATCGTTTCTCATACGTCCACTGTAGCTCAGCACTGAGGCAGAGAACTCCTGGCCAAACTGCTTGGGTTTCAGAGGAGCTGCCGCAAAGTCTTCGTTTTATTTCATGAACTGCATTAAATTGATCTCAATGGATAGATGGACCAATTAGCTGTTGCCATGGCAGAGCCACCCACAGCACAGAAGAGCAAGCAAGGTCTGTGGAAAATCAAGGCAGGAGGGGAAACTCCTAGCTGATACCGAGCTGGGTCCTTTGCCCAGCAAAATCATTAAAGGGAGCTGTGCTCAAAAAGGCATCACAGTTACAGTAATTGAGACCTTGCACGTATTCCTGGGAGTTTATGAAGGATTTCATAGAGGTCTTGCGCTGTGCACACTCTTTTCCTGAATATCCCATACTAGATCTGATCCCTCAGGATCCACGGGCAGCCACTGGCAGAGGCAGGATGCCAGGCTGGGTGAGAGGTTTTGACTTACCACCAGTTAGTGATATGCCTTTCAGAAGAGGCATCCTAGCCAGTCTGGGTCAGGAGTCTTTCTGCTTTTGTTTTCCCAGTTCAGCCTGCAGGTTTACTCAGGGAAGATGTCATTCCATCCCTGTCTTCAGGTGTTCTGCAGCACTGAGCACCACTGAGTGATGATGAGGGCAAAGCCAGGGTACACATCACTGAAGCCTGAACTTAGGAAAGCACTTAAGTAAATGTTTTATTCTGTCCTTCTTCAGAAAAGCACTTATGGACTTGTACCAAAATCATGTTGTTTTCAACAAGTCTTCTATAAACATAATTAAGCCCCTGTGTCAAAAGGAGATGTTTTCCTAAAGCTTGACCTGAGTGATAATATTCTTTGCATATATAATCTGTGAACTGCCTTGGGAATTTGAGGTGCTTTATAAACATTCAGACCCCCTGATGTGTGTTTGGAACGTGTGAAAGCCTTAATTCTGCAGATCTGCATGCCCATGTACACCTTGGTACTGCTGCCCACTAAGCTTGGGCATTAAATACATGGGGTTCAGCTGCCAGGGACATAGTGCTGGCTGTTCAGAAGGGAGAACAGGCTTTAGCATGCAGGCAGGAAGGAACAAAATCCTCTGGAGCCCTCTGATAAGCAAGTGCTCATGGATTCAATTCTGCAGGCTAGCGCCATGACTGGGCAGGGAGGCACCTCCTGTGCAGGGACAGTGGCCAGGGGATTGTATGGCTCCCAGGCAAAGGCACTCTTGTCATTAAGCTGATCTGATGCCTCTCCCAGCAATTCCTGTCTTGTCATCTGAAGCACTTTTCTTTTCCATGAGCAAGTGGTAGGTGGGAGAAGCATTCGCCTTAGTGAGGTTCACCATCACTTGGGCTGGGTTGCAACATGAGACTTGGTCAGACAGAAGCTGCACTCGGAGTATACTTGGATTTTCTTGGGTTTCACTAAGCTGCCTTCCTGAAAGTCTGTTCAATAGATAGGATGCATAGAAAGTTATACAGGCAGAGTTTTGCACTCGCAAACAACCTGATGTGTGCATGCAGGTGTGCAATGCACCAAGTCTACATCCCCTCCCCACAGCTCACCTATTCTGGGGTGGGGTTCAGATCTGGCACTTACTGAGGGTGTGGGGGTTTTTATTTTCTGACTGCTTTACAGCCTCAAAACCAGGATCAGGACTATCATAGCACTGCGGTTCATTCTTTAAGCACTCTAGAATTAAATCGACATGTATGCATATAATGCATTGATGTGAGTATGGAAACTGTACTGTAGTGACATCAGAAGCAGTTGTCATTTTAAGGCATTTTATTTGAGGGAGACACACTAACGAAAAAGGCTTTATAGAGGCAATTTGTAAAAATAAATTATTGAAACCACATATGATAATCAGTCCCTTGGATCTCACTAATGGCCCCTGGATCAAATCCCAAGGAAGTCATTACAGGGAGGGCATTGCTGTTGGGGTGCATTCATTTCAAAGGACTAAAATGGCAGAGAAGTCCAGCCTGTTCCTTCCCAACCCATCTCACAAGTGTTTGCCCAAGCATGAGCCTTTGTTGCAGGGGAAGGAGCTCGTGGGATCAAACCTGTGCGGTGCTGCTGCTGCTCCTGTGTTTTGTGCTGCCAGGATCTCTTGGAGCAGGTTGGAGAAGAGATGGAGGTGGCCCAAATTAAGCTCCAGGGCTTGGTGAAAGACAGGCCATGGGCTTTCAGCAGGCTTGGGGCAGCCAAGCTTCTTCATGGCCAGTGCTGACCCCGAGACTGGAACTTTGTTGATGAACACTGAGCCCATATGGACTCATTGGGTTTAGAGATGCCAAATGTGCGAGTATTTTTGGGGCAGGCAGCGTGACTGCAGTGAATTGGCTTGGTTAGTGTGGGCAGGGAAACACAATGTCATGGAATATTTTAGGGCTGAGGAAAAAGGAGGCTGGAGGTGTTGCTTTCGCAGGCTTCTTAAATAGGGGTAATTGATCCAAAACAAGCACTTCTTTCATTTTGCCAAGCTGTTACCTAAACTAATTGATAGTTTCAGAGAAAGAGGAACGCCATATGGACTGTTCAGTGAGGATTTGTTTGTGGCAGATGGCAGCTGCGGGTTGGGACAGAGAGCGAGGGCGAGGGCTGCCCCTCTGCGTTGCTGCTTCCCCCGCTGGGCTGGACGTCCACTTGGCCCCTTTATCTGCGCATTTCTTTTTCAAGGAAACACCCTTCTGAGCAGGAGCTGTACTTCAGAGGGAGAAATAAAGAAATGAAAGATGTTGTGGATTTTGAATGAAAAGCCAATGGATGATTTTTCCATCTGAAATTAATCTTGCCTCTCGCAAGTATTTTAATTGTGAATTGGTGGAAGTTATTTCTTTTTGTAGTGAATGGAAAAAGAAATTAGAGGGAAAAAAGGAGAAAGAGTGTTTTCCCTTTCTTGTTTATTTCTTCAGTCCTGTGTAGCATTAAGTACAATAGCCAGATTAAGATGCTTGTTTGCTCTGAATGTATACAGTTATTTCAGATGTCAAATATCTAAATGTTTTGTGTATGTATGTGATGCCATCCTCACTTCTTGTTTCATATTAGGAACCTGAAATGACTGTACCATTTTATAATTAGAAATGTAAAGAGGGGACAGTGGGTGGGAGGGTCTGTTATTTTTATACCAAGATGTTCCTTGTATTTAGTGAATATTTAAAACGGTTTTGTACTTGTCGAAATATACATTCCATCCATTTCCAGAAGAGAATTACTTCTATTTAGAGCAGTTTATAAGCAAACAAAAGAAAACAACCCAAAAACAAACAAAAAAAAGGTGACATCCCACTTGTATACAGTTCCTGAAGAGAGCAGTGGTATCCTGGTTTTCCGTGATGGCTACAGAGCTTTTTCCAGCCATGTCTCTTCTCACATGCAGCAGAGACATACCAGCAATTGCCAGTGTTATAAAGGGAAGAAAAATCCCAAATGAAATAAATACCACATGGATCAGTGCACACTTTAATGAAATAACTTCCAGTTCAGAGACAATGGTTTGTCCCAGTGAAATTCTCCAAGCTAATCAGTCCTGCTCTGGACAGCAGGAGCAGATTTACTGGGAGGCTTCAGCCCTCTGTCCCTGCCTGGCAGGGCCACCAATCCCAGCAAGCTGAGGGGACGCAGGGTTGTCACACTCCTGCACTGTGGCTTTGCCTATGCTGCAGCTTCGGTTTGGGAAACACCTACCAAAAGACCATGGCAAAGTCACACTGTGGCATTTCCACGGGTCATTCTTTTTCTTGTAGTTGGCTTTTTCATTCCCTCCCTCTCCCTACTACCTGTGACTTGCTGCCAAAACTGTGCAGTAGCAGTTTGTGAAGCTTTTCTTTTTTGCCTTTTTTCCTTTCTGTACAGTCTTGCAAATAAACTTCTAACTCGTTGCTGAAATTTTATAACATATACATCTTCCTCTCCAATGCACTTTATCTCTCTTGAAAAATGTGGGAGTCGGAGAACTACCATCTTAAAGGGATTTGCCTGAAATCATGAGACACGTACTTGTTATTATTTTGTGTCCTTTTTGCTTTGTTAGATACTGTAAATGCTAAAGAGCATAGACAGTGACTCAGCTGGGGGAAGTACGGAAATGTTGAGGCTAATACTTGGAAGCATTATTCAGTAGTACAACATGGCTATTTTTGTTATATAGAGGATTATAATGTAAATATGTGAGACTGTGTTATTATGTACTAGTAAAATATTGCAACTCTCAAAGTTAAGATGATGAATTCCAAGGAATTTTATTGCAAGTTTTTTAATAAAACAAATCTGATTATTGTGTCGTATGTATTTTCTAACAGCCTGTGTAAACCTGGAGTTTCCTGATGTGTGAAGCTTGTGGGTTGTTTCTTCCTGCACTCAGCCTCTGCAAACTTTGGCATTTATGGGAGGCCGAAGGTACATTGGGAAGGGACCCAAGTGACAGCCTGGCCTTTGTGACATCTCTCCAGCTCTGGTCCCCCCTGCCCTTCAGTTGCTTCTAATCAGAAAGCAGCAGCTGAGTGGGAGATAAGTACCTCTGCTACCCCAAGGGAGAGCTGCAGCCTCAGCCCAAAGACTGGGCATGATGTGTTGAAAAAGCTTTAAGGTGACTGCTCTGCCATGCCTCAGTGGAAATTGCACCAGTGTTGTGGGGGTCATCCAGCTGCTTTTCCCTTGCCTGATCAGCTGTCACTATGACCCCTGGGAGCTGGGGGAGAGGGACAGCCCAGCGCCTGTTGTGTCATCCAGCATAGGTATGCTGCTTGCAAGAGGTTTGTGGCACAGTAAAAATCCTGCCTAAAGGTAACGTAAGAGACTTACAGAAAAGTTTTCCAGTGGCGCAAAAGAAGGCAGAGAGAAATCTCGGAAGGAGCCAGCTCCTGGCTCAAGCTGTAGCCCTGCCACGGGTCCCATCCTGACCCACATTTTGTGCTTTCTGGCTGGTGCTGCCAGCTCAGACACCTCTCTTTTCCAGCCACGGCGCTGCGTTCGAGGTGACAACATGCTAAATGGGCAGGAGCCCTTACTTGGATTCCAGCCGGGAGGCGGGAAGGCAGCAGCTGAGGGCCAGTTCGCTGTCCGCTCCCCAGCCCCTGCTGCCTCCTTGCTCCTATGCACCACCCCGCCCCGTTCATCTCTGCTCTGCCCACGGCAGAGGGGCAGCAGCTGCGTCAGAGCAGGAAAACCGCCTGCGATCTAACGCGGCTTTATCAGCAACGCTGGGAATTGCTTTTCTCCTCCCATCTCCTGTCAGCCAGACAGCAGCACAGCCTGAAGCTCCCATCCCACCAGCCCCGCTCCAAGGGCAGAAGCCCTCCAGAGTCCCGAGCTCTCTGTGGAAAGAGGATTTATGTCTTGCTAGCCAAGGATTCCGGTCTTGCTCTTCTATACGCATCTCCCTGCCTGCCAGCTGCTTTTTTTCCCTGCCTGCATTCCCTGGCTGGCTCGGGGGTGGAGCGGGACCGGTTTTGCTGGCAGGCAGCCGCGCACAGCGCAGCACAGCTGGCGGGAGGCTGAGCGGCAGTAGCGCAGCGGAGCTGCCCGAACGCCACCAGGGCTAGAAATAACGAGGGGCGGCAGGCAATTCATTCCAGGATTCAAACATACACTCGGGGCTCGTGTTAGGTCGCTCTCGGCTCTATATGGAATTGATTTCTGGTCAAAATATAGAAATAAAGCTGTGCTGCTCTGTGCTCTCGTGGGTGTTTTTTCCAGAAGGAATAAGGCAGATTCTACTCGCTCCTTTGATTCAAGGAGGTCACTCTCAGATGCATCACAGTCAATGGAGAGGATGTGGGATTCAAAGGGAATTTATCCAGGTTTGCACTGCACAGCAATATGTACAATGCAGGATCCCATGATATCCAAACTATGCTAAGAAAAGAAATGCCCTTTGAGGGTGTCTGAAATTCACCTGTGGTGGGTCTGGGGAAGCCACTCTGGAAAAAAACACTGAGAAGGCAATTCTCTTACACAGGAAGATCAGGTTTGGGAGCATCCCTGAGGGTATAGGACTTCATGGCCCAATACAAATCTAATAGGCTAGTGTATTTATCAGAACTCAGCTGTAGGACATCAGTACTTAATAGGTGAGGCAATAATTTTGCAAAATGGTCGTTCTTCAGCTTTGATCTCTGTGCAAACAAGTTATTGGCAAGTTCTGGCAGCAGTGGAAGTGGGCAGGGTCACCACCCTCACGTGCCTGGGCCACTCCCTGCTGCAGGCTGCCTCGTGGCTCCTCCTGGACATCTGTATCTGCAGTTTGATTCTTTGCGGTACATCCTCTCACCTGAGAGCAAAGGTAAGCTTGCACAGGGAGGCCAGCAGCAACTCCTGGTGGCTGAAGCCCAGGCAGATGTCCCTTCTGCTCCATCTAGGAAACATGTCACTCCTAGTGGAGGGACCGAGCAGCCATCTGGGAGCGGTAATGCCTTGGATGTGTTGGCAGAGCCCCAGCGCTTATCTGGCAGAGCCCAGAGCTCAGGTTATGTTGTTCCTCTGTCCCTGCTTGGGGCAGCCATGCTGGGTCCCACCAGCAGCCCACTTAGTCTGACTCAACCAGGACTGGGATCATACACCTACAAAGGAGTAACACTGGGACAAGTCACCTCCCTCCATGCCACACCTGGATTTAGAAATATCTACTATATTATAGAATCAGAATTGTTAAGGTTCAAAAACACCTATAAGAACATCAAGCCCAACTACTGAAATAGGTGTCAGTGCTGCCTGGCTGCAGGGGCTGAGCTCACTGAGTTTTACTTTGTGGAATGCTGTTCCTTGCCTTAGCATGTGTTCAGTTTTGGGCTACTCACTGCAGGAAAGACATAGAGGTCCTGAAGCACGACCAGAGAAAGGCAACAAGGGTAGGTCTGGAACACAAGTCCTGTGAGGAGCAGCTGATGGAGCTGGGGGTGTTTATCCTAGAGAAAAAGAGGCCCAGGGGAGACCTTATTGCATTCTTCAACTCCCTGAAGTGAGGGTCTAGCCACGTGGGATTTGGTCTTTTCTCTCAGCAACAAGTGACAGGACAGAGGAAATGACCTCAGGTTGTAGCAGAGTTTCAGATTGGATGTCAAGATAAATTTCTTTGCTGAAGGGGTGGTCAGGCATTGCAATAGGCTGCCTAGGAAAGCAGTGGAATTATCATCCCTGGAAATGTTCAAAAAGATGTAGATGTGCCACTCAAGGACACGGTTTAGTGGTGGGCTTGGCAGTACGGGGTTAATGGTGGGACTTAAATATCTCAGAGGTCTTTTCCAGCCTTAACTATTCCATAACTCTGTGATCCTATGTCCTCACTGCCTTTCTCCAGACCTCACTGCCCTTTCCTTAACTGCATTGCATGGGGGGCCCAGTCAGAGTACAATGTCAGGAAAGGAGGATGGAGACAAGCCCCAGGCAGTAACGGAGCGAAGGTATTGCCCAGCACTGTGTCAGGGAACATTCCCCGTTCCCACGTGGTTTGGGTGTTATTTGCACGCCCCAGCCCCGAGCACCAGCCGTGCCCGTCAACTGAGCACCCTGAGACTCCTCCAGAGGTGCCCAGGGGTGCCAAGCCTCAGCTCCTGGAGGCGAAGGAATAGGGGTTGGAGGAGATGGAAAGAAGGCAGGGGCGCAGCCTTAAGGACTGAGGAGAAAGTCGTTCCAAAAATGAGCCGTAAAAGGTGTTTGTCGCTCCGTGGGGACAGCGGGCAGAGGCAACTGCATGTATGCCGCGGCCCGCATCCCGCGGCCCGCTTCCCACATCCCACATCCCGCATCCCGCATCCCGCATCCCGCATCTCGCGCCGTGTCTCTCCAGCAGGAGGCTCTCCCGCCTCGCGAATCCACCGCCCAGCCTCGGGCGGGCTACCCGCGCCAGGGTGCCTCTGGCACCCACCCGGGCCTGGCTTTATGTGTTGAGTCGCTTCAGTGAACAGTTACCGTGTTAAACAAGTGAAAAGTTGCACGGTGCGGGGCTTCTCTGCTCTCCCCGGAACGTTTCCCCTAGCGCACAGCCGGGTTACCCCCCGTGTCCATCGCATCGGTGGGGAAAAGCCCCCTCTGAGCGTCTCAGCGGGGGTGAGGCAGCACAGAGGGCCCCCAAACCATCCTCTCCAGGTTTGGGGCTTGAGTCGCTGAATATTGCGCAGCAGCACAGCACCTGCGGGATGGGGACCGAGGGCTGCAGGTCACTGTACCAAAAGGCTGGAATTAGCCCTTGTCAGGCACACAGAGAGATCCCCCAGACACCCAGGGTGTATTTGAAGGAAAGCTGTGTGATTTGCCCAGTATTCAGCACATTTGGTGGAGGGGAGCAGGACACCGGGAGACATTGGATTCAGTAGGAGGTGAGCAGCAGGACAGGGACAAGAGTGTGGAGACCAGCACTGCAGCCCCCACCACAGTCCGATGCCATGGGGGAAGGAGATGGCACATTTCAGCAACTCTTTGGCTAAAAGATGTTTTTAAAGTAAATTGATTAAACTTCTGTTTGTACATGCCCTTAAACCATTTCAAAGCAGGTTATTTTGGCATGGCTTGGGCTATGGATCAGACTGTGCAGGAGCAGATCCAGGCATGAATTGCCAGTTACCCTGCGTTGAGAATTGCACTCAAATGGGAATGGAATTCTGAGGTGGGAAAAATCCCAAATTAGAGCATGATGGTCATTGTAGGATCTCACGTCCTATTTCAGCCCAACCCGGAGGGGCCTCCATCCGTACATGGACACTTTTAACTGGACACAATTCCACCAGATCTGCTTCAGAGTTGTTCATCAGCTCAGCCATCACCCCGACCTCTCCAGGCTGTTTCATGCCCCCGAGGTACAGGGCAGGCTGGCGTTACAGCTTCAGGGTGTGAATTACTTCATCCCCCAGCCCTGGGGTGCACTCATTCACCCGCAGAGAGGTGCTTGGCACCGGATCTCTCCTCTCAGCAGCGCTGCCTGGGGGCAAGGGAGGTTGTTCACGCCCAGGGAGGCAGGAGAGGAGTTCTGCTTTCAGCCTGGCTTGAGTGTGAGAGTCAGAAAACACCGAAGAGCAGGTGAGGAGAACTGCACAGAGGTGTGTTGCTTACAGCACTGCTTTGATGAGGGTGGTGTCTTAAAATTAGTTGTCCCAAAGGACAAAAGAGATGGGGATTTTCCAATGGAAAATTGACCCTGACTGACTTTCAGCTGTGAAGCTGCTCTGAAAAGGATCATTATTCTGAAAAGGATCATTAGCGCTAAGGGAAAAAAAACCCAATCAAACCACTTCTTGCTTTGCTTATGCTTAGCAAAATCTTAAATAAAAGCAGCTGCCCAAATTCCCCAGATGCATGTTGGCAATGACTAGCTGGGCAGTTCCTGATGAGCCAGGAGTGTGGGAGGGAGATGCTCTGCAAGCTGGAAGACTATTTGCCGTACCTCTGAGGGCTGCTGGTATAAACCCACAGAGCCTGTAAAAGGGGAGTACTGCTTGCTTGTTTACCTTTTGCTTGCTAAGCCTAGGCTTTGGTTGCCTTCTTTTTGACAGAAGAAAAGAACTCAGAGTAATGCTTGGGCCTTGTTCTTCAGGGTGTAAAGGACTTACCTGTGCTTTGACTGGTAAGATTTTTTTTCCCTGGAGCTGGTTGTCCCTTGCTGGAGTAGTCTGCCTAGCTGTCCTTGTTTCACCTGGGTTCGAGTCAATTTTGTTGTTAGTAGCTGGTACAGTGCTATGTTCTGGATTTGGTATGAGAATAATATTGATAGCACACTGATACTTGACTGTTGCTTAGTGGTGCTTACCCCAAATAAAGGACTTAGCAGTACTACATCCTCTGCCAGCGAGGAGGTGCATAGAAAGCTTACAGAGAGCATGGCTAGGACAGCAGACCCAAACTGGTCAAAAGGATGTTCCTTACTATAGAACATCATCCCAGGATATAAACTGTGAGGAGTTACACACAAAGGGGCTGATCACCCTTTGGGAATGGGACGGGTATTCGCCAGTGGGTTGTGAGCAATTGTATCATGCACCACTTGTTTTTCTTCATTTTTTTATGTATTGCCATTATTATTGTAATTAGTTACGGTTATTAAACCGTTCTTATCTCAACCCACAAAGGTAGAGGTGGATTACTTTTTTTTTACTCTTTTTTTCCTCTGGTTCTGTTCCCTCTCCAACTGAGAATGAAGGGGAGCGAGCAAGAAGTTGTGTGTTACTTAATTGCTAGCTGGGGTTAAATTATGCCACCAGTTCATGGACTAAAATGCTCCCCGAGTGCACCTGTGCATTGCTACCCAGGACCCTTTACTTTGTTCAGGTTTGTTTTGCATTCCTCATTGTTTAATAAAAAGCCAAATTTCTTTTACCCAAAATAACTTGGGGTGGGGGACTCTCAGGAGGTTGCCTCCTTGTCAGGGTGAGGGGAGGGCATTACACTGAGCTGGGATCCTGCTTAGTTTGGGCAAATTGCTGACAGTGTCTAGTGCACTAACCAAGGTATGGAAACAGGGATGGCTGGGGGTGATGGTTATTCCCTAGGTGCTGTACGTGTGTTTTTTGGCCACCAGGCTCCATCAGTGGCAAAGCAGCTTCACTCTGACCATGAGGATTTCCTTCTCTCCAGTGCTAGAGATGCTAATTGTGTGCAGCAGTGAGATCTTGCCCCTTGAGATGAAACCTCACCAGCAAAGGAGTAAGGCAAATCCATGGTACTAAATCTTGCTCCTCAGGCACTGGAGATATTAAACAGAGCAATTCAGAAATGCATTTTACCCTCTCAGGAATGTGAAGTCTGACTCCACACAAGTGACACATTAAATAAAAACTGCATGCAAAGCATAAATATGATTTTGACTTTCTAGCAGAAGAATGTCAGCTCATCTTGGTTTGTCCTTGGTTTTAATGCCAGAAACCTTCCCAAATACAGCTGTTCTCGTTAGCATTAGCAAACATTATCTGTCTTGTTTATCCTCTAACTTGGATGGAAATAGGGATTTCTTCCGCCTTTTTATTTGTAGTGTTTGTTGATAGCCAGAGAGTCAAAAGTTTTTCCTTTTTTTTTTTTTTTTTTTTACTTTTAATACTTTACTGTAAATGTTGTCAGCCCTGTTGCCCCTTTCTCACTGCATTTGTTACCCCCTTTCAAAGGACTATCCCTCTGACACTGAACAGGGGGTATAGAAGCTGTAGGCATTGCGCTGCAGGACCTGATTGAGAGCTTCTATTAGCTTAAAGCTCAAAGAGTCCACGCTTCCTTTTCTATTTTTCAGAAGGAGGTGACACTGCTGACCTCTTAAAAAAAATAAGAAAGAAGGAAGAAAAACTTTTGAAAGCAACATGTTAAAATGCTTTCTTTTTTTTATGAAGACTTCAGGGGGTGAGTTGACTGAAGGGAGAATTCAGTGTTGAGCATGGTAAGTGGGTGTGTTAAGGAAGAGGTGCTTGAGGGGTTTTTTTTTATGAAAACCATTGGAACTGGGAATTGATTGTCCTAGACCATGGGTACGAGCTGTGAGAGCACAAGCTGCGCAGGGCTGTGTCGGAGGTACTATTTGGGACTTTTTGTTGGAGGGATGCTGGTGGCCAAAGGAGAAGACCAGCAGCTCAGTCTGGGGCAGCATCTCAGCAGGACAGACCCCCTCTGGACAGGTTATTTCAAGTTCAGTGAAGGATGAGGAGCAGGAGCCAGACCTGTGATCTGCCTGCAGACCTGCTGGGTACCTTTCTTTCCCACACATATAAGACAGATGACAATAGATGATGTCTTCTGAATTTCCAATCCTTTCTATGATTTTGTTTTTTCAGCCTCCAGCCTCTTGGTCAGTCCCAGTTTGCTGTTCCAACCCCACAGGCATTATTCCTGACTTCCACTCAGAGAGGTTGCAATCAGGTCATCTGTTCCTTGGGTTATGCTTGTATTTCCTTTATTGCTCACTTCTGCAGAAGCCTTAATGCTCAGGAGTATTTCCCCTCCTTCCCTGCCTTTTCTCCATTACTGCTGTAATTCCTTATGTTTACCTGACTTTGGCTTGTCACGTGGCAAATCATCACATGAAAACAGCTGCAAACAAGATGTGCTTTAAAGAATTGCTCCTTAAAAATAGCTACAGTGGAGCAGGATATTTGTAAAAACCTGATATATGTTTGATACCTGATACGAAGTCGTTCAGCTTGCAAAGCAGAAGCAAGGAGGAGGAAAGAAGGGGCAGGACGTGCATGTGGCAGCTGTTGTTGCAGGACAGCTGACTGAGGAGGGAGAAGAGGCTGCTGAGTCACGTGTTAGTGTTAGAAAATGTACCAGTTTAAAAATTTTGTATAACTTCAGTCAAAGGGTTCTGTTTGTCTTTACCCTGGGAAAAGGAATTTTGGGTTTCTTTCCAGGGCATTTTTCTGCCGGGTGAGGTCTGGTGGACTCAGCATATCAGCAGACTAGGAGTAACCCAAAAGATAAAGGGCTATCAGCAGAACAGCAGCAGGACACCAGTGACTATCTACAAACATCTACCGCAGAGGCCACCTCCAGCAGGGGTGAAAACATCTGATCCGGAAAGGACTGATAGGAAAAACTGAAGAATGAAAAATCTAATTAACATCAGAGGCAAGGAGATTCGGCTCCAATGGGAAACTGAATACTGGGGGTTTGCTCAATTTTGGACCAATGAACACTGACCCAATACTTTTCTATGTATTTTTACTGCATAAAATATCTAAAGGATCTAGTAAAATCATGTGTCATGGAATGATTCTGCACACCTGGGTTATATGTGGATGAGATTATTTCTGTGGTACATCCTGGCCAGATAATAAAGTAATGCCTTGACAACCAAAGATGTTGGAGAGTTTCTGTTTTCCTTTTCCCCACAGTTTTGGTGACATTAGGAGCAGTGGCTTGGATAGGGGAAAGTGCAGGAAGCCCAGGCAATGATGGCTCAGCCTGCAGTAGCCCCAGAGCCGTGTGCTCATCTCAACAAGTGTATGGCTTTGTATATGCAAGGGACTCTAGAGTGATTCTGGGCACACCTGTTCATGGAACAGGTGTGAAAACAAAACTGGGAAAGGAGCTTAGAAAATGTTCCTGAACAGCTGTAGCTTTATGGTGCCAGTGCTAGCAATCCCAGGAAGCAGCCCAGCTTGTTCCTTGTGCTGCAGAGGAGTTGCGCTGCAGTGCCTGGGAGCCCAGAGTTGGTGCTGCTGATGCACCACTGAAGCTGGAATGGAGGTGCCAGCTCCTCCACGTGAGTCCTGAGGCCACCATGTGGAAAGGTTCCTCTTCCCACTGCTGTCCCCATGGGAGAAATTCCCCCCACCAGTCAGGCTTCTTGATGCAGGTGCATGCATGGGGAACCAGATAAATATGAGCATCATCTAAACCAAGCCAACAGGGAGTGTCAGGTACTGCATGGGCCTCCCAGTGCCTTTTCTAGCCCCTTTCTCTTTGGCAGGGTGCAGTCCCTTGAAAGCACCTTAGGCAGTCCATGAAGAATAAGGGCAGGAGTCCTCTGCAGTGTCCTTTGGAGATACCCTGGCCATGAGCACATTGCTGGTCAAAGGCAGCCTGTTTGCTTTGCTGTATTTTGCAGTGCACTTTTCTTCTCTCCTTTCAGTGCAAGTTCTCAACTCTTCATATTCTGATCATGCCTGAGGAGCTATTTTCTGCAGCAACATCTTTCTGTGCAGGCAACTCTGGCCTGGTATTTGATTATCACAAAAAAGGTGGAGAAAAAGATGTTTCTCTAGGAGATACATGAATGAATTTGAAGCATGGTAGGGTTTTCTTATTTGGAATTTTTTTTTGCAACTTGTCTTGGGGGAGCTGCTGTGGGCAGAGAAGCCCTGGCTGCCTTCAGAGCTGGCTCCTGGGGTGGAGCTGGAAATCACACTGGGGTTCATGTTAGCTGGTGTTCTATGTCTGCTTTGAGCACTTCTAGCCAGTCCTCAGAAAACCAATAACTCCTATAAGAAGCACCCAGAGAGTCATAAATACTGTAGGATACTAAGCACTTTCTACTCCATTAAAGATGGATAGGAAAATGGGTGTTGCTTTGTTCTGTAGAGAAAGCTTAAGGGCTATGTAAAATGCCATTGCAGAAAACAGTCATGTAGTTATTTACTTCTGACTGAGATAAAGGTGTGGAAAATGTGAGACCTAAAAGCAATGACAGGAAACAACATAATGCAATATCCTATTGATCTGTGGGATTTGCTACTGCTTAAGATGATGGCGCCACAAGTAATATTTGTAGCTATACTAACTAGAATAATTACAGGATGGATACAAACCTAGACAAAAACTCCTTAGGGCTTAAAGCTTTCTGCTTCTCACTTGTTGGCTGACGGGGTCCAGAGGTTTCTGCCATTTCTGTATATTGCTGCAGTGCCCAGTTGCATGTGCTGTGAGTGTTTCGTGTCTCACTCTGGAGTCACTGGTAGCATTTCTCTGGGCAGGCTGAGTGCCAGGTCCTTGGCTGATAGAAATTCATGCAGTGCCGCTGACTTTGGAGACAGCCTGCCCCTGCCACGGGCTCAGCCAGCTCCCTCCCAGCACCAGTAGGGTGCTCACACATGAAATAAAATCAGAATATGTCCGGGTAAGAGGAAAAGAAATTAAGGAAAAACTTGCTTCTGCTAGGGGGACAAACAGCCTGGCATCCCAAAGCAAGCCTGGGAACAAGGTGCTGAGACTTGGATAGCACAAGGTAGCAGGGAAGGTGTGGTGTGATTGTGAGTGATCAATAGTACTCATGAAAATAAGTACATGATTTCTTTTAATTATGGTGTGTTACAGAGCTGTAGTGGAAAGCATTTTTCTTAATTCCAAGCCCTAGCTAATACATGGGTGAAATCACTGGCCCAGCAAAACCAGATGACACACAGAATCAGTGTGAGAGCTGGGGGACAGGTGATAACTAGGAGACAGCTTGATGTTTCCCTAAGCACCATTGCTGTGTGCACTAGAACAGCTTACTGTGGTGGATGCTGCTAAAATAGCTTTTATTTCTTCCTTTTGCAGAGTAAAGAGAGGGTCAGGTTCTTCAGAAGTTGGGGGGTGGGCTCCTGGCCTCACCACCCTTGCAGAGCTTCCAGGGTACTCATGTCCAGGCTGGGTACTGAGATGCCTTGCTGCCTATTTGAAGTAATAGGTAACAATTTAGATTATTTCTTTTCAGGATGTAGCAAAGTTTCCACTACACTTCAGGCCGGATATATTTTTGGCTATTAAAAAGAAAAAAAAAGTCCAGTGACTGGAGGAACCAGGGCGTTATTTTTTCATGGGAGGATTTGACTGCTTTGACTTGCATTAAAGCTGATTGATGAGGACTCAGATTGCATCATCCTTCATAAGAGAAACCTGGCTCCCAGGAATACCTTATTCTCCAGTGATGTGCGACTTCAACAAGCAGGTCTTGGAGACTACACAAGGATTTAAAAACAAGCCCACTAGTTTTCCCTGTCAGCCTTCTGTGAAATGATGCATAATGATTGTTAATGTGAGACCAAGGCATTCCACAAAAGACTGATGCCTTTCCTCCTGTATCTCCATTCTTCCCCCAACCCCAGCAGCCTTCTGTACCCTTGGACCTTACTGAACAGTCATTAATCAGATCTGTGGGTCTTCACAGTAACAGCTGGTCAGGAGACCAGGCTGGAGCTGAGACTTGTGCCATGGACTTCCACACAGGCAGGGAAACAGGTTTCAGTTAATTACTCATAGGACTGGCTGTGGAAAAAAAGCCTTAAAATTTGTCATCTGGGTTTTGAGTTACAAATCTAGGAGCAGGCAGCACATCTAGGAGCAGGCACTCCTAAGACTCTGTGTTTTTATCTAGCCCAAAAATATGTGATGGAAATGTTCCTGTCAGAGCCAGGTAAGAAAATTTCCCTTTCAGTTCCTAATATCCCCTTACGTTGCCATAGTACCTTATTTTCTGTGTTTAGATGGGAGTCCCAAAGGCAGGTGAACAAAACCCTTTGCCCATTTTGACTCCCTTTCCCTTTCGTGTGATGCTTAAGCACAGCTTTGAATGAGGCTCTGGTATCAGCCCACAGGGATTTCTGCAGGCTCTGTAGCGCAGTGTCTGAGTCATACTCTAAAAATAGCCAGGAAAATGTCAGCCCAGCCAAAGTCATTGGCTGATTAACAAGGAAGCTTCAAGATTCTACCTACCTCCAGATATACTCCTGGTCTTAACTACAGAGCTGAGCTTTTTAAAAATAAATTAATATATAATAAATTATGGGTAGTGAGTTTAAAAAAAACCCAGACTGTTAGAAGTAATGAAGAAACAGCTTTCCTTATTCTGCCCAGTGATTAGCAAAGGGCTAAAGAGACTGTTTGGCTGGAAATGCAGCAAGTCCCTTCTAGCAAGAAGAATGAGAAAGAAGTTTAAAACTGCACAGGACTAAAGATGAAGCAAATCTTTGGTCCTTGAGGGCTGTGTAACTGGTCTGTGTGGAAGTAGGGATGGTCTGGGGACAACCATAAGCCAGGCTCTGGGACATGGTGGAGGATCAGTCATGGTGCCTGTCCTCAGCTATGGGAGCTTGTCAGGCAGAGGAGTGTGGAAGGCCCCTGGCCAGGAGGAGTTGCACTTGCCCATAGGGGCAGATCTGCTTTACCAAGCCTGATGTAGCTAAAATCTCCCTCCAGCACCAGTGTGCAGTATCATCCAGTGCCTGTGGATGAGAAGCTGGTCTCTGAGCCGTGCTTAGGCATGGGAGCTGGGCCAGATGTTCTGATGGAGGCAAGGGAGAACACCACAGTTCCAGAAACATCTGTCTGCTGCAAGGACTGAGGGCGTACCTGAAAGAGCACCTGGCAGCAGCACCATCAAGAGCCTTGGAAAATAAATAAAATGAAACTTATTTCTCCAAAAGCCGATGTGGTGCCAGAGCAGGGATTGAACCACTGCAGCAGCAGCACACATCCCTTGGGCCAGGCACACCTAATGGCTTGTGGCCCAGGGGTGGTACAGGCAGACCTGAAATACCTCATCTGGAGAAACAAGGGAATGAACTGACAGTGCGCAGATTGAGCACTGGAGCCTGACAGCTAGTGCCAGATAATGCTTTGCTGGCAGAGTTACCTGTTCCAATTAATTAATTCTGGAAACGTATTTGCTCCTTATTGCTGATTTCTTATATGGGCCTTAGCCAAAGTCTGCTATCCCCAGGGGCAAGGGGAGAAGAGGAGGTATGCTCAGGTGTGGCCAAGCTGTTGGAAATGGCAAGGACAAGGGTGGGGATGCCAACACATTGTCTGGTAAATTGGTCTGCTTTGTGTGCCAGGCAGTGAGCACTGCTTTCCTGCAGCTTGGGCAGTCCCTTCACATCCTCTTGTGGGCTCCTCACCAATACCCAGGATACTGGGGGTCAGGACCACAACAACAAAAGTGTGAATGAGCACACTGCCCCTGCATGCAGTCCTTAAGTCATGCATTCAAGTAAATAAGCTTTTCTATACATATTTTCAGTCAGTGTGTATGTTACTTTACATGAAAAGATGTCTTGCTAGGGCAAGTAGCTAAACAAAATTGCCATCAATGACAAGGAAGGGAGGGAAAAGCTTTTAGCCTGATATTTCTGAGGAACTTTTCTTTTAAAAGAGGAAGGAAAATGACTCTTTGACAGACCTCATCATGCTTCATGCAGCACAGTAGTATGCTCTCTGCAGGTACATCCTGCAACTAGCTTTTCCACCTTGGAAGTCATCACCTGCTCCCTGCGCATCACAGCTCTGGTGGAAAGATGAGGGTGAAATCACATAAAAGAAACAGTGCTGGAATGAGGTCCCCCTATGAGAGGTCCTGGTGCCTCCATGACATGGATGTGCCTCTGCATCCAGCTGAGCAGATGCTCATGGGGATGCTGTGACATACCTGGCATCATTCCCTGTGCTGATGCTTTAAGGACTGACCCAAGGTATTGCCTGTCTGGGTCAGTGGGTGGGGGGGCTAGGGGCACCCATGGGCAAAAGGGTGACATTGACACACAGTGGTGCTGCAGGGGTGTCCTAACTGAAGGCTGAGGTCTCTGTAGGAACAGTTTCTCTGCCCCTACATAGGTTCTTATTCCTCCTGAGCTCACTGTCTCACTCCTTTGAAATTTAAAGTCACTGACCCATGGAGGAGCTACTTTCTTGTCAGCTTGCTGAGCCTCACGGATGAGCGAACACTGCCTCCAATGCTGCTGGGCATGCAGAATAGTGAGGATGTGCAACGTGCTCTCCTGGATCCCTTCTTTGCCAGGTAAAGGTTTCCATTTCTTGCTCCAAACTCCTCTCCAAATACACCTCCCTCACTGTGCAGCACAAAAGGCTTTATGTGCCTCCATGAGGGAAGGGGGCAGAGCTTGGTTAGCTCTGTCTTTGGGTATCCCTGGTTCACAGTGCCATAGAAAGGAATATTTTCAAGCTAAGCGGAGTGGCACCCCTTTTCCAGCTCCTACCCAGGCCCAGGTTCTATTGGAGATTCAAGAGAGGTGGAAGAACAACAATGTGTTTCACAAAGCGGATGCACAGATGGGGGTGGGTAGATTGCTTAATACACTCTGAAATCCAGATCCGTTGGAGCAAGGGCAAGGCTGTGGATCAAGCAGCACTGCAAAGCCCATGGAAGTGACCTGGCTGTTGTTGAACTAATGTAATTGTTAAGAAGAGGTTTAAACATTCAAAGGGATGAAGTGTTTAAATCTTTCTCTGATGCTGCTTACTACTGACATGTATGCTATGAAAAAGAAAATATTTCTTCCAAGTAACTTGTAAATAACTATTCTGTCATGACCTCTAAGCTTTAGTGGATGCATTTTTATAAGCTGGATAAATGCAAATTAGCAATAATGTTTCCCTGATTTGTCAGTCCTTCCTCTTGCATTGAGGACAATAGAAATGCAGCAGATAATGGAGAGTGCAGCAGTTTATCTCTGCTAGAAGACGCCTCTTCCTTCTCAATAATCAAGGAATAACTTGTCATGCCATGCTGGTGTTGTAATATGCTCCCACCATCCATCAGTGTTCTCCTGCACTGTAGCCCTATCTGTCATCCCTCATAAACAAATTTGAAAGATGCAATTTGTTATGCAGGCAGTGGAGCTTTATCGAGTAAATATTTCAGGTCCATAGACAATAAAGCAGAGTGAATCATGAATGAAAATCTCCTCCAGATATCATTATTCTGGCCATTACCAGACCACTTTCCATGTGACCATGTGGGTGAACACCTGGAAACAAACATGTGGGCACCCATGGCTCCCAAGGCCATCAGCAGAAAGGGAGACTGGCCATGTTGGCACATGTGGACACAAAACACCAGGTTTTAAATATAGATCATGATACACATGTCCAGAGACACATCTGAAATTCACCAGCACAAATCTGTTGATGTGCTGATTTGCACCAGGTGGAAGCCACTGTTATCTTCTCCATAGTGTCACTCTGTTTTCACCCTGGTCTGGGTCTGCTGACCTAAGCAATGATTGGTAATCAAAGAAAAATCACCAAAGCTCAAAATTATTCCTGCTCCCATGTTCATGAACTAAGATGCAGCTGCTAAAGTATCACTTGAAAATACTTTTAATAGCAATGATTTTTTAATTTTGTCCTCCCTCAAAACACAGGTCTACACATGAAAATAAAGGTAGGTCATGGGAGGTGTGGATTTATACTGTAATATTTGTATCTTAAGGATTCCTTGGAGCATAATCGTATTCTGGGAGGAAAAAAGTAGTCATTTAATCCAAATCAATATAATTTACTTTCAGAGTTAAGCTTGAAGAAGGTGAATTTGTTCTTAGAGATGTCTGAGGAGTTATTTTGGAATGATTACCCATGTTATCCAGTACATTTTGAGCCAAGCGAGGACAACTCTAATTTAAATAGAGTTTACTTTTTTGATGGTCATCTATTACAGATGATTACCGGGGGTGGCTCTGATTCACAGATCTCTTCAGTTTTGTTCTTACCCCAGATTGTGTTTAAATGTCTGAAGATGTCAGAAGTTTCCTTTATATTTCTGGGGGCACTGAGGACTCTCACAGATTTGAACAGAGGGTGTTAGATACTTTTGCAGGCGTAATCATAGGGGTCTAAAGCTTACAGCCAACTGTTGAAAGTTGCAGATTTGGTTCCAAGAGGCATTTTCAACTACATGATCCATTTTTACGAGAACAATCACAGAATCAGAGCATTTTTAGGGTTGGAAGGAACCTCTGGAGGTCACGTAGTCCAAGCCCCCAGGTGCCAAGGCAGGGTCACCTGGCACAGGTTACTCAGGAACGTGTCCATGTGGGCTTGGAATGCCTCGAGAGAGGATGACTCCACAACCTCCTCGGGCAGCCTGTTCCAGTGCTTTGCCGCCCTCATGCTGAGATGGAACTTCCTGTGTTTGAGTTTATGGCCTTTGTTTCTGGTCCTGCCACTGAGCACCACTGGAAAGAGTCTGGCACCATCCTCTTGGCACCTGCGTTTCAGATATTTACATGAACCAGAAATCAATCTGAATGAGAAGAAAACACTCTAAAATGTAGATAACATGAAGGCCTGTGACTGCTTTGCTGAAACATGCATGCAACAGCTGGGCCTTCTGTTACCCAGAAATCATAGAATTGTGGAATGGTTTGTGTTGAAAGGGACCTTAAGGATTACCTAGTTGTAACATCTGGGTACGTGTTTGTGTGAGACTGTCTTCATCTCTATAGCGATTTCCTTCTGTATCAAGAGCTTCCTTCTTTCCTCCTCCTTGCTTTTTTTAGGAAAGAAAAAAAAAATCACTCTGATCCAGGCACACATGTATTTCCAATCTCGGAAAAGCTCCGTGTCTCTTCTTGCCTTGAGAGCAATTACACTTCATCTTTTCAGAGCAAGCCACAAATGAAATAAGTCAGGAAGCTGTGCAGAGAATGAAAAGTATTCCTGGCTGCTTCTCTCTCAGGTATCAACAAATTGATTTCTGAGGTTTTTCCATTCAATATATATATATGTGTGTGTGTATATGCATTTTGAAATATGCTAGGGCTAATGATTATTTTATGTAAAACTGAACCAATCTTTTCTTTACCTTCAATACTTTTCAACCTAAAGTTTTCTGATTAACTTCCTTGAATTTCCACAACTCACTTTCATGGCTACGGAAGTATAACTTCTGTGTGTAGATAGGCTGCCAGAAATGCTGAATTCTGAGATATAAAATAGCTATTTCTGCTAAATTACTTGTAAAAGTTTTAGAGATTGAATGCATAAGCCTCCACCCCACACCACAAAATATGCAATGACACAGACTTTGGTCTTTATGTGAAAGCCATCTGTATAGCTTCTATGGTGGGGGGAAAAAAAAGTACAATGTTTTGCAGTCATTATTTTCAATCCTAATTTTCTATTGTCTGCAATTGCTGATTAGTAAGGAGCTATGAGCTGTGGACTTCTGAGTGGGGAATACTTCTGAGTGGGGAAGAAAAAATCCACAGGTCATCAGGTATTTCTTTGGCATTTGACAGCTTCTGGAAGGGGACAAACCAAAGTCATTAGTATGGGTTTACAAAGTGGTTGACAATGCATGTGCATACAGTAGAGTAATACATCATAAATTAACTCTACAGAGAAACTAATGAAATTTACCAGTGGGGGACCTTTAGAACAGTACAGAGAATCATTTCAGAGCTTCCAACTGATAAAAATGTTCACTTGTTAAAAGACTGGCTGTTGTTAATAGAAAATTTCAGTGTTATGTACCTAAACTTGTTTCAACCTTGGAATCAGTTTAAAATACCATATGAGTTACTTAGGAGTTTTTTCTTTTTGCATGTTGCTGCGTTTATGGACTGCTCTGCATAATTCGTAGCTGATATTTTATGGGATAGTGTTGTATTTTCAAAACTATGCTTAACTACCCAGCATAGCTAAAGACTAAGTAACACCTCTGGTGCCCTACCTGCTGTGAAACAATTTCATAGTTAGTCATACATAGAAAAACTAATGAAAGTGCTGAAAGTGGTTTCCTGTTGTGGTTATGTGCCCTTAACAACTCTGGTCCTGGATGCTGCATAGAAAAAATACCACAAAGCAGCTTTTTTTTAATTTTAGTGGAGTATATAACACTACTTGAAATGTGTATGTCTTGACAAATTATTTTGAAAGATTCACTCAATACATCCTACTTTTTTCTTTTTAGGACAAAACAGAGATTTCAAGAATAATTAATTTCAGTAAGACAGCCATGGTATGTGCATTGATATACTTACTAGCTGTGAGATAATGACTTTTCTCCATGAATCTATTAAGTAAATTCTTCCACTATCAATTTTAGGTACAGGCATATTTTATTCCCTTTCTGTTTTTATCATTGCTGTCACATTTCACTTTTTCTGTCGTCTTTGGCTTGTTAACTGTTTTTTCTTTCCAAAGGTATTTTTGACCCTTCTGATATGAAACCTTTTCTGAAATGGTTCCTTTAATTCTTTGTTGTTCTGGTGTCTCATCACTATGTTCAGTCATACTTAAACCCTCACTCAATCTATTTTCCTTTCCCACTATTATCAAATGACTCCCTCAACTTCTACATTATTTATGCTCTCCAGGTCACATTGGTTTTGCTGCTCTTGGCGGGTTGGTTTGTTTTTTCCTCAGTGAATAGCATGTCTCTTATCCTTTCCTCTGTAATGGACAGATGATTATACCACTCAAATTGAGCTGGTGCTAAGCAGCAGGATTAATGGGGATAAGTCTTTCTGTGTGTGAAGTGATCTCTTCAGAACCTACTCAGGAGTTTTTCGTCATTTGTATTTTGGGTTTTTTCTTACCTTGCAATTGTGCAGTGAAATTAGGCAACCTCATTCTGCTGTGGTGGAGCTAGCCTGACCCTGCTCACATCCCATCATGATGGAGAAGGAGGAAAATAGTGCAGTGATAGAGAAGACAGTGGCATTCCTTTGATGCGGTGGGCCTATGCAATCACTACCCAAAGTACTGAGATTTGCCTTCAACTGAAATTGAAAGAGCAAGCCAGAAAGAAATCTCCCTGACAAAAAAGGAGTTTCCCAGAGGAGCTAAAACAAGGAGATGGATATATCTTTTTCTAGTGCCTTGTTTTCTGCTCATTGCCTGCACTTGCCAGGATCTGGCAGTGTTGATTTTGCATACACACTGGCATGAATTGCAAGCATGTTTTTGTTGACTGAATTCTCCTGTGATGCATGAAAGCAAGGTAGCAAGACACTGAAAGAATCTGCCAGTATTAAAACACTGTGATAATTTGATATGCTGCCTCAGTCCTTTAATTTCTTCCCCTTCATTCATCAGTTCTTTTCCACCCCTTCTTCCATACATTTCTATTAGTTGTCTCTTTCTCTGCCTCTGTTTCTGTATTTACATATCCTTTTCTCTTTTTTAACCTTCAACCTTAAGCCATTTCCTTCTCCATTCTCCTTTCATTTCTCTCATCCCTTTCTTTCACTTTCATTTCATAGTAGCCAAGAATGGGTTGAAGAAATGATTCATCTTCCTCTCATAACCCTGGCACAGATTATCAGAACGGCTCCAAGGTATAGTTTTGCCCTGAACTCTGATGCTAGCAAGTGATGACTTACCACCAGTAATAGCAAATATTTTGCATATTTGTATCTAGACAGGGTATGAGCCTCCATCAGGAACATTTTTGTTGGAGTGCTTTTGCTCTTTCCACATGTGTGATTGAGAGTAGGTACCCTGGAGCTTTATACTAATATGTTTTGATCCAGTGCCATTGATAAGGGAAAGCCTGGTTTTGCCTTGATAAGGGAAAGCCTGGTTTTGCCTGAGAGGGAAACTGTGGAAAGACATCAGGATCTTTCTGGATGTCTGGAAAGCAGGCAGCTACTGACCTGAATTAACCTCGAGCTGGGCAGCTTACAGCCACTGAGGATATGTTAGGTCTAGCTCCAGCTCCAAACAGCCCTTATATCAGAGGCTGGCTGTGTGATGGTAAGGAGACTGGTGGAGAAGCTGTCTGAGCATCCTGGCTGCCACTGCTGCCAGGAAAAGTAGGCATTTTGTGTGGAGACAGAAATGCTGATCCCAGATTCTCAGCAGCTGCTTGGTGAGCAGCCAGGAGGAGTGGGATGGGGAGAGAACAGCAGCTCACAGCCTGCCAAAGAGCTGCTTTTGTTTGTTTGTTAAAATTGTGTGATTTAATGTGGCCTAATTAACCCAAATGAAGACAAGCTCCCTGCAGCTATGGCTGTGCAACTTCTGGGCTGCATCAGCAGGACTTCTCCATCATCAGAAACTGTAGAGGGATCTGGTTTTTCCTGGTGTGGCAGGACAAGGCAGCAAGGTAGTAAAACTGTGCTGATTATGAGCAGAACAAAATTACAGCTATTAACCTTTTAATTGGATTTTATCTTAAAAAAGAGCTTTAATTTGCTTTAGATGTATCTCAGTTACAATGGTAGTGCACACGCCTTGGAAATCTCTCAGTTTTTATTTTTTTGTTTTGTTTTGTTTTTACATCTTAACCTTGATCTTCCTGTTTGTCTCAGTTTTCAGAAACCTCTGAAGCAACAAATTTCCCCAAAGTGTTGCAATTCAGGACTGTTGGAAATTTTACCGTGGCAATGTGACCACAGTATATATACCGATATTTTCATTTGGAAATAAAATTGCCAAATGATTCACTGCACACTGACTGTCACACTTTAGTATTGGCATATGCTTCTTATACATTGTCTATAAATAAATGCATGTTGATAAATAAAATGTGTATCTGTAATTTACAAAAATTTATATTATGCAAATGAAAAAGTAATACTGAAGTAAGTTATTAAAATTTTCATAAGCTCAAAATCCTTAACACAAAGGTTGTTTGTGGGTGTCCACACCCCCTCAAGTGTAATGTGTAAAATTATCGTTTAAATCAATACATAAGGTTCTACAGATATAGCTTCATGTGCAGTGGCAAACAGGATGGGAGGGCAGCTGGGAGTATATCTATCATATATATGAGAGTTCTGAAAGGTTTAGAAAGAGATTTGGACATGTGCAGAATAAAGCATGGATATGATCCTCTCTGATACAGCAGATTTCATTTGTATGGTGTTCTAAAGGCCTTCTTTAACACAAATTTCCACCCTTAAAGTTAGAAATAAAGCTCTTTGTGCAGACATACTTCTTCCTGACTATTGATTTCTAGCATACCTCTGATACATTGCTCTCTAAACTAAAAAAAAAATGTAGCGGCTGTTCAGAGCAAAATGTGTTTTACAATATCTGATGTGTTGTCCAAAACATAGCCCCATACTCTCTGATGTGAAGAAAATTAACTCTACCCCAGCTGAAACCAGCACACATTTTACAGAAGTTTCTGGTCTGGAGCAGATCAACTTGTAAATATCTTTTCTGCTACATCAAGGTAAGTGAGCAGAGAAGGGTAAAAAGATGTCAGAATTCCTATAGGACGTTTAACAAAATGACACAAATTCCTTGAAATGTTGTTATCACGACCATCTTGGATGTAACAGTTCATGGGAATTGCAATTCAAATGAAGAGCAAAATAAAATATTCATTGTATTGGAAGCTCTTGAGGTAGCCCACATTGTAGTTCAATTGCCACTGAAGTTGTCATCCAATTTCCACAGCTCTGCATGTTCATGACTTGTTGGCTGTGTGACTTTCTCAACAGATTTCTGGTATTTTCCATGACTGCTCTCAGTGGCTGTTTTAAGCAAAGAGGAAAATTTCACAAGAGCCCACTTGGTTTTTGAGCTCTACAACACTTGGAATATTCACCTGAAAATGATCCAAAACATAATTTTCTGTAGAAAGCTACTGCCCATACATGTAGTCAGTTGCAACGTCTGATTTATTGTTGATAGATTTTCCTAGGCAGTGGGATGGAAGGGGAATGATTACAAATGACTGATGAATCATTTGTTAGTATTCCTGAGGGGAATATTCCTTATTCTTGCCAGTACCTACTGGTCCTTAATTCCCTCACTGCAAATTTTTCCCATACAGCTCCCTCAGGACAGGTAACTCCTGTAACTGGTAACTGAGCAACTCCTTCCATAGGAGCCATGGCACAATCACAAGCAAACATGAATTAATTGCCCAGAGCCCACAGCAGAAATTTCTTTTAAGGGGAGAGAAAGCTATGAGTTGTTGTACTCTGAAGTTTACCACAAATTTGCATTTTTATGTTCAAACGGTCAACTTCTGTATTTTTCTGAAACTTGCACAATGATACATGCTGGTACTCAGCCAGGAGCTGTGCAGAAATTGCATCCACAATGTTGGTTCCTACATTCTTTTGGGTAGACACACTATTGTAATACCAAAATAAACTATCACTCTCTTCTGCCTACAGGGAGAAGAGAGGGTTGGAAGAAAGTAAAGAAGATTCTAATGAAGAAATACCAAATTTTGCAGCTTGCACTCTAGAGGTGAGAATGACCAGATTTAACAAAAAGGCTGAGGGGTGAGTTGTCTCTAGATCCCCTCCTTAACATCCACCAGATCATGGCAATGTCCCCCTCTGATGATCTCTGCAACTCCAGGTAGCTCAGGAGCCAGCCAGTGCTCACTTGAAGCAACATGCCTTCTGACTCATTTTCCCTCAGCTACCTCCTTGGAAGCAAGAAAGTTAATCCCACACATTGAATGGAGATGGGAAAGGTCTGAACTTCAAGCAAGTGAAGGGTGGGCAGTTGAGGTTTTTTGTTTGGTTTGAGAGTAAGCAGAATAGGCCTTCCATGCTGCTTCACAAAATTGATTCATACCGTTTTCCTTCCTCTGATAATCAAAGACTTTTTTATCTCCCTCTGTGCAGCAGTGCAGTACCCAAGGGCAGCTCTCCCCTGCTGCGGGGGGGAGGGCTGCCCCAGAGCCGGAACATGCAGGATGGTTTCTTCTTGGCCACGAGCAGTGGGACTGGTCAGACTGGGTCTGTGTGGAAGCGCCGCAGGTCTAGAAAGGCAGCTGTTCATTCCAGGCTTCAGGTGGTTTATTGGGATAATAAAGGAGGAAACTGGGGAGTGGGGGAGGAAAAAGGAGAGTCGGGGGAGGACAGTTGCTCCATGAAGCCCAGAATCAAAGAGCCTGGGTTCCGGGTCCTGCTGGGCTTTTATCCGTGGGGTTAGGAGGCGGTCCTGGCTCACATCAGCCAGTCCGGAAGGGTCAAGGGGGAGGGATCAGGGGAAGGACACACGTTGCAACACCTCTGCCTAAATATTCCCTTGCAAAATTCCCAAGAAATTACAGATTTACTAAGGGTCCAGTTGATATCACACTGGCTACCACCTCGCCCCAAAGTTACAGACATACATTTCAAAGCCTCCATTGTCCACACCTTTCTGGTGAATTCTGAAATATATAACGGTTTTTTGATCTACAAAGCCAACAATAATAACAAGGAAAATTTGCATTTTTTCTTCTTTTAGGTTTCAGAGAGCTCATGTATTCGGTTTGTGTAGCAGGGTGGCTTCAGTGGGAAGCTGCCCGAAGCTTCCCCTGTGTCTGATGGAGCCAACATGGATCTGCTGCTGGCCAAAGTAAAGCCCATCAGCACCAGTGGCAGAACCTTTGGGATAAGCGGTTTAAGACAAAGGGAAAAAGCCCCTCAGAGGCACAATCTCAGCAAGGGAGAAGAGTAAGAATGTGTGCGTGAAACAACACTAAGGACACCAAGGTCAGTGAAGAAAGAGGGGGAGGAGGAGGCACCAGGTCAGTGTTTATTTGGTTTGGTCAGAAAATTAGCAGAAACCAATTCATCTACTTGGGTTTTTGCAAGGCTGTGTGGAACTACTCCAATGGCAATCCTCTCCTAAATTAGACTAAGTATAATGGCATTATTTATGGGGGATTTAAATGTATTCCACTGCAAATGATGCAATACTTTCAAAAGAATTCAGCTCTTCAGATTTCAGTGTCTTAACTAACCTTGATGCTGTCATGTTATTTTCAATAAGCAGGCAAGTAAGTGGTAAACTGTAGCAATGTGGTTTTTGAGGATTCCATGTGGCTTTTCTTTGTTCCCCTGCTCTGTATGTTATTGGCTGTTTTTGAAATATGCACCCTGCTTTACCCGAAATCTATTAGTGTGTTCCCCTGCCTGTCTTCCCTTCAGACCTCCCAGGATAGGCTCTGAGAGAGCCAATCCTTCCCCCCTTCCCTTTCCTTATAAGCCGATGCCGGCAGGAGCCCGGGGTCTCCATCTTTGAGCCTGCCAGCCCTTACTCCCTTCCCCCGCTTTCCTCCCCCTTTCCTTCCCTGCAATCCCACCCGAAGACCCCTAATAAACCTCCCTGGCAGACCTGGAGATGGTGTCCAGTTCGTTCTTTTGTCTCACTACGTTTCCTGCTAGAATTTCTGTGGCTGGAGTCGCATGCCACGCGGAGCGTGCCCCAGGGGCCACCCAGCCTGGACTTGGTGGAGATACGCACCGGGGGGACCTCGTTTTGGGAGGCTGCTGCTTCCTGCCATCCTTCTGCAGAGGGAAACATCAGTAAACAGTTTATTACCCATCATTTAGATGTCAAACCAAGCATATTTTATCAGCATTTCAGCAACTGTCTAGTTCCTTAAAAAACATGTAACAGAAAGTTCTAAGTGTCATTTCAGATGCCAGCTGGCACATAATAATTTTTTAAGTATTTAGTCACAGAAAGAAACATCAAGGAAGAATCTAGCTTCATTGATTGCGCTGGAGTTGCATTAGGAGTTTCTTTGGTGCCACATACTCTTATATTTTGTAAGCAAGAAGAGAACATCTCAGTTAAAAAGAAAGATAAAATAAACTAGATAAAAGGAAAGAAAAATACACAGCACAATAATTTGTGAAATACTTAAGGTAATGGTTATTCAACTATACCCCATTTGTCCCAATAACTAACTCTGTAAATCCTTTAATACACGAATGTGTAAATGGACAGACCAGTATCTTGGTTTTCACTTGTTTCTGCAGGTAGGTTTGTTCCTCATTTTTCATGGAGTGTTGCTTCTCTAAATTATTTCACATCAGACGTGCACTCTATTTTAGGATAACATGGATAACAAAACCAGTGTATAGAAAAGCAAGGAACATCATCCAAGGGTAAACAAAATTTATTCTGAAATTAAGGGTAAACAAACCTAACCAGTTTATGAATGGGCAACGCTAATTAAGTCTTATAACACGTATCAAAGTATTTAAATTCAGGTAGTAAGCATAAATAATTAAAGAAGATATTCTGGGGTAAGTAATTAGTGAGTATTAACACTCTTAAAGCCAAATTAAGTCCAGCATTTTTTGTTGTTCAACATAGCTTATGTTGTTCCTGAAGAAATCTGACATCTCCAACTGGTTAAAATTGTTAATTACATGAGCATGTAATGAAACCATCAAAATCTTTAAAAGAAACTTCATTCCTTGCCAGTATTTGTCTTCAAACTTTCTCACTCATGTCATGCTGAAGAAGCAGTGCCAAGGAAGCTGTTTGCTGAACTGGTTTGGTGGCTTCTCATCTGCCTGGCTGCTGGTGGCTCCTGAAGGTGTCAAAAGGAAGCTTCAAGATGGATTTGGGTCACTGAATCTGAGAAAAAGAGCCAGTTCTGCTGTTACCAAGATGTAGACCTCCCTTTCTTTCCTAGCATCTCACTGAAGCATGGTAATTGTGCCTTTTCCAGGGCACTGTTACATTAAAATATCAGGTGCCATCAAAAGTTTTTTGGCTTTCCATTTGTTAGTGACATTGACTCAGCTGTGTGTAGTCTCCTAAGGCATTCAAAGAGCCGGTTTTCTTCTCAGCTTTATCATTATGACAGCTTTGTTATCATAGGAAATGTGATAACTTCTTTGTAGTTTTCATTCTTAAGCTTTTTCTTATTTCATTCCACTGGAAGATAGCAGATGTTGAAATTCTTATACATTTATCTGTATGGCGATGAAGTTCCCACTTTTAAAAACAAGCAGCTCTATTAATTAGCTAGTTAGACTTAACAAGCTATGGACTGGTTAGTCTATCACTGAACTTTGTTACAATAACAGAATAATTAATCTTCCACAGTATTAACAAATAGTTCCAGGAAGAGAATATAATTGCATTCATTCTTGCACAGTTAAGGTATGGTTTTGTGAAAGCAGGTCCTGTCAAACAAAGCTTGTTTCTCTTTTGGCAGGGTGAAAGCTTTGGTCAATAGAAATAGTAGGGTTGGTATCATATGTCTGGATTTTGCTGAAGAAGTTTTAATTGTAAAGACAGATCATATATAAAATTAACTTGGTCATAATATCTGAGCATAAAACAAACCCACAGAGATACTGGAGAATAAGAAGATAACAGTGGTGAAAAAGCTAGTAGGAGTCCATGTATAATTTTAATATCCTACATGATCAATTCTGTGCTGAAGAAACTGTGACAATTTTTCCAAATTACCTAGGGTTTGACGACATAATAAAGAGTGATGTAAGGTCACTGATGCTATATCAGGACTCAGACCACCCTACTAATAGCCCAGTGCTTATGTCTGTAAACCAGACATAAGGCGAAGGATGTCAGTTATAACCAAAACAGGGATCACTGCTTTAGAAAGTTTTTCTGCATGAGGATTTTGGATAAAGTGCTCAATGTGTCCCTGGTGCAGTGCTGTGTCAAAAAAAAAAAAAAAAAAAAAAAAAAAAAATTATTCAGACATAATGTCTCCAAACTAGCAAAGACGTAGCTTTTGTCAAAACAAAACCAAAACTGGTAAAGCTCTGTTAACATACAGAGTTCACCTCTGACACCTACACTTCAGAAATTATCAGAGTTCAAAGGATAGGAGAGACATGAAGGAGAGCTGGAAAATGTGAGTCTTATCCAACACACCTCAAGTAGCAGGGTAGCCCACAAAAAGATGTGTGGGCTGTGGACAGACACCTGCCTGAGCCATGGAGAGCCTGGAAAACCAACAGTGCTTTATAAAGATTAAAGGGGTCAATATGACACCTAAGGGGAGTTAAATATAGGGTAATACTTTTTACCAACCAGTTGCAAGTTGTTCCTTTGTAATGAAAGAACAATAGAACCTCACAAAAAAAGAACAAAAGCCTAAAAAAACCATCATTCACAATGAGAGAAAAAGTTGTAAGTGGCATACTGAAGAACAGCTGTCCTTAATTACAGAGAATTGAAAAAGAAACCTAATCTCAGAATATGAAACTGTTTTATTTAACCTTCTTAGGAAAGGTAAGTTCCTCTGAAAGGACTTTCCACACTGAAAGCTTGCAGACAGTTTGTTTCTCCTGAATATATACACCTCTTTTTCTAACCTAAGTAAGGTGTGTCTTTCTCAAAGATAATGTTTCAACATTTTGATATTTTATCTTTGCTCCCAGTCAACTAAATGTCTGTCCTGAATCACTAGCAAATGCTAGTTTGCTATGTCTAATGAAGAAATATATTGTAAGAAGGTCTTCTGGGGAATAAATGGTAAAATGTCTGATTTATTTCATCTTTTTCCTGCTTAAGTAGTGTTAATGTCCATTAGTCTGATAATATTACACATAATGGTCGTTCTTCTAGAATCATGTTTATTTTCTTCCCTGAGGGGTTTATGTTATATGAAATAACTACTCAGTTTGTATTGATATCTGCTCCTAATTTCTTTAATATATTTTTCAAAACTGAATTACATATGTTGACGTTTTAAATCTAGTTGCATAGAGAACTTTAAACAGCCCAATTCAGAGGTAAAACCACACTGAAGTTCCAACCTTGTACAGTTTTTTCAACCAAATATTATAAAATGTCCAGAGGCAAATATTCTTTTATGTCCACTTCAGATTTTTCTAAATCCCTATTATATTTCAAGGACTAACAACAAATTATTTATTTGGTTCCCAAACTACATGATGAAAAAAAATTGAAATTTTATAACTGAGCATTAAGATTAAAAAAAACCAAAAAAACCCGCCAAAAACAAACAAAAAAACCAAACCAAAAAACCAAGCCAAACCACACAGACAAGCATTTTGCATGAGGGATAAAAATATGTGATAAGCATGCAGGAAAAAAAAAATTGCATTGGCTTCAACAACAAGTCAGCCATGATAGCACAAGACCTATTCATTGCAGTGAAAGCAGATCAGGTTTCCATTTAAAAGTGCCTTGATACTATCTGAAAAACAGCAGCAAAAAGACACAAAATGCCTTCATTTTCAAAGCCACTTACTTGACTGATGACATTTCATTTCTTTCCAGCTGTATTCAAATGTTTTATAATGCTCAATGGAAGATAAATAGAAAAGATGTTACAAATTATGTTTTTCTTTATGCCAGTAATATGTTACCCTACTCACATATAAAACTACCTAATTGGCACTAATGAGGTGCTTTCAGTACTTACTTTTCAGTACTTACAGCTTTCCATTCATAATTGTCTGTGCCCACTGCTGAAAAGCAAGTTAGGAGTACTCAGCAGGAGTGCCCAGCTCCTGATAAAGCTTTCTTTCCTTCTTGAGGGCAAGTGCACTTTTTACAAAGAAAATTAACTTCATCGCTGCTTTCGACTACAGCAGAGTATCATGTGCTTATTCTTTCCTAAAATGTTGGTGTGACTTTAGTAGTTCTGCTGCAGTTTGTTGGAGAGATGATATCACCAGTAATGCCATCACTATTCCTACAGGAGTCTTGTGTGTCCTGCCTTTACTAAAGGAAGTTACATGGAATTTTTGCCGCTACTTTTAGCTGGGCTAGAATTTTACTTTCAAGCTATTTGACATATAGCTTTTAACTAGATCTGCTTTAAAAAAACAAAAACAAAAAAACCCCAAAACAAACAAACAGCCCAAACAAACAAACAAACAAAAAGCCCCAAAAAACTAAACCAACCAACCAACCAAACAAAACCACTCTGACATTTCTTCTCAAAGCTGTAAGAAACTTTCTTGTTCAAAAATTTTCCTTAAACATACTACCTCTAAAAACCCCCTTAACAGCAAGGTCATTTCAACAATACAAGTATTCAAAATAACCTCATTCTGTGATAAATTCAGACAGCGTGAAGAGGCTCTTCTGCATTCCTATTCAAGGTGCAGCTGTCCTCCTTGGCGATGACGATGAACATTCCCTGTGGTGCAGTGGAACTGAGAGCAGAACTGGCAATTTTTAAGTACATCAGGGACAGACATTTCCCTCTCCTGAACTTTTTACCTACACAGTAACAACCACATGAGTGCTACCTCAGATGAAGAGTTATTTCTCCCAGGAGTGTGTCTCTGTCTCTGCATGATGGACACTGGGTACCAACTCCATGCCAGCACCAGTTAATGAAAGGCTGAACTCTGCTATAAAGCTACAGCTTGCATGAGCAGTTTGTGCTCAGAACTTGGGTTTATGTTTTCTTTCGGGCTTAATTTAGCTTTATCAACATCTCTAATAGAACAAAGATACATGTCTGATTGGAAAGTAACAGTTTTACAACTAAAGGGAGGTCAGCATGTCCAGTCCTTTCCTGGCAACTTGGAAATCAAATAGCATTCAGAGCTGCAAGGGTAGAAAATGTGTTATCTATACACACTAGTGCTCCCTTTGAGTGTGCTTTATTCTAGGGCTCTTGAGGTCCTCACTAATTACCCCCACCTTAAGCAGTTAGCACAACATGGTCTTCAGCAGCAGAGGTGAACTTCAAACATGGTGTGGGGCATGACAGAGAATGGGTACAGAAAAGGGACTGTGGCGAGAGGGCAATGTCACCTCCTCTGGTGGATGGCTTCCTTCCAAGTTGAGACCAGAGCCTGCTCTTCCTTTTAACACCCAATTTTACAAACTTCTCTGAGCCACGGGATGAAAAGGCCAAATCTTTCCAGGCAGGCAGTTAAAAGGGGAATCTTAGAATGGTTTGTGTTGGAAGGGACCTCAAAGATAATGGGCAGGGACACCTCCCACTAGACCAGCACAATCCCACCTGGCCTTGAATGCTTTCAGGGATGAGGCAACCACAGCTTCTCTGGGCAACCTGTGTCGGTGCCTCTCCTCCCTCCTACTGAAGAATTTCTTCCTTGTATCTAATCTACACCTGCCCGCTTACAGTGTGAAGCCATCTCTCCTTGTCCTATCAAAAAGTCCCTCTCCATCTCTCTTGTAGCCCATTCAGGTACTGGAAGGTGCTGTAAGGTCTCTCTGAACCTTCCCCTCTCCAGGATGAGCAACCAGAACTCTCTCAGACTGTCTCTCGAGGCGGCTGGGGACCCCAGAGCTGATGTAGCACTTCAGGCGGGGTCTCACCAGAGCAGAGGGACAGCATCTCCTCCCTCACCTGCTACCCACGGCGCTTCGGATGCAGCCCGGGACACACGTTTGGTTTTCTCGGCTGCGAGCGCGCACTGCCGGCTCAGGTCCAGCTTGTGGTCCAGCGGCACCCCGAGACATGCCGGGCAGGGTGGCTCTCGGCCCGCGGCCCTTGTCCGCAGCGGCCGTGCGGAGCGATGCCGGGCGCGGCCTCGCCGCGGGTGTGCCCGTGCCCGTGCTCAGGTGCGGGGGCGCAGAGCGCGCTCCCCGCGCGGCGGGCGGAGCGATCGGCGGCGCGCGCGGCGCGGGTGCACGGCGCGGGTGCGCGGCGGTGCCGCGGGCTCGGGGCAGGAGGGAGCGCGGAGCGCAGCGGGGCCGGGCCGGGCCAGCGCTGATGTCACCGCTGCGGCGGGAGCTGCAGACGCCCCGGGCCGCTGCAGCCGCCCCTCCGCGCTCGGCGGAGCGCCGGTAGGCGGCGGGGGCCGCGGGGGGCATGCGGCTGCTGCCTCGGCGCGGTGCCCGCCGGTGCCCACGGGGCTGCGCCGTCCGCCGCGGCGCTCGGGCATGGTGGCGCCTGGCGCGGGCGGTGCGTGCCTGAGCCTCCCCTCAGCCCGCCGGGCCCGCCTTTGTCCGCGCCGGGAGCATGTGGGTAAACCCCGAGGAGGTGCTGCTGGCCAACGCGCTGTGGGTGACGGAGCGGGCCAACCCCTACTTCATCCTGCAGAGGAGGAAGGGGCACGGCGGCGATGGCGGTGGCGGCGGACTGGCGGGTAAGGGCGGCGGTGGGGCCGGGGCCGGGCGGGGCTCTGGCGGTTCGTGGGGTCCCTCGGGCCGGGCACGGCTGCGGCGGCGCTCCCCGAGCCTGCCGCCCGCCCGAGCTCGGGCGCCTGGAGTGCGCCAAGGTTCCCACGAAGATTTACGCGCTGGAGTCTTGTGTGGGAGACCACCGGTGACCGACGGCTCCGTACGTCAGGGTGTGACTTGCCCCAGGTTCTGGGGGCGTTTTGTTGTCGAACCTTTAGCACGCGTTCCCTAAAATAAGACGACGTTGTAATTCAGAAATTTACAAAGAGAACAGATTTGCTTCGGCTTCTCCGTATTCTCCAGATGTCCTTGTGAAGTATGTTCCTGAAAGCTTTGTTTCCGACTGCTGGCAGCTGGAGACGCTTTTGTAGAGGTTTGGGTCATACTCATCTAGGTCTGAATAATACTGTGCATATACATTCGCCCGGACCTTCCACCTTTTTTTAGGCAATGTTTACGTATTTATATGAGATTGGAGATACAGAACCCAATAATATTTCCACTGATACTTCTTGAATTGGTACAGAATATTCCAGCTCATTCTCCTGAAACCTGTGCTTTCTTCTTTACTCATTTCCATGACAACTAATACTTCAGGCTAAGCAAAATAAACACACGGACTACATCTGTGTTTGAGTCAAGGTTCTGTACATATTTACTGGGAGATTAAGAGTTTCTTCAGCCCTTCAGTGCTCTATGGACTTGTAAATAGTTCATAATCTAAACAAAGGTGCTGCTCTGAAGTGTGTTTTCATGTAGTCTGCTGAGATCTTCAGTCTACTTCAGTGTTGTGTGTTGATAAACCACCTCATTCTTGAGTGGGAAGTGACCAGCAGCCACTCCACATTGGCTGTAGATTTTAAATTTTTTTTTTATAATTTTCTGGAGTATGCACAGGATTGGCAAATCCATAAAAAATGTGTCTTGCCTCAAAAGTTCACCCCTGCTCTACTTACTGAAAAATTCTTCTCAGGCTCTCCTTTAATGGATTATCCCCAGCCTCTCAAGGTCTGACAAAGCATTCTTCTACCTGACTTTGTTATCTTTGAATTAGAGATGGTTTGAGATAGCCATCAATCTTCCAGTCATTTCTCAGTTATTGGGGAAACATTTTGACAATTTAGGGTTCTGTTCTTCGACTTGTTTACACAGTGCATACATAGCTAATTCTTGTTGCAGTTGTATGTGTAATAGTCTGATTGGTGATACCACTGTACAGATGGAGAAAACACTTTTGGAAGATTTTTGTCTTTGAATGGAAGTTGGATTCATAAATGTGCACCCTTTTTTTGCAGAGGCTAGATAAGCCTGCAGCATTTAGTAGAAGTTCAGAATAGAGGAATAGTTCTTTGTTTTTGCATTTTCCCCCTCCCTTTTGGAATTTAAATATTTGTGCTTCCCATCCGTTATTTTAGTATGTGAATGAAGTCTGTATAGGGAGTATTATTTAGAAGGTGAAATTCTGCACATACTTTGAAATCTGCTTTCCATGTAGCTCTTAAAAGTGCCTGTGCTTTGCCTGGAATTGCAGCTGCTGTGGCATTGAGGTGGTAGCAACAAGTCTGTTTCCAGGTGTTTTATTTGTTAGCACAGAAAAGGGCCGGTAAAAAGTTGTAGCTTTTTTCAGTGTTTTGCCAAAACCATAATTAATCAAACGTCTGTAACTAACTAAGTTATTAGAGTTGGCAGTATTTGAAGAATGTATGGGAACTTTTCAGACCATGTGCTAAAATGGTAAGGGTTTTTGACGCAGTGTTCAACAAAAGTGGGAGAAGAAGGAGGGACTAAAGAAAGAAAGGGATGTAAGGAAGTGTCCTGGCCATTCCCATCTTTAAACGCACAGTAATGAGTGGAACTTAGGTTTAGTTTTTTTTCATGTAAATACTGGAATTTTCTGCTGGTTCTTTTAACAGCTGTGGTCTGCCCATTGAGGGACAAGGAAGGTGGAGAAGAAAGCCAGTGGATTATTCTTGGTAGGAAAGACTGATTAAAAGCAAGGTTTTGAGGGACCTAGCTGATCCTGAGTTAAAGAATAAATAAATCCGCTGAAATGGTAAACAGGATACATACTTTGTAGTAATTATAGCATTTAGGATGACCCTGTGTAAGCTTTGTAGATGATACTGATCTTGTGACAAAGGTGGAGGTTACTTGGTCAAAAGTAAACAGGGAAAAAAGAACCTTTGGTGTGGTGGGTTGGTTGTTTTAATTGCCTTTCTGTAGTGGCGTAATGCTGAAATTTGCTCAGATATAATCCAAGAAGTCAGCCACCCATTAATATGATATAAAATTTGGCCTGATTGCTCTGTGGGAAACCAACTTATATGTCCTTGAAGTTGAAATATTGTATACAAGATTTTTACCTGTGCTGGGAATGATCTGAATTCATATTTGCAAGAGAGGATGTAAATACAGCTGTCCTTTTTTTTCGTGATCTAACTTTTGCTGACTTGCACTTCCTCATTATTGACTCTTGAAGTAATTTGTCTTGAATTGTAGAATGAGAGTTGGCTTTCAAATTGATGAGGCTGTGGGTTTGATGACATCAGATGGCTTCACCATGTAACTTAAGCAGTGGCTAGACAATGAGAAGCATTGATTCTCTGGCACTGCCCTCAAATCCAGGTTTGCTGTGAAATTGTCATCAGCAAACTGATCAGGGTAAAGTGTAATGCCCTTCTCTCCATCTGTGATCATGCCAAACTTTTTTTTGCATGTTTCAGTCTAAAACCAAGTATTTTATGTGGCCTTGGCGATGGGTAAAAGTAATTCTTGTTGGCTTTATGTTGGAGCAGAAGAAGTACTCATGTTACCTGTTCTGGATCCACTTTGAGTGCCCCAATGCTTTGCAGGAAAAGGAGTATCAGTCCCTTTGAGGGAACAGGTGACAAAGCAGCCCTTTCTGCACTGGTTCTCTCCTCTTGGCCTTGCTTTATGTAGCCGCTGAGCAGAGAAACCCTCTTATTTAAATACTTGTTTGGACGTTGGAGACATTTTCTTCACTATACTGTATTGTAACAAGTTAGGAGAATGATGATGATCCTGCTGTGTGTTAGGACAGTGCTGGTTAGCAAGTCCATAGAAGTCATCTCTGCTAACAAGTTGTATTTGATCAATAGTTTACTTCAGAGATACAGCTTTTCTAATAAGCAGTGTGGATCCATTTTTATACTGAATTAACCTCTGGACTCATTTAACTTATTGTGTCTATGTCAGTATTAGTCACTGGGACTTTTTAAGCATGCTTTAATTGAATGGTTGTTTGGGTTTTATTTTCCTTTTTAACAAAAAGAAAATAGGAAAGATTCTAAATTGGATTTTAA
The DNA here is from genome assembly GCA_024500445.1 of Entomyzon cyanotis. Lineage (NCBI taxonomy): Eukaryota > Metazoa > Chordata > Aves > Passeriformes > Meliphagidae > Entomyzon > Entomyzon cyanotis. The sequence continues at coordinate 6,344,099 of JAKEPQ010001007.1, read as the reverse complement.
ATTGGATTTTCATAGCTGTTCTGTGAACTCACATTATCTTGCATCACTGCATTAATCTTCCAGGACAAGACCAAAAAATGTACTTTTCTGCTTTAAAAGTATTTGATGGTTGGTGAGCTTTCTCTGTAATTAAATTGTGTCATGCCTTGCACATAATGCCATGCCCGTATTTTGCTTCTGTGTGACCCTTGGTCAGGTGTTTCGTCTTCCTTTTGTTCACCAACAGGGAAAAAAGTATTTTCTTTCCTCATATTCTTCTTGCTCCCCTGGGCAGCCTGGTAGTTTGGCCTGTATGAATTTTCTTTCCTCATATTCTTCTTGCTCCCCTGGGCAGCCTGGTAGTTTGGCCTGTATGAAATAATTCCTTCTCCACAGGAATGTGACATATTTATTTACTCAGCAGCCCACATCAGCTAAAGCAGAGGCATTTAGAGAGAACATGAACCCAGATCTGTACCATCATTTGGGCACTGTGCCCTGTATGACAGTATTACTTTTATGGATGTAAGGATCTTGAACGTGTCATAAAGTTTATAAACAACTAAAAGGCTCTTGTTACTAAGTGTATCTTGCATTCAGATGCAACAAATAGGTTTAAAAATATCTTAACTGCTTTCTGCTATACTGTGATAATGTTTGCCAAACTCATCTACTTGGAGACCTTACTGTAAGGAATTGTGTCTGGTGGTGGATGGCAGAGCAATGTATTCGCTTGGAGCTTACAGGAAGAGAGACTGAGGGTGTGCTACAATTAGCTGTAGCTAATTGTACACAGCTGACTGCTGTGCTCCTCTTGCCTGTGTACATTTGTGTGTGTGAAGTAGAGATGAAATTCTAAGTGATTTTGTTTAAAATATTATTATGAGATCTTTGAATCCCAAGGGAAGTAAGTTGTTCTTAGTTTGCAAGAACTGTTTTAGGAGTGAATTATTTTGCAGATAGGGTATATATGCTTACAGCTGGGACAATGCATGTGTGAGAGATGCAGTAGGAGTTGTAAGTCCATGAGATGTTGCCAAGGATGATTCAAATGTTTAGGCAGAAGAGAGCAGATGGAAATTTGCTGACTTGTGGTGATAAAAGAATCTGATGAAACACTGTTTCTCCCCAGATATTTTTGCAAAAGGAGTTGTCATTTAATTTCCCCATTGGAAAGGAGAGGTTCTGAGATTGGCTGGCTGATGTGAGCTGTCAATGTCTGATCTAATATAATTTTTAATACTGTGACAGTGTTCTAACTTGAAAGGCTACTGCAGCCTTGCTGGACAACACAATTAGTAGCTCACATTTGGAGCTAAGATTCTGTCTTGCTCTGAGCCTGTCAATTCAGAGGGTTGGTGAAGAGATTGCTTAAAAACCTGTTTATGCTTGAGATTTAGAAAAGCTTTTGGCCAGTAGATCATCTGCCTGAACAAAGAATGGTCTGTGTTTTAGCAAATGTCCTTGTTAACTTGAGCAGTTGGGATTTTGTGTGTCAAACTTGGTACACTTGAGTAGAAAGCACGTGTTTTCTGATACTTGAAATACAGTGTTTTTCAGAATGGATGCAACTAGCATAATGGATAGGGGTGTTCAGTCTATCCTTCAGTTGTCCATGATTGTTTTGGCATGTGGAGTGGAAACTGATCTCTTTTGCTCAGCTGTCATTTGTCATTACACCAAATCTGTCTTGATACTCCTTAGGATGTGCTGTGGGTGTGTCTGCTTCTCCATACATTCTCCATGCATTTCCATTTCAAGAGAACATGCAGATGGCTAGGCCTGAACTGCTGTTTGATTACCCAGATTGACTCACAGCCTTTCTGTTGAATTCCCAGATGCTTTCCCATTTCCTCAGTTGGAAAGTGTCTCACTTCCTGCCTAACGCATCTCTCCATCGCCAGCTGCTGCAGCAGTCCAACTCTTGTTGGCACAGACAGTCACTGAGGTGTTGTTTGGTGTAGCTTTGCCTTCTCTCCTCTAATACTTCTTGGTCAAAGACTTTCCTTGAATGATACTTTATCTTCTGCACTGCAAGTAGTGTCACCCACCAAGGCTTCTGAGCTGAGCTGCCTTTTGTCATTTTTCCTTCTGAAAGATCTGTGTTTGTAGGAAACCCTGTTGGAAATGTCACACAGGATCATAAGACAGTAAGCAACCAATGTTTAGGCCACTTAGTAATTTTCTGCCTTATACTAAAGTTTGTATTGCTTCCAGGGTTTTTGTTATTTCTTTTTGGCCCCACAGTGAAAGGTATACAAGAAGTAGCATTTCTTCACATCAGTTTCCATATTTCCATCACTCCACTGTCCAGTTATGCATCCTTGTAAGAATATATCATATTTGACAGAGGTTTGGGCCCTTGATAGTTTCAGTTAGGTTCCTGCAGAACTAAAAAAAGTTCCACAAAGCATACACTCAAATGCTTTAGGCACTTAATTAAAACATGTGTATTCTCATATGGTATTTCTTCTTGTAAATATTTGGTGTAGGCAGAATCTAGTTGTTTTTATCCTTCAGAGTATCACACTTCATATGGCTTTTCCTGTATTAGACAGGAGTTGTCTCTGCCATTAATTTTGCTAAAGTATTGATGATACAATACGTATAAAGAGCTGTGAGCATTTGACTAAAATCTTGCTTTTCTTTATTTCATTGACCACTAATCATACTTCTGTTATCTGATCAATATTGATATTCAGAAATTACATTTATGTGTTGACTTTGAATCTGGTGCTGCAGTGAATTTAGGTTCTAGAGGACTTCTTCTGAATCTTTCAATTTGTTTTCTTTTCAAAAGAAAGGTTATATTTTCTGTGCTGGATTTGTGATTATTTTTTTCCTGAAGTTTCCAGATAGGGGTATTTGAATTTCTGCCACCATAGCAATCTTAGTTTCAGCTAGTACATTTTTAATGTTTTGGGTTTTTCTGTTCTTCCCTCACAGTCTGTCTTGTTCTTACCCTCTGCTTTTTCCAGTTTTTTATTAGCCACGGTTATTGGGATTTTCTGTTCAGCATGATCTCATCCTGTAATAACCAAGTTGTTTGGACACCTTGACAAGTACAGCTGATCACTTTTAAATTAACATATTTGGAAGATAGTCTGATTCAATCACAGTTGTTAAACTTGAAGGGTGGATGAAAGCTTTCTTGTTTGTTGCTGCTTTATCCCTCAGTAATCGAGCTTGATATCACATTGTCCCTTTCCAAGCTTTTTCTTTGAAGATTAGTGGTTAGGTTTTCAGTCTTCTCTCATTTGTGTTCACCAGCCTGAAGACAGAGAATGCAAGTCCTGGTTTTGCTGCTTTTCTTGCTAAATATCAGTAGAGTGATGGTTCTTCCTCAAAATCAGTTTCACTGAACGTGTTTGAAAACTCATGTGGAAAGGAAAGGGTGGCTGGACAAATCAATGCTCAATGGAACTTTGTTGGTAGGAAGAGGGAACAGCAAAGGCAGACATTGGGGAAAACTTAACAAATCTTAGTTTCAGTGGATTTCTTGATAACACGTTAGATGCCAATATAAGCCACATGGGAAGACAGTTGTAAGTATTTAGAGGTCATTTTACCATCTTTTATATTAATGAACACCTACTAAAAAGTATAGCCCATCATAAAGTTTTAGAGCTGGTGTTCACAATAATGGGGTCATATTCATACTTTTGTGGGTATTATTGCCAGTATTGGAAGTTTAACACTCTAATTATTTTTGATGGTGTATAATATTTCTGATTTATATAAGCTTTCCTGTGAAATTAAATCAAGTAGAATTGACCCTCTCTTTTGAAAGGATTTGTCCGTAGTATTACACATGGAGTTCAGGTTGTTGCTCTAGGTTGAGTTTTGACAGACAAGTAATGGAATGATCTCATCCTGTAATAACAAATGAGACAGCTAATCACATGAACTGCCTTGAGAAAGAATGGAAGAGTAATGATTCATTACAGTTACTATGAAAAACAATACCTTGTACTGTATGTTTTAGTTATGTGTTGTTATGAGTTACTGTTTTTGTAGCTCAGGAAGTAACACTTAAACTTTAGGAAGAGTTTATTCATTGTCCATTAAATCAATATAAAACTGAATGCTCAGGGTGCAAATATGACTTAAATCAACCCTATTGATTGAGGCTTTCTTGAAAATCAGCTGACATCTGCAATCTGAATAGGTCCCATGGGTGTTTCAGGTTTATGACCAGAGCTCATTACGTGTCCATCTTACTTGAGTGGAAAGAGGAGTCATCAGCGTACTTTAAATACTGAGGACCTTTTAAGCAGTATGTTTCTGATTCAGTGGTGGAATGTCATAGTACGTGTTTTGAAAAGTTCTTGCTAGTGACACATGTGACCATTCCAAGTTTTCCTGGTTGCAGTGTTGAGCTCCTACACGAATAGGCTGCTGACATCCATGGAACTGTTTGAGTGATAGCTCATGAGCATTACTCCAAGAGTCAGTCTCACCTGTATTATATCTCAGCTCTTTTGCAAGGTATAATTTTGTATTTGCTCTGTGTGCTAAAAACACATATGCTCTTTGTTTAGACATATTTAGATAAAAATCTTCTAACAAAAGGTGTTTTGAAGTATGCAGTCATGTAGATCTGCGAGGAGGATGTGACAGGGCAGGGCTCTTCTCTCAGGAGCTAGGTGAATAACATATGTTTGTACTCTGGCAAACTGGGGCAAGGGAGAACGCAGCAGTCAGTGGCATCAACTGCAGGGTGACATCCTTCACCTCGAGGCAAGATGTGACACGAGTTGCCTTTGTCACTGAAGAATGGATGTGTCACAGGCCCCCTGGTGCATGCTGAAAGCACCTCTACTCTGAGGTTAGAGCTGACTGGGAAGCATTACAGTCTGATACCATCCCAAGCTTTTTTGGTGGTGCTTGCTGTGCAACAAAAGGCACGGCTGCTGGCAAATCCTAAGCTTTGAAATGTCATTATTTATTAGAATTCATTGGCTTCAGTGTTTTATTAAGGTGCACTAGAGGTAATATATAATCCAGAGCCTCACTCTTGAATATGTAATCCAATTTACTTTGAACAGGTAAAACACAAAGGCTCTCAAATATAATCATAATATTGCCATGAGGGGGACTGTAGAAAGGTGATAAAGACTACTTAAACTTTTTGTTTCATTTAAATGAAAGCATAGCTTTCTGTGAAAGATGGTTACTGTTTGTCATAAGAAAATCCTTTGCTAATAAATTATTCATGTGTACAGTGCATAAACTTGCTTTTCCTTTAAAAACACCAGTAATTGATGTTTCACAAAGACACTTCCAAATTATTATGAAAGATTAAAGAATAATCACTAGTTATATTTTAAAAGAAATAAAAGGGAGAAATATCCCTGCAGCAAAGATCTGTGCTATGCAGTCACAGATATTTTGACTTAATACAGGTGTTTGAGTCCATGTAGACTAAGGCGTGTGTGCTTTCAGTGGTAACTTAAAATGTACCAGGTTGATTCTACAAGTCATCGCTTGATTTCATTATTGTTTGTGGGCAGTTTGTAATCAGTCTGGACTGTAAGCCATCTGGAATGGTGGTCTCCAAGGAGCAAGGACTGCAGTGGTGCTTGGAAGAATCTCACCTGACTGAAGTAATTGGCTTAGTTTTCAAACCAACATGACGTTCCTTTTTGAAAAATACGCTTTGGTGAGATAGGAATAATTTGTGAAGGGGGTCTGCGTTATTCAGGAGGTCAGGCTTCATGTGGTCATAATCCCATCTAGCAAAACAAACCAGATTGGAAATTGGTCACTGTTGTAAGGATACGAGTAGAGCACATCATAAATTTATTAATGAGTAAAGATTATTAATCTGTATGTTTTTTACGAGGCTTATAGGCTCCCCCTCCATCTTATGACTAAATGTGAGCCACCACTGAATGTGGTCAGATAAGTAAAATGTAGTGTGCTTTCCTCCTTCAGCACGAAGTGCATCAGATAACTGAACCCCTTTCCAGTAATTCCCTCTAGTGCATTGTATGTCCTTCCAGTAACATGATGCAACAGCAATTGCCCAGGCCCCCAGCCAATTGTGGCTTTCTATTCCCTGGTTCCAGATATTACATATCCCTGTTTTTCCTCTGCTAAGGCCTATCTATGTTTTTCAGAAAAGAAAGAGAATACTGAACAATCTTCTGGACCTTCACTTTAGAATTCAAGTTTGCAAAAGAGGAACCTGACTTTATTAAAAAAGTTGTATCAAGCAAAGTGAAGGCATTATTCCTCCCTTTTCCTCTCCTGCCCCCTTGTAAAGGTATGGTTGCTGCAGAAATTTGGCATGTGTGTGTGGTGGGACTGTTCCTACATACATGGTTACTTATGCTTGAGTGCCTTCAGGATTGGGGCTGCCATCAGTTAGCCAGATGCTAATCCTACAAATTGTATCATGCTTTAAACCTTTTTTCATGAAAACCTCTTGCTTCAACAAGGGCTTGCAGATTTAGTGGTCTTACATTGGAAATTTCTTCCCTTATATCATTATGCAACCAGAAACCTGATGAAATAATGGGAAAAATATTTGCAATTGGTATAGTCACATGGTTTGATGCCTGGGTAATTCACTGGCTCTTGCCCAAGGGCCAGTCTAATCTAAGGAATATGATTCTGTGTTGCCTGTTCTGTTACTATAGAAACTCAATTACTTAAGCATGTCTGAAAAGTTACTTGCTACATGAAGAATTAATGAACAAATGAACAGCATTAAAATGCTCTTAATATTTTTATTTGTTTTAAATTTTCATCTCTACTTCATGTAGAAAATCCTCAAACAGATTATCAGTATGAACTGCTGTGATTTCATTCTGGTTGTGTTACATGTCTGCATTGCAAAAAACCCCAAACAAACAACAAATAACCAATCCTAAAACAGCCAACACTGATCTAACAACACAAGAAGGAACAGTTCATGAAGGAGAGAAAGCAGATGTAGCTGCATGATTGCATCGGTTCTAATGTTATAAAAAAACTTTTTTTTTTTTGGTTTTAATATCACACCTATTGTCTATCAAAACGGTATTGTCTATCAAACGGATAGCACAGTACAAATGAAATGTAACTGGTAAACTTTCAGTTGGAGTTATCTTGGTAAGCTCGGATTTGAATTTCTGTGCAGTCTTCTGGAGGTCTGTGAATTTTGTTCCTTTAACCTCACTACACGGTTATTTTTTCAACCTGTTTCCATTTCTGCAAAGCCCCTGGGCAACTCCTAGTTACTGTATCATTGGAGAGTATTCTTTGTTTATTTTTCCTTTCCTACCTCCCATCTATTGTTTCAGTTAGTGCTGGCTTCTCTCTTTTGTTGCTTTTTGTTTGGTTTTTTTTTTTAATAGTGCTCTCCACATTTCTTGAATACATTGCTCTGTCTTACAGTGTTTGGTGGCACAGGGGGATGTTCCTCTCCTGTGTATTATATCTGAGGGAGAAGGGGTAGGATAAGAAACTCCTTTGAGCCTGATGTTGTTGTACAAGTCAGTAGGTTTGTTCCGACTTTCTGATCTTGCCTGCGTATCCCAGTTTTTACAGCGCTCCAAGAACTAGGGGCAGAATTGTTTGGCAGGACCACCCATGTGCCAACAAATCTGGAAATACAGCAGGAGGAAAGAAACAAGCGTATTTTTAAAGAATTCAGGGAATGAACAGTTTTTCTTTACCTCAGAGAAGATTGCATTTAACCAGCATACAACTTTATTTAGATATTACATCATGCCTATTGCATATTTATTACTGTCAGTAGTCATGTGAAATGAAAAGCACAAAGAAAAGATTCCTACTGTATTTGCAGCAAACCCAGATGATGAACAAAATGTAGTGTCTGCCTTGATCCCTACTCCAGTTAAGCAGTACTGGCAGCTTTAAGTTTTGCCCTTGGTTGAAGTGGCTTGTGCTTTCTGGACCAGGGCCATGGTGTGTTTGTGAAGCTCAGATTGAGAGTATATTTAACAGGAAAAAAAAAATTAAAGGTACATTATAACCTACTTCATTCTCCTGAGTTTGGAAGGAGCCAGGGTGTATCTGCAAGGGCTGGTGGAGGATCGTTCAGAGGCAGCTTGTCAGTGTACAACCAGTAATCAAAATGCGTATGAGAGATGAAGAGCAACTAAAGCTAGTGCAACTAATGTCCCTCAGGATATTTTACATTCATATTTTGTGTTGGTATTCTATAATTGTCAGATAGCTTTGGTAACACACCTTACTAAGGACCTGATGTCATGCCCAGACTTGTTTCTCATGTATTTCAGAATTTTTGCATTAAGAAGTGATGGATGTTAATTCATTGAGCAGAAAGAGATTACAGTTGATCCAACCCATGAAGATCTGTATAAAGCAAAATATAAATAAAAGACATAAAATGGGGGAAATACAAAATCACTGGTAGGTGGGATATTTCTCAGTACCAGTTTCAGTTCAGATTTGAGGGATCTGCTGAGATGGAAAATGGGTAGTGCTTTTATATCTTTAAGATGCCCAGCAATATCTGAAAGAAGAACAGCGAAGGAAGCAGTATTCTGTATACCAGTTATGACATGAGGAACTAATAAAATGAGGAACTAATAAAACTATGACAATAAAAGATGAAAACACGAGACTTGAAAGGAGAAGAGAACCTTTAACAGGAGTGTTTTAAAATGTTCTTGGTGGATGGAGTTTATTTTATTTATTTATTTATTGTTTAAAAAACCCCTAATTTCTACCCCAATAAATATTTTCAGAAAAAAAAATCTTTGGAAATCTTCCTCCATTTGTTCTCAATATACTTTAAATTTTTTTTCAAACAATTGAAACAATTTGCTGAGAACTTCAACGTGGTAATTTAAATTTGACTCCGGAGGGGAGATGAAAATTCTTTGTGGGGATGACAAGGGGAAAAACTTTTACATAGTTTAAAAATAAATAGGTCTTTCTTGTGGGAGAGAGTTTGGGGGCTAGAGTTTTGGTTTGTGTGTAGTTTAATATAAAAATAGGATCTAGAATTTGTGGAAATACAGTTAGGAATTATTGGTAGCTTTTTGTATGCAACTGTTGGTGGCTCCCTCAGTAGCAAAGAATTTTCAAAGCTATTTCTGGAAAACAGTATGGCTTTGTCTTTCCTCAGTATCCTTTCATCTGAAAAACAGCTTGACTCTAAGGCATTTTGATCCTTCCTACCCTAAAGAATCAGACTGTTAAGTAGCACAATTATTTTTGCTGGAAGTCTTTCGTTTTTCCTAGCTGACATTTAGGTTTTGAACCTTATAAAGTGTATTGTCTGGGATTTGTTGATGATGTTGGAGGAGGGTTTATAGTTGGTGGTTTTACTGTTCAGGGCTCAAACAGCGTGTGAAACACAGGAAAGAGCTAAATAACTTTTAAACTTGATTTTATGACACAACTACCTTCTGCTTTGCTTCAATTTGTCTGTTTTTATGTTAGCATTGGTGTACATTTAAGAGCCGAAGCCTTGTTGAAACTGAAGATGTTTCCTCATTAAATCACTCTTCCTCTTTACAACATGAGACAGCAAGCATGGGGATGAATATATTGGTCTGCATTTTGCTGTGGAGGGTGAAATGGAATGAGGAGGGGCTGCAGAGCCCCCCCCGTGGGATATTGGATTGTCCATCACTGTGTGTTCATCAGAATTTCCTCTTCCATAGGTCTCCTTGTGGGTACTCTTGATGTGGTGTTGGACTCCAGTGCCAGAGTGGCACCATATCGAATCCTCTACCAAGCACCGGACTCCTTGGTGTACTGGACTATTGCCTGTGGTAAGGACAAACAACACTGACATGTGGATTTTAATTCTTCCTGGGTACTGTGTCACATAACTAAGAGAGCATCCTTCCTGCTGAGCACAGTCATCTCAGGACAAATAAATGGGTCAGGATGAAAACCTGCTTTAGGGGTAAAATTCAGAAGCTCCCGAGCTTCTGATAGTCAGACCTTAAATGCTAGCCTGGGGGATGAATAATGCACATTGAGTGAAACCAGAAATGGCCATGGAGCAGGAACAAAAACATCTGTTATTTCCCACTCTTCATCTCCCAAAGGTGTTCCCAGACCAGTTTCCATTCCTCCTTCTCACACGCTCTTCTCCATGCCCAGGGCTCACTCCTACAGCACTTCTAAGTGCAACATTCCTGAGTGATGGGGTGTGTCTAAAGAGGGACGTGGGAGGAGTAACTGGGTTAGAGCACTGCAGTTACCCAGACAGGGCACCGGGCTTCCCTTCTAGTAGTAACCAGGAAGAAAGGGCTGCCCCAGCACTCACCTGACTACTGAATATCAAGCAGTGTGGCATTTCATGTCTCCTCTAGGAATAATACCATCTAGATTCCAGGGATGCCCACCTCCTGGATGTTTATTTCAGACAGTGTGTTCTCTTTCTAAATATGTACTTAGAAATTCAGCAAGATGCTAGCTAGATTCAAATTATTAACAGAAGTGTATGTGCTTATATAAATGCAACAACTCTTTAGAGTTTTGGTCTGTAATGCTCGAGCTTGGACAGATCTAGCAGTAAGACTGTTCCTGTTGTCACTAAAGCAGTGAAAACAATTGAGTTGGTATTTTTATACATTAGATAGGATTTTTGCATGCATCAGATCCTGTACTAAATGCGTATTTCTGTGGTCAGGTACCTATTGCAAGTAGCATAAAACAGAATGGAGTTAGTATCTGGTTTTTTTGCTGTCTAGGGAATTAGTGTCTGGAGCTAAATGCAGGAGATCCAGGTCATTTTGGCTTTGATTGGCCAAGCTTGTCAGGTCAGATCCTTGGTTTGATAGTGTTGCTTTTCAGTCTTAGCAAATGGAAGCTTTTCAATGCAGCTCCTCCAGTGCAAAACTTTCACTGGCAACAATGTTTTTGGCAACAGCCTAAGCTCTGTTCATTTGAAAGAAAATTGCGAGAGAGAACAAATGAGAAGTGCATACATGTCTATCATCTCTTTAATGGCCTGGTAACCTCCAGCACCTCCAGTGCTGCCTGACATTCAAAAATACTGGTTAATGAAGCTATAAGCTTCTTCTGGCCTAACTGTGCCACCTCATCAGTGCCCAGTCTCCCAATAAAATTGGACATTTAGATTATTTGGATGACTTTTCCTCCAGAAAAATCCTCGCTTGGCAAGAGAAGGAGGAACACATGAAGGTTTGCTATAGATCTAATAACTTTAGTTCAAAGCAGGCTCTGTTGTTAGGAGCATATGATTTGTGTGTCTGACAAAGGTGATATCAAAGCTGTGTCACCTTCTCAATCCAACAGAAAGTTTTTTTTAATACCTTGTAATAGCACAAGTATTTGTTACTATTTTTGATAGGATCAGACCTGAAAGAAGGTATCAGTTCAAACAACCTTTTCCCCCTCTACACCTGTTAGTACCAATTCCCTGAAGATTTTAAAATCCACATAACGTAATTTGCCTTTAGTGATGGCTAATAGTCAAACCAGATAATGAAGTTCTCAATATTATGAGGGTTGTTCCCAAATCTGCATTTAATAGCATGCTTTGCACTGTCTTCTATTCTGCTGTGACCATAATAACGCATGTCAGCTTTCCATGGATCTCAAAAGAGAAAGAAGGGTAAAAGGACTTGCCTGAATGTTTGTTTATTTTTATCTAGATGTCAGTGCACAGCAATTAGTAACCACCTCCATCCCATAAACTTGAAAGGGGGCAGCTGAGGACACAAGTTTTCTTACTCTTTGCACACTCCCTTCCAAAGAAAATAATGGACCACAAAGCTCTCAACAAAACAATGTTTCTTCAAAGACCCTTGTACTGTGCATATATTCAGAAATAATTTTTAAGACTTTGGAAATAGGCCATGTGACTTCTCTTTAGGTTTTTTTGCATTACACCTATAGATAATGGCTGTAATTTTATACCTACAGTGTGTGTCCTCAAGATAAGCAGGGGCATAAAAGGCAGAGTTATGGTCCCAGAGTAAATAAATGTAGCATACATGTAGAAATTTATGGCACTGCTGAGCTGTGAGACTCTTGTTCCCTTCTGAGACAGATATTGTGGATTTTATGTAGAAATACAATACTCTGTCTATACTTAAGCTAGTATTAATAAACATGCTCTTCAGTTACGAATTTTAGCCCTAACTGAGATTGGTAATATGGTTAATGTGTATATCTGTGATTCCATTTTGTTGAGTGTTCCTTGAATTTTTAGCTTCCTAATACCTGGTTGATGGCTTAATTGTTTTTGTTAAATTAATTTTTGTTAAATTTGTAAGACTGCATTAGCATAATCATGTCACCTGAGGGGAATAGCGTGGAACTTACAGGGAGGTAAAATTTTACAGAGAGCAAATATCTATGCAACCTTGAAGCTGAGCAGCCCAGCTTTCCCTAAGGCTCTGTGCTGTGGTTATTTTATGTATTTGGAACTAAAGCAATTCCTTCTGAAGTGATCAAGGGTTGTTAAAATTATACAGGTTACTAAGGGCTTTGGCTGCATTTAGCTATGCAACTCTGATTTGTCCTGCATTGTCCCTCCCTGTTCCCTAAGGGTAGACTGCTGGTTATTTGGTACTTGTAATCTCTTATTTTTACGGAAATTTGTCTTTTTCTTCTCTGCCTGCAATAAAGAAATAATCTCCATCTTCAGTAAGTAGCTGCAGAGAGTGACTCAAAGAAATTGGATTGTTTCATGGTTTATGACATTTGGTCTTGCTCAGTACAAGACTATTCTGAGGGTGAAAGTAATCCAAGGGGGTTTGTCTGCTCTAAAATGACTGTTTAGACCCCAGATTTGTTTATAATTAGATTTGGATGTGAATTTTCTTGGATAATACCTCTACTGGTCTAGGCCATGTGAGAACGCTTGCTGGTAGATCTGAAGCATTGTAGCTCTGCAGAGGAGTCTTGTTAACAGCCAGCTAACAGTGCAGTGTTGGGTTAAATGCGTCATGGCTTAGAGTTCTGTCTGCTGGAGAGTTGTTATTGGTAACCTTTCAAGAACAATTTTAAGCATATTAATGGTCTAGGAATGCAAAATGTTGTACACAATCAGCCTTTCATATTGTTATAGCCCTGCTGTGTCCCATGCCAGTGTCTGCCCCCCCCCCCCCCCCCGCACCCCCAGTCTGCTAGTGCTCATTTAAAGGGGGAAATGGTGGTATATGTAAACTGTTTGTAAATGAACAACTTTTTTAGATCCTTCTCCACTTTAAAAATCAGTCATTCTTACAGTGGCTTTGTGTGTTTTCAGGTATAGAACTGCTGTAGAGTTTTTGTGGTAATGGTGATTGTATGCATTTTCATGCAAGTTTGTTGCAGTGTTGTAGCTATTTTCCTTTTTATTTCCTGCTAGTATTGAGGACTACTGTATTTTTTCCCCTTCCCTGGGAGTCAGAGGTATTGCTCAATTTGCCTAAAAGGCCAGTGATGGCAAAATGGTGAATACTTTTAGTATCTGATAGGCAAAAATTTTCCAGTAACAGAGATAATATAACCTGTAATTTAAAACATTGCAGCAAATGGGTATTTTAATTCTGAGTGAACAAAGCAAAGAGAAAGACCTAACCTGTGATGATGAATTGTTGAGAATTGGGGCGTAGGTTTTGGGCTGATTGCATGATTGGGGAGAGTGGGAGAGTATATAGTAAGATAATGGAGACAAAAAAGCAGTGGGAAAAAACAGATGTATTGTTACAGGTTGAGAATAATCAACCAAAGCAGTTCCATAAGAAATGATGAAAAATAACTAGTGAACCACAAACCAGAAAGAGACAGCTTTAAGAAATAATTCATCATGATAGTGTGTCCGCGCTGCTTGTCACTGCTCTTACGAGCTAAGCAATTTTTCTGATGACAGTCTAGTTTTATATACATAGCTCATGCATTTCATCATTGCTTTTTACAGCAGTATAAAAGCCAACAAGAAATAAAATAGTGTTCAGACCACCTTGAGTTCCAGACAGGAACTGGTTGCATCCAGTAGTTTTAAGGAGAAGCAGCAGTGGTGATCATTTGTGGTTCTGAAATATTGATTACATATGCAGGCTGTTCGGCAACACAATTTATGTATCTGTACTACAAACAGAATTGCAAAATTCCCCTGGAAGCTTCACAGAATGTTGCATTCTGTTGCCTTCACTGGACTTGTTAAATTAAATACAATGGGAGAAAATTTTGGAATTTCCAGAAGGACAGCATCTAATGAAATAGTGCATCTCCATTTACTGGCAAGTTTTCTTAGAGTTTTAGGTTTTTTATAATTAAAAAGACATTGACACGGGTGGATTATTTCTTTTGTGACTTTCGGTTTGTTTTCTTTTTATATAGGTTGCTCAAGGAAGGAAATCACTGAACACTGGGAATGGCTGGAACAGAATTTGTTGCAAACTCTTTCCATCTTTGAAAATGAGAATGACATAAATACATTTGTCAGAGGAAAAATACAGGTAGTATATATATCACTATCAATGTTGTTAATGATAAATATGACTGTAGAAGGAAAATTGATGTGAATTTGAAACTAATTGGAGCTGGTGGTCCCCAGGCTGCTCTGCATTTTTGAAGGAATATCAGATGCTAAATAGCAACATGTGTATAAAAATAATGGAAACTGGGATTAGTGCTCATAGCTACAGCAGTGTGATTTTTAAAACCCCCATATAAATATATAGGCAGGGCTTCAAGCATTGAAAGTTCTAAAATTACTTGCACTGTTGACTCTCCTTAACTTTGACATTTGACTACAGAAGTGTTTTTCCAGTGTAAAGCTTAGTTTTAATTTTTTTTAATGCACTCATAATGTCTCCTTCCTCTCTTCTGCGTAGTTACATCCTGTAGTATTGGCACTGACACTTCATATAGGTGTTAGGGGTTGCTGGTTCATTGATTTGTTTGCTTGGTGAAAAGTGGGGGTTGTTTCTTTTCTCAATTTTTTTTTATAGGACAGATAATAGCTATACTGGTAAAAAGTACTTTTTCTGTACTAAGAATTATCTAAAAATAAATATGTTGGTAAAAGATTGATTGTAAGCAAAATTACTATATTTACTGGGTGTGTTCAAAGCATTGGCTTTGTCTCACTCCTCTTAATATTTCATATAGTAAGTTAGCTCTCTTGAGAATCCCGCAGTTGCTTGTATTTTACCAGTGAATTAGATATGAGAGCTCTAGATGGTCATGGAAATACCTTACATGTGAAGACATCTGTGTTTTGAAATATAATCCTTTAAGAACATTGTTACTTCTCAGCGTCAGATAAATACTAAATTGGAACGATGCTTCTCTGTCTTACAGTCTGCTCTTCATGTAAATATGTAGCAAATTGAAGGCCAAAAGTCACTTTCCATTTTATACCTTTAATATAAAAAACACAATAGAGATGATTGTGAAGGAGCTTGGGAAAATAAGTAAATAAAGCAAAGCTTCAGTATAGAACAAAAGGAACCATAGTCTTTGAGATATCAAAAACCATCTTTTTACCTGTTGCCACTTCAGATTTCGGGAAGGTCATCTGCACCTGAAAGTGGGAATGTTTTTTCCTTCCTATTAGTTAATCTAGTAGAAGATTTCTTTTTTTTCTACTTCCCCCCCCCCCCACTTTCGCTCTTCTCCTTTGCTCAAGGTCCAATAAGAGGGGTCATAGAAGTAATTTAATATTTTCCCTAATGAACAACAGTTCCTTTTCTCCCTTTTACTTTTTTCCTTACCTTAAGAAAAATTTCATGAGAAAGCCTATGTCTGTCTCCTCAGGGAGCATATTTACATGGAAGAGGAAAATATTGCAGATTATAGGTGCTTCATGGAGCTGTTAAGAGTATTTGAGTTAGGCTGGTTAATTTAAAACAAGGCAGTGGCAAGTGGTTGGTGTTTGGTTGCTTTTGCTGTAGGCATGGTAGGGAGGAAGGTCATCAGAAAGAAAGCTGTGAATAAAGTAAATAACTACATAAGCCAAAGGATGAGCAGAACAATAAGAGCTCACTGAAAGGCTTCCTTGGCATTGCAATAACTGTTGTGGCCTGTAGCTTGGACAGCAATGAGAATTATGATATCTGATAGCCCATGGCCACTAACAGGATGTGTCCTTCTTTCATTCTCTACCAGGGCATCATTGCTGAGTACAACAAAATCAATGGCATCAAAGAGGATGACGACACAGAAAAATTCAAGGAAGCCATAGTGAAATTTCACAAGCTGTTTGGGATGCCAGAAGAGGAGAAATTAGTGAACTACTACTCCTGCAGTTACTGGAAGGGGAAGGTTCCCCGTCAGGGCTGGGTGTATCTCAGCATTAATCACCTTTGCTTTTACTCTTTCCTCATGGGCAGAGAAGGTATGTTTTCAGTGGAATGGTAATTTGTGCATCTAAAAATTGTTAGGAAATCTCCTGTAGTTTGTCATTGTTCATGCACTGATCATTGAGGGTACAAAGACACTGCTGAGGAAAAGAGAAGCAGGGAGCAATTCCCTGATTTGTCACACTGCTTAACTGTGTGCTTGTTCCCTTGTTTGTTTAGTCTTTCTCAAAGTCGTTCTCTGTAAAACAGTACCTGGGATTGTCTAGAGACATGGTTCACCTCAGGGACTGTGCCCGAAAGGGAATAGGGACGAGATCACACCAGTTCTGGCTCCTTCTTCTCTTACACAATCCTGCAGTGTACTCTGGCAGACTTTCCAACCTTAAATGACACATCTATGTTTGTACAGTGCCAGAACATCAGAAAGGTCTCAGAGGAGACCCAGAATAAAGAAGTGCATAGTGTGGATACAACCAATCTGCTCTACAGGGAGTTAATTCAAAGCAGGGGGGAGGTGAACAATTCAACAGTGTTTGGTTATGGGCAATGGATCAGTCCTGGGATTTAGCCCCTGCTTTAAGGACACCACTTGCATTGATGTTGGAAGAAGAGCCAAGGATCTATCATGGCTGTAATATTTGAAACATTTTGCTGTATAAAAATAACACAATGTGTTATTTGTCTGATGTGTTTCCATAGGAAAAGAGGACATCAGAGTCTGAGCAAGTGCAGTGACAGTGATAAGTCACGTTAGCTCGCCTAGCTTTGTAATGCTTGTGTGGTGTTCTGTAAATGAAGCAAATGATATTTAAATTCTTTTATCTGCTGTTTGTCAGGTGATAGTGGTTTGTTTGTGCAAACTGGGTCTATTTGTGCTGTGCTCCCAACTTTTCAAGATGCAAGAAAAAGTCAGCTGAATGCATTTCATAGGAAGAGGAAGCTAAAAGCTCCTGAATATGCTCATTTTTGTACTGAATCTTGGTTTCTTTGTTTGCCCCTGTGCAGCAAAGTTAGTTATCCGCTGGGTTGATATCACTCAACTTGAGAAGAATGCTACACTGCTCTTTCCTGATATGATCAAAGTGAGCACAAGGTCAAGTGAACATTTCTTCTCAGTATTCCTTAATATCAGTGAGACATTTAAATTAATGGAACAGCTTGCCAATATAGCTATGCGACAGCTTTTGGACAATGAAGGATTTGAGCAAGACAAGTCATTACCCAAACTGAAAAAGAAATCCCCAAAAAAAGTATCTGCACTAAAACGGTAGGTAGCACGGGCTCTTACTCTTTTGTTCTTCCCCAGCCCTTTTACTTGCAGGATTTTTTCCAAAAGTTTTCTGATGTTGCTGCCATTTACTGTAACTCCAAAAGGAATGATTGATTCAAGCAGTGGAAAAATGTGAATAATTATTTTAAATACAATTACTTGGTGTCTTGTTGAAATGGGAAAGGGAAAACACTTGAATACGAACATGATGCAAAAATAAACATACTTGAGCCAAATGCTCATTTGTTCAGAAACTCTTTAGTGTATTTCCTGACACTGGCTGCATTTAGGTATCTCTTGTAAGGCCATTTTATGTCAGTATGGGAAGGTAATAAAGTGATTTATTTGTTATTAAGAAATGTGCCTAAAATTCTTACTTGGTCTTATCACTGGAACTGAGAAATTACTCTAGACTATTAATTCTATCTAGAACTTACTTTAGGTAACAGCGAAATAAAAAATGACATAAAATTCTATGGGACGAAAAGTTATCTGGAAAATATTTCTACTTCTTTTGTATCATACTTCAGCTTGTTAGTTTCTTTTTAATTTTTAATTTTTAATTCTTCTTTTAATTTTAAATTCTTCTTAATTTAATTTTTTAATGGTTCACATGTTGGTGAACCATACAGAATTATAGCCAGTGCTTGTTTATATTTCTCATTACTTAGTGACATCTGTCATGCATTTTATCACTTTTGTTTGTCCTTCTTACTATTGAATGTTTCTCACTGAGTGCATTATCAAGACTAAGTCTTGAAATTGCTAACAAACTCTAACCTTAAGGCTTCCATTGGGTTAATAAATAAACCTCAAAGGTGTATTTTTTATTACTATTAGCAAAAAAATGGATTCTCTGTATATATTCTCAGAAAATAGGACTGGATATTAGGATCACTCAGTCTTTCCTCTCTGAGAAGTCAGGATGAATATCTAAGTCATTCATGGCAGGTTTTTTTCTTCATGTAGTTTTAGAGCCTTCTGAAAGTGAAGAATATACTTCCCCTGCATGCAAACTATTTCCACCTTTTTGCCCTACACTCCTTGCTTAGCTGAGTTATATGTTGCAGGAACTTGCAATGATTTGCATAAAATGTATCTTATAATGTATTACATATTTCTTAAAACAAGAAAATCTTTCTGTGGATTTTTTAGGGATCTTGATGCCAGAGCAAAGAGCGAGAGATACCGTGCATTGTTCCGACTTCCCAAGGATGAGAAATTAGATGGACACACAGACTGTACTCTTTGGACTCCATTCAACAAAATGCATATTTTGGGTCAGATGTTTGTTTCTACAAACTACATTTGCTTTACTAGTAAAGAAGAGAACTTGTGCAGCCTTATTATCCCTCTTCGAGAGGTAAATATTTGTATTTTTAAATGTATAGGGCAAGTAATAAAGCAATATCTTATTGGATATTTCAGCCTAGCTTTGATTTTTTTTATTTTGGTGGGGTTTTTATTATTATTATTAATTTTTGGTTTGTTTGTTTCTTTTTGTTGATTGTTTTTGGAAAAAACCTCTTTTCATCCTTTTCATCTCTTGTGAGCATGCTGGTTTGATATGTTCTAAGTAATATTTAATGACTCTATATCTTAGTTCACAGTACCTACTACTAAAATTCACAGGGAGTCTTTTCCATCAGTTTTCATAACCTTTGTGAGTTCTTCCTCTCTCATAACTTGTATTCTGATTTACAGCCCAATTTTACATTTTCTGTGCCTCATAGGGAAGAGTGGAGGGTGAAACTTCTTAGATTGATGAGTGGAAACTCTGTTAAAGAATCTGTTAGATGAGATTTGCTTTTGTCAGATGGAAAATTATTCATGATCTTGAAGTTCTGAATTGCCTCATCACACAGACTTGCAATTGTTTTTTCTTGTATATGGAAAATATTTTGTCAGTATTTTTCACACTGGTGTGTTTCCCTTTTTAAAGCTGGTTACTTAAAGCAGATGTTCAGTAAGAAGAGTTTGTTTGAGCAATAAAAAAATAATTATGTTGGGGGGGTTTTTCATGGTTGACTTGATTTGTGGGTTAATGGAAAATTGTGTAAAGTAAAATTTGGAAGTACTAGCAAAGCTGATGTAACCAAGGACTGTTTGGCTTGACTGAAGAACCATGGAATATTTCAAGGCACTGTTTTCCCCCAAATCATTAAGAGTAAAATGGTACTTGTTCATAAAATTTGAAGTACAGCTTCTCAGCAGCATATTGCGATGGCTTTAGTTATTTGGGATGAGACATTCAAGTATGGTGGCGCTGTTGTCTGGAAATCAAAGGGAATGGCAGTCTTGCAGGTAAAGTGGTGGAGGAGAGCAAAGTCTTTATTTAACAGGACCTCTTTTCCTGGATGCAGATTCAGCAACTGCTTTTGATAGCCACAGTCACAGCAGCACGGAATTCAGAGCAGCTCTAAAGCTTTGAGAGAAAGAAGTAGCTGAGGGAATAAGTGCTTCTGTGTGAACAGCTTTAAGTCTCAGCACCAGCAAGGAGAACAGTAAACCAGGGGATAGTGCCAATCGTCGGAACAGCAGATCAGTGCCATTAGTAATTAAAGGAAAGCTTTCTATTTAATTAAAGCTTTGGGTTAAGACCCGAAGTTAATTCCAGTATTCTGCAATATCCTGGAGGTGTTTTGACACCTCCAGGTGTCATACAATAACAAAGTATTGACTCAGAAATTATGATGAGGAAAGGTACTTTTCAGTGGCTGACTGCACTGCTCGCTGCACCTGCAGCAGGTGCCCTCTCCAAAACAAAGCACTTCAGATGTGTGTGTCTTTATTAAATAGGAAATAGATGGATATCAGCTCTCATTATAGCAGAGCTTTAATTAAGCTTGCTTTAATAATGACTGTCCTATGCCCTTAGAACTTGTTTGTCTTTTGTGCTGATTGCAGTCAGTTTTTAAGTGGAACAGACAACATATGGAACACTTCTTAGCTGATTTCAATATGCTATAGTGAAGTCCTTTAAGTTAACAAATAACTAGTAGATTTGTAGTTAACAAAAAAATAAAAGGAAGTGAGGAGAACAGAGAAGTGGTTAAGCACCTGAGCAGTGCACTGCAGTGTATAAATCTTCAAAGAAAACACATGAAAAATGGTTACTCTATCCACTTAGCTGGAGAGCTATTAATGTTATAACACTCATGTCTTACCATTGATTTCTGTTTTAAAAAGGGTTAAAGGAGAAAAAGTTAATGTCCTAGCAAAATTAAATGTGCCACTTTCTATTCTGAAGGCAGCAAGTCAGTTTTCATTACGTAGGAAATCATCCAAAGTTGTAAAGTAGTGGTTAAAAGTATTTACAATTGTGATTTGTGTTTTGTTCAATGTATGAACTGCACAAACTTGATGGATTGATTTGTTTTTAAGGCTGATAGTTGGTAATGTTTAGAACACACAACTGTTATGTAGTTCATCAACACTGTATGATTTATCCCCGAGACTGCTTTGTGTTAATGTGCTTTACCGAAACCTCAGGGAACTAACTGGTTCCCTGTACTCAGTAGATTGTGGTATGAGTACTGTTTACAGGTTGGAGTTCAGTTAGATTAGTGACCACTTCCCTAACAACTGAAGGCCAAATGGAAGCCTCCACCTCACAGGGTTAGATGTTTTCCTTTGTAACGGAAGACATGGGGTTAGTTTCCCTTTGTTGCATACTTCTGTGTACTGTGAAAATGCAGTTAAAATAATAGTATGCAACTGTTACCACAGTATGCAACTATAATATAGTTGTACAGGAGTGTCATCTCAAAAATTGTTTATTCACATGTATTGGCAGTAAAAGGTAAGCAAAGGTTTCTGTGGATTCAGCCTGTGCTGATGTGTGGAAGCACGAGAGGGATTTGGAAATCCTACAAAAAAGCCGATAGATTTGTGTCCCACAGAGGAAATTTTGTTTTACTGATTATTTTAAAATACAGCCTGAGGAAAATAAACTAAGTAGTACAGGGCAGTTTTACTAGAGAATGTACTGAAGCCAGTTGTTTGATGGGTGACAGCCTTCATCTTTCAGACGTGTAAGTCCTTGTATGCAAACCATGTTTTCTGGCAGAGGGGTGTCCATAGGAATTTGATATAGTGCAGAAGGAGCACGAGTTAATTGTATTGTGATGGTTTCTTAGACCAAACAACTTGATTAACTAAAGATCTTAAGCTGTAGCAACTGTTTCTCCCTAGGTGACAATAGTGGAAAAGGCAGACAGCTCCAGTGTGCTGCCCAGCCCACTGTCAATCAGCACGAAAAACAGAATGACATTCCTCTTTGCCAACTTGAAAGACAGAGACTTTCTTGTACAGAGGATCTCAGACTTTCTGCAACAAACCACTTCAAAAATATACTTGGATAAAAATATTTCTGGAAGCTATATCAGCTCAGATGATGAGGTATGTGGAGGAACATTAATAATTTACTAGAAGAAGGGGATTTTAACTAGAATTTACTAGAAGAAGAAGGGATGTGAAGAGAGAGGAGCCAGGAAACACCTTTAAGTTTCTGTAAAGCTAAACCTTTGTGCACAGAAATGTTACCTCTTTTGTGTTAATGCCTTTGAGCTGAAGTGTTAAAATTTGTCAATTAGGATACCTATCTTTTTCATGTTAAACCTAAGAGAAGTCATCATTGCTGAAGAAGAGCTACTCTAATTTTTGCTGCTACATTCTGAAATTGCAATTATCTTGTTGTAAAGCTTCATAGTTAATTAACTGGTTAATTGAATAATACTTTTAATATCTATTAACTTGTCCAACTCAAATGTAATTGTGGAATTTTAAAAATTTGAAGAAATTATCAGTTGGTATGAAACTCCTTTTATTCAAGACTTTAGCTGCTAAATCCCATCCTTTGATTCTTCTGAAAACAATGTCTCAGCTGAGCAGGTTTGCACATACACTGCTAGTGAACTTTGGAACATTTGAACTAACAGAAGAAAGCCAGCCTGGTCCTGGACATCAAATTGACCCTGTTCTGAACAACCTCCTTTTTTATGTGTACAAAATAAATGGCTTTTAAAAGATATTATTAGATATGCTGTCCTTAGGCACTTTGAATGTCAAGCCTTCTGCCGAATTCCAGCTTTTATGTATGAAATTCAAATGCTTCATGTAACAACCTCATCAGTTTTGTTAAACCCAGTAAAGTTTAGTAGCTCACATCTCAAAGCAGAAAAGATTTTTGTGGTGTATCATTTTGGTTTTATGTAGGCAGTTCTCACATTCCAAGTCTATACTAAGCCATACCTTAGTACTGTCCTGAGTACCCCTACCATGTTTGCCACGCGTGTCATAAAAGAATGTTTTTTAGCTTGCTTTTTTGATGGTGTGGTATAATTGCTCTGTTGTTGTATACCAGAACACACAGGCATGTACAGTGCTGGAACTTCTGCCCTAAATGGATCTAAGTATTCTACTTACTGAATTATAAACACAAATTAATAATTGCAAGCATTTACTACATTTTGTAATACGACTACATATCTAATATGCATGACTAGTGCTTGCAATTTCAGGCATTTGGTGTAAGCTACTCCGTGAGATTTTACTGTGATGCAGTTTCAAAGCTGTTCAAGAAGTCAGAAAATCCTTCTTCTTCAAAATGCTTTTCTTCTAAATCACAATCTAATGGTCCTAGGATGTTGACAGACCAAAGGAGCTGGTTCAGTTGCCCAGGGCTACTTTAGGTTAACATTACCTTAGCAGTTCTAGTTCTAGAATTTGTTTGTGTTTCAGGAAAACTATTGAGAAATGTGAAGCTATTTCATTATTCATGTTTTTGTTAACTGTTAGCATGTATAAATTTTAAAGTAAAATGAAGTTAGAAGTCCAGATTCTGGCTCACCCTCATGCCTGTATTGCTTGTGACTGCTTTCTACAGGTGTTTACAAGGTCAAGTAGTTTAATTTCTGCCAGCCCTCACAAAAGCCTGAGCTCCGAGTCGGAGGGAGAGCGCCAATTCAACCTCAATGACAATGGCATTCCAACAGCAACTCAAGCTTTAATGACAATGTATCGACGCAGGTCACCCGAGGAGTTCAACCCTAAGCTGGTAAAATACACCTCTGAGTGCTCCACCTGACTGAAAAGGCTGTTAAGTTATGTTTCCTTTAAAATCCGTGGTTCTGACCCAGAAGAGCTTTGTTCTGCCAGACAGTTAAGAAGAGGCAATACTTTTCACAGAAGGAAAGGGTTGAACATGTTGTTTTACCAATACAAGTAACTTCACTACATAAAAGCAAAGTTGGATGTAGATCAAGGAGAGGTTGTATTCCTGCTCTTAAGTGTAACTGCTTCTCTTAACAGCAAGGTCTACTGGCATAGAAACTAGGAAATGGGAGGAGGCAGCTCATTAAAAAGGTAACTGGACTGTGGCCAAGTTATTTCTTGCTCACTTGGAAAGTTAGAACATTGCAGGCTTTTTAGCACTCATGATTTTAGTGGGTCAGAGTATTAGAAAGAAGCTGCATCTTTATGCCTGCCTTTCTCTGCTTTTAGGCCAAGGAGTTCCTGAAGGAACAGGCCTGGAAGATTCATTTTGCTGAATATGGCCAAGGGGTCTGTATGTATCGTACAGAGAAAACCAGAGACCTTGTGCTAAAGGGCATTCCAGAAAGCATGAGAGGGGAACTTTGGCTGCTCTTTTCAGGTGGGTTTTCATTTGAATGTGTCTGTGGGATATAAGCAAAAGCATGAGGGAAGAAAGGATTTCAAAGGTGATTAAAGGTGCAGATAATAAGTGTCTGAAAATATTTGGAGTAAGTAAGGCT
The DNA here is from genome assembly GCA_024500445.1 of Entomyzon cyanotis. Lineage (NCBI taxonomy): Eukaryota > Metazoa > Chordata > Aves > Passeriformes > Meliphagidae > Entomyzon > Entomyzon cyanotis. The sequence continues at coordinate 6,319,815 of JAKEPQ010001007.1, read as the reverse complement.
GTGATTGTTAGCAGGCACCAGACAGGTTTAGACAACATTTCTGTTCAGACCAGCAAAACCCATTCTCAAACAGGCTCACATAATTAAGGAAGAACATAAACTAAGCAGAATGCACACTCTGTTACCAGAAGCCAGCAGTGTAGGGGCCTTCTAGAGGTTCAGCAGCCACCAGCAAGCCTAATTCCCATTTATTTAATAATTTCTGAATCCAGTTAAACTTTTGGGCTTCACAGCAAGTTGTTGCAAGGAATTCCAAAGTTTAGGCATGTTGCATGGAGCCACTATCTTTTTTTTTTTTGTTGTTAGTAATTAAAAAAAAGCTAGTTTAACATTTTATTAGGTACTCCCATTATGTGAAAAATGGTAAGAAAATATTAGTCTGTGATTCTGTGCCACAAAGGATTCTCTAGATCTGTGTCCTCCTAGGGGTTTTTTCTGAAGTTGAGGAACTTTATTAATTTTATTACTAGTTGTATCAGTCCTATCTCGGGCTTTCTTCATAACTTATCACCATATACCTTCTTTAGCTCTACCCTCCCCAAGATAGTTAGCACAGCTACCCACACCATTTAGGATAAGAGCACACCAGGGCCTTTATCTGATGACTTAATGATGCTTTCAAGTTTGTTTTCTGTTTCTTCCCTAGTAATACATAGTCATGTACATCTTCTCTTTGCTGCTGGGCATGAAAGAAATGTTTTCAGAAAATACAGGAACGCACAGCTTTGTTTTGTGTCCTACTAAGAGCAATTTGGACCAATTTTCATGGTGTATCTATAACTTGTATTTTCCATGTACATTCCTTTGTGCTACTGACACTTGATTTTCATTTCCAGAGAAGTTGTAAAGTCAGTAGTAAAATCTCATAGCAACTCTGTGAGCATGCAGTGGTATCCCTGAGGCTGAATGCCCTGCCTGGGATGACAGAGTCATTTTCAAAAGTAGGAATAGAGCTCACGAGTTTCTTTATCTTGCTTTTGGCTGACATACCATACTTTCTGCAACCAAACATTAATCTACTCTCTCCTCAGGGCAAGTAGCTTTCTGAGAGACAAATTTTGAGTTATCTGGGATAACCAAACCCACAGCCAGCTCCAGAGGGAGCTCATGATACCATGTGACTGCACAGCTGGTTTTTCTTCGTGCCTCCTGTTTTGTTGTGGCGCTGAGAGGTTTTAACCTCATTATAAAAATGCCTGTAGAGAAGACAGGAAGAAGTGATAATCACCTAAACACATCCTTTTGTCTTTTTTTTTTTTTTTTTTTAAATCACCTCTACAGAAATAATATTTCATATTTACTTTCAAAGTTCTTGATGACATTCAGGATGAAAAGGTAGCAGATCATCATGTTGGGATACTGTACCTACTAACCCTTCCTTTTCCTCCTTGTTTTAATACCCTTCTCCCACTCCTAGGAGCCATTAATGAAATGGCCACTCATCCTGGCTATTATGAGGACCTAGTGGAGAAATCAATGGGAAAATACAATCTTGCTACAGAAGAGATAGAGAGGGATCTGCACCGCTCCCTTCCAGAACACCCTGCATTCCAGAATGAGATGGGTATTGCTGCTCTAAGGAGAGTCTTGACAGCTTATGCTTTCAGAAATCCAAACATAGGATATTGTCAGGTAATTGAAATAGCTTGCACTCCTTCATTCTCTGCAATTCCAGTTCTTTCCTTGCAGTCCTGTTTCTTCAGTTATGCGTGTAAATGTTTGGCTGTGTGAAGTACTCCGAGGTGTGGATGGAGCTGTAAGCTCACAGCTCACTGCTGCAGAGAGGCAGCAATGCTGAGGCTAGAGTGATGTCACACAAGGACCTGCTCTAACAGCAGCATTAGCAGCACATGCTGAGAGATGTTTTCTGTAAGCATATTTGCTGCTTATATATCTAGAAACTGGACAGAGGATAACAGAGCTGTTTACAGAAAATGACAAATGGACCCTGAAGAAAGGTTCTTTTCCTTTTAACAAAAAATCCCCTCAAAACCAAAACACTTTGTGTTCAGTCCTAAAATTTTATATATTTTATCTCTTCATCTTATCATGAATTATTATTCAATGTGTTAGTTATAATAACCCTCCAGAACCTCCTTTCCTCTTTCTATGATGCCATGCAATCATTCAGAACAAAACTAAAAGAAAGAAAACAGCCAAAAAAACCCAGCAAAAATCCCCAAATACCTGGCAAAAAATAAAGCATCCTAGGAGATATCACTGTGAGTCCCAACCATGTATCTGTAGAGTTAATGCTGACCCCAGTGCATGGGTTTGAGGTTCTTACGCCCATAATTCAGGTCACTTCAGTTTCTGGTCCTAAATCATTCTTTCTTGCTATATAATTTTGGTTTATCACCTGGGCCTTTTTTTTTGCCTTCTTACATACTTTTGCAAAGAGGAAACTTGAATTCATTAGTATTGTGAAACCTGATTGATGTCTGACTGTTAAGACTTCAAGGTACAACATAAGTGCAAGCAATTCTAGCAGATACCATTATAAATTATTGAGTAACAAATGTAGTACTAGGTAATCAGTACAACATTTGTAAAGATTATTTAACAGAGGAGCAGTAGAAAGACACTTCAATTCTGGTCCCTAAAGCTGTCACAGTAATTAATAACATTGAGATTTGGTCCAGCTACACTGAGAATTCAGGAACATCACTAGTGCTGTGGGAGGTGTTTTGGCTGCACCAGATCCAGATTTCCCAAGAGCACCCATGGCAGAATATCAGTATCAGTGTAACAGGGATGCTTGCAGACCTGAGTCAGCCTTTGATTAGGAAAAAAAATCTTGATACCTTGAAAAAGATCTGCAACACAAAACCAACCCAAAAAAACCCACAAAACCCCCCCAGTAAAACAGCAACAACAAAACTAAAGAAAAAACTAATAATTGTTTGTGATTTGAGGCTTTTATAAGCCTTTCTTTGAGCACTGGGAGAACACTGCTGTTTTTACAGGGAAATACTTGAACAGTTTGGGATCTGGAGGGAGGGATGTAACTAATTTCCTAGCCGCTTATCTGCCCCGGCATGGTGCTAGATACTGAATAATTGTATTTATCTTTCTTTTAGGCTATGAATATTGTCACTTCAGTGCTCCTCCTTTATGCAAAAGAGGAGGAAGCTTTCTGGCTGCTGGTGGCTCTGTGTGAGCGTATGCTGCCTGACTACTACAACACAAGAGTTGTTGGTATGCTATGGGGATATTTTTGAAATGACACTACAAAAAATAACCAAATTAATTGGCGGCATTTGTACTGAAACAAATATATGGGTAAATGTATCTGTGCATGCTAGTGACGAGGCAGCTTGTTCAGGAGAATAAAGGCAATTTCCTAAAGAGGTACTGTTGTGGTTAATAGTTCATCACTTACTTAGGATCAGATGGCATTCTACAGTGGACTTAAGCAAAGTAGATTTTTAAGAAGAGATGGGAGGCTAAAATTTGAGTTTTAGAATACCCAGTTAGCTGTTCAAGATAAGGTGGAAACAGGAGCTTTAGCAGATTGCACTAGATGTCTTTGTGTGAAGTCTGTTGTTGTCAGTTGAGCTTCTGTGTGTATGTGGAAGTGAGTAACTTCAATTTATCATGGAAACTGTTTTTACTTTATCTCACAAATACTTGAGATACTCAGCCTTAGAAATTATTCTTCCTAGCCTGGTTAAAACACTGATGTTATAGTACAGGAATGTATAACATGGGGTTCTCTTGAAGTAAATCTAAATCCTCACAGTCACCCTGGCCTCGTTCAACAGCTGATGCTGAGGTCTTATTCCAATTAGTAACAGTAATATCAAGCCACCATTTAATTTCTGCTCTGGTGGTAGACCAGATTAATCTTTTTTTATTTATTATGGAGTGTACAATTAAAGCAGAAAAAACTTTATTGCAGTTCAATGTGTATGTACAGCTCAGTAGTGTAATGGAATCTGTTACTTACTTGAAGGTGAGAAAATGTGCATAAACACCATGCAAAATATTCTTAGGCTTTTTATTTGTATATATAGAATATATACATATTTTTTCTCCTCTAAATGGCAATGTGTCCATTGCTCCTGAATTTGTTCAACCTTATTTATCTTCAACAGGAGCATTGGTGGATCAGGGTGTCTTCGAAGAGTTGGCTCGTGACTACATTCCACAGCTTTATGACTGCATGCAGGACTTGGGTGTAATATCCACCATCTCCCTGTCCTGGTTCCTCACCCTTTTCCTCAGTGTAATGCCATTTGAAAGTGCAGTGGTGGTTGTGGATTGTTTCTTCTGTGAAGGAATAAAGGTGATATTTCAGTTAGCACTTGCTGTCCTCGAAGCTAATGTAGACAAGCTACTTAACTGTAAAGATGATGGAGAAGCCATGACAGTCTTGGGAAGGTATTTATTACAGAAAATTAAGTATCTTCATGTTGGTTTTCTTTTTGCTTGCTTTTCTGATTTGTGTTCTATGTTGAAATACTAAATTTAAATCTGTACTATATATGTAAATCTTCTACGTGCTTTTAGTCCCCTTCCATCCACATAAGCTATTCTTTATATTATCTTGAAATAATGGTAAGTGACCAACAAGCTATAAATTCTTTATTCAAGACATTAAAATAAACTTCCCAAACCTGGTTATAGAAATTTGATTTGATTCATTGTTTTTGTAGATTACATGAGTTTTGTTACTTCAGCCTGCTACCTTTTAAATGTTACTAAGAAAAAGACTTGATGTCAAGAAAAATTGTTTGGGGAATAGATTAAGTAGAACTCCGAAGAATTAGGTAGGATCTTGAACTAATAGATTTCAGTGAAACAGGAGGATGATACAGTGGCTTGAGTAATTTAATAGGAATTAATCCTGTTTAGCGTAACCTCTGATTTCCTTGTGTTTGGTAGTGGTGTGTAGTTTTCAAGATGTTGCTGAAACTTTGGAATTTTTTCATAATACATTTCAGTAGCATAACCTTACTCTTACTAGAGAATGGCTTGATCATTTTTACATGTAATAATCAATATGTAACCCTTATGCTGTTAACCCTCAGAAGGGAGCTAGTACAGATTTATCTTGGGTTTCTCATTTGTTTACTTTTTTCCCCACCAGATATTTGGACAGCGTAACTAATAAGGACAGCACTCTTCCTCCCATTCCTCATCTTCACTCCCTGCTCAGTGATGATGTAGAGCCATATCCTGAAGTGGATATCTTCAGACTAATCAGGTCATCCTATGAGGTAGGGTAAGATTTCTTAACAGGAACTTGCCAAAGCACACAACTTCTGCTTCACAGAGGAATTTGATACTCTGTAGTTTGGCTTTGCTTGAAACAGAAAGAACATAAAAGAAATGCAGACTCATCTCAGAAGGCTGAAATGGGACAAGGAAGAGGAGTTAGATTTTCTTCTTCTTTTAACCAAAACTTTTAATTGGAGCTGTTCCATAGAGAAGTCTGAGGCCTCAAAGGAGAGCAACTCACAACCAAAAAGTGATTTACAAACAAAAGACTGAACTTGTAATTTGAAAAATGTTAATTCTCATTTAAGCTCTCTTATGGTGTTGCAAACTGAAATAGTAGTGAAATCTGTATGGTTTCAGTGAAATCTGAAAAGGTTTCAGAAGACCTTTCTGTTATCAGTGGAACTTCATTTCTTTTGCACTTTTTTTTCTTAGCAAGTGCTGATTATGACCTTGGGCCACTATATTCTCTACTGTCACCAAAGCTAAAAAAGAAATCCAAGTGAAAGGAGCTGATTAAAACTAATATCTATAAAGCACAGGACAAAGCCTGTGAAACCAACTAAAATCTGCAGACTGGTTTCAGTGTCCTTAAATTTTTAAAAAAGCCATCAGTTGAAATACCTCTAGGATGGTTACCCTGACATACCCATTTTTTAATAAAAATTAAGGAAAAACTATAAATATTTGTTCTCCTTAATTTCCTTTTTTTCCCTGCCATTGACATGCAGAGTAAATGAGTAATTTTAGTTCAAGAAGTCAATTTACACTTAGCAATAGCACAGCTTTTTCAAAGGCACTTCCTATGTCCCTAAACCCCTGTTGCATCAGCATATCACGTTTAATAAGGAAGTAGGCAGTCCTTAGTGTATTCTGTGCTGAAGGGAAAAGTGTATCAGGGTAGATTGATGTTTCTTGTATTTCCCACAATGTCAGAATGGCAGGAGGACGTTTATGTGAAATTCTGTTTCCCTGGCATTTTTCCATTTTCCTCACCATGAGGACTGCTTGCATTGGCTTAGCTGCTCTAAGATGAGTAACTTGACCCTGTGCAGAGGCATTCTCTCTTTCTGGGGCTTCTGCGGCGCTAAACCTTGTACCTACTTCCAGATAAATAACCAGCAGCACTCCAGTATAATTAAGCAAAACAAGTAGTGTGGGGAGTGAAGAACTGTGAGGAAAGCAGAAGCTGGTTGCAAAGACAGAATTACTTTCAAGAGAGTTGTTGTTAATAAATTTGATTATTAAAAAAAACCCAACAATTCCTTAATAAACTATCAAGATTCAAAAACTTTAAGGCATGTGTTACACTTGTTATGTTTCTTGATTCGTTATATGCAGTCAGGGCTGGGAATTCACTGTTAGGTTTGTTACAGCTACAAAGAAGGAAATATCAACTAAGTGAGTGTGCTTTTGTTATTTTTTAGAATTTAAACTGTTAAAAGTACTTACATCTATTATTAATCTTATAGAAATTTATTGTTTAAAAAAAATAGGAAGACCTACAGCTGAAGAAAATGTGGGGGTTTTTTGGAGATCTTTGCCTTCCCTCAAGCATACACACACCACCCCCACGGAGAGGTGAAAACCTTGTCTCTTTCAGACTGTCCTATGATATTTGTCACCGGAATGTGATGAGTCTGAGTAATTGACAGCACTTGAAAAATCAAAATATTTGGATTGTTTTATGAAATTCTGCTTTACATCATGCTCTGACACTGTCCAGCTCCTAGATAATCATGTTAGGTGCATATATGAGAAGTCTCCAGTGAAAGCTGCAGTGATGCAGAAGAATTTGTGGTAAATAAGCAATTAACTTTCTGTGATGATATGGAGCAGACTTTCTATTTTCAAAGGAGAAACAGTCTTTAAATTAGAGAATATACATAACAAGTGCATTTTGCACTGCCAGTACTTTCTTAATTTACTGAAAATAGTTTTTAGTAAGAAATCGCTTTTCATTCAATTTTACATTTAATTCAGAAGCCATAGATCCTGGTGTCATAGTAATTATAGTAGAAATGGCTGAAATAATGGATAATCACTGCAGTTTTAAAAGCCTGTGCATAGCTCACTAACTGTCAGTGGAGTGTAGATTCTATTAAGAGCTGTTACGTGCTTAACTCATTTGATTTGTGTGTCAGGTAATGTGGAAAAAAATAGGCCTTCAATACTTCAGCTGAGTGTACTGTGTTATCTGGATCTTGGCCATTTTAACTGAAGAGTTGATGCTCAAAGGTCTGTCCTGTAGAAAGGTTTGATACAGTTTTGACCTAGAACAAGTGACACCCTTCCAACAACTCCTTTTACAATTTGAAATTTAGTGTGGGCAAGGGATCATTCCCAGAAAGTAATCAATCACCTGCAACCTTCCTTTTTTGTAGGCTACATGAGTTTTAGTTTAATGGATGTGCACAGACCTTCTTATTTGGCCCCCAGACCAGTGAATAAACTCTGATTACTGGAATAGGTGTTGTCTCAGAACCACAAAAGCCTGTCTTTTCAAGGTTTTTTGACCTCTGTGATGCTTGATATTCGTGAATGTTTATCTACATTTCATTTTTGTCAAAAGACTTCTTTATTTGCAAAATGCTCACAAGTACATGAAGCATCTTTTTACTCCCAAGGTACGTGATAATGGTAAACACCTTTATAGATAAATGCAGCTTTAGCATAGATTTTATCTTACAAGAATGTGCCAGCAAATTATGACCTACATACATAGATGCACTTGCACTGGAAATACAAATCCATCTTGGATGAAAGTGTGTCCTGCCACCCCTTTACAGCTTTACATGTGGTGTAGTTATGTCTGGCATTACTGTTCCTGCTGATCATCTGTCCATTCTTAAGTGTTACAAGTGGGTTTTGGATGGCAAGAAACTTATGCTTAAAATACTTCTACAGAAATGAATCTTCGGGATTAGGCATTTCTCTGCATATGAAAACATGGAATATTGTTCCTAATAGGTTTTCCCCCTAGGATGCATCTGTAGTATATGCAGGAGCACCCTGACACTGTTATGTGCATTGTGAAAAAAACTTCTGAAAATAAGGCTTGGGTATTTAAGAGAATATTTTGCTAGTGGAAATTACATTCTTGCTACTTGATTTCAGATCCTTGAAATATAAAGACTGCTGTACTGTCTCAACCATTCGAGATCCAGTTAGTTTAATATCCTCTTTCTGTTGTGGTTGTGAGGCAGTCCGGGACAAGCTGAAAAAAAACTCTGCAGAAGGAGTCATGAAATAATCTATTCATAGAGATTTGCCAAGCAAGAAGTTTCCGACTACTGAGATTACAGTTTGAAATGGGAGAGTTTGAAATTGAATAAAGACCTTTCAAATTAAAATAAGTTCTTGGGAAAAATAAAATCTAGTGAAATATTCCTAAACTCTTTGTAACGTGTTAGAAAAATGCCTTAACAGCAGTTCCATTTGTGGTCTATTACATAATTAAATTAATTTCTCAAATACATTAAAGGCAAGCTAAATATTCTGAATATTAATACACAGATAATCACGTACTACTTTCTGTCTTTCAAGAAATTTGGAAGTATCCGGGCAGATTTAATTGAACAGATGAGGTTCAAACAAAGACTGAAAGTCATCCAAACCCTCGAAGATACTACAAAGCGCAATGTGGTAAGTACTGAAATAATATTCTTTGCAAATAATAAGTTCAATCAGTTTTTGAAATTTAAATTAGCTGTTCAGTGAGATGTGGATTTCAAATCTGTAACTGTTAATGTTGTGTTTCAAAAGGTACGAACTATTGTGACAGAGACTTCTTTTACTATCGATGAACTGGAGGAACTATATGCTCTTTTCAAGGTAAAGCTAGGGGAAGATAAGATCATGTGCCTCCAGGAAGTGTAAATGTTCCTTTTTGATGTGAGACTCTGTTTTTTCCAAGCACCAAGTCAAGCCTGTCAGTTATTATTGGTTATCTTGTTACAAACTTGAATTAGCTGCTCTATTACTGATATACAAAAAATAAAAACTCAAGCAGTTGTTAAAACATCAGGAAAGGATTAATTCACTAAATGATTTGTTCATGGGAAAAAAGTATGTGCTGATGAAAACTATTAAATGAAGAAGTGAATAGATAGAGGCTTTTGATCAGTCATTAGAAACTAAACATATATCTCTCTCTACCTGACCCAAGTTTTGGAATTTATCACAAAAATGTGTTTATTCTGTTATCTCAGACAGTTAATACTTTCATATGACAATAGCTTATTTTTGCCATTGTTAATGCTTTAATGTATTACATAGGAATTTAATGCCACAAACTCATGTGTCTTTGTAAATTGGTTGTACAGCAGTGCCACTAGATCCACAAATTTAAAGGTGAGCATTTAAATACTTTAGCTTCACCTTCACACACAATGTCTTAAAACAAAATACTTTCTTCCTCTGTTTTAACAGAGATTTTTTAAATACAATAAAGAATTTATTTCCTTTGAATTTCTCATCTCTAATGACAAGTACAAATTGTCCAAATCCAGTGGCTTCAGACTGCAGTGCCTTCTTTCAGTCTTCCATTAAATCAGTGAGTCCAAGTCAGACAGTCCTCTGTGGCTGATCACTGTGCAGTGCTGAGATCTTTTTCTCTAAGCTTCTGAATTGCTTTGAATTAGATTCTGCCAAAATCAGCTCCAGAACCTCTACTGATTTCAGTAAGACTGAAAGAATAGTACATTATTCAATATTTTTGAGAATCTACAGTGCAACAAAAAAAATTTCAAATAAACAGCTATTTTCATATGATTAAAGATTAAAGATTTCATGAGACTTCTGACTTGACTGTGTGATGACGATGCAGAGGGTGACTAAGCACAACAAGCCAGTGAAGTCACAGCTCTGGCCAAAACAGGTTTTTCATGTTTCATCTGCCTGGGAGGCAGAAAAAAGTTTTGGTTTTTTTGTAATAGAGGGATGCCTTTTTATGCTGATTAGAGGAGAAACCTCTTGCAGAAGTAGAAGGGCTGGGTAAATTGAAATACATCTGTTACCTTGCATTGTTTTAAGAATGTACGTGAAATGAGTTGTTTGGAATTTGTTTTTATCATGGAGAGAGATGAATTGTTTCTAGAGATGCTAATAATCTCACAGTGTTTACCTTCTGTTCAGGCAGAACACCTGACCAGCTGCTACTGGGGAGGCAACAGCAATGCCACAGAGCGGCACGACCCCAGCCTGCCTTACCTGGAGCAGTACCGCATTGACTTCGAGCAGTTCAAGGGCATGTTTGCCCTCCTCTTCCCCTGGGCATGTGGAACTCACTCAGATATATTGGCTGCCCGCTTGTTCAGGCTTCTGGATGAAAATGGAGACCTGCTCATCAACTTCCGTGAATTCGTCTCTGGGCTAAGTAAGGAGGAGCCACAGCACCTCCAAAAGAACGTGACAAACTAGTTTGTTTCTGTTCAGCTCATTTTGTCATGCCTGTGACAGTGGTTCCCTCTGGGGTTTAGGCTGCTCTGAGTAGGTGCATCTACATTAGCCAATGGTGTATCACACTAGGAAAATGGTAGTATATGACGTACACATCTGTTATGATCTGAGGATTTCCCTGATAGCTAACTCTCAGCACAAAAATTAACTGCAATGCATGTGCTTAATGGTATATTACTCCAGTCATAGCTACAGTGTGAGATATTACCTCTGTTACTTCTGAAATCAGTAACCAAGACCACAGAAAGCAGGTTGGAAGTCCCCTGAAAAGGAGAAAGTGGAGGTGCGGATCAGACGGGGAGGCTGAATGTTTTTAGTCTTGAAGAAGCAAGATTTCAGGACACGAAAGTCACGAGCCCCAGGATTAACATGAAGCAAAGATGAGGCAGGAGCTGGCCACTCCTTTTTTGAATGTAGCAGGAATTGTTCACTGTAAGTTAACAGCATCTCATTACCTATCATGTACTATTTCATGGCAACCTCAAATTTCCTCCAGCTCTACATTCTGATCCATTTTGAGAGTGAAAAGGTTTCCCAGTCTGGCTTTCATCAACTCTTTGTAATAGTATGTTTAAGCATTAGGGTTCCAAATGCAGTCTTGCATTAAAACCTCTGTATAGCAGTGGTAGCACTTCTTCTCTTGTAAGTGCAAAATAGCTGTGACAGTAAAATTTGCTGCACACCTCCCCTTCACACCACCCAAAAAATCCCAGTGCTTCCCGTGATGCAGTGATTTGTATTTGAGGTACCGTTCACTGGGTAACACCCAATGGCTTTTGAGGACCCAGAAATTAACTACTCTTATTGTTTACAGCATGCTGCTGGTAACAATCAACCAGTTACTGACTGAGACAGTGTGTTTTGGAACCAATAATCAGTAATAAGAACAAGGGCCAGTGTTGAGCACTGTGAGCGGAAATGAATGTAAATTGCACAAATGTGGCTATAACCCAACATGACTGAACTAAAATCCTCAATGGGCAAAGCAATCAAAAATGCCCATTCTGCAAACTCACATTTTTCAGAAACTAAGCCAAATATGGGGTAATTTGAAACCTTTTTTTCCTCCCTAAAAAAAAAGTCAACCCTGCTGACTCCTTGTTTTGTTTAAGAAGCACATGAATAGTAGGAAGGACAACACAGTCAACAAAAGAACAATGGATCTGTTTGAGTATATTTCACCATGCCCCAGGACTTTTAATAACTCCATTTCCTTTTCATTGTCCCTATGACAAATAGCTCAAGAACCTCCTAGTTCAGGTGCCTCTAGGACCTCAGCTGAGCAAAGATGGAACAACCTGGTATATTCTTTGTGTTTTCTCTGTGCCCTTTTACAATAATATAGTCCAAATAAAGGAGTGATCTTGATTAGTTTACCCAATGAGTTGTGCTGCTCAGAAAAGGTTTTCAGCCTTGTTTAGGAGCTGTTTGGGTTATTCACTCATGACAAAGCTTCCCTGCACCTCTGTGGTACACTGGATTATAGTATGACAGTTGACTGCACATCCTAGTAAGCCACCAAGGTTTCTGCACAGATTCAAAGTGGCCTTCTGCCTCCCATCATGTTTTTGCAATACTCCTTCTCAGAGCATGCAGCTCTCCCACTTTCCCAGTGGCTGGTGCTGACTGCAGCACTCATCGCAGCCTCCTGCTGAAGTCAGCACCATGAAGACTCTGTTTTGCAAGGAGTACCTGAGTGTATATTCTTTTTTGTAAACAGGTTTTTTTCAACCACAGAATGCAGGAGGATATTCAAAAAGCAGAGTGTTAACCTCACCACTTCTCCAAGCCTTTCAGGGAAGGATCACCTTCCCCTGACCTGCTGGCAATGCTCTTCGTAATTTTGAGCAAAAAGGAAAAGGGCCTAGCATTAGGAAGCACGGAAAGATTGATCTCAAATAGTAGCTAATGAGCTTTTTCAGTTCTCTTCACATCTGGGGCAGAGAGAGGAACAAGCCTACACATGCCACCCCGTGCCCTGAATCCTATTTTGGTGACTGCTTCCCTGCAGTTCCCTGTTGGTGGAGGATGGAGAAGTGCAGCCCATTCCATGCTTTGGTTATTTCATGTTGCCTTCGCCAGAAGAGAAAGCATTATCTACATGGTGTGATACACCAGATAGGAACATAATGAGGTTTTGTGCTTAAAAAGGACCATGTTGAAAGTAAAATGGCTAATGTAAATGTACTCAATTCTTCGGCCTAACATCTGTATTTATTGGAGTGTTAAGCATTACAAGAGACTGGGATTGTTAGTACTTGCCACACCACACTTTGTAGTTTGCATAGCAGAGGTAAGTTAACATAGTCACCTATAAGGTAAAATAAATCTCTGCACAACCTAATTATTGAAGGTTAATTAATTTGTTTATGAATGGCATGTCACAACAAGTGAGATTCATGAAAAAGTCTTATTATTGGTTATTTCATTACTTTAACTACTATCCATTTAATTAATTGGAAGGAGGGTCTTCAATAGACCTCTTCGGTTTCATACAGCTAATTGTAGTGTAGTCCAGAAAGGAATAGGGGGTGATGTGGAAAAATCACTAGAAAGTATTGCCTGAACATCAGTTAACCCACAGCTAAGCTGTGATAAATGCTGTTTACTTGAATTTCTCTTTTTTTTTGTAAATGTCTTACTGCTCTGAGACATGTGATGTTGTTACTGGATCCTCAGATCAGAAAGTTTGAAGTCCACACAAAAAGGTCCTGTTAAATTCCAGCTGGAGGCCTTTCTGAGTGATAATGCCATAACCATGGTTTGAGTGTTATGAAATAGGCATTTAATGAAGGACTCAAGATTGAAGTACGAAATTCAGGGTAAATTTGTCTGTCCTCTGTTGCTATTTGTAGTGCAGACCATATGATCTTAGAAGTCAAGTGATTGCCTTATGATCTCGAGCTGTAAAAGGTTACAAAATTTCCCAGAGTGAATGAAGCAGCTTCTAAACCAAAATACTGCATCAATAATAAATAATATGGCATGAAATGCTAGGTAGTAATGTACTGCATGTAATGCTGTTTAGGTGCAGCATGCCATGGAGATCTTACAGAGAAGCTGAAGCTACTGTATAAAATGCATGTTTTGCCTGGTAAGTAAATGATGTTAAAATAGCTCTTGTTTCACTGAGAACAGGAATGTGGAGCACAGTTGTTTATGATGGGCTTTCCCTTTTAAAAATTAATTTGTGGGAACTATTGTAGCTGTTTATGCAGCAGTAAAATAAAGGAGCTTCTGCTATAACCAGACAGAGGTTTGGAAATTCTGAAGGCACCCTCACAGCCCTCAATTGCTCCCTCCACAAGCATATAAATGTGTCTTGCCTGTTATGCTGGGGTTGGTGATATCCCCCAGGCATAAATCCAGTGTTCTTCAACATTTGTTACCATAATGCACTCTATTTAGGAGTTTGAAAATTAAGCTAGTTTGAAATGTTCCTGCATGTCCTGGCCCCTCACTTCTGTCCCCAGGCTTTCTTCTTGGTTTCCCCTCTGGGCTGACACAACTGTTTGCAGAGGGAAGCTCCAGGTCGTTTCATAGATGTGTTTTCCAGGGAGCTGTGCAAACCTAGTCTCAGCTAAGTGAGTTAGGTAGTTAAGGGTGGAGAGCGGATGAAAACACCTCAAAACACTTTTGAAAATGCTGTACTGGAACTGTATTCTCTCTGGCTTGTCACACACATGCTGTGAAGAACCTGCTGCTGTCCTCAATGAACCTGTAATTTAGCTGCTTGGGTAGTTTAATTCTTGTGCACATTTACATGCTCTGGTAAACATATCTAAAAGCTTCGAGAGGACATTCACCTTCATGTGCTTTGAACATGCATCCCTGATTGCTCCCAGCTGGCTTTGCTTGGAGGTAGTAGGCCTGAGTGATTCACTAATTTAACTGGGGAAAAATTATTTAAATACTTTAAAAAATACTTCAAATAAAAAAAAAAAAACCCAAACTATTACAGAAAAGATCTGTTTTTAAGAATGCAACTTCTCATATTTGGGACTGGTAAGCTCCTACCAAATGATGACAGACTGTTTCCAGCTAGGAAAGAGTTTACACCCTGCTTAGGACACACTGAGCTTCACAGAAGAAAGTAATGGAGGTAGACATGGGAAGATGGGTAAGCCAGCATCTGAAAGCAAATAGCTCCTTGTGAGACAGTATTGGATGTTGCGAAGGAAGGAGACAATTCAGCTCCAGTTGTTCATCTCCTGTGAGTTAGAAAGAGATGATTCCTAGCCCATCACACCCTCATACTTATACTTCTGGAAATCAACATTCTAAATGTATCAGTGGAAACATCTTTCAGTTTTTAATTAAAGGGAGGACTTTTTAACGGAAGAATTTTACTGTGTTGCTTAGATCCGTCCCCTGAGCAAGAAGAGCCAGACTCTGCTTTTGAAGCTACTCAGTACTTTTTTGAGGACATCACACCAGACTGTACACATGGTAGGCATCTTTTGTCTCGGGCATGACAAGATGAGGTGATGCATTTCAACCAACATGTCTTTTTAGGGAACTGCTTCTTAATTGGATTACACTTTGTAAGCAAAGTATTTGCTGTAAGAAGAAGTATGAAGCATCTGTATATGTGTTGATACCTTTAGAGATGCGGGCATGTGCCCACTAAGGGCTCCCCTGAATTGTGCATTGCAGAAGTACTCTCAGAATAATGCCATCATTATTGTAGGTGTAGTGTTGTAGTAGAAGTAATTTTGTGGAGAACAAGAATAAATAGATTGGCTTTCAAGATGTATTTGGATCAGAACCTAAAACATTCTAAAAAACTGAGAGCAAAAGATATATCAAAATGTAGTTCAGAGGTTTGAGATCTTTATGTGTCCTAACGAGAGCCAGCGTCTCATCACTGCTGCCTTAAATGCCTTTCTCTTTCTGATATTTGATGTGACATTTCTCTCTGATTCAAGAAAAATATCCTTCAGGTTGTAAGTAGGAGGAAAGTTGTTTGAGAATACAGATAAGAGTCAATAGACTAGAAATGGCAATTTTAAGTCCTGAGACGCAAAAGTGTAGTGTAAAACTAGTGTTATCGCCAAACCTATATGGTGCTAGAAGTTGTGTTGTGTTAGCACAGGTTAATCATTGTGCAACAGAAACAAAACCTGAGATGGTCTCAGCCTCTGTAGTGATATTATAAATCAAATGGAATTTGTTGGCAGGTTTAAGAATAAGCAAAAATCATTGTTCATTCCTGTAATTTTTACTCGGCATTTTTTGCAGTTTGGAAACATTTTGTTATATTGCACTGTACACATGAAAACAATGTCTGTAAACCCACACTGATCTCTCTCTCCCCCTGCCCCTCCACTTCCTAGTTGTTGGCCTAGACAGCAGGAACAAACACGGAGTAGATGATGGGTTTGTTACAGTGAGTCTGAAAACAGACAAAGGTATGCTTGGTGTCTCCGTGTGAGTTACATCTCCCTTTTGTGTAAAGATGCTCCTTTTGAAAATGGGAAAAAAGGGTATTCATTTAAAGTTTCTTCATGGACTTTTTCCTCCAACTCTGGGTAATTTGTTGGCAGTAGGAAAGAAGAGTTCACAAGAGAATCGAAATTACCTGAGAATGTGGAGTCAAGAGAATAAATCCAAAGCAAAAAACACAAAGGACTTGCCCAAGCTGAATCAGGTACTTCTGCTGACACTTAATTTTCATTAACTTTAAACTTACTTCACATATGTATAAATAGTCTCTGCATTAATGCTGAACAATGGTTTTATTTTGAGCAGATATTTCTTTACCCGAGAAGCAGTTGGCTGATTGCAAAGCTCATTGTTTACAAAACACTGTAACTGGCATTCAGCTCCCAAAAAATTCCCAAAAATGAGATACACTCTTATAGGAATGAGAACATATTACTTTGATCTCTAGACGAAGGGTGATATGACATTGAATATCACCAGCCAGCTCTTGCTGTCTAATAAGCATAACCTGAAAGAAGTATTTTATGTTTTGTAATTTGTACTGCAAGTCTCATTCACCTTAGATCCACAACTGCTAAGGAGGAGGAGACCCATTGGAACCGCTGTTTCCTCCAGAGCACACAGGGAAGGTTTATTCTTACAATGATTCTTACTTCAAGTAGCCATGAGCAAATCTCCTTCCTATTTAATTCATCTGTTTTGAATTTCAAAAGACTTGTATCCAACTAGGTTAGCCCTGTCAGCTCAAGAGTGCTTTAGGTCTCACTTCATTTTTTGTTACTTCTGATCAGTTTTAGCAAACCCTTAGTTACACTTAGCATCATTCCTACAAGAAAATCCACCAAAGCGAACGTGAAGTGTCTCACTGCTCACCCTCTGTTGCCCTCCTGTGGCTGCAGAGAATTACACTTGTGATATGTTGGACAAAACATCCAACAATTTATTCTAAATAACTTTGATGCAGGTCAATTTATTCTAAATACCCAGACGCAACACATCTTAATGGCAGTCATAGAAAATGCTTCCTAGACTGCACCAGGGTTATTTCCAATTTCCCTGTGCTCACATAAACTCTTGTATCATCCCTCAATCCCAAACTTTTAAACCTGATTTGATAGATGTCAGCATGACTTTTTCCTGCTCTTGTTAATGTTTCTTCCCGCTGTGTTTAGGGGCAGTTCATTGAGCTGTGCAAGACGATGTACAACATGTTCAGCGAAGACCCCAACGAGCAGGACCTGTACCATGCCACGGCTGCCGTGACCAGCTTGCTGCTGGAGATCGGTGAGGTTGGGAAGCTCTTCAGTGCACAGCCCTCCGGCGACACAGACGGCAGCAACAACTGCAGCAAAGCCATTCCGAATGAGCTGTTCCAGAAGAAGGAGCACCAGCAGTACCCCCTGGAGCAGCACAAGGCGTTCCGGGGCAGCCTGGTGGCCGGTGAGGAGGAGGCCGTTTGCACTGACAGCACCCTGGGCATGCAGATGGAGGACATTAAGCTGGAAGACTCTTCTCCCCGAGACAATGGAGCCTGTTCTTCCATGCTCATTTCCGATGACGACACGAAGGATGACAGCTCCATGTCCTCCTACTCGGTGCTGAGCGCTGGTTCGCACGAGGAGGAGAAGCTGCACTGCGAGGACATTGGGGAGGACACAGTCCTGGTGCGAAGCAACCACACCCCTGCCCTCCGCAGGAGCACCAGCATTGACAGGGACTGGGCCATCACCTTCGAACAGTTTTTAGCCTCCCTTTTGACTGAGCCAGCACTGGTCAGGTACTTTGACAAGCCTGTGTCCATGATGGCTAGGATTACTAATGCTAAAAACATCAGGATGAGGGGTAAACCCATAACCTCGGCCAGTGACTATGAAATCTCTACTATGTCGGGATAAAAGGTAGTCGGGTTTTTTATTTTTTCTTTTTATTCTCTATTTATTAGTACCTGGCAGAGGCCCTGGTATTTTCAAAACATGGTTGTTTTCACAAATGTGAAAATGTTGGGGTGCAAACTTAACTATCTTCAAGTATAATCACTCTTTCTGTGGGAAATGTTACACAAATGCAAATTTTATTCAAAATACAGAAAATAACGTTTGTCAGTGAAGTGTGTGTATTATTAATATTGCTGTCAGTATATAATGGTAAAGATTAGTTCTTAATTTCTAAATGTAAACTTAATGCCAATATTTATGTGCATTTCTAAAATAGACGTATATAGAGATCTGATTCTCGGGTAAAAAATTACCAGAATGGGAAGAACCTAAAATTTAAAGGGACACTGTCAACCTGAAAAGGACCTCAGGTGATAATAAGTTCCAGGCAACATCCTTGACGCATAATTTTATTTCATATAATTATTTTCCAAAGAGGCTTTGAACATATGCTTTATTTTTTTTTAATAAATAAAAGACCACTTCAGTGACACCTGCCTGGCTCCTAACTTCCTCTGCTTGAGACTGGTATGCTCAAGTAAAAGAGAGAAGTGCATCCCAACCCTAGCTGGCACATCAGGCAAATGTGGATAAATGTGATGGTTTCTGCCTCTTTGCCTTTCCCTGGGTTCAGCAGGGAGAAAACCCTTTCCCAGCTGTGGCCGCCAAAGAAAGATCTCCAGCATGACCCTTCCCAGGGCTGTATTCCTAACCAGTGGACTTGGAAGCTTTGCTGGTGTGCTCCAAAAACAGTGTATGCAGGTCCCAGAACAGATTGGTAGAGTCTCTTCAAAATTTGAAGTCTGTTTTTAAAAGTTGGGAAAAAAAAAAAAGTACATGTATCTGCTTCTAAGGCTGAATCTACAGTAAGTATAGCTTAGTTCTTAAAACTAACCTTTACCACCAACCTATTATATCTTTGTTAGAATAAGAAAATAAAAGCCTGTATTGCATAAGTCTTTATTTACTACAGTGTAAAGCAGTAGTAATGAAAAAAATCTGCAAGATAATGTAACTGAATGTTTAAATCTTACTGAGAACACTGTCACTTTATATGAAATGAATAGTGTCCTGTATCAACTTACTGAATAATATGTTAAAATGAAAACTGGAGCACCTGCACTTTGAATCCTTGCTTTTTTTATACAGATATTCGGGATTTTTTTTTTTTAATTTTGTTAGCTCTTTTTTAATTCGTATTTGTTTGTTTCAGAATCATGCCTACATGCCTAATCTTTATTTGCTGTTTTGAGAATATTTTCTGTAGAATACTGTTGATTTTTTATACTCCTGTATAATACTGCATCCACGTAACTTGCAGATTTTTTTTTAGCACAAGCTTTGTTTAATTCTTTTGTTTTAAAAGAATGCTTTAAAACTGTCAGATGAAGTGGTTTTTAACCACAAATAGGTAATGTGAACAAATAAAGTACACTCTGCACAGATTTGATTTTTAACTATTAAAGTAATGCTAGAGGGAAAATGAGGTGGTTGTGTTTTATTACACAGACTAACACAAGTGTGTCTACATATAACAGTAAGAAAAGGCACTATAGTCTTTGTGCTGTGACTGTGGATTGGTTAATGCATGTATCAAATAATGACATTAATTTGAAGGCATAATCACCATTACAAAGACTATGACTTTATTTTAATTTAAGATGCCAAGGGCAGTGTGGGGTGCTTTATTGTAATATCTGGCTGCTGAATAAGCTGCCCTGGAAATCTTCAGCACTAAGAATTAACATCCTTAAGTGGGCTACTGACCTTTTTAAGTTTGCAGAGCCTTAAAATATTTCTCTTTTAGGTGTCTGTTATGGTAAAGGGAATTTAAGCCTATCAGCAAGCTTACACACACCCCTAGAGACACACAGAGCACAGCTCCAAAACATTTACCTTTGAAGGGCTCGTCAGCTTTGTTCCCGCCCCATCCGCAGGGCAGGGGATGCAACAGTTCACAAGAATAATTTTGCTGTTATGCCTCCTGTAATAAGAAGAGGCACCCACAAGTGGATCTCTGGTGTAAAAAGAGCCACTTTACATAAGGCAACTTCTTCTTTTTGTTTTGCTCTAGTAGCCTTCCTTACCTTCCTGATCATGTCAGAAAAGTTACGTGTGCTACACAGGAAGTGAGCATGGCTTTAGAAGTACCTATGTCTTGTGCTTTTTGTGCTTGGAGATACAGTCTCTTTGTTCTGTGAATTGTAGAGTTCAGTTGGGACTGCTATTTTATAGAGCTTTTTTATAGGTTATTTTATATAGAACTTTCACTACTAGAAAAAAAGAAAAAACTTGAGTAGACTATGGCTTTTCTTCCAGTCTGTCTTTCAGCTTAGTCAGATCCAGGTGCTGATAACACCTGGAAGTTTTGTGGCACTTACCTCCTTCATTGTAGCATCTTACAGCTCCTGAGTTCTAGGTGTTAGAGCTGAGGGTTGCGTTTGAGCCTTGCAAATGTTTGTGTTACATGAGTAGTGTTACACAGTAAGAAGCTCATTATGTGACTTATAAAACCTACTGAAAAACAGCCATCAAAACTGCTGTGAAGAGAAAAGCACCTTATGAGTTCTTACACAGTGATGCTGGAGCTTCTGTTACAGTAGAAATCAGGTTTTGTGTTATAAATTCAGATGGTGGAGGCTGGTGTGGGATATATGGTGTAGCATGTAAGGAACTGTGGGAGAGAATGGGAGCAGCCTGAAAGCAGCTGGTCAGCCAAAGAGATGGTGCTTTGATTGGAAGGCTGTGCAGCCAGGCCTGGCACCTCCTGGGTACTCCACAAGCTTCTGGATCCCTCCTTGCAGAGGGCCTTTGTTACTAATCCTTAATTTTGCAGCATCATAACATAACTGTGGTAGTTGGGTTCATCAGCAGCAGGTGTGATACAGTAATGGACAAAAAAGTGTCAGGAAGAGTTTTAATTCCATCAGAACATTTAGAGCAACACAATGAAGCTGCTGCATAAGCACTGTAAACCTACAGCCTAGCTGAATGGAGAAGTAGTAGGTCAAAGAAAGCTGTCCCAGTGTGTTAAAGGCAGGAAGCACAGCTCAACGAGTCTGGGTTGTACTTGCCCTGGTGTGAGTCCCAGTGCTTGTTGCTCTGGAAGCTTCTGGCATCCCTGTGATGCACAGTCTGCTCCAGTTCTTGGTAATTCAGTAATGACAAGGAATACTGTAGCTAGAAAATGCCTTTTATCAGAAATTAGGTATTAACACTAGAAAGTAGTTGATGTGTTGTACCCATTTTTGTAAGAAACATGGACTAACTGGGCTTAGGGTAAAACATTTGTTCCAAATGAGAAAATACAGAGGAATTGTGTATGAGTTGGTAGGTCAGCTCAGCCAATAGCAGAGCATGCCATGGTAATCCTGGCCTTTTGCTTGGTCAGAGTATGAGGTTCCAGTGCTCCTTCAAATCCTGGTGTCAGCTGCTGGTGCTGAGGGAGAAGGCTGGTCTGTGACTAGAGCTCACCAGTTTAGGTGAGCAGAGGTGTTATGGTGAGAATGAAAGTGAAGCAGCTGTGTCTATTTACTGAGCCTTATCTTCTGGTTGGAAAAAACATTCCTTCTATGCTATTTCTGTTTCTTTCAACTAGAAGATAGTCTTGAGTCAACTGTTAAGTATTTCAAGCCACAATTGTGACTTCTAACATTGTGGTTTAACTCCAGGCAGCCACCAAGCCGCACGTGGCCACTCTCTCCTTCCTCCACCAGCAGGATCAGGGAGCAGATTGGAAGGGTAAAAGCCTGAAAACCTGTAGGTTGGGATAAAGACTATTTAATAGAGAAAGCAAAAGCTACACACACAAGCAAAGCAAAACAAGGAATGAATTCCCTGCTTCCCATGGGCAGGCAGGTGTTCAGCATCTCCAGGAGAGCAGAGCCCCAGCACAGGCAGCTTGGGAAGACAAACACCATCCCCACAAATGTCTCCCCTTTCCTCCATCTTCCCCCTCTTTATATCCTGAGCATGATGTCACCTGGTCTGGAAGGTCCCTTTGGTCAGTTGGGGTCACCTGTCCAGGCTGTGTCTCCTCCCACCCTCCCAGGCACCCCCAGCTTCCTCACCAGCATGGCAGCATGAAAAGCAGAAAAGGCCTTGGCTCTGTGCAAGCCCTGCTCAGCAGTGACAAAAATATCTGTTATCAACCCTATCTTCAGCACAAACCCGAAACACAGCCCCACACCCGCCCCTGGGAAGGAAATTACCTACCCCAGACAAAGCCAGCACAATTTAAAATGCTGATTTATTCAATAGCAAAACCAGAAATTGGCCTGACAGCAAATAATAGCAAAACAAAAATGTGGTAGTGACCACTACACTCAAAAATGGCTAATAATAGAAAATTGCACCGTGCTGATAGCAGCAGCATCATTATGTGGGAGTAACAGAGCTGGGAATACAAGCTGTGAAATACTGTTTAGTCAGTCTTAACTGCAGTGCAAGATGTTCCTGATAAATGGTGGCAGATATCTCAAAGTATGTCACTTCAGAAGACAGTTAAGCTCTGGTTCTTCCCTTTCCTGTGGTACTCAGTATCTCTGTTTAACAATTTCCTGAATAGCTGCTTGCTCATCCCATTTTCTAAAATAACACATTTGCATAACTGACCAACCTGACATTTGGGGCTTGGAGGACTGAGATGTTGCCCTAATGCAGGGCCTGTTCTGTGCTTCAGTGGAAATAAAAAATTGCTACCAGTGAGATCTTGTAGTTCTCATGGAATGGCACTTTGGTACATTAATAGAAGTGTTTGTTCTCCAGAATTCAGGAGGAGAAACAAAGGCTGCCTGAGAGATACAAATAAACTGAAAAAACCATGCAAATTATTTCATATAGCTTGTATGGAGGCATGCCAGAAGATACAGTTTGAAAAAAAAAACCAACAAATAATCAACACATGAGGTTTTCTCTTTCTTTCTCCATTGTTCTTCTCCAGCTCTCAAATTTTGTTCCTGGAATTTTGCTCTCCTGAACAAAAGTGCTCACATTGCCTCTGAGAGTTAACATCCAGGTCCTTCAAACAAAATAATTGTTGAGGGGTTTTTGAGGAGTTTTGGTTCGGTTTGGTTGGGTTTTTTTGTGTTGTGCATTTTTGTTTTGATTTTTTGGGGGGGTTCTGGGGTTTTTTTTGTTTTGTGCATGCTTCTCCTTTTTTTAAAAAGCTTAAGACAGCTTCTTTTCACATGACGATTTTAAAAGCAACTGAAGTGAAGCAGTAATAAACCTCTGCCACTTGCAGCAGAGTATGACAGCCCATCTGAGTAACAGGCTCAAGAACCATGAACCTCTAAGCAAGCTGGAGGCAAGTAGGGAAGATAGGGGGATGAAGAAGGTAGGATAAGGCTTTCACTCATATCCCGGTGCAGGTGTATGAACTGAAAATCGTTACATTTTCTAGCAGGCCAAAACCACCAATATCGACAATGTTTTGGAATAACCAGTTCTTTATTTGCCACCATTGTAAACATATCTATTACACAGACATCACAGTTGACATTATTGCTTTTATATTGTGGTAAACAGGAATTCCTATTAGTATGCAGCTATCTAAGCACAGTGTCATAAGAAGAAACTGCCCACAAGCTGTCTTGGGCGGGGTTGCTTTTAATTCCCTAGAGAAAGACAGTATCTAGACTGGCACAGGAAACATCAGGCTAAAGATGGGCCACCAAGGTACTACAGCAACTCAAACAAGATTGACAGAAGGAAACCACAGGTCACATCTTCACCACACATCACTAGCAGTATTGTCAAGAATACTGACTGCTCAACTCCCACCTAACTAAACACAAACTTTTTCATCATAATTCCTAAAACAAGGCTAAGTAATTGTTTTGGTGAAATTTTATTTAAACTAGAATGGAAAATCTGGAAAACGAATGGGGCTCTGTGTATGTGTTTAATTTTTGTTCGCATTTTTGTTTTGCTTTCTTTTTCAAAGACTGCAAATCCAAAACTATTTATCTGAGGTGTTTAAATTGGCCCCTTTTCCTATTGCCCTTCAGAACAAAATGCCCTATTCTTTACATGGCTGTATCAGATGACAGAAGCACAACCAATTTACAAACATTCTGTTCTTCCTAAGTAGCACTGTCTTCAAATAGCTTTCCAATCAAGTTAGTCACTTCTGAAACAATGTGCTTACTTAGTGAAAGACTAGATTTTACATTTGCTTGTGTAAACGTCTACTTCAGATTAATTTGTTCAAGGAGGGGCACCATGTTTCAAGTATACACTAAACAACAGAAGTGGAGGTAGTTCATTAAACAGTTGCTACAGGAGCAACAACAAATTTAGGGAACCACCTTGTTGTCTCCAGTTTTAATTTTCTTTTTTCTTAAAACACTATTGCATACAAGCTTTCACATAGTGAATGTTTTAAAGAGGCAGCAAGTTAGAAAACTAACAGCACTTGAAATTCTATTAAGATAATATGTACTTTACACATGATGGTTAATAAATAACAATTTACTGAGTTTCTAGGACTCTTACAATAACCTGTGAGCAATAAATTCTGATATTAAAGATTATATCAACTTGCAGACAAGTGGCCTACCTCCATTTCCAATCTTCCATAGCCTTAGGATTGTCACCCTACAAGAGTTAGCATGAAATACCACTGACTCATAAGGCCTTGTTCTTGCCTTCTCTAAACACAACTTAACCTTTTCCCATATGTTTTCTATCTACCACCATAGTACAATTAGCCTACCACTGGTGCAAACAGGGACATCCAGTACTAGTCTACATATAGTAGACTACTACTCCTAGACAGAATTACTGGGCTAGTTGATCATACAAAACCACATGCAAATTCTAACTGTTTACTGGGAAGGTGCACTGGGGCCTAACATTAACATTCACCTCAATTACTACATGCAAACTAATGTATTCCCGTATGTCTCATTCACCTGATCATGGTTGGGTTTACTTTTTCCCCTTGTATACTGCCATAGTTTACTTCCAGATCACCCACTGATTTCAGAAGAAAAAAAACTAGCAAAGATGCATCTTATTATATGCTCGAACTACATTTGACACTAAAATACCTCAGGTATGTGATAGGAATCCTGAAACTCTATAGCTGGGCTTTAGAAGCCTCAGGAATAGTTAAATGTCAGTCTCCCAGTGAACAAGGAGCCCAGTGAAAGTTTCAATGTGAAAGATAAGGGTGTAGATTATTTTTGCAGGTGTTGCAAAAAAAAAAAAAAAGCTTGCAGACACAGCTCAGGGGAGCGCTTAGAGAAGGCTCAAGCAATTTGGTTACTAGCTGGCAAGCAGTAGGTGAAAACAAAGGATAGCATCTCTTTTCCTGCTGCAGCCAAACACAATTGGGGTGACTTCTGAAATTCAAAAAGTCAGTCTTGTGTTGCTTGCAAAGGAGATCTACAAGCAGTAGCAAAAGTTACTAATGAAGACAAACTCGACAGAAGCTGGGACTAGAAAGAAACCACTTGGCCACAGGGAAGGTGTGCACTTTCCATGGGTGCAGTGTCTGCAAGGCTCAGAAAAACAGCTGCACCACCATTCTGAATCCCAGAATGGTCTCCACATGATCTCAGCTCTTAAGTGGTGAGAATTCCAGGATCCAAGTACTTGGGAGTGCCAAAAGAACTGGGCTTCCCATGGTCAGTTTGTACCTAATCCGGTCAGTTCAGCTGTTCCATTTACAAGCCAGGGCATTTACCAAAAATACTCTCCCTATAAGCACCTTCACTGTGATTTTTTTTTTTTTTTTAATAAATATTGGTAGAACAGCATCAACCCAACCCAGGTGAGACTGAACCCTTTCCCACCCTGCACCCATTCAACTTGTTTGACTCTTTTGTGTACCTAAGGTATCATGAAAAGAGAACTGTTACCTCCTATACATGTACTGTGTACCCTGATCAGGAGCTGCCCAACGAGCATTTAGGGATCAAGAGCACGGGGGTGGATGCAGTGCAGCAAGTCACTACTTACACAATACAGACTCACAGAATGACTGGGGTGGGAAGGCACCTCTGGGGATCACTAAATCCAATCCCCTGCCCAAAGCAGGATCTCTCAAAAGGAAGCTGCTTAGGGCCATGTCCAGGTGGCTTTTGATGATCTCCAAGAAATGCAGTATTACATATTATATTTCATACTTATGTAGTGTAATAACACTGCATTACAAAAAGGGGGTTGCTTCTTTTTTTTTTTTTTTTTTCCCTTCTCATGATTTTATTCACTGTGTTCAATGCTTATATTCTTCAGGAATCTCTTCTGGACTAGTCATTGACTAGAAATTTAATTTACCTGAGATGATTAAAAAAAAAAAGGATCAAAGCTTGTATTAGCATACAAATTTTGTGCCACTGTGAGCTATTTAGGTATATGGTTAAAGAATCTCAAATAACTTTCTAAGGCTGTGATCTAGTTAGAAGGATGAAAATAAAAACTGATTGAAAAAAGCAGAAGGCACTTATTTAATAGAAGGTCTTAGAAAACAAAGTGATGGTCATACCAAATCCATTTAAATTTGCTCTAAGCAATAATTAGTAACAATACAGACATGAAGTTCTATCTACTAGATTGTCTGAGGATGGCAAGATTAAAGAACACATCAAACTTGCATCCCTTCCATGGAAAATACATCTTTTTAGACTTGTACTAAGAATTTATTTTTACGAAATAAGGATTGCAGCTGCAATAAAGGTTTTTCTTCAAGCTTTATAAAAGGGCTAAACTTGATCTGTTGTACCTCCCACTAAGAATACCCCCTTAGCTGCTAAAAGAAAGGGCTGACAAGAGACACCGAGTCAATCATCCTCAGCATCTGAAGTCAGATTAGAAAGAATCAGAAGTTTTTACAGTAGGAATACTTTTAGAAGGAGTAGTTTTAGGCTGAGGATTTTATCCTCATGTTGATGACATGGGGTTCTTTTTATTTGTTTGCAAACTAAACATATTCCAAGTATCGGAACTGGCTGGTACAAATCCATAGATAAACTTCCTTATCCAGAAGTAATTTCTAGTTAGTACACCAATATGCTGATGGATTAAGCCTCTTCTCCAAAATTATAAACAATTAATACATCCCCTCGGAGGACCTCTTAATTACAAAGACATTAACACAAGAACACAAAAAATCTAAAATCACAATAATTTTAACTAAAAGCTGAACTTCAACTTTTACGTTAAAAAGTTGGAATTTAAGTTCAAATTTGAAAAGCTGAACTTAAACTGTCTTTTAAAAGACCATTAACAGTCAAACCTATTCACAGAAAACATGATGCAGCATAAATACCTGCTTCATGCTTCTGCACCAAGAAGTATAAAAGAAAATATGAAAGTAAGCAATCCAGAGGCTCTTGAGATATGTGGGTTGTTTTTTGTGTTGGATTGTTGGTTGGGTTTTGTTTCACTCAGTTTTCAAAAAGCTGCCCTTTGGAGAATAGCATAAAAATACCTGTAAACAGAGGTTGATTGTCCATGCTTTTTTAACTGAATTTTGCTAATTTCCTTTTTTTTAATGTTAAAAAAAAAAAAAAAAGTTCCATTGTTGGACAGTTTTTGGTGAAACACACAAAACTTCCATCCAAATGCATCACTCAATTTTTGATGCAGAACCTGACATACTGCAGAGGAATTAAGGTTTCTTTGCATCTTGTAAGGTCAGTACCACATTGCAATCCAGTAGAAGTCCCTTAACTTTTTCATGGAATTTCTCTCTGTACTGGTTGAAGTGCATAATGCTTTCTGGCTCCTCTTCAAACCAGAACTTGTCAAATTCATAAACTAGATAACCTGTGAAGAAAATACAATACAGATCTGCAAAAATGACCCCACAATCCCCTGCCTTGATCTAGCCAGTCTTAGAGTGATCCTTTAGATCTCTTCAACCCCTTAAAACAAGGACTGTCCCAGCCTGATCTACAGCAAGCTTTTGGATGCTGAAATAGAATAAAGAAATCAATCTGCAAATACTGAGTTTTCATACTGGAGTCTCTAAAATACAGAAACCCACAGAAATTATCCTTAAATGTACATTTCTCCAGCACAATGTTTAAGCATCAGGTGCATTTCCAATACCTGATCCAGAAAACAAACAGCTTGCTCTGACCAATGAGAAAAGGGTGGAAATGTACTCCCAAGAGATCAAACTCTATGTGGCCTCCCCAGAGTAGTCTGTACAAGAGAAGCTACAGATACTTACAGTAAAACTCATGGAAGTGCTCCATCTGTGTCAACCCAGAGACCAGGTTGTAGAGATGAGCCTTTAAAGCACCATTCTTGAGCAAGCTGTATGCCATCTCTGTCAGATTGATCCCAACTATGGCATAGGAGTATCTGCAACACAAATCATGCTTTTACCTTATGGACTGAAAGACTTAAAGCTTCCCTGGCACGCTCTGCTTTAGGATAGCTGTGACAGTCAAAATTTTTCCTATGATACTTATTGATGAGCTGATTCCAATCTACAGACCATTCCCTGGGGCATCCACCCATGTAAAAGTTACTGTAATATTTAGATGGCGAGACTAATCAACAGCAACCTCAGCTTGTTCATTTGAAATCCTTGTATCTGCTGGACTATTAAAAATTGGATGTGAAAAATACTGTTGCAGTGTAAATGAAATGGCTATTTCAACCTGTTGTTCAAGCTGAAAGAATCTGGTTTTCTGTTGCATGGTATAAAAAGCATTGTAATAGAAATTCTTAAGCAACAGTTAAAGTGTTTGTGGAGGAAGGAAAAGTAAAAATTATTTAATTTGTGTCAATTATATGGTTATGTAATTGAGCAAAAAGTCTCAGATACTCTGTCCATCACAGAGTTGTACAGGGTAATGTTATTTACAAAGTCATGAAGGACTCCTGTGTTTGGTAGGTCATCAAGTTAACTGGGGGCTAGATGGATCAGCATATTTTATCTGATTGGTTTGAGAGTATATTTCCCTGTAAAATTAGCTACATGTTTAAATATGCAAAGTTTTCAAAAACAAATTTAAAGTTGAACAACAAAACATCTTTTTGTAAATACTTATTACAGAGCAGAAACCTAGCAGAAAAAAAAAGGACTTAAGAGGTAATCTATACTATCCCAACACACAATCAGTCAGAAGGTGAAAAATAAGTATGAATTCTAAATCTAATCTAAGTCTATTACAAATAAAACTAACTACAATGTTAAAGGTGTCCCCTCTGTTAACTAAAGACAATATTTTGCAACATTTTTGTTCCAACAAATCCATCCTGAAAAAAAAAAAGCTGCACTTAGTTCCCAGCTAGAAATTGTTTTCTGTTTGGTTTCTCACACCTTTCTATTCTGGCCCTTTTTTCATTCTTTAACGGAAAAACCCCGCATATATATTCCTCTTTACTTTCTGGACACACACTTGGCAGTCTCCACATGAGTTCTTACACAGAAGCAGCCAGAAAAAAATCCTAGAGTGACTTACCCCAGCTTTGGGTGATTTGACCGAGAAAGGATCTGATGAGCTTCGTTGGTGTAATGCTTACTGAAATACCTGGCAGCATAAAATATGATTTTAAGTTCACTTAAAAACAATACTGTGTTCAACATTAAAATCTGTAGCTTTAAACTAAAGCTGGAAACTACTCTGTAACTGAAAAATGGCACAAAATGAAAACCAAGGAAAAGGTAGCAAATTAAATTATATTAGGCATGAATTCATACCGTAAAAAAAAAATATTGTGATCTGAACATCAAATATGAGGCTCAACCTAGGCCACAAATTCGCTCAGGAAAGATAATGTAAACTTGTCTATCTTTCACTACAGTAGGAGTTACTGCATTCAGGAATTTTTAAATCTTTTGACAAGTTAAGTAAACCCACCAGCTCTATCATATGGCATCAAAAAAATAAGGTGTCTTGGGCAAATTTCTGTCCCTTCTCTCACCTGTTGTCCTTACCCAACCACACCACATGTTTACAATGTGCAGCCACTAGAAATGTTGAACATACTGGTTTTATTTGCTTCTATTCTGTTTTTATTAGAAACAGCACTAACTAGAGAAAATACACAATACTGAAAATCAGTTACAAAAGAAATTAAATGCTTCTTTTCACTTACACCAGGTTCACTAAGCCCAGCAGCCCCATTCCTCTGAAGTCTGTTTTGGGATCATCGCCTTGGAAGCCAATGTCACACCACTGCTTGCTGATTCTGGCCTTCAGATTCTCGTGGGGCATCAGCAAATTCCAGAGCTGCACAAATATGCTTCCATGTTATGCTGTTCAAGTATTTCAAGTCACCTAATTCAGAACACTTGCTGCTGCACACTAGAAATCATTCACCAAGGAACAGGATACAACCTGCATGCTGCTCTTTTCTCTTAGTGGCAATCTGGAGTCTGCTCGAATGGCTCACTTCAGCAATTATGAAAGTTATTACATTTAACATTAAATGTGGTAATTTCCCTTCAAAATGATGCTGTAAGAATACCAAAGAAATAAAGACTTGTTTCACCTCAGAAATTAATTTATGCATCATTTTGTGACAGGACAGCTATGAACTGAAATACAAATTCTCAGTGAATACTTAATTAACATGTAAATGCATAGCAAGCTGAGATAATTAAGAAGTGCTAAGAAAATAGTTTTTATCTTCCAGCATCAATCTTCCTTGACGTTGACTGGGATGCTGCAATGAGAAAACACTGGTGTTTTGTTTTTAATTTAGTAGTTAGTGGTTTACAACGTCAGACGTGCAAAAAGTTAACTACCTTTTCAGCAGTGATTCTTCAGTGACCCAACACAAACCTATTTTGCTACTTACATGTTGTTGTTATGTCAGATTTCACACAAAATAATTCCATTGCAAGTAACTCTAGTTTACTTTTTTTTTTGCTTTGAGGTTTTATTTTAATGGGTCACTTCTATAATGGCTTTGCACTTTGTAAGTAGAAAAGAGCTTTAAATAGGCCAGCTGGTAAGAATGCTACCAATAAGTTCATTCATGGTGTTGGACTTGGAGGGGAAAAAACCAAAAAAACAAACAGCGCTTGTATTTAAAAAATTATGTCACCTCAATTAACTGTTCCTCGTGTTCTTCATTTTCTGAATCATATGGGACCTTCCTTAGGTTTTCCACATTCAAATACAGTTTTCTATAACCTGATATCTGCAGCAAGGACATATGCAGATTTGTCTTAAACCTGAAATAATAACAAAACACCATAGAGAAGCTTTTAAATAGGCCTACTTAGCCATAAACTCTTGCTTGAATTACCAGATAAGACCTTTCTTATGTTAATGAAATGTAAACACCAGAATTAGGAAGTGCTTTATGTGTATCTTTCACACTGCAGCATACTGGTTAAGTACACTGCTACATGGACCTTATATACTTTAAACATCGCTAGCTGATTCCAGTCCTGCAGTCAGACTCTATTACCTTAAATTAAGGAGGGAAAAAAACCAACCAAACAAAAAGCTAAAATCTCTTATGAAACAAGAAAACTCCAATATCATCTTGACCCCTGTACCTCCACCTATCCCCAAACTTTTTGTAAGTCTTAAAGTCAAACTTTGTCAGAAACTTTTACGGTTTCAAAGAAAAAATTCATTAAACTTTAAAATTTTGATTAATCCCTATCCTTCACTAATTACTTATGCAGATGAATGCAAACATTAATCAGGCATCACTATACTCTCTCAAATATATCTAAGGAATTAGATAGCTGTTGTAATCAGCCTATGCAATAATCATATTATTTAGAACTATGGAGTAACAGAAGGGACTTGCAAAACAGAGATGCAGTAATCCCAAATCCACACCAATTAAACTTTGCAATTTGTTTTCCAGAACTGACGAGGACATAACCACACCTTATTTTCAGATGTCATTCTGAATACTTGTGTTGAATGGCCTAAATATTGCATCAGGTTAAGCAACTGGAAGAACATGCTAAGAAGTGAGAACAGAGAGAGGTTTCCAAACATACCCTATATCCTTCTGTTCAATCTTCTTTTCTTTCATTATATCTCTGACACACTTCTCCACTTCAGCTTCTTCAACATGTACAGCATTTCTTAAAACCTAGGAAGTTAACACAGTAAGTGATTTCAGGAGGAATACAGACATCATCTACTTTATTGCTATTTCTCAGCTTCTGTATATCTGTTATATGTACTGTTTGCTATAAGAGGAGAAGGGTCAATTTATTGCAATTGCTAACAATACACTGGTTCAAACAGCATATGAAATATCTGCAGTCACATAAAAGCGTAATTTGTAACTCTGTCAGGTTGTAAACAACAATATTTACACAGAAGTTGCATAAAGAATAAATAAAAAGCTGGAGAGTAGCTTCGTCTAGGTTCTTACTTGCTTTCACATGCTGAATTGAAACATGCTATTCCTAATGCAACTGGAACAAGTGCAGCCAAGGAAATAATGCTTCAGAATTAGGAGACAGGGAGCTCATGAAGCTGAGGTTTCAATGAAACAAACATTTGAAGGGACTTGGGCACTTGTTTTTGAGAAACCTTAAATAACCCTAGCATATAGAAACCAAAATTCCAAGTTTTTTCCTCTCTGCCTTTTACTCCTCTACAGTTCTCCACTCTCAAAAAGAGTGTTATTTTTCTGGGCTCTATCTCTGTGAAAGAATGTTTTATTACAGTTTCATCTCTAGTATCTCTTACCTTATTCTTTGATGATTCCAGTGAATGTTCTGCAATATGGAAAAAAAAGTAGACATCACAGTTAAACTGAACTGTTTTAAATAATTGACAATAGGTCAACTGCAGTATGTAAGTATTATAAAGTTTCACATCCCTTTTATACATGTAATAAAAAATTAGTCTTAAAATGAACAGGTCATCAGGTAACAGGGTGTCTTAATCAACACAGTTTTTTATAACTCTTCAGTACAATGCTGAAAGCACACTTGGATTTTTTAAAACATCAATTACATGTAGAAAAAAAGACAAATTTGAAAAGGTGTCAGGAGACAAGTATGTCAATTGGTGTTTTCCTGTTCTCAGAAATTATTTTGTGATAATTACTGCAGAATAAGGAAGTAAGGTCACTTCTGCAAGCTATTGTAAAACCACAAAAGTGTTCAGTAGTTTCTTGAATTGCTATTTTAGATCAGAATTCTGCATCAAGCAGAATTGTAAGTTAAATCACTCTTCCTCCCACACTTCCAAAAAAATGTTTATGTCTGTGCAATGTGAATTTTTTTTAGTAACAAGAAAGTAAAAACATATACTCAAAGTGATGGTAAGTCTCTGGGGGAAAAGGTATGATTTCTGATCCACTTTTTGATGACTCTTGAACTGCCTTAGCAAGCAGACAAGGAAACTAGCTCTGGCATTGATTTAGAATTCTCATAGCATAACTGGGGTGAAAGGAAGAGTGCAAACACAATTCAGGCGATGCATACCAGGTACTTGTTTCCAGCCACTGGAGAGCAGGAGGCTCGGGGAGATCTGATTGCTCCCTAAAACCACTGGAAAGAAGGCTGTGGACAGGAGGGGGTAGGTCCCTTATACCAGGTAACCAGTGACAGCAGGAGAGGAAACGCCCTCAGGTTGTGCCAGGGGAGGTTCAGGTTGCATATTATGGAAAATGTCATCACCGAAAGGGTTGTCAAGCACTAAACAGGCTGCCCAGGGCAGCAATTCAGCCACCACCATTCCCTGAGGGATTTAAAACATGTGTGAATATGGCATTTGGGGACGTCGTTCAGCGGAGGGCTTGGTGCTGGGTCAATGGCTAGACTCGATGATTTAGGAGGTGTTTCGCAAGCTAAATGCTGCTGTGTGTGACTCTGCTGCTCCTCACGACGCTGCCGAGGCTGTCGCGGCCCTGCCCAGCCCCTCCATTACCTACGCTCAGCGTCCGCCGCGCGCCCGCCTCCGCGCCGCCCAGGACGCGCTGCAGCTCGCACTTCCCCGTCAGCAGCCGCAGGATCCACTTCAGCCAGAACCGAAAGTATTTGCTGTACAGGAACCCCCAGACTTGCCCCCACATCTTCCGCGGGCGGCGGGGCCGCGCCGGCAGGGCCCCAACCCGGCCTGGCCCCAACCCGGCCTGGCCCGGGCGCTGCTCCCGCCACGCGCTGCCGCCCGCGCCCCCTGGCGGCCGGGCCGGCGCGGCCCTCGGAGCAGGGCGGGCAGCGAGCGGGCCAGGCCGACCCCAATGCCGCCGGAAGCCAATCCCGACCTGGAAGTGATCGCGGCACGGGACGCGCAGGAAGTGCCGCCTGGGAAGAGGCTTTCCTTTCCCGGGAGCGGTTACCGGCTTCGGCCGCGCCTGCTCCTTGGCGCGGCGCCCGCCCGCCTCTTGCCCCGCCGGGCCGGGCAGTGCTGTCACTGCTGCCCGCGAAGGCCGGTCGGTCCCCCCGTGTGCAGCAAGCCGATAACTACACACTCGAGACACACATCGATTATCTGCTTCAGAGTTGCACGACCCTGGATGCTCCCTGATAATCCACAGATCGAACGCTCCAACTATCAGAGCTTTTCCCCTCTTTATACATTTTAGCAAACAAAGGCGTTAGTGTTCTTTGGCTATAAATTACAGAGTTCTCTTATTAATTAGAGTTCTGCCTTCTACTGGTTAATGATTCTCTCACTTCCCATTCTAATTAATCCCATGCTCAGTCTTTCTCTCCTTTTGGGCCGGTGGGTTTTTGGGTTGGTGCTCTGTGAGATGGTTGGGATCTGCCCTGCTGGAATTACTCACTTGGAGCCAATTTCAGCACAATTACTGAGATGTCTTCATTTCTTCTTTATCTCGGGAGTTCTGCCAGATCTCCTTGTGGCCCCTAAATTCTGCATTCTTTGTGTCCACTATGGGACATCCACTGTGTCCACTGTGGGACATCCTTCTTCCCAAGCTTTGTTGACCTCCCTGAGATCACGGGAGGTCTGACCTCATTGAAGCCTGCCCAGCCCTGAACTTTACGAGGCAATTCTACCAACAAGTAATTCATTTTCCTAACACCTGGACATCACCTAGAGCTTGTTGGGTGCTCTCTGTTTCGTGGGTTAAATCTCCCTTCTTGTTGGTTAGGCTGGAAAGTAGATGATCAAATCATCAAAGGACATTCTTTCTTAAAAAATTTTTACACATCCCACGTCTTGCAACAGTTGGGCTAGATGAATTTAAGGAGTGTGTGGCCAAGGTTCCTGCCTTGCCTTTGCTGAATGATGGTTCAGCCTAAGTGTTCCATTTAGTTCCAGTCACTGCTTCTATTGTATTATAATTAATGATTGTTTCAGTAAACATGGGTTGAACACAGCAGAACTGTATGCAAAATTTGGGGTGTTAAAAGGGAGCTGGCAGACTTTCTGGACCACATTCCAGTATAGTTTTTGATGTGTGGAAGTTTACATACTTTTACACAAAAATCAAAATCCACACAACAGGTCTGATGGCCTATGTCCCACAGAGGATTTCAGAGGGTGGATCAACATGTTTCTCATCCTCTCTCTGGATTTCTACACTCATAGGGGTGCAGAGTTTCATGTGAGGAAACCACTAATGTGTGAACTTCAACTGTTTGCAGATTTTATTCCCACTCCTAAAAACTATGAGAAGAGGTGGTGCATGTTGCATGTTAAGAGGCAATGTAACTGCTTATAGGAGCAATCTGACTTTCAAAGCATTGGAGCATTGCATGAAAATAAGCTTGAAAGTATTTAACCTCTATTGAAAAGTATTCTTACTTGGTGACAAGGTGACATGATGGTTTTATCACATTACCTGTGTATAAATTGTTCCAAGATACCCAAACCCCAGAAAATATATTGGAAAAAAAAAAATCAAAGATCCGGTGCCTAAGAACTGGTAGCAGAAACCGGAGGAAAGAAATTTGTCTGTGTTTCAGGACCTGGGTGTAGGCTACAGATCCCACCTACCTTGGATGTGAAACAACTCTGAGGAAATACTCCTAGAAAAAAAGATTGTGCTCCCATCTGACAGCTTGGCAGAGCACTGCTGCTGTGGTACTTAAACACAGCCAAGCTGAAAGCTTCTTGTCAGAGGAGTCCTGGCTACACCAGCAACAGAAGGGTGTTAACTTAATATTGGGAAGGCAGAAGAATTGCAGCAACATGAAGAAATGAAAGGGTGGTCAGGTTCTTCCTGTCAGTCCTTGTGCCCACGCATGGATTGCGCTGAGATAGTTAATTAAAAGCATGAGCTACTGGAATTTTAGGAAGTCCAGCAGGTGCATCCTTAAAGCGTGGGTCTGCACAAATAACACAGGGAAATTTCTAGCTGATGAGACTTTTGTTGATCTTTTATACCAAAATTAAACCATTGTGCTGATTCAAGGGTTTCACTTTCCATGGCATCTTTTAATGGATTAAACAGCTTCATACCAATATGAATATTTTTTTCATTATATTTATATTTCAACAGAAATTACTTCTTTTGTGTGGATTGTTAAGAACCAAAGTAACTTCTACTACATAGTTTGGAATTTGTTCCACTTCCTATGTTGATTTGCTGGAACAATACATACACATAGTACAGGATTATTGTTTTCTCAGTTCTCTTTGCTCCCAGTCTCCAGGACTGATGAGTAGAGTATCTGGTGTTGACAATGCAGTACACCACACTTCTTTGTGATATGATTCAGTTTGTTGAAGTACGCTTGACAGCTTTTAAGGTCTTGCTTCAAATTAAGCATTTCTGCAATGTGAGAGTTAAAAAAATGCAAGTTTTAGTCTAGCTTTTTTGCTCACATGATGCTTTCTTAACTTTAAATCTGTATTTTAAAGTAAAAGCCAGTTAAGTAAAAACCAATTAATTATTTTAAAATATTAAAGCATGCTTTTTTGACAGTTTTTTCAGCTTTTTATAAATTGCAAAACAGCAAGCATGTTTGATTTTACACAAATGTTAGCACTTGAAGCATGCAAGATGCTTCTGTGTTGTCATGTTCAGTCAGTTCATAAATTATATTAAGACAGTCAAAGATAAAATTCAGTAGCTTTAAAAAAAATTCTACCTTCTTCTTTTTGTGTTCAGTAGTTGCCTTCAAGTCTTACCTCCACAGGGACTGTGGTTGAAGTAAAGATCATGACCTGTTTACCTTTTAAAATCCCATTTCTTGGGTGATAGCAGGGGAAATAAGTTGGATCTCTCTGTAGTCAGAAAACCTTCCATGGCAGTGACTATTATTTATTGTTACTTGTG
This sequence comes from Entomyzon cyanotis, assembly GCA_024500445.1. Lineage (NCBI taxonomy): Eukaryota > Metazoa > Chordata > Aves > Passeriformes > Meliphagidae > Entomyzon > Entomyzon cyanotis. The sequence goes on along the minus strand of JAKEPQ010001007.1, from coordinate 6,282,601 downwards.
GCTAGCACAGGTCCTTCCCGTGGGAACATTTTGCTATGTTTCATAAACAAGATAAAGTTTGGATGTTTTGCAAACAACTTCTCCGGATTGGGTCAATTCGGGCTTGGCCAATTGGGCCTAGGGGGAAGTCTCGGGCTGACCAATCTGGGGCACTTCTGTAGACTCTATATATATGGAATTCAAAACAATAAAGCTCTCTTCTCCTCTCTTTCCTTGTCTGAGACCTTGGGTCATTCCTCAGCTAGCCGCTCAACAGCGACAGTTACTGATAATTATTCTTTGTTCATATACCCTTGCAGATGAAGGACATGCAAAATAACCCACTGCTTGGCTCACCCGTGAACCTGTATTTTGTCAAATATTTATTTTAATCTTTCTTATCTGTACTCTGACTTACACACAGATGTGTGAAAACAGTATTAAAAATGTGTAACAATCATCTGAGCAAGAAAAGACATTCAGTTACAAAGCACAAGGACAAGCATAGGAACTCTCTCTTGCAGCCAAGGAGAACTAGTCCACTGAATTGCTAGCTCAGTGTTAAGTATTACAGGTTACTCAGCAACATATTCTTCTATGGAGTATTCTTAAAGGTGATCAGTTTGCCAAAAATGCAGAAAGTCTGGGGAGGTAAAACTGCTCTGAAACTATTAACACCCCTCAAAAACCCCAGCACAACTTATTCCAGTCCTTGAATATGTGAAGAGAGCCCCTGGAAGGAGAGACCCTGAAAGTATGAAGGAGATAAGGGAGCCTGTTTGCAGGTAAGTCCCAGTGCAGTGGAAGCTCATGACAGTTGCAGTTATCAGATTTTTGATTTTTTTCTTGAGGACCCCTTAATGCAGCTAGTCTATGAAGTGAGCCTCAAGTAAATGGTCACCACAGCTGAGCACTGCTGAGTAACTGTATCTGCTGCCTTAATAAATAACATTAAATGCAGTCAGAGGCAGTCTCCACGGACATTCCCCACGTACTGTGTCAGTTTGTTATTAGTTTCTGGAAATATGTGATGGTCTTGGCTTTTTTTATTTTTTCTTTTTCCTTACTGGCTCTGAAAATAAGCTAAAATTAAGCATGTTTCAGATTTCTGTTAATCTTATCTTCAGCAGCCCTTCTGCTTGACTACATCATTTATGTGTTTGCTTTGGCTTTATAACAGATGGAACACCAACCACTCAATTAAAAGGCATTTTATTCATGACTTGGGACATATGTAGTGCTCTTTTGTTCCTCTTAGTTCTAAATCTTTATTTTACTGCAAATGTGCCAAAATGTACATTGACCCTCCATCAAAATTAGAGCCCTGAGCTTTTAGTTTATTAACTGGGAGAGGGAAATGGTGATGGGGTAGCAGTAGGAGAAGAGGATTGAGCTGTGATTGCATTGCATCTCATTAGCCAATTGTAAATGCATATTCAAAGTGTAGCTTAAAGAAGATTTCTCAGTAAAAAATTTCAAAGACACAGAAACAGAAGGTGGAGGGAAGTTTATGACAAATGAGTACAGGACAGCAATAGTGAGGTCTAACTCAAGGCTTCACAGTGATTTATGGAGCCACACTCAGATTTTTATTTCACCATATGTATACTGACGCAGGCTGCTAGCAGTCTCCTGCATTATTAATGACTAATAACATTTATAATTCAAAGTAATTAGTAAACAGAGAAGCAAACCCATCCATATCATAATGTAAACACAAGAAGGTCACATTAACTTTGCCAGAGCAGCAATATACTATTTGTGGGGTCTAAGATTTCAAAAAAGGACATAGTTATACTGTTTGTAGTATAAAGAGTGGCACATAAAGGCAGCATTGACACTGGGACTCCAGCACACCTGTGTCTGGACACCACTGTTATAAGGGTTTGGGATTGCTTTACACCACACCATCACAAATGATTTGGTGGTTTGGTACAAAATGAGATAAGTTGTTAGTAAGCAAATACAGCAAAGGAGGGAAGAGATACTGTATTAATAATAAAAGCATATTTTTATAAAACAAATAATCTAAAACATTAAGTCCTCTGGCTAAATAAGGTAATGAATTATATATGCTAGTAATACAATAAGGAAGTAGATAACAGTTCAGATAGCAAAGAGCTTACTGCTTTTATGAGCAGCCCAAGTCCAGTGTGATTCTTGAAGCTGTCCTTTGAATGTTTGCAACAACAGAACAGGAAACCATATTTTTTTTATTATAGGTGTGGAATGAAAGGTAGATTCGTGAGCAGGTAGAGAACATGTCAAAGCAAAAGCCACAAAATGTCTGCTAATCGGGTATAAGAAGGAGGAACATTTTTTTTTATAAAATGTAGGTGGTTCTGTTAGAACTGTGTCACTGTAAGTGGTTCCAGGAACCTTGGTAGATAAGGTATCCCTTCCCTTTTTAAATGATGTTATAGAAGATGTATTCTAAACAGTGACTAATTTTTTGTTTTCTTATGGATTGCTGAAGACCTAAAATGCCAAAGGGGTGTGCATGCCTAAACAGAAAGGCGTGTGTGTGAAGAAAGATTCAATGCCTGAAGTACAATACCTTTACCAGCATACATTAGACTTTCTTCAGGTTAGATTTTGCAGCTGCTTGCCCTCCTTCTTTAAAGGTGAACTGAAAAGCTTAGTATATTTACCTGATTCTGTGATTGTGCTAAATGCATGTATTAATTGTACACTACGGCTTGGCTTCCTGATATGATCTTATAAGCAATATGTAAATGAGCAAAATAATGTTAACCATTACAATGCTGTGCAGAAAACATTCACATTGCCAGAGGTTTATGTCCAAAAAGGAGACAGGGGCGTCCTGTAACTTTATTGAAGAACAAAGGGAGAGGTCGTGGGACATTACCCATGGGCTCTTTCAAATTGTTGGAGGACACAGCCTCCTTTTTATCCTAATCTTCCTGGCCAATAGATTAAGCCAGTGACCTTTAAACACCCTTTCCCCATTGGCTGAGGTACCTGGAAAGTACAGACTTCCCGATTCGCCTGCTACAGGTCTTCCTTAATATGCACCTCCACCACCCTCCTCGTATAACATAGTTCTATGAAGTCGTTCTTTTTCTTGAAGTTTGGGAATTTTGCATGACCTTGTTTCAGCAGTAGTCCCTGTCAATTAGTAAAATTTTCCGAAACTGATAGTTTCTTTCGTCATTTCCTTATCTACAAGTCTCTGGCCCTATCTGCAAGCAGATTCACAGCACCTGTTTGTTAAGACATATTCATCTTACTCATTTCAATGTGGCTAAACAGCACTTGTCGAAGTGCCGGTCCTAGACGTTTTTGCCGTGAAAACACAGCCTATACTTGCCGCAATCAAGAGATTTTTCAGTGTGGGTCCGAGCTTCGGCAAGGCTGAGGGCAGGGGAGGGCTCTGCCAGGGCCTTTACAATGGACATTGGCGCGGACACTCGTTTATGAGGCTGGTGTGTTCCGGGGAAAGCCGGGCGGCGGGAGGAGCGGTGCCCGTCGGTAAGGGCACGCAAAGCGCAGCGGGAACACCCGCTCCTCGGGGGACGCCGATGTGGAGCAGGAGGGCTCGGCGGCCCCGCCCGGCGGGCAGCGGGGCAGGACATGCCCCGGCCCTCGGCGTAGAGGGCGGGCAGGGCCGAGCAGGTTAGCCCGGCAGCCCGGCAGCCCGGCGCGGACACGCCCGGTCCGCACACGGCCGGCCCGCGTTGCCCGGGCGGAGGCGGTGGCGCGGGGGTCGTGCGGGCAGTGCCCGCGGGAGATGCGGCTGAGGCTGGGGAAGGTCCTGCTGGCGCTGTGCCTCGGCGCCGCCTTCCCCCTGCTGTGGTACGCGGCGTGGCAGGGGAGCCGAGGTGAGAGCGGGCGGCCGGGATACCGTTCCTCGTCCCGTCCGGTCCGTCCGAGGCGCGAAGGGCGGGCGGCGCGGCGGCACCTGCTGTGTCCCTGTCGCCGGGCCGTCGGGGCAGCGCGGCGCTGGCTGCCGCCTCGGTGCGCCCGCGTGGCTCTGCTCGCCCAGAGCGGCACCCGACAGCACCGGGGGCAGCGGGGTCGCCCCGGCCGTCCTGCGGCTCCGTCCCGCCGGCCGAGGCGAGTCCGGGCACGGCACGGCCGGAGGTGCGGCGGGTCGCCCCATTCCCTCCCGGAGCTCCGGACCCGCCTCGGCTCTCCGGGGGTGCTGGGCACGGTAGGAACCTGCGTGGCCCCGAGGCTTTGCCGCGTGTGAAATTGAGGGTGCGGATCTCGTCTGTTCCCCCGGGGTCTCGGCTTAACTGCACCCAGGCACAAGCTTGCGAAACAGCTTACAGGATTGGATCCTTGGGCCACACTTGTCCTATTAAAAATGCACCCCAAAATTTAAGAAACAATAAAAGTTTCTTTTAAACTTTTTTTCCTAACTGTTTTTTCTCCTTTTTTTCTAACTCTTTTTCTAACGAGCATCTGGCATTAAGATGGAAAGAATAGTCTAAAGGTGATTGCTGTGGCTGTCATTTTTTAAGTGTTTTCGATTTTAATATCAGGGAGGATAAAGTAGCATTACCCATGCTGCAATTGTATTAATGCCTCATGTAGAGTCACTTTTTTCTGTGCATATTTTCAGGACCTGAAGGCAGTGTTCTAGAGAAAAATACCTGGATTTTAATATTTTATTTCTAAACTTTAAAATTACCATATTTTTAATAGGTTATGTAGGTAACACATACTGGATAGATCTACATAAAGCCGTGTCTCAGATTCTCTGTGTCAACATAAGAAAGATAAAACTGATGGTATTGTCCAAAAGTAAATGAGAAGGTCTCTCCAAATAGTATCTCTGAGACTTGCAGACATGGCTTTTTGAGGGTGAGGGGGTGGTTGGTTTGGGGTGAGGGAAAGAGAGTGGATCTTTAAGTGCTTTCTTTATAATAGGTCTGGTTTTATAGATACAGAAGAATTAGAAAAAAGCAATTAGTAATTTCTGGGATGAACACAACTCCAGCTAGTGGGTAATTTGTTTATAGTAATTGTTCCTGTAACAAATAGAAGTGGTGGTAGAGATCTTGGCCCCACAATGGCACAGTGATTAGAGTCAAGGCAGTGCTGATCATCCTGTCTTTTAGCAGTTTTTTGTCAATTCTGTGGTTGTTTATCTTACAACACTTCATGTTTTCTTCAGTGGCACTCCTGCTAAGAGTGGGGAAGGAAAAATGAAGGGTGTGTCTTAAGAAACTAAGATCCGAGAGATGTCAGAATGAAAACGTTTGCCCAATCTGCAGTTACCACTGTGGTGTCTTGTAGCTCGCGTTTTGGGACTCCTTATTACTGACATAACATTTTCATTTCACTTTCTTTTTGACCTTTCTTTGATGACATTCCATGCTGGGCTGTTTTGCTTTGGGGTTTTGTTTGTTTGTATTGGGGAAGAGAGACATGTTGTGGTGTATATGTGTTGTCTTAACTTCTCTTTCCACAGTTGTCTCATCCTCCACATGTAAACTGAGTAACTAATTCCTCTCAGATGGTATAATTTTCCTAATTACTATTATTATTAGCACCTGGTTTTTTTAGCAAACTTTTAACCATTTTAAATGTAAATATGTAGTCTTCAGAGACTCTCTTAAGCCTGGTAAATCTCACAAATGTGTAAATAAAATAGTTAATACTAGTAACTAAAGGAGGAAGTGGCAGTACGTGGTGAATGACTTTGTATTATGTTTACTTTACTGAAAAAACAGTCCTTGCTCCCAAGGGGTATTAGAAGACAAGCCCTCTACCCATCCAGAAAACCCCAAGAACAGCCAGCCAAAGGCAGCAACAACAGAAGCTGGTACCTTTTTCCACAGAGAGAGAAGCACGGGGAGTAGTCCAGCTAATGGACTCTGTTGTTGTCACAGGGTATTTGTTTAAGAAAGTGGTTTGGAATTAGTCTTTTGCTCTGAAAACAGGCATATATCTATGCTGAGATGTTGTTAAACCTCTGTTTTTTCCTTCTGCGCTGCTGAATTTGCTCTCCATTGTCTTGCTTAGAGCACTACAGGAGTTCCCACTTTTGATGCATCTCAAACTATGATGTGTAGTTTTTTTCCTTTTTACTTAGCTCAACAGTTACTGAGAGGCCAAATACTGTTGCAGCTTATCAGCTCCTATCTCTTTCCCTCGTTTGTCAAATGTTTTCTGGCTCATTTTCTTCCAGACACTTGTTAAATCTTCCTTTACTTTTGTTCCCTTCTTTGCTCTGCCCACTGAAAAGTTTAGGCTGCTCTTGATTTTTAAATACAGTCTATCACACTAAGCAGCAGTAGTCTGTAATATTCCCTCAGGTTTCTATTTAGGTAATTGTTTCTTAGATAGTGGTGATTTTGGGATAGCAAATAATTGTACAACTAGGACAGGGAGCCCAAGCTCAAGACTTGTTGTCTTAAGTACTTCTATAATATAAAAAGTACATAATAGTCCTCTAAAATATTGTTGAATTTGTCCTTCAGCCTTTCAGCCCTTGAATATTAGACATGTAAATTGGATATTGGCTCTGTCCTGATCTTTGTGCAAATCAAAATCAATAGATTGAGCCAGTGACTTTTCAACACCTTACAGTAAGGGTAGCTTGAGAGATTTGAGGTGAAATGTGTTTGCTGTCAATGACAGCCATAGTAATTGGCTGCTTGGTTCTGCTTCTGACTATTACGTGCAGCTTGAGTATTGACCTGGAGTTGTGAGACTAAAATCAAATATAGGTGACTCAAACTGGCATAGCAGGGAAGATGCTCCTCACTCATTGACTTAAAAATAAAAAGTCAGAATCTGCCACAGCCACTAGACTTCAGTTATTGTGGATAATATGGTGTATGTTTTAACTGTGGTTAGGAAGATTTTCCTGTGGTCACTTTTCCCATTGCTTTATAAATATAAGCAGAAGCTTCATATTAAATTTGCTGATATTTCTGTGGCCAGAAAAAAAAAAAGAAAATAGATAAAAGTAATTATGGAGACAATCATTAATGATCATATCTTCAGCAAAAGCTAATACTGTGTTTCAAGTTGCATGGTGATTCCTTCATCGTCCTCTGGAGCACTTGTGAACACAGGCTGACATTAGTGAGCAGTCAGCTGAGCTGCTGCAGCAATTCCTGTTCCACCTCCTGCGTGGTTTCGATGTGAACATTTTGGTGCCACCCCAAGCCCTGAGCCAAACCTGTCTGAAGAAACAGTTTGTATCTGAGCATAGGAAAGGCAGCTGTTAGGATGATGCAGATGTTTCTGCTTGTGAAACTAAGTTACAATTCACTTGTTCATTCATCTGACCAAAATTGTTTGCTCTCATAAAAACGTGCTTCGTATAGATTTGTAGTTCTGAGAAATAGTATACAACTTACAATATATGCAGTGATTTTCTCACACAGTTTTAACTACTGTTTTCCATGTAGATATTAATCCATTAAAAAATCATAGGTATACAAAAATAATAAAGTAAATGTAAGGAGGTAGCAATTTTCCCCTCACTTGAAAAAGAGAAGGCAAAACCACATTATAAACTCATTAAGAATTTACATAAAGTTTCTTCAGAGGAAACAGTATTCCTGAATAAAAAGAAATTTTCATGTCTGCTGAATAACAGCAAAATTTTTGTAAGTCACAGCAATGAGGTAAATTGGATAATCTCTTATGGCAGTGTTTCTTCATGTTACTCTCAAGGGTTACAGCATTAAATCTCTTTGAATTGATTTGTAACATGTTGCTGCCCTGTTCACCTAAATTTGCAGGATATTTTGTCCAAGTAAGTTAAAAGCAAGCTTTGAATGGAAGTTAGGAGAAAGTGATGCTGAAATACGATGTCACAAGGATGTAGGCATGTTACATGTTGAGTCAAACATTGTGAAACCTGAATTTCTTTGTTTATTCTTTTGAGGTGAGGGAACAAGATAGAAACTGTTCATACAATTGCATTCACAGACGTTTGTGTAAGGTTTATCAATTTTTTTTTTAACATCTACATTTTAAATTTGTTCCGCCAATCAGGAGGGGAAAAGGTTTCATCATTACAAAGGGTTAAAGAGGTATTTCTGGTAAAAGGTTTTTTTTCCCAGTTGAAATACATTAATGTACATGCTAGCCCAGGCAGCATGATTACACATTCCTTGTATTTCCAGTAACCTTCTGCCTGTGGTGTGAGGCTTTGTTTTAGCTGTGCAGCCGAACACAGGTCCCCAGGAGATTGTCATTTGTGATGGAGTCCTTTGCAGATTTCCTATCCAGTCCCAACTGGCACACTCTGGCTCAAAGCTTCAATTAAATAGTGGCAAATTGACAGACTTGATAAGGAAGTCTTGAATTACACTGCTCTCACTTCAGCCAGTACAGCCTATCCATATTTCTGAACGTGCAGAAGCCAATCTTCCTGCCTTCTCTAGGACTGCTAGGCTACCACCATTTAACCACCGTTTTTCCCAGCTGTCCCTGCTGACTGGCAGGCTGCATCTTCCCTCCATGTATACATTTCCTTCCAGTGACACTGAGCACATACAGAGGTTATTGCACGTCCAGGTTTTGCCCCAGCGTGCAGTTGGGATGTGGCTGAAATGCACAGTGTGATAAGGAAAGAGTTTTTCCAGTCCATTGATTGCTTACTCAGTTTCTTTGTGAAGTTCTGCATTTTGGCTTTAAAAAAATAATAAACCACAACAAAACAAACAAACAAAAAAACCCCAAACAAACAAAAAACAAAACAAACAACAAAAAAACCCCCAACCAAATACAACAGCTACAAATGTCCCACTTAAAACTTACTATTTACTGATCCAAAAATTTATATCAAAATTCATATGCAAGACTTAGAAAAGCTCTGCAGTTTTACTGGCTTCTAAGTGTGTAATTTACTACATGAAGAGTCTGCTGCTTCTTACTGTTACTTCAGGCAGGACAGTGCCTAAAGAGTAGAGGGACTGAGCCATAAATCTTGTGGTACTAAAAGAGACCAGTTATTTTTGCGTTTTGTAGAGAAGGAGACGAGGGAGCATTTCAGGCTTCTCTTTGTTTGCTGTACAGTGTCTCATCACAACCTGGACTTAAACAAGCGTAAGCATGTGACCTTTGTGCTTTCCTAGCATTGTACACTGAGTCTTGAGGAACAGAGTTTTATCTAGAAATGTCTTAGTGGCTAGGCATTTAATTAAATGTGTGTATAATTGAGTAATTGTTGATACCTCAGAAATGGGAAGTAAAATATTTAAAATACCAACCAGAACAAAGCAATAGCCATTGCTTGAAGTGAATGAATACTACCTTAAAACCAAAGTATACCTATTATGGGCAAACACCGTGCAAAATCCATTCAATTTCTATATTTTTTCACTTATTTTAGTAATATTGTTTTCCTATATGGTGATGCTCTGACTGAATGTTTTAAGATCACTTTTCACTACATTCTAATATAGGAAAAGACTTGGGTCTAAAATGAGGATTATTTGCCAACATTTAAGAAAATATTATTAGAGTTTAAGTTATATTTTCTTTGAAACAAGTTTGCTAATCTATTTTCAGTTGGATACAGTATGTAAATGGTTCAGTAAAGAGTATTCTATGCCAAACCCAAGAGTGAGTCCATGTTCATTAGACAATTGTGTGAGTTTTTAAAATCCAGTTATTAACTTTCATCTCCCTTTAACTCTGTAGGGTGTGTGTTTGTTTTAATACTGATTCTCTTCCTGGTATGCCCTGTATGGAAATAGAGGAACCCCGTATCCCCTGCCCCAAATTGCTGGCACAGTGCTTTTCTTTGATGTCCTGGGTTAATGCAAAGTCCCTCCACTGCCTTGTATCCTCCTGATGTGGATACTGTCAAAGGCGACTAGATGTCTCTAAGGTGTTGGAAGACACATTATACTGTACTGAAAGGCTCTAAACAAAATAGTTAAAGGTAATGCACATTGTTGAATTTAAGTGTTTGTCTAAGAACTGGCTGGTCTGACCTGAGACAGAGGCATTGTTTGGGGAATTTTTTTTTCCTTCCTTACTCAGAGAGCACAAAACCTGAGTGTGCAAAGCATGTAACAAGATTCAAAAAGGTCTCTCATATTACATCAGTTATGGGGAGATAATAAACTGCCAGTTATTAGTGCAATGCATGCCTCAGTGGTTTAATATGCCTCATTAACCTGAACAGTGAGCAGTGGTTCCAAGCACAGAGTATGACAAGATCTTTTGCAGTTACTGTGCTCATACAGTTTTCTTTTAAGGAGGAGATTGACCAAATTTCAGTTTCTTCAAAAGAAACAGTCTTTGGGTATAATAAACAGTGTAGCTTGTAATCAAGAAATAGGAACAAGATTCACTGCTAGACTTTGGAGTGTTTCCTTCCCTTCTTTCTGCCACTGCAAATTCTTCTATTTTCTTTTCTGTTTGAGTGCTAGATGGAGATAGTGATGAATTGTTCCACAGCTCTTAGATATTGCCAGAAATCATTAACGAAACTGGAAGCATTTATGATAATAGAAGAAGTGTATGCATGTGAAGCTAAGAGAAATATCAGTTGGGTTTTAGAATGAGTATTTGCTTTAGAGATTAGTATTGTTTCTAAACAGTTTCAATTGCCAGTGCAGAAAGTTACATATATAATGTATCTATTAGTAGATAACACTAGTTTGCATTTAAAACCATTTTAAATGTTGCTATCTTAGAATTACATAATCCATAGGTATACAGGCCAATGTGTAGTTAACCAAGGAAATGCTACAGTAGAGCTGAATTCCTTGCAAAAGCTTTGAGTGCTATCACTGTGTCGTGGAGGTGGCTGGGTCTTTTTTTGCTCACGTGGCTTGTAGCCAGTGTAGCCCCACAGACTTTTCCTAGAAGGGAAATTCAGTGAACCGCTCTTAGCACAGCAGAGTGACTCATCTTCAGCTCACCAAGGCAAAAAGAAGCCTTTACATAGAATCACAGAATATGCTGAGTTGGAAGGAACCCACAAGGATCATTGAGTTCAACTCCTGGCCTTGCACAGAAGTCACATGTGCCTGAGAGTGTTGCTGAAAAGACTTTTGAACTCTGTCAGGCTGGTGCTGAGACCACTGCTCTGGGGAGCCTGTTCTGGTGTCCAACCACCCACTGGGTGAAGAACCTTTTTTCTAATATCCAGCTTAAACCTCCCTGACACAACGCCAGGCTATTCCCTTGAGTCCCGTCACTGGTCACCAGAGAGAAGAGATCAGTGCCTGCCCCTCCACTTCCCCTCATGAGGAAGTTGTAGACCACCATGAAGTCTCTCCTCAGTCCTCTCTTCTTCAGGCTGAACAGACCAAGTGACCTGAGCCACTCCTATGGCTTCCCCTCAAGGCCCTTCACCATCCTTGTGGCCCTCCTTTGGACACTCTCCAAGCGCTTAATGTCTTTTTTGTGGCACCCCAAACTGTCCCCAGCACTCGAGGTGAGGCTGCCCCAGTGCAGAGCAGAGCGGGACAATCCCCTCCCTTGCCCAGCTGGCGATGCTGTTCCTGATGTCCCCCAGGACACAGCTGGCACTCCTGGCTGCCGGGGCACTGCTGACTCACACTCAACTTTGCACTGACCAGGACTCCTGGGTCCCTTTGCAGAGCGTTGCTCTTCAGCCTCTCATTCCCCAGTCTGTCTGTCCACCCAGGGTTGCCCCATCCCGGGTGCAGAATCCAGCACTTGCCCTTGTTGAATGGTTGGTGATTTCCCAGCTCTGATTTGTTGGGGTCTCTCTGCAGGGCCACCTTTACCTTCATTTGTTTTAGGTAATTTTGCTTTAGGTCCTCATCTTGCTGTTTTCTGGTTTTGTCCTGATACTCCTTACTGCTGGTGGAGCCACTGTTAGACAAGGCATTGCCAAGTCACGCTATTGCTGGGCACAGAGAGTGTTTCATGCTGTCCCAAAGCTCCTTCTCCCTGGCTCTCCTTGTTCAGAGAGCATTGTACTTGTAAAAATGCCCTGTGTCTTTCTAAGCAATCTCTTGCAAGCAGCTGTTTTAGTTCTCTGTGGATCATTAGATACTGAAGGAACATTTTCCACATGCACACAGACACAAATCCATTTAAACTTAATGACTGTTGAAATATTTAAGGTGTTTAGCTTCATATTGCTCTCTAAACACACGTTTTTGCCAAAGGTTTAGTAACAGTTAATGTTGCTTATTTACATGAGCTCTAGTAAAATTAAGAACATTTCATGTTCTGTTTCAAATGATATATTTTTATAATAAATTCATTCTTTACTAAGGGTGAGTGAATATTATGTTCCTTTTGTCAAACCCTTGCTTCCTGAGCTATCAAAATCAAGTGAGATAAGTGATTACTGAGAACCTTGTTTTCTTAACTGAAGAGAGGCTTCAATTCTGAATGGCTTAAAAATGTAGTTTCCCGTTTCTGGCCTGAAGAAATAGATAAGGCTGATTACACATGCCAGGTTCTTTGGGTGCACTCAGTGATAGCTGAGTGTTGACATTTTATTTGCAAGAGGCACCTGTGACATTTTGGTAGGCTCACTTGTAAGGAAGCAAATAAAACTACAATTACTTGGTGCTTGCCAAAATGTCAGCCCGGTGGTGACACTGGTGATTTTGAGTCACACTGACATTGCATAGCTGAGAGAATTGTGAAGAGAGGGACTATGATAATTTTTCTGCAATTTCTTTACTAATTCCTTCTATAAATTGGAATTAAAAGAAAAATGCACATCCATTACTCTATCTTTAGCTTATATCTCTGAATTTGTCTTGGAATTGCAGGATAAATCTCCACCATGTTTACATGTTCTATTTGGAATCACTTGCTTGCTACAAAAATAGTCTGATGATTTACCTGTCAGTCACCTAAATCAGCTGAAACCTCCTGTTTTCATTTTATTCATATACATTGTAAAGAAAAAGATCTAAAGATTGCATTATGACATTGGAAACAAAGCTACAAAAGAAGAGCATAAACAAGAAAGTATATCCCTACATGGCAGCTGATGCAAGGGATTTTCCTTAGGTATCCCAAAAATTTAGTTTGTTTGGGGTTCTAGCTCTGTAGCCTGATGCCTTGTTGACAGATTTTTTAATTTGAAATCTATTTAAATCTATTTTATATTGTTTAAATATAGACCCTTTATCTGTTTTGGTTTTATTTATTCTCCAATTTTTTTAGGAAAGCCTACTTCAATCAAGTAGAACTGTCTTGTTAGATGCAGCTGAAATAATCCAGTTTTCCCCTCCCTTCAGCAATGCTAAATTTATGTTCATAGCTGCATAGTATAAAATACTCATAAATACAAATTCCTCTCTTGCAAGTCAAAACATTTTTAAGAGTGTCAGAAAATTTTAGGAAGTATTCATTTTATGGGCATTTTACTAAACATAGTTTAAAATTTTAATGAGGCAAGTAATGATAATACAGATCACATGTTTACTTCTATTTATCTAACTATTTTCTTCCTAGATGTTTTATCTTCAGAGTCTTCCAATCACACATTTATTGATTAAATTAAGGACTTGTGTTTAATGCAAATAAAACCTCCTGTTATCCAAAATGCAAATTAAATCCAGTTTGAAACTCACAAATCCTCACAAATTTTTATTACCTCTGCATTTTGTTCTTAGTCTCTTTTACAGGTTAGAATCCCTGGAAATTCACTTTTCCAGAGAGACAGTGCTGGGTCCTAGAAAACAAGAGCTGCCAAAGATAAGACTCAGCACACTCTATGAATAGAATGGTAAAAGTCTCTAAATAACAGCATTTAACTAAAGACGAAAAACCCCAACCAACTAAACCACGGCAAGACCAATAAAAGAAGCAGCATTGTAAAACATTTTTAAATGAAACAGAAGTGCCCTTCTACTTTCTTTACTCTCTGTTACAAAGGGGTGACATTATTGAAGTATTGCTTTGTATTAACCATCTTTACTAATAGTTCTTAACATACCCCAGACACATAGATGAAGACTGAATGCTTTTAATGTCTCTGTTTTATTCTTAATAGTGTTTGATACAAAAGACAAGCCATTACATAATTAAACTTTTCAATGTGAAAAGGGTCATCGAGGTTTGCTATTCGGTGAAAAAATGTAGCACCTTCCCCTGCAACTCACTGTCTTTCACTTACTTTTCCCTTATTATGGATTTCATATTCTTGATTTTGCCTTCAATTTACCTTCACCCAGATGTGCTCCCTAAATTCTACCTTCTTAATACTCTTCCAGACTTCTTCTTCTCTTGAAGAAGCTTTATTATTGTTTATATGCTTTGGTGATGTCAGCTTCTGGACCATCTCCCATTCTTAACTTCATTCCATCATTTAAATCACCTTTGTGAAAAGAAACTGTGTTCTTATTGCAGGAAATGACTTAGATATGTACCAACACCAGTTGCTGGGACTTCAGCAAAGGCTATTGTATGCTGAAAAGGAAAATAAAAAAAGATCACATGAACTTAGCAGTGCCCTAGTTGAAATTAAACGTATAGTTGCAAGAAGAATGAACATGACAAAAAATCACACAGGTTTGTAGGGCATTTCTCGGGGGGGGTTTGTTGTTGGTTGGTTTTTTGTTTGTTGGTTTCATTTAAAAATTGTTTGCCAGCTATGTAAAAAAACCAACGCCCAAACAAAACAAACTGCTGCCTTTAAAGTAACTACTTAGTGTGTTTTAAGGTGACTCAGTGCTGGAAGTGTTTTGACAGAGAAATATGGATGGAGTTCCCAGGATGTTCAAGCTTGGAGATCTCTGCCATCATCTGGGTGGGAAGGGGTTGTACTGGGAAATTCTCAATTTAATATAATGTAAGATATATGACATATAACCTCTGAGCAATAGTTCTGATTGAATAACCTTGTGTGTGGTAATCTGCCACTGTTCAGTTGAGCAAAGCTGGTGAAGCAATAGGCTTCTCTGCTGACTTTTTATTTGATGTGTATCTCTGTGTTTGTGGTGTCTTTAAGATGATATGAAGTGGAAAGAGTTAAACCTCCCCAGAAAACTGCCCATGCATCTTACAAACATGTACTACTATCTACCTCACCTTCGAGAACATGAAGATGCAATTTTCCCAAATGTTATTTTTGGGCAACAGAGGACTGGAGGTAGGAAATGAGTTTGGCTTTTATTTTTCATATGTTTGTACTTTGTATATAATTCTAGCAATGAAGCACACTCAAAAGTTTGGGTTTTCTCTCTTAACTTTACAATGTTGCCAAGCTGAATGAATTTTAATGAACATAGCAAAAGTACTTTTAAAGTGCCCACCCCTATTTCAAGTCTTTGTCTCCAAGTATTCTGAAAACCTTTTGAAATATCAATAAAAAGTAGTCATAATTGAAAAACAACATTATTTTTTGTTTCTATCACATATTCATATGGCTAAGATGCAGTAACTGGCATTTTCCCCCCACAAAATTAGTATGGATGAGGAAACTGTAAAACCAAGTGGAATTTACAATGCACTCAGTTTGCCAATGTGAGAAGCAAAAAAAGACGTGATGCAATCCTTTAAAAGATAATAATATATAATCAATCCTTTCTTCAAATCTTTCTCATCCTTGCAAGAAATCAGCTGACACCTGTAGAAATCAGTGAATTCCAGTGAACTATAATACAAATTATAAATGCATTGTCCTAACTGTCATGTGACAGGTAAAAGGAATATGCAAAAATAGTAAAAAAAGAAGAAATTAGTCAACCATTTTGCTGAGTTTTGTGTTTTGTTGAAATTTTTACTTTTCTATAAGGTGATTTTATATGAAGAAACATTGGCAGCATTTTTGCTTTAACTAAAAAAAGCCCTAAACCCTTGGCCATGCTCATGACAATGGATAACTTTCTAAAGACTTTTCATTAGTAGGTGTAGCTGTAGCAATGTGGTCTAGTGCTGTAGTTCTCATTGGAGTGCCCATAGATCAGTGTTACTAATAAAAGAATGCTCCATGTTTGATCTTCTTTTATTTGTACAGGAAAATCACAATAGCAAGGCTGCAGTTTACTATGTACAGGCTCACCTTCAGTGTTTCATTCACATCAAATCAAAATAAAAATGTAATTTCAGTTTCCCTTATAATTACATGGCTTGAGGCATTCTCTCTTTGCAGTCTCCCTGGTGATGGGTATTCCTACTGTGAAAAGGGAAAAACAAAATTACCTGATTGATACACTGCATTCCCTACTATATGGACTTTCTGAAGAGCAAAAGAAGGACTGCATAATAATCATCTTTGTAGCAGAGGTAAGTTTGCATGGAAAGGTGCAGTATGCTGATAAGACAATATGGAGATTTATGTATAAGTGTAATAGCACAGGGGAGGCTGCAAAATACTGTCAGCTTGGCCTTTGGGAGGGATTTTTTCGGGGCTGGAGGATATGGTGAGCAGTAAGTGCCTCAGTGTTCATATGTGGAAAAAAACCCTGTAATGCAGATGATCAAAGGGTAAAAAGTCATATTGCATTTACCAACACAGTCATTGGATCAGATTTTCCAACAAAACATATGAACTCATTATTTATCTCTGAAAGTAAAGTTTTCTGCTTTCAGAATGAAATGTAAGTCCTCCACAGAAAAGGGCCATAGAACCTGAAGAAAGTAAACTTAGTCTAACAAATGTTAAAATTATTTATCTGCTGGTTTGATAACATATATTTTGCAAAGCATCTTGACATATTGGAGCCTTCTGCATATGTTTTGGCATTTCCCATGCAAAAGAAAACTGTTCAGAGCCTTGAACATGACTGGGAATGTAAACAGTGCTCAATGTAAGATATTAGGGATAAATGCATTTTTTTCTCACTCAAAAATATTTTGATTACATCAGAAAAAAAAGCTACAGGAGGGAATTAACTAGTGATAGCTTCTTGCAGGTAAAATGACTGTGCAATTATTCATACTTCATATTTATTATTCTTATTTATTTTTCCTTCCATAGACAACATTAAATTCATACATGTATTCATTAACAGTTACTATTTCCATTTTTATGGTTTAGTCATCACTTTTACAGGTGTAAAAGTGTCAAACAGAATATAGTTCACTTTAAAAGTTTGGCCATGACTTCTACTTTTCTCTTTAGATCACGATGGTGAGTACAGAGGACCAATTTTATTGGCTATAATTCCTCTTCAGCATAGTTTTTAGGAGCTGAAGTTACTTTGCATTTAGTTTTTCCCAATGAAGAGCCCTGGCAGTGATGAGCTTTGCCTGGCTCCCATTGAGGTAAACTTCTTATTACAGGGCTTCAGAGGATTCTTTGAGTTTTTAAGGGTTAACTTCTGAATAGTTTCCCACTGTGGAGAGTCCTAATGTGACACTTCAAAGAAACAGGAGCTGTGGTTGTAGTAATCGTCCATTTCAGCCAATTTAGGATTAAACTGCCATTTTAAGACTTACTCTCCCTTTTCTCTCAACCCCAAAGTCATGTTCTCACAGCTTCCATTTTTTCAGCCATGCAGTAAATTGGAGCAGATAACCATGCTGATATGAGAGGTGATTAGAACATTTTATTATGAGAGGAGGGCAGGTGTGTTCACTGGTCATAAATCCACACCTTCCTTTTTCCCACAAAGTTTTAAAAGATCAAGGTAAATGTTTACATCATGGGTTAAGTCAGAGTAACTTACTGACTGAGAGTGAGTTGTAAGTTCTGGGAATTTTTTCTTATCACATTTCTTTATATCACTTTCTTTTTGCTTATTACAAATTTAATATCTAACTGGTAACAATTACTTGTTTATTTAAAGAAAAGATCTGAACTGCTAAGACAGATATTGTGTTTGCTCTAGAAATCACATCCATAAAACTTTGCACTCTTAATGTAGTTAACAGATGTTTTGCATACTAAAACTGTTACTTTTATGAAACAGCAGTAATGAATAAGTATGTCCTCAAAATTTCCAGACAAAGATCCATAAGTTTGTTATATGAGGAAGAAACTAGGTAAAATTTTAAGTATTGCTCACTTTAGAATATTTTGCTTAGGTGATTCTTCTCATCAGCCTCAGGCCTCTTTTGTGATTTTTGGATTATTAACCCAAAACAGCTCTTTTTACTGACAGTTATGTGGCTGTGCTTTATTGGCATAACTGAACAGAATTTTAGTCAGAAAATAGCCTGGCCTTCTGTAAAAGCACTGAAAAACAAAATGCAGAAATGGCAGCTGGAGATAGGTGGAAGCAAAAGTGAACTACATTGACAGTTTGGTTGGCTTGAAAAGCCCATCTTGTCCTTTAGTAGAAATGCTGCTTTAACATGCCATGTTTGTTTGGAAGGAAAAGAATTAGAATTAAAATTTTCCATGTAATACAAAAATGGGTGAGTTTTAATGAAACCCTCCTTTTCTTTAGGTGGATGCAGAGTATGTTAAGAGTGTTGCAGAAAGTGTTAAAACCAGGTAAGGCCTACGGAGTGTAACACCCAGTGTCTAACCACCAGTGTGAGCACATGTTGAGCTTTTATGGAAAGAATTAGAACATTTCAACACTGAAATGGAGCTGCTAAGTAATGAGACAGAGGTGCACTCTTAGTATGTGTGCCATAACACACTGTGAAATTCACAACAGAAGGATGTATATCAGTTTAGGTTTCATTTCTTATTTGATAAATATGCTTTAACTAACCAGTCAAGGTCTCAGCTTAAATCTCTGATAAATATTTACTTGAGCCTCAGTCTTTTCTCAAAATTAATGATGCAGTTCATGCACCTGAGGCTACATGTATTAGGTCCCCACTGGCTACACAACCCTGCAGTGTATTCTGATATCTGTCATAGAATCATAGAATCCCTTAGGTTGGAAAAGACCTGTAAGATCAATGGAGTTCAACCACTAGCCCAGCACTGCCACCACTATGTCTCCAAGTGCCACATCTACATGTTTTCCCAGCTGTCTTTGGTTGCTTTTTTAAACTATTTTTCAGGAAGGCAGTAGACTTGGGACAGCAATGGGATTATATTTAACATGTTAAATGCATGATGGGCAGCATGAGATGGGAATTGTTTGCCCTGCCAAATTAACCTTAGAGATGTCAAATGGAAGTTTGACTCCCACTGCAGTTCTGTTTGCTCTTATCTTTCTTGAACAAGATCCCTAGAGGAGCTGACCTTTTACTTCTCATTTGAGGGTTTCTGCACATCCTTCTTCACTCAAGGGCTTCCCCCGGAAGACTCCTCACACTGAGCCTGTTAGCTAAGTAATTTTCATCATTTCCTGGTTCCAGAGGGTTTATCTCAGCTGGGAGTACTGCAGCAAGGACAAGGGGAAGAGACGCTCTTTCTTGGCACTGCCAAGGTACAATACCTACAGCAATTTAAACAGTTAGATAATTTTTATTATTTCTTTAGGACTATTGAAAAAATTCCTGCAGAGTAGATGCTTTGTCAGGGCTACACAGTGAGATTGAGATTTTTTTTTTCCATAATTCTGGTACTCTGATATGCTTAATTGCATTTTTTTAATGGGTGTGGAGGTTTTTTTGTTTGGTTGATTTTTGTTTCATTGGTTGTTTTGTGGTTTTTTTAGAGGAAGGGGGAGATTTGACTTGCAGGTTTGGCTCCCAAAGTAGGTTACATTTTTTCAATGTCTCTTTAAATGGAAAATTTGATCCCTGCAGAAGAGACTAGACCTGGACTCCCCATGTTAAAGTCCTGCTCTGAGACAGTATCATTTTGCTTAGAAAGTGGAATTAGAGTTGGAGCAAGGGTAAGGACCCTAGGAGCTCTCACACAAGGAGAAACAGTTGTGTGTTCTGCTAGATAGTGGATTTGGTTATAAATTACTGCTGCATTTTGGCAACCATCTCAGGATTGTCAGTAAGCATCTATATGTGCAGGAGAGGCAGGATTTCAGAGACACACTTTTCTCCAGCGTTTTTTGAGACTTGGACAAGTTCCTGATCTGTTATTAAAGACACCTTCTTGGTTCCAAATTTGCTGTCAGTTTTTTGCTAGAGTTGTGAATTCCACCTGTGGAGGAGCAGACCTAACTCTGGGGACCTGCTGTCTGTGGTTGCCCTCAAATGTCTTTATGAGGGATGGGGTCTCACTAAGATTCTCTTCACAGCTTCCCCGGAGAAGTCCAGTCTGGAGTCCTAGAGGTTATTTCTCCTCCTGCTTCTTATTATCCAGATCTTTCTAACCTGAAGAAAACACTTGGAGATTCTGAGGACAGAGTAAGGTAAGATGGCTATATAAAAGCTAAGAGTTTTTGCTAAGGGTGTAGAATGGAAAATTCAGAAAAAGTCAACATTATTTGAGCTGATAACGTTTTTGTATTTCAGAGCTAAAGGACCTCAATCATACTGATAAAAAAAAATTAATTACACAAGGGGATCATGAGAAAAGCTCTGCTGCACATCAGCTTCAGGGTGAGAGCCAAGGCTTCTGCTTTGGGTCTTGACTCTAGGAATCCAGCAGGTTTTAAACAAGATGGATAATACCAACAGCCAATAGGCAATATGAGTTGGTCATATAGGAAAAAATAGAAAAATCTTTAATGTGACCAATAAGGGAGAGGATCTGTGAAGACACAGAGGAAATGCCATGTGGACCTCTAGCTAACTACTGACAACTACTGTGGGTTTAATTAATGACCTAACTTTTGGTGGTCATGGATGTCTTATCTACTGTTTATACATCCTAAATGCGATGTGATTTCATTCACTCATGTGCCCCAAATTCACTAAGACAGAGATTATAATGTAAAAAAAAAAATTATTTATTGGAGGAAAGAAATTTACTTTCAATCAGCAATAACTAATATATCGGAAGCCACTGCAACAATGCAGCAAGAGACCTGTAGTACTGAGAGTTTAGGCTAGAGGAAATCAGCAAGTAGATGTATATATATATATGTCTGTATGTATATTACATATGTATATTACGTGTGTAAGGATAAACCTTATGTGTTTCAGAGCATAAACAAGTTTACATACTTATACTTTAGTTTTAGGTATGATTAGATTTGAAGTCGGTACCCTTTTATGCTAATTAAATACTGAGAAATTACCCTCTAGTCTTTCAGTGTTGATTATCAAACATCAGCTTCATCCTCTGGTAAAATGAGAGACTGTCCAAAATCTGTGTTTATATATAAACCTGAAAGTTAAGTTTATCAACTTGCCTTTGTGCTGTTCATACGTAAAACCACTTACTTTTTCATCTTTAAGTAATCCATGTGCATTTGTCTCTACTGTTCATAGAATAATGAGTAGAATGTTTTAAGTAATTTGACATAAATAATTTGTTAGATATTTTGTTGACATAGATATCAATGACATAGATAAATTTTTTTTTATTTAATGTTGACTTTTATGGGAAAATCAAATTACTTACAAACGTTTACACTGATTGTAGAGGAATGCTTTTGTACTTAACAATGGGTTAGAATACGCAACTGTATAATTTTACTGTAGAGACAAAAAATGCAGAGCATTAGAGGTTCTCTTATTATAGAAATAACTCTTGCAACCCTCTCAAAAAGCTTATCAGAATTTGTTGCTTATGTTTAGGTGGAGAACTAAACAGAATTTGGATTATAGCTTTTTAATGCTATATGCTCAACCTAAGGGAACATTTTATTTACAGGTATGTCCATATTATCATTAAGTAGCAGCAATACCTCTGTACTGATGATTAGCTTTGGCAATTTTACCTTGTTTCAAAGGCCTCAATAAAACCAGCAATCTGTAGTCATTTTCTGAGTATTTTGCCCCTGCTCTTTACAAGTATCTGCATCTTTCTGTATTTATATACATGTTGCAGCCAGGTACTATTTGATTAAAACCATCTCTACCTTCCTGTCATTTGTGAGGCTGAATAGCAAGGTAATTAAACCTTATTTGATTAGGTTAAGAATGTCAGGGCTTAATATTTTTTTACCTGCTGCAGCCAGGAATAATAGTGGTGATTAGGTCTGGATTATAGCCCAGATCACAATGAACTGAAATCTTTCAGACAGGGAAAGACCAGTAGAGTGATACATGAGACACTTGTCAACTACAAGTTGGCACAGATCCTAAATTCTTCAGAAGATTTTGTGTTAGCCTTTAAGAAGAGCCTTATGTAGCTTTAACCATCATTCTAGATTTGTGCTAAAATTTGCACTCCATAAAGATCATAATCACCACCAGAGAGTTCAAAATTTATCAGAGCTGTTCAATCATGGAGCAGATCTATAAAATTTCATGTAGCTCATTAATGTCAATAGTTTTTAAAAAAGCTCAGAAGAGCTTTTTGCCTCAGAGTCTGTGTCACATAAGGACATCACAGGATTCCTGGAGCTGCCATCTCCTACAGCTCTTCTCAGGATTCAACACAAACACATTTCAGCTGGGCTACTTAAGAGTCCCCATGCTTTGTTCTCAAATGTGGCATAGGTGCTCAGGAGGCAGGTGGACAAACAAAAATGCTGTCTGTTGAACAGTTACAGTTTTATGGAAAATGAAGTATTTGCCTGTGGCTTTTGCATATTTTTAAGAACATTACCCAAGTTTACTAAGTGCACTAGAGCTTTAAGGTGTAGGAAACCCAGTAAAGTGAAATGTTGAGATGATGCCAGACACTTAATGTCCCTTCCTGTTACAAAGTTCTCCAAGCATTCTTATTTGCAACACAATGACTTGCGTATTTGTATTTTTAAAGGAATTGGAGAACATGTGTTTTCTTATCTGAGACATTATATAAGGACTGAACTGTGTTATTAAGAGCAAAGCCTGGATTGTGGTGGTCTGGTGGAAGTTATGTCTGCTTTTACAATTTTCTCAAAAAGAAGCTATACTTTCCTCATATCATGCCTCATAGTGTTCCTACTATATCCTGTTCTTCATTTCTATGCCCAGCCTG
Organism: Entomyzon cyanotis; assembly: GCA_024500445.1. NCBI lineage: Eukaryota > Metazoa > Chordata > Aves > Passeriformes > Meliphagidae > Entomyzon > Entomyzon cyanotis. The sequence continues at coordinate 6,259,848 of JAKEPQ010001007.1, read as the reverse complement.
GAGCTGGTCCTGTAGCACAGATCCTGGTCTGCCCAAAAACTACTCTGTAGAGTGCAGGTGAAAAGAATGAGCAATTGCCGTCATAAACTTAGTTATGTCCTCCCTCTATTTGGAATTCTTGTATTAAAGGAAAGCAAATAACTTAAAAATACTTTTCCTTAGCCTGGTACAAAGATTTACTTCAGTTGTCTTTAGCAAAACTTGAGCTAGCTTAGATTTTATTTACAGTTCAGTCAGGAATAGTATCGTTGTGGTGGCTGATATTAACTCCCAAACCCTGAAAGAAGATAAGCATACGTAATTAGACTTAAGGTCTACAGAACACTTGATGTCATGAGTCAGACAAGATCTTTGCTGAATAAACATTTTTTCTAGGATACTGCTGAAACAGGATTTAAACAAGTAGTTTTGCGAAGTCCATTGAAGTTAACATGTTTTAGGGTTACACTGGGGATGAACCTTACCCACTGAGCAACTTTTCTACTTAAAGCATATCTTCTCTCCCTTGTTTTGGTTTTTTTTTGGGTTTCTTTTTTCGGTTTGTTTTTGGTTTGGTTTGGTTTGGATTGGTTTTTGTTTTGTTATTGTTTGTTTTTATGAAGTTTTCTTAATCAATAAAAAGATTTGGAGGTTCTTGTTTCCACTTTCACTGTACCTCCTGGCATCCACCAGAGCCCCTTGAAGCACTTACAATACTGGGGTCATAACATAGCCATAGCCATAAAAGCAGGCAGTCCAATCCCAGCTTAGTAGTGGAACATGCATTTGTTCTTTCTGTCCATGTAAATGCAGTTCATTCTGAAGTAATCAAACATTTCAAATCTGAAAGAAACACAGATACAGTAGTTTTTAAGTGTTTTCTATTAGCACTGAGATGAAGCATAAATAAACCATTAAATAAATATTTTTGTTTCTTTAGTTAAAGTCTGTTATAAAGTTCTAAATTAACTGAACTACTGCTATGCTTTTTTAATCAACTCATGTGGAGGCTGGGGAATCTATGTATTTGTATATAACATATATATATATACATATGTGTGCTGGTAATATACACTGCCAGCAGCACTTATCTGTACACCATTATTACAAATCCTTGAGTGTGTTTCTCTAATGGATTTAAAGTCTAAGCAATATCTCAGTGAGTTCATTTGGAGTCTTTATATGGACCTTTTTTCCCCTCGCTAGACTCTAGGTCAGGCCTGTAATTCAGTAGAGCTCCTGAAAGGAGCTTCGCAGCCTCCTCATATCCATTGTCAGTGAGTCAAAATGTAAAAATACTCTAATATAATTCAGAAAGGAAGACACTTTCCTGTCTGATGCCTAAACTTTCATTGTATGCTTCCACTTTTTTGTTACCGCTTCATTTTTACTTTTCTGAGACAGATAACCTGCATACAAAAAATGAATGGAAACCCATTTGTTACCTATCACGTAGGAAATTTTCATAGTCGTGCTGTTGTATGTGTATATTTTTTCATTCAAAACTACTGATGAGTGAAGGGGAGTTAGCAGTGATCATGTGTTTTGCTGTCCTTCCAATGGCAACAGGGCAAGTGGACTAGGCATTTCATGTCTTAAACTTCCTGACCCAGCTGTGTGCAGCCACTGCACAACCTCCTTTGGTAGATAAGAGCATATGAAAAAAGAACCGTTTGTAAGCTGAAGGCAGAAAAAAAATTCAAATTCGAATTTGTGTGCAAAGTATTAAACATTCAGGATAATAAAATATTGTACAACATACTGAAAAAACATACTGAATCTCTAAGCAATGGCAGATGTTCTCCAAGAGGATGTGCTTTAGTTGAACACAAATTGTGGGGTTAAATAAATAACTTTTAATGGCCTGTGCTACATGGGATGTCAAACTACATCCTCTAATAATCACTGTCAGCTTCAGGAAAGACCATTTCAGACTTATCACTATTCAAAATTACTTTCTGTTCATAACCATATTCCCAGTCCCTTTTCATCACAGCCTCTGTGCTTTTAATCTTCACTGATTTTGGATACTTTTCTATGGTGTTTCTTGATATGCTGGCCTCCCTAGGTGTCTGAGATACTCCAGTGTGTTTTTCCTCCCTTTTTTGGTGCCCCTCAGTTACTCTTTAAGGATTCTCTAAAACCTTCTTTGATTCTTTGCTCTTCTCCCTTTACATCTTGCTTCTGGCTAATCCTCTAAACTCATTTAATTTTATGCAAGATTTCTTGTAAATTGATGTTTTGGGGTTTTTTCTTGTTGCTCTCTTCTGCATAACTGTGAACTCAACTCAATCCCCACATCTCAGAATCTGTTAAGAAGTATTCATCTTGATGAGTTTGTCTCTGTGTATTTTTTATCTTACCATCTGCGAAAGCTGAAAGGGTCAAAACAGATCTCTTAATCTCATCCTTCTAGCTTCATTCTGCTTCCTCCTGAGTTCACTGCTGCCAACATATATCTCATCAGCCAGCCCTACGCTTGTAGTGATGCCCAAATTCAGCTACAAGCTGTGGGCCTGATCTCTCAAGCTCTTGATGATGACTCTGTGCTGAGTCAGTTGAAGACACAAAACCAGCAGGAAATCATGTTTTGGTTTGGGTTTTTTTTTCCTCAAAGCATTAATTCTCAAGCTATTCAGCTTTCTGAAGCAGATTCCAGCACCACCAGGCATGCAGAAGGGCCAGTGAAGTACAGCAGTTTGAATAAATTACTGTATGATTACACTACACCCCAGCAGTATTTTCCTGAAGCCTTAGCCTCCTCTTCCTGTGTTTTCACACCCACGCTCAATTCAAACCATTAATTACTTGCTCCTTAATTATTTCTGGAATACATTTATATCCTTTGTGTCATTGCCTCCAACCTCCTTGTTTGGATTCATAATCCTCAGCTTTAGTAGCCGAAACAGCTTCTGGCTTTCAGATGCCCACTTCTTCTCTGAAAGCCAGGCAAAAATACAGCCAAGGCCTTTCCCATTTCCTTGATGGATGTCAGTCTCTTCTTCCAAGTACCCTTTAGCTGGCTCTACTGCTGTACTCTGTGCCAGGCTTTCCAACTCATCAAAAGCTCTGTGTATTCCTGTCCTTCAGTGGGATTCACAGAGCACATTTCTCCATTACCCAGTATTCCCTGGGACAACTTGCTTTCTACTTGCAGCTCAGTAATCATCCACAGCCCTTCTCAGACATCTTGTACAAATGACCAAGTTTGCCCAAGCTACCAGAGCTTTTAACCATCTGCTTTAGACACCTTTATTTTCAGAGAGTTTGCTCCTGATGCTTATCAATGCTTATACAATCTGGGTACAAACTGTATATTGTTGTCTTCCGTAACCTCTTTTTGCTTAATGTTTTCTTCTAAGTGAGATCTCTTTAAGGTGGGGAGTCCTCCATCAAAAAAGGGAGAAACACCCATGGTGTTATGGTCACTCCTGTAGATAATTATTTATTGAGTGATACTAAATCAGAGATAGATGTAGAGCCTAAATAGCAATCCACTGTAGTTTGGCACAGTTTCAGTACATGCAGTACAGCAGTCAAACACAGCACAGTTTGCACTTGCATGTGGCAATGTCACCACCCTCTCTGCAATCAATAAAATCACTGCTTGCCTTCTCTTTTTCTCTGTTGCCTTTTTTTTCCCCCCCAGCTGGAAGATGATATTATAGCCAAATCTGATTATACTGAAAATATAAAAAGCTTTGCTGCTCAACAGTCTGAAGACTGGATGGTTCTTGAGTTCTCCCAGCTTGGATTTATTGGTAAGTATTAAGACCTCAGCAGGATCAAATGGATGTAGTGCTGCTGTGTAGTTCAAAAAGGTCTCATTCAGAATTACATCTCAAAGCATGGAAGGACCTGCTTATCAAAACTTCCTTGGTTCTTCAGGAAACATCCCACTGGAATCTTTTGCTTCTTGCTCTCTTTAAAACTGTCTTTTTAATACAGTGTCCTCAGCATAGAATATAGAGTTTAGTTCCTATAAGAAGGAAGTTGTTCCACCTCAGGGAACTATGTGCCCCTCTAATGTGTAGTCTTCTTTTCAAGAACGGAATTTGAAGAATCTATTAAAAAAAGTATTGCATCCTTTCCTTTTTGGAGGAGAATATGCATCCCATGTCATGGGGTTGGATGATCAGGAACTCTCCAAAGCCAGAATCTATGTGGAATTTTTCATTAAATATCAGAATCACATTTATGAGTGTAAGGCTGGTGTGATACTTACGCATTTATTTAAATAAATTACATTTAAACATAAAGCTGGGGATTTTTGCATAGAAATAAAAATATAACTTCTTGTCTTGCTTTCAGGAAAAATGTTTAAATCAGAAGACTTGCCATTCATAGTGGAATTTTTTCTCATGTTCTATAAGGATAAGCCAATAGACTGGCTTCTAGACCACCTGCTCTGGGTTAAAGTGTGCAATCCAGAAAAGGATGCTGTAAGTATGACTGTGAATTTATGAACATAAGTAATATTCAAACAGTCTCAGTGACAAAATTTATTTTCAAAAAGTGGAATATAAATCTCTCAAACAGGAGTTACTTTGGGCTGACCAGAGCTTCTGCTCCTTTTTGGGTTTTAGGATTCAAGAGTTTTCACTAGTGCAGCCCTGCTCCAGGATTTGCACGTGTTACTTTTCTGTTGATAAAGGAGCAAGAAGAGACAGACAGAAGTTGTGCAGAGCAGGAGATTAAGGGGAGCAGAACAAGCAAGCTTGAAGTTTTACCCTGTAGCACAAGTAACTTCTGAAGATAGCAGAAGGTCCCTGGTTTTACACTTCGTAATGCACTGCAAAGTGTCCTTACCCACTTCACACAGATAGGTGCAAGCTTTTAAATCCTACTCTGTGGGTTAGGCCAGCTCATGGGAGTTAAGAGTGAGCCTCAAGGAACTAATTTAAGTTCTTGCCTGCTTGTGATAACAGGATAAAAACCAGATGCTATTATGTGACATCACCTATTCCAGATCTAACATGTGCCAACTTCCATCCGATAGATGAAACGTTTTATTTTTTAAATGGCTGTTCCACCTTCTAAGACCTGATTCATATCTAAAATGAAGCTGTGTTCCTGTAAGGCAGGCAGGCAGCTTGTGGAAGTCTGCTTTGACCAAGCCAAACCAGAGTGGTGTCCGCAAGTTTCTAATGAGTTTCACTTCTGCATTTGCAATTTCAATTGCTGTGGGTAGCAAAAACCTACTGAGACAAGTCAGTCTCACATGGCCCTTGGGTGGGAGTGACCAGTGGCATGACCTGCTGGGACTATTCATGAGAATGCAGAAAATGGAGACTGGGAGAAGGCTGGGGATCCCAGCTGCTGTACCTTCTCTGTTTGACAGGTTAAAGCACTGAACTTTCCTATAGGCACTAGAGAAAGCATGCTGGCAACTCCTCATACTTTCTCCTTTCCAAGCAAGAGTGTCACAAAGTGATCACACACTATGCTTCACAGGAGGGTCAGCAGGGCACCTGATTGTGTTTTTTATGTGTCATCATGTGGTGATGGATGTTTGGCATCTGTTTACATAGAATCATAGAATTGTCTGGTTTGGAAGGGACCTTAAAGATCATCTCGTTCCAACCTCCTGCCATGGGCAGGGACACCAGGTTGCTCAGAGCTCCATCCAGCCTGGCCTTGAACATCTGCAGGGATGGAGCATCCACAGCTTCTCTGGACAACCTGTGCCAGTGCCTCACCAGCCTCACAGGAAAGAGCTTCCTCCTAATACCTAATCTAAGCCTGCTCTCTTTTAGCTGGAATCCATTCCTTCCTGTCCTGTCACTCCAGGCTCTAGTAAAAAGTCTCTCTCTTCCTTGCAGGCTCCCTTCCAGTACTGGAAGGCTGCAATTAGATCACCCCAAAACCTTCTCTTCTCTAGGCTGAACAATCTCAGTTCTCTCAGCCTTTCCTCACAGGAGAGGTGCTCCAGCTCTGCCCATCTTTGCAGCCTCCCCTGGGCTCACTCCAACAGCTCCATGTCCCTCCTGTGCTGGGAGCCCAGGGCTGATGAGCACTGCAGGTGGAGTCTCAGCAGAGCAGAGCACAGGGGCAGAATCTCCTCCCTCCCTCCCTCCCCTGCTGCCCTTGTGGCTCTGGATGAGCCCAGGACACGTTTGGCTCTCTGGGCTGTGAGTTAACATTGCTGGGTGATGTCCAGTCTCTCCTCCAGCAGCACCCCCAAGTCCCTCTGGGCAGGGCTGCTCTCCATCTGCTCATTCCCAGCCTGCAGTGACTCCAGGGGTTGCTCTGACCCAGGTGCAGCACCTTGCACTTGATCTTGTTAGACCTCATGAGATTCCCACAGGCCCACTTCTCAACCTTGTCCAAGTTTTCAGCCTGGTCTAACTATTAACATATCAAGGTTCAGCTGCATCTGCTCACCAAGTTGGAAAAGACAGTTTGTGATGATCAGAGCCATCAGATCTCTCCATGGTTAAGAAACTTTGTGATACTTACGTCCTGTGAACCATCATCCACTGCTGGGGTCCCCAATAAAAAAAAAAAGCCATGGACCTGTTAGAGCAGGTGCAGAGGCCACAGAAATGATCAGAGGGCCATAGACAGGCTGAAAGAGTCAGAGCTGTTCAGATTAAAGAAGAGAAAGCTCCTGGGGAGACCGTATAGCACCTTCCAGGGTCCAAAGGGGGCTTAGAGGAAAGAGGGAGACAGTCTTTTTACCTGTTGTCACAAGACAAGGGGCAACAGTCCTAAACTGAAAGAGGGTATGTTTAGATTGGATAAAAGGAGAACATTTTTTATGGTGAGGGTTGTGAGTCACTGGCCAGGTTGCCCAGGAAAGCTGTAGGTGCCACATTCAGTGTTCCTAACCAGGCTGGATGAAGCTCTGAGCAACCTGGTCCAGTGGAAGATGTCCCTATCTGTGGCAGGGGTGTCAGAATGAGATGATCTTTACAGGTCGCTTTGAACCTAACCATTCTGTGTTTCTGTGATCATAAGCAGTGATCTGTGTCCATCATGTGCAGTGGGGACTAGCAGGCTGCAAGGGTGAAAGCCCTGACTCAACGAGCAGCCTTATCTCAGCTATGCAGAAATGATCACACCCGCCCTGTGTCACTGATTATTCTCAGTTGCTGCTAGGAGCAGCTCTTTTGGTACTGTTGCCACAGCATAAAACAAGACATTCCAGAGCCTGCATTTTTACAGGGGATGAATTGCAAACCCTGTCAGTAGAAAGATCACAAATTGATTTTCTTTGAATGATTTCTTCTTTACTGTAGTATAGTGTGCCTTTCAAACAAACAGCTGCCAGTAAATCAATTTGCACACAATGTATTGTGGTTTCACATTGTTTTGCTGAACATCTGCTGTGGACAAAAATAAAAATATTTAGGGTTTTTTTATAGCTTTCCAGGTAGTTTTGAACTTTTAGTTAGTACTACTGTGGAAACCATAAATTCCTCATGAGTTTTGGTGGTTGTAAGCCAGCTGAGTGGTTTAGAAGGAATTGATTTAGTTAATGTAACATTTTTCTTTTATAACACTGAAAGCACTTGACAGAAAAGGTAAGCACATTATCCTCGCAAATTTTAAGGTATGAGACCCAAGATACAGAAAAGTTAAATGATCTTCCAAACTCATATAATAACTCTGTACCAAGAGCACAACCCAGGGAGTCTCATTTTAGCTCTTTGCTCTGTTCCATGCCATTATGCTTCATTGTCTTATTAATCACTGTGGCATGTTTGTGTCATTGTATCAAACTATGATACTCTATAGACACAGAAAAAAAAATCACATTTAAATAAGTGGTTTGCTATCATTCAAAAATCAAGAAACTCCAAAATTAGTACCAATTACAGTTATTTAAGTCCTTGGTATGTGTCATGTCACAAGTGTAGTAAACTGGAAAATTGTGGTGGAAAGGGCTTTAAGGGCTTTATCTAATATATGATAAAAGATCCATAACTTATAGTACATTAAAAGCCTCCCAAACACAACAGAAAGAAGCAAAATTATAAAGATTGAAATGTAACCAGTATCTACCTTAAGAAGGTCAGTTTTGGTCAAAATACTTTAATTAGAATGATATGGCAAGGCTAAGAATTGAAATAAAATTTGCCAGAAACAGCTAAGAAATCAATCACTTTCAGATTTGAGTCCATTTTTGTCACTCAGAGATGTGATTCATGGAATAATGTGCAGAAATCCCTGAATTACTGGTGGTTGAGCCTTCAAATCTATATAACAGCATTAGTGGAATTATGAGTTTTGGTCTAGAAACGGTTTATGTGACAAAAGGTGACTGTTAATTTAAGGATTACTCATTTAAATATGGATAAAAAATCTGGACACCTACCCTCAACTACATAATGAAATTGCCTAATGGAATGTAGTTTGTCTTTCCTTGGTTTAAATAGTCCTTTACTCCCTTTTACTTTCTTTCCAGACACACTGTGAAAAGGAAAAGTCAAAGATACGTATCCGTGCTAAACCATCTCTCTTTCAGCATATGGGAGTTCATTCGTCGTTGGCTGGGAAGACACAGAATTTGAAAGTAAGAATAAGAAATTAATGCCATATTTTTAAATTATATGCTTGTGTTCTGACTAGTTTCTCAAATGAGTTTCACAGACCACATCTTTGGCATTGGATGGTATTTCCACACCCAAGCATGTTGTTTTACAGATTTGGTAAAGAATATTGATCTAGCATCTAAACTGCAGGTGGGGCACACAGCTCCTGTACAAACACCTTTGAACCTCTCTTCTGAACAACAGCATTTCATGGGGTGTAGGAACACTCTTCACAACATAAGTTTTCAGATGCTCTACTCCATGCAAACAAAGCCATGAGGGTTTGTTTTGGCTGAGGAGTTCACAATCCCAATATGAGGGACAATTAAGAAGGTATACTGGTAGTATTGGTGTGCCTAATGTGATTGCCGTGGATTTTTGGCGAGAGTTTGGAGGGCAAACCACATACATGATAAGGACAAGAGCAATCATGCACCAGACTTCAGGAATCTCCTGATGGTGCCACCTAGACTAGTGACAAGATTTCTCAGTTGGATCAGACTAAAGATTCATATAGCTTTTAGCAGAGACCAGCATCACATGTTCTGGCAGAAGGCATCCTACATCCTTCGCAGCTAGGAAATTGCCTCCTGTGGAGATTTTTATTTTTAAATCTTGGCAAATAAGAAATAATCAGCTCTGTCGACAAATTTTAACATTGACTCCCAGTGATTACACTGAAATGAATATTCTATATCTATTAAGAATAGATTGTATGTCTTTTGACACTGAGGTAATTATTTTCTGTAATAGCTTCCTGTAATAATTACAGATATCAATTCACTTTTTCCCCATTGTATGAGCAAAATTACATTTCTTTATATCCAACAGGATAAAGATTTCGGAAAAAGTCAGTTACATAAAGCACATAATAATCCACCTGCAAAAGTGGATACAAGCCTAAGAATATACCAGCAATACACCTTGGAAAAAGTTTATAAAGGACAAGACTGTTTTTGGGCTTCAGCTCCAGTGGCAGGTGACTACATCAGGTTCACGTTTTTAAATCCACTAAAAGTTGAAAAGTAAGTATTACATTATATCGAACATGGAAGCCTACAAATATCCATTGGAATATATTCCATATAATTGGAAATGATTGAGTCTGTTAGAAATTTTTAGTACTCAACTGTTCTCAAAAACCTTGGTACTGACAAAAAAAATCCATGTTTTGCTATTCATCTGCTCTTCTTCTTGAACTCCCCTCCTGAAATAAGTTTCTTCCTAGGAAATTAGAGAGCTTCCTCATTTTTTTCCTTTTATTTCTTCAGGTAAGTATTTTACACTCATGATACTTCTCAAAGGAGTTTGTTTTTAAATGATGAATTTCATCAATGGAGTCAGTGAAAGCTTTATTTGTGTAGTTTGACATGCTGTTTGCATGATGTCAAGTCTGTATCTCCACCTAGTGAGCTGCAGTGAGGGGCAGTTGTTGTAATAAACACTGGTGTTCTGCGTTAATTAACTGGTTTATGCTTTATGAAACTTGGGTCATCTGTAGATTTGCATATTCCTGTTACTGGGAAGCTGCACTGGATGAAGCTAACAACGATGAAATATATATATATATATACACATATGTATATATATATAATATAATATTAAATATAATAAAAATAAATATAAATAACAAGGATGAAGCTAATAATATGGTCTAATAGCTGTTCCCAGCCCCATCACATTGCTAATCTGTCAGAATGTATGGTTGATCCTATAATATTTGATGGTCTTAGGCCTTGAATATTTGATACCAGAGAAGAGAGTTTGATGCTTTAAATTCTCTTAGTTCTTTTTGGATCTCAAACCCTAAGAACTCTTAATGCCAGAAATTTAAAACCGAACAGAGATTTTTATTTTCAAATGTTTGTGCTTGGATTCTTGTTTTGTCAATGCTCTTGCTTATTGGCTATAAAGGAAGTTGTTTAGAAGCACCTGAATTGATCAGTATTGATAAAAAAGGGGAATTCTCCTGTCATGTCTAGTAGTCCAGTAGAAACAGAAATTTTTGCTACCATTTGCCTTCCAGAAGCCCATCCTACTTCAGTCTTAAAATTTCAGGTACAGATCAGAGGGCAGATCTTCCTTCGCCATGTAAACATGGGAAGTTAATTTATTTGGAACTTGAGCACTAAAAAGGGGGAACACTTGCACTTGTGGCTCCAGAGAAAGATGGTTTAAATGTTTGTCCTGTTTAAAATAAAAATACTCTATTATGGTTTGGCTTATAGTTTCAAGGCCTATTTCTGTTCCTTAGAGCTCAAAAATGTATAAAGAAAAGTTATCTGAAACTTTCCTTCAAAACTGGAAAGGATTACTTTAGAACACTTCTAAAGTATAAAATACCTGGAAATAATATACCTACAGGTACTTGTTCAGAAGTGGAAACATGGAACACCCTGGTGATAAACTGTTTAACACTACTGTGGAAGTGTTGCCAGCTGATGTAAGTTTCTCATTTCCAATTGTATTTCATTTTCAGAATGACATCCAGCATAAAATGTCATACCCTAAAAAACACTTCTGGAAATGTTATTGTTTGGGGTTTTTTTACAGAAAACGCTAAGAAAAGAACTGGTTGATAATGGAAGCAAATTTAACTACCCAGCAACCAAAGACGGATATTTAAAAATAGGTAAATTGTTTATTGTCACTGCAAAATTTGGGTTTCTTTCTCATTACCCTACTCTGATACAAATAGTAAATTTTTTTTCCCCAGTCAAGTCTGGCTTGCCCATGACAGTAATTTGTGACTGATCTCTCCTTGTCATCATTTCAACCCATGAGTCTTTTCCAAAAGAATTTTTTCCCCTAATGTATTCCTGGATTTAATTTATAGTTTCTAATACAGAGCTTGTTCACAAGTGCGCTTGGAAGTGTGTTTCATTCTAATAAATGTTCATATGGGTCTTGTTTTATTTTTTATTTAGGGGCTTTTGAAAATGGGATTGCAGAAGGCAGCATCAATCAGTCAATAGGAAGAATACAGGCTATTCGTTTATCAGTCAGTTCTGATTCTCCTGTCTGGGCAATACTGAGTGAGGTAAGCATGTCAATAAAAGCATTTTTGCTATTCATTATGAAATGAGTTTTGGTTATTCCAATCATGTAATATCTATAATCAATAATTTTATTTAATTTTGAATGTAATTTTGTGTGGGAAAAGCTCACACAAGTGGAGAATTGTATTAATTATTTTCAGGAGAGATTAAATTTACTTCATTGAAAGTGCTGAAAATGCTAAAATGGGATGATTCTCCAGTTTTGCAGTGCTGTAAGTGTAGTTGCTAGGATTTGGGTTTTGGCAAACAAAGCTTTTTTTAGTCACAATCTTGGATATTAGCTACATTATGTCAACATTTTCAGATGAACATGTGCTTTTTTAATTCTTCCAGGTTTTTCTCAGGTGTTTGAATGTCAGTAAGTCCATAAATAGAAAATGCTCAGCAGAAGTTGGTGAACAAAATTACTGCAGCCTTAAACCCCAGCCATAGCTGGAGAAAGGGAAAAACTAATGTCTTAGGCAAAGCTTCTGCAGACTTTAGAAAATAACAGGCCTTTTTTTTCCAGGTACTCATCAAGACATCTGAAAACTGAAAAAAATACATTTTTGATGTATTGTTTGAAAACAAGGCTGACTGCAACAAAAAAAAAGGACTGGATAAAAAGATCAATTCCAAACCCATTCAATTATTAATACTATTATTAATAGCTCTCAGGTCTTTATATGAAAAGGTATAAAGGACACAATTATATTAGTAATTTCTATAAAATGTTCTTGAGTAATATGTCATACATAAAAATCTCACCTTAGCTTGGCAACATTAAATAGATATTATTATAAGCAATTGATAAGACATTACAGCCTGCCTCAGGGACTAAAGCATAAAGATATAAAAAGTTTCACCAGAAATAAAAATACAGACATTTTTGAAAAACATTAAGGACACAGTTTTTTAACTCCAGTAAAAATACTGGTCAGTTTTGTAGGGAAATTAAAATGGAAGGAAAAGTTGTCAATATTCATTTCAAGTGTTTAAAGTAGTTCACAGGAACTACTTAACGTTATGAAAATGTATCTCAATATAAGTGTGTTTCAGCCTTAATGTAGCATAAGTTATTTTTTTAAATGGGAAGTGCCTACAAGTTACCATCTGAATAACTTGAAATTTAAACAGGTACTGTTTGGAAGATTGTAAAACTTCTCAGTGAATTGTGCATTCAATTAATTACAGGAAATAATAAGGGTATTACCTGTAACTATATTTTTGTAGAAAGAAAATCTATTTAAATAAAATTTTGGATCCTATAATTAGATAATCAGTGTGTACTGATATTTCAATCCTTGTCACAGGTCAAAATTCAACATAAATTCGAAAATAAAAAGTAAACCACTGTAGTCTCATTTGAAAAGCTTTTGGGAAATGACAATCCATCTTGGACGTCTGCCTGTTAATGTGCAGAATTCAGTGTCACTTCCTCAGCACTTGAAGCACAACTGCGCCCTCATTCCCCTGCACAGGCATTGCATCCTGACAGCAGGAATATACTGCAATGCATGGATTTGTACTGAATGGGTTACATTATTGTAGAATTGTATTCTTAATGCCAGAGTGTTTTTCGTTTAGAATGAGATGAAGTTCATTTTTTTACATTAAAACAGTTCAGAAGAGTGTTTTTTTAAAGACCAGCTCTAATGGTAGCTTGATAATATTACTTAGAGGATTATTGTTTATTTTACACTATTTATTTAGATTATTATTTACAGGACTGTTTATATACTGTGGTGCTATATATATATGCATGTAGATAAATATTCATACCTACGTGTGCATATATTTCTTAGACCAAATATTGCAGTCTTCATTAGGTTAGGAGTTTAAAGCCAGTTAAGAATTAGTGCAGTAATCCAGCATGCGTAGAGATACACTGGGGGACACTTTATCCATCAGCACTTACAGTGAAAACATAAAACCTTATTTTGCCATTCCTTTCACTGCGATAGATCCACTGTTGGGAGTAGTGTTTGCATTCAGGGTGCCTTACACTCACTTGTTACAGGGCAGTGTCCCTAAGGAGGAAATTCCAGGGCAATTATTAAATCAGTGAAAACAGACTATACTAAGGTAATAAAATTTGCTCCCAAAATATCTTCTTTTCACAGTGAAATCAGATTTCACTCTAATTGTTGAAGCATACTTTCAAAAACCTCACCAGAATACCTGAAATTGTATTAGGACTGGACTTTGAAAAAAAAAAAAGTAATTTTTCATTCTGTGCTGCCAGCTCCGTGCTCCATCCACTGTTTCTGTTTTTACATATTTTACATAACTGTTGCAATCACAGAATACCCTTCCCATCACTGTGATGTAAATGAGGTTTTAGTTGACATTGTAAATAGTTAATTCTTCACAAGAACCATTAATTCTTCCCCGTGCTTTTGCAAGTGCAGAGGTTTCTTGTGTAGTCTGCAGGTCCAGGGAATAAGGAACTTCCTCTAACTTACGGGTGACTGGTTTTGAAGTCTAGGCATTGTGATTGTAACTTACATAACCAAAGGTGGTAAACCCTAAGTGAAAAAAACCCCTCCAAAAAGTTTCATGTTGCTAACCAGATCACCAGGCTTACTCAGTGGGAAATTTTACTTCAGTATTTTCATGTGGTTTAAAACATAAGTCTCAAAAATACTGTCTACCTCAGGCTCATTGTACACATACTTAATCAGGTTAAGTGCCTGTGCGGTAAGAAAGAACAATTTTCAAGCTAGTTCTGTTACCAAAATCCTCCGAAAACATTGGGAAAAATAAGACTCCCTAAACACTTGTCTTGTTATTGTTAGGGAGTAAGGCATTACTTTATTCTTGGCCAAGAGGTGTGTGTGGCTGACAAGGGTTCAGCCTCCATGCTGGCACAGATAAAAAACCTTTTCACTTATTTACATGTTTTTAGCAAACAAATGAATTAATGCTCATTGGTTCCCAGGTACATAATTCTCTTAATTAGTTAGTATTCTGCCCACTATGGGTTATTAATTTCTTGCTCTTCATGCTAATTTGGTCCATATTCTTCAGTCCTTTTCTTGTCTTTCTCTCAAAAGGGGGATCCCCAGCTTCTCAGGTGTTAATCCCCTATCTTCTGGTTACTTCAATATCCTTGAAGGGCCACAAATTTCAGATCCCAGTTGTCCAATCTTCAGTTCCCTTTGGCTCTGTTTATTAAAGCTCATCAGGTTAGGTTTAGCAAACTTAAGGTTTCACTGATTTAATGGTCACAGTAGTAACAAGAGGCTGTGAAGAAACTTAACTAGTGCTGGCTAAAAGTGGGAATTGCTTACAATTAATTAAAACAACTAATTAAAAATTAGTTAGGAAGCATATGATTTTCAACATTTCAATATTAATAATGTTTTGTTCAACCCATTTTGATTTTCAATGGAGCACAATTATTCATTTCCCAGAATGATGCCTCCATTCTCGTCTTAAATCTTTTGAGGGACTTTTGAAAGGGGCATGCCAACATCTCTCATTGGTATAAAAGCCAGATATGAACTTGGCTTTAGTGACCTATTTCAAATATTTTTTTTGCTCTGCTTCGCGGTACGTATATTGGAGTGTCAGACTGAGCATCCAGTTGTAACAAAGGGTTTTGTTAATTTGAGGTTACAGGTGTTGGAAAATTCTTTTTCCTGGCCGATCCCTGGCAGCATGTGTGTGGGACAGGGCGATGGGTGATGGGGATGGGCGATGGCGATGGGCGATGGCGATGGGCCATGGGGATGGATGATGGGCGATGGGGATGGGCGATAGGCGATGGGCGATGGGGATGGGCGATGGCAATGGGCGATGGGGATGGACGATGGGCGATGGGGATGGACGATGGGCGATGGGGATGGGCGATAGGCGATGGGCGATGGGGATGGGCGATGGGGATGGGCGATGGGCGATGGCGATGGGCGATGGCGATGGGCCATGGGGATGGGCGATGGGCGATGGGCGATGGGGATGGGCGATGGGCGATGGGGATGGGCGATGGGCGATGGGGATGGGCGATGGCGATGGGCGATGGGGATGGGCGATGGCGATGGGCGATGGGGATGGGCGATGGGCGATGGGGATGGGGGATGGGCGATGGGGATGGGCGATGGGCGATGGGGATGGGCGATGGGGATGGGGGATGGGCGATGGGGATGGGCGATGGCGATGGGCGATGGGCGATGGCGATGGGCGATGGCGATGGGCGATGGGCGATGGGCGATGGGCGATGGGGATGGGCGATGGGCGATGGGGATGGGCGATGGCGATGGGGATGGGCGATGGTGATGGGGATGGGCGATGGCGATGGGCGATGGGGATGGGCGATGGGGATGGGGGATGGGCGATAGGGATGGGGGATGGGCGATGGGGATGGGCGATGGCGATGGGGGATGGGCGATAGGGATGGGGGATGGGCAATGGCGATGGGGGATGGGCGATAGGGATGGGGGATGGGCGATGGGGATGGGCGACGGGGATGGGCGATGGGCGATGGGGATGGGCGATGGGCGATGGCAATGGGCGATGGCGATGGGCGATAGGCGATGGGGATGGGGATGGGCGATGGGGATGGGCGATGGCGATGGGGATGGGCGATGGGCGATGGCGATGGGCGATGGCGATGGGCGATAGGCGATGGGGATGGGGATGGGCGATGGGGATGGGCGATGGCGATGGGCGATGGGCGATGGGCGATGGCGATGGGCGATGGCGATGGGCAATGGGCGATGGGGATGGGTGATGGGGATGGGCGATGGCGATGGGCGATGGCGATGGGCGATGGGTGATAGGGATGGGCGATGGGGATGGGGATGGGCGATGGGCGATGGGCGATGGGCGATGGGCGATGGGGATGGGCGATGGCGATGGGCGATGGGGATGGGCGATGGCGATGGGCGATGGCGATGGGCGATGGCGATGGGCGATGGGTGATAGGGATGGGCGATGGGGATGGGGATGGGCGATGGGCGATGGGTGATGGGCGATGGGCGATGGGGATGGGCGATGGGGATGGGCGATGGGGATGGACGATGGCGATGGGCGATAGGCGATGGGCGATAGGGATGGGCGGTGGGGATGGGCGATGGGGATGGGCGATGACCCCTTGCGGAGACCGCGGCCATAATGGCGAAGCCGCCGTCAACGGCCCCGAATGCCAAGGGGCGGGGCCAGCTAGGGGCTGTGGGCGATTGGCTGAGGCACCCCACGCAGGGCGGGCCGGCAGCCGCGGACCGAGCTCTCATTGGCTCCCGCCTCAGGGTGAGCATCGCCGATTGGCGCAGCTCGCTGCCCATCTCCCGCGCCCACACACGCTCCGCATCGGCTCCGCTCGGCCGCGCCGTGCGCGCGGGCTGGGCTGGGCGGCGCGTTCTGCGCCGCGATTGGCCGGCTCGGCGCGGCACGAGCGGCGGCACCTGCTCCCGCATCCCCGGGAGCGGCGAGAGGGCTACGCGCGTGCGCGGCCGGGGATGCGCCGGGACGAGCGGCCGGGCCCGCTCCGGCTCCGGCTCCGGCTCCCGCCGCCGGTAACCGCCCGCCGCGGGCCGGGCAGCGCCGGTAACCGCCCCCCCCGAGCAGGGGAGCGCCGGGCCGGCGGTAACTGCCCGCCGCGGGGGCAGCGGCGTCGCGGTGCTTGGTAACCAGACCGGGGGAAGCGGCGGCCGCCCAGAGCCGCGGTAGCGGCGGGGGTACGTGTGGTCCCGTGTGGCGAGGGGAGGGGGGTGGCTGCCCTGCTCCGCCCTGCTCCGCCCCCCTCGCTTCAGCCCCCGGTGGGCGGTGGCGCCCCCGGCCCTCTCGCGCCTCAGGGCCGGCGGCCGGTGCCGCGGGTGGGATGGGGAGGAACTGGGCGAAGGCCGCGCGGGGAGGGGTTTGGGGGCTCGGCCCCTTGCCCCAGGCCGGGCAGGAGCAGCGCGGCCTCTCGGATGAGCGGCGGGGGCAGCGCCTCGCTGCAGCCCTCGTTCTCCATTCGAGGTATCCCAAAAAGCGGGCTCGTATTGGATGCTGAGAGAGCACCGCCTGACCGTTTGACCCAAACGTCTGTTTTTTCAATTGGAAAATAACGTCTTCTTGGAGGTTTTAGTCAAACTCGCTGTAGCAGCAAAATACCTCGAGGCACCTGCAGGAGTGCGGCATTGCGGCTGGAGTAGCTGCTGAATTACACATTCGGCATCCATTCCAGCACAGGGTCCTTAACACCTCAGCTAAGGGGAGGGAAGTACAGTTGTCACACCCATAAAGACAGAATTACAAGTTGTGTAAGAATTCTTGCATGCTTTTCATGGAGCAGTTTCAGCTGGATGTTGTCAGGTTGATGCCAATGCAGCAGAATGGGGGAGGAAAAAAGCAGCTCATGGTTAGGGATGGAAGAAGGGATGTAGGGAAAAACCTTCCACTTTTTGTGGTCCTCGATGGAATTGATGTTTTACCCTGCGTAAAGCCCATGTGTTGATACTGAACACAGGAGCTTTGGACTTCCAATGGAGAAAGGCTGTTAGTGGCTCTGTTACTCCCTTTCTGCTTGAGAATGCAGAACTCAGAGTTACATGGAAAAGGCATTAACGTTTTCAAAGTCCAAAGAAAAGTTAGGAGTAATCTAAAAGATCCTGACCTCTATTTAGTTCTGCTGCAAATGGAATAATGATGCCACTAACTTAATGGCACGTATAAAATATGTGAAAGGCCATGGTGCAGAGGTCTGAAGGTTGACACATTTGCACTGTGCAACCACAAATCAAATCGTTCAGGTGGGAAGGGATTCCAGGAGAGGCTGGTCCAGCTTGCTCAGAGCTTTTGTCTGGACTGTCTTGGAAGACCCCAAGGACTGAGACTAGGCGGCCTGTATTGCTGCTTACCTGACCTCATAGGGAAAAAAATTCTAATATCCAGTCAGAATATGCTTTCAGCTTATGCCTGTTTGTCTTTCCTAAGTACTAGTATGTGTCTCAGAAAAAGCAGCTCTTTACTTTATGTGCAATATTCTGCTGATGTTGCAGCACTGTTGCTGGTCCCTAGTGCATGCTTTGTGATAGTACTGCTGGCTCACATGTCCCTTCTGATGTGTAGCTGTGCTGTGGTTACCCATGGTAAAAAGTGACCAATCTATGCAAAATGTATGTTTAAAATTACAGGTCTGAACTTAGATACGTTGACAAGACTGCTAGCAAACATGTTTGAGGTTTGTTTGAGATCCAAAGACTGGAATAATTTGCTTTGTTCTGCTGAGGAGATTTTAACAGTGGGGATCCTTTTGGCTTGTTTTTATCGTCACCTTGAAAAAAGAGTAAGAAAAGTTTCTCAGAGGTCTTCATGTGTTAAATAGGAAAGTTTAGTAGGTGTTAAAGATGATCAAATGGGTAGCGTGAGGTTCTGTTTTGAGGCCAGAAACTCGTTGGCTTAGTTGAAAGATATATTTTATATTCTAAGACTGTAGTGTGACAGAGTTCACAAAAGTAAAAGATGTCATGGGTTGGTTAAGACCATCTTTGCCTGGCAGTTGAATGATAACTGTAATTGGCCTTGATAACATATTTCAGCATTTCTGGGATTATTTTAGAAGTGTATCAAAAGCTCAAAGGTTAAAATGTACTTTCTCTTCTTGAAGGAAGAAGTAAGAGATACAATTGAAGGCTGAAGGAAATTAGGGAAGTCCTAGGTAGGATCAGGGAGTAGTGATAAGATTCAGTGGGAACAAAATGAAAGCATCAGAAATTTTGGAAGGGAGCTGTTTGGAAAGGTGAGTACTAGTCTGTTTTTTTGGATGCCCTTGTTATTCTGTGTATGGAACGAAAGTGAATGGGGTTAATTACAAAAAAATTACAGCTATATAAATGAAAAGCATTTTGGATCATACACAAATACACTTGAAATGTACTGAAAGAGGAAATTGTATCTCTTCGTCTGCTTTAGGGGAAGCAGAGACCATCTGCATGACAAACCAGCTAAAGTAAGGTAGGCAAGCTGTATGTTAAAAAATCAAGTCTGCTATCTGGTTATTATATTACACTATAGCTAGGAGCTAAGGAGCCCAAAAGGTATTGATGTGGAATTCTTTGATTGCTTTTCCTAATATGATGATAAAGGAACAAGAAAATGGGGTTGGTAAAACTGATACTCTTCAGGCAAAATTGTTCAAATATACACCATAAGATTAAATGTTCACCTGTGATAAACTGAATTACTTTAAATCTTCAGGGCAAGATTATTTTAAGTTCTATAATTGCTAAGGAGGTCTATGAATTAACAATATCTCTATTTTTTTCAACTAAAATTTTTAAGAAAATCAAATACAAAAACACAGTAAAATTTGCAGATAACTGTTGAAATGTATTACCTGAAAAACGAGGGAACCACAGATTTGCCATCTTCATGCAAGGTTGTAAGGTCCCATAAAGAATGGCAGGGATTGTGGATAGTAGTGGGGGAGAAAAAAAGAATGGTAATACAGTTAATGTAGTTTTGTGGAAAATAGGTGTCCAAAACAAAGGCTTTTGATTATTTCCTAGTATTGACATAGTGTGTTTATAGTGTGTATCACTTCTTTATGATAAACCTGCATTTTGGCTCTAAATATAATCAGTGCAGTTAAATTAAAGGATCTTAAAAGAAATAAAGCCCTGATACTGTTTGATCTCTATATGTGTTGCTTGATAAAATTTGCAGGTGTTGAAAAATGAATGATTAAGTAATTATTGGTGCAATTCTAATGTTTGAATTGCTTAGCAAATTTGATAAAGACAGGAAGAAAGAAAAAGACTCACACTTCCAGTGTAAGGTAGTATCTAGAATTGCTGGGATATCTAGAGTTGTAGTGGTAAACAGTTTAATCTCTAAGCAGTGATGATGTAGTTGAGAGGGTAGCTGCTTTCTCAGGTGCAGAGAGCACCTCAGCAGCAGAGCGTTTAGTATAACTAAGTAGTGGCTAAAAGTAATGCAAGGTTTGAATATGTATTACAAAAGCAAACTAAATATCAGCATTTGTTTTTATTTGAGCTTATTGTGAACAGAAATTAATTAGCACCAAGTGATATATACCTGTGCAGAGGTGTCTAGAATCTGTCTTCATTCTGTTTCCAAATGCAGACAAAAATAATTTCAGAAAGAAGCATTTATTGCAAGACATTTGAGGAAACTTGCATAGGCTTATTTTTTTGACACTGCACTGCTTCAAACCACTGGATACTCTAACATAAAATTGGATTTGTATGTCTTACAAATGTGAAGCAAAAAGTACTGGGCAACAGTCTTTTTCACAGCAGGTTGTCTGCTACTGACATTCATATTTAAACAGATTAAAGATTTTCAGGTGTCTCTGAAATTAGGAAGGTGTTTGCATTTAAGCTTAAACTCTTACTCTACCTAACTTAAACTTGAAAGTTATTGGATAATAATTTTGAAACAGAAAATATTTTCTGAAACCATCTTATACGTTCTTTTGGCACTTACAGCTGGAGTCAATTTAACTTTGCACTCATCTAAACAGGGTCATTGGAAGTAGAGCAAATACAAATGCAATTCTGGCAGTGGATAATCATACATTCTAAATCTATCATTTTATTTTTCCTAATGGAAGGGGTGTTACTTATTGCTATGTTGTAGAGACTGATTCAATTACTTGTTCAGATTGTTTAGGAATGAGGAAAATAAAAGCAGTCTTGCTTAGTTCATAGAAAAGCATACATACTCCAGTCAGATCCTTCCTAGATTTGGCAAGGTGAAGAACAGGCTACAGGCACTTCCATAGGGAAAACAGGAGGGGGAAAAGTGTCTGAGTCAGGGCTCAGTAATTAAAAAAAAAAAAGGCAAATAATTGATACTAAGATAATATTATAGTGACAACACTTTCTGATAGTTATTTCTTATTTTTTCCTCTGTTTTTTTTTTTCCTCTTGTAGATAAAGTTTGGGATAACATTGAAATAGTATTGATAATATCCTTGCAATGATGTTTAAAATCTAAAACTTTCAGTTCTTCAGATAACCAAGATGCACTTCCAGTGGGACTGGCTGTGCTTGAGTGTTCTGGTAATTAGCTCAGTGACTGCAGGAATGGAAAATGAAGAAAATCTGGATGCAGATGTTGAAGTGGAGGATTTTGACAAGCAGTCCCAAGAAGCTGATGTTGACAGAGATAAATCTTCCATAGAGGTAAGATTACAGAAGTCTTTAGTTAAAGCTGGTTAAATACAAGATGCATAGTTATAACTAGTAGAGAAATTTGTGGATAAATGCATTTTAAAAGGAGCAAGCTAATCTGCATTTTACAACTGAGTGGGTGCCAAACACAGCAGTCTGAGTTTTTCAGTTGCTATATGCGACATACAGAACAAACTTAATGATTCTCTTATGCCAAAGTGTAAAATCTGCCTGTGGTGAGATAGTCATGATAAAGGTTTTACTTCAATCTAGGTACAGAACCTTTTGTTGAAAGTCCTAACATTCCACTTGTAGAGCAGAAAATAGAAAGCATCTTGGTCTTACTTTGACTTTAGACCAGTTTCTTGATTTCATCAGTCACAACTGTCTTTTGACACTGTATTACCAGAAAATTACTGTATTACCAGAAAATCTTCATGCTGTACTTCAAAATAGATATGGGCAGTAGATGGAAAAACAGAAGAATGGAAAACATGCATAGAAAGAAACAGGGAGAAAGCAGAATTGGTGCAAGCTCAGAAATTTTTCTGGGGTTTTTAACACATAAGATGTAACAATGCTTTAGTTATGAGCTTTGAACAGAGGAAGCAACATTTAAAATTCAGAGATATGAAATTGCTCACTGTTGGAGGGATGTACCCAAACTGTTGAAATGTGGGTAGGGGAGAAGGGGTTTTATGCTGATGGTATTTTTAATGAACATCTGTTGGTCTGCCTGGGTGTATTACTTCTAGAGGTATGCGAGTGTATTTCAAATGAAAAGTTGTCATTTGTGTTGGAATATGTATCTGTCCATCTCTCTTAGGTTGTGTACCAGACTCCAAAGCCAACTGGGGAAGTGTATTTTACAGAAACCTTTGATGAAGGATTGTCTAGGTAAGCTTATGCCTTAAAATGATAAATTTTTACTTTCAGGAGTTTAACCTAAAATAGCAGGACTCATTTTGTATTCTTTTTTCTGCTAGTATCTTTATAAAAATTAATTTTTACGGGGTTAGAGTTGAGAAGGCTGTTAATGCTTGCTCCAAATAGTCCAAATAATGTTAAGCTGGATACATAACATTTCAGATACATTACTCTTTTGTGTGTGTTTTAAGGAAGCTTTTAATAAACTCTGGGTTTGTGAACATTAAGAAAAATAATATAAAGATTTAGCCAGTTGAGTTTAACTGGCTGAGTGGTGAAGTGCCATTACACTTCAGTAGCAAGCTCTTTCTTTCTTTTCACATGATTTTAGCTGTGTTAACATTCTAAATGTTAAATGCAAAAGCAGTATCCATGATGATAGGAAAAATTATTAAATAGGTGATCATGATTGTTAAAAAAACCCCCGAAATAAACCACTGAAAACCTTGATTAACAGATGCAAGGATTTAATGGGGGTACTTGAATGATTCCATTCATCCAAATTTCTAGCTTTTTGAGATCTGTTCAAAGATTAGTTTGTCTTCCCACTAAATCTAATATTCAAAGTTTTAGCTACAATGCTTGGGATTTTTTGGTCTAGCTATACATAATTTATGTAAGAGTAAAGGGCATGGAAGAAAGATTTATGAGAAAGTAAGCAGCATGTTGCTTTCTTCCCTAAACTGTGGAAAAGAGTACATAAAAATTGAGTAGATAAGAATAGAGTAGATTTTTGAGAATGAACCTTGAAAATCTTTCACATGACTTGTAGAGATGTTTTATTTCCTCACTGGTCTCTCTCCTGATAAGCCAAGAACCTAGTTTGCTATTTATACTATGAAGCTTTTCCAGTGTCTCTGTTAACAGTGGACAAACGTGACTGCAATTCAAGCAGAGAAAATAAAGTATTCATCTCTGAAACACTCCATGCAAAGGATGGTTCAGAATGAATGAAAACAGTTCTTTTCAGAATTAATGATGAGAATGTATTCTTGTAGATGATACAATGAAGAGTTCAGCAGTGCTGTCGGCTTAAGATATTCCTGTGCATGGCTCAGGATGGAACCACTGTATGTCCAGATGAGGGTGGACTGCCCTTTTCCTTTTTTTCCTCTCCAAGTGAGCACTTTGTGTGCATATCTTTTTGGTAGCCTTAATGAGATAGATGAGTTTGCCTTGCTCATAGTGTCGAGGAAATCTGGAGTGTGTTTGCCCTGTTGGATCTCCTGTCTGCAGTACACTTGGAATTTGTTAATTGCATTTGTCATTTGGACACTTACCATTCCCTTTTGTCCTCTGCTATGCCTGTGTACTGTTACTGTCAGATGAAGTTAGGGTTCCTTTGGCTGATTTCTTATCATATTGAAGGTATTATACCTGAAACTTACGATATTTTCTGTGCATTTTTTACATTACATGCATATTACTTTCTGCGAAACTCCGCTTGTATATAAAACTGAAGTTTATTCTTATAATTGTATGTTCATTTACATTTTTAGGAAATATTTTGAAATGCTGTATTAATCTCCTTTAATTTTTCTTTGCATGTGCTTTGAACTACACTGAGTTCCATGGTGCTGACTCAAAATCACTGTAACAGGTTCACAGACTAGAAGCAAAGGCCGTTTTTCCTGTGCTTGTTAAATAATACAGCTTTGCATACATAGGTCACTGATCAGTACAATTTTTGTTTTAGGTGGGTGTTGTCTGTAACACTGAAAGAAGACATGGATGATAACGTTGCTAAATATGATGGTAAGCAGTTTTAATGTTTACCTCCACTACATAGTTTGTGATGTTCTGTTGCTCTTTGAGAAATAACTACACCTTACACAGAACTTACCTTTGAATAGTTAACTGGCATAGGTCAAAAATGGTAGTTTGTACAATGACTGTTACCCTGCAACAGAGATGTGAAATATTGCTCATTGCTTTACTTAGTGTGAAGATAACTTTTTTTGTCATTCCAACAATGTATTGCCATGGATGGGATGATACCAGAATACTGTCTGGCATCTGAATATTTAGTGCTGTTTGTTTATGAATATTGTTTCTTGAGAACTATCTTCTGAAATCATTTACCACTTCTGAGAGATTTACCACATCAGTTTCAGTTACTAAACAGGTTTCTAAAGCATTATGTTCCATCTTGCTCCATCTGTCCTACTGATTCATGGGTTGGTCTCTTGGTATAGCCTCTGAAACAAGAAAGTTAAAACTACATGACGTTTTTCTAAAAATACTTTTCCAGATTGCCTGTGCTTGAATGCAGGGCTCTCCTGTGGTTCTTGTACAGTTTAGTCTTAGAGTAGCCTAAAACAAATGATGAAAAAATTGTGCTGGTGGTTTAATCATTGCAGTTTTCACTTGACTTGTGATTTCCTAGTCTAGAATTGGCTGCCTAAATGTAATTTTAAACTGTTTGACAGATGCGTGATCTGTGGCAATGATTTTGTGACCTGAGTTTATTTCATTCAAGAGGGAGTGGGGAGAACACAAAAAGTTTCTGCTGCAACAGAGAAGTATTTGCTACTGTTCTTATGTCAAATAAAATCAATTAATGTTAATAGAAAGTGGTAAGCAAGCATAACTTGCAGAACTTTGGTGTGCAGAGTAGAACAGATGATTTAGTGGTTATCAGAAATAAATGGTAAAATTAAAAAGTTGCAGAGGAAATATTCACACAGATGAGATGCTTATGAGAAATGAGATATCTCTGATTACTTGGCTCCATATTAGATAAAAAATTGTCGTTAATGTCAGAACGGTTGTATTTTCTTGAAGTCAGAAAAGTCAGCATTTAGTAAAGTCTGTGTTAAAGACACATTTTTTTAACTACTTTCCAATTCTTTTTTTCAGTCCTGTTGTTTTGCTTTGCATTATTGTTTGGCCTTAGTTTCCAGGAAGGAACACTATTGAAGAGGATGGAATTTTCCTCCTTCCTGTTTATCAGGCTAGAAGAAACTAGGAATTTGTTATTGACTTACCTGTCTGCCCTTCCTTAGTGATTTTTCACAAATCACATTTCAGTTGAATAAAAGTAAATTGCTGCTTCATTTGAATTGCACAATTTATGAATCTTCTCTAAAATACATGCTGAGGAACTCCTGATGTTTTCTTCCTTTTCACATTGACACAGGCATTCTTCAAGATTACAGTGGATTGTAAAAGTAGGGAGTTTTGTGCTGTGTTCATTCCTGGAAAAAAACCCCAGTGAATCTTGTCCTATTAATCTCTGAGAAAATATTACTGCCCTTTTAGAAGAAATCTTGTTCTTTGGATATTGGGCACATGTGTATTCAACTGTATTTCTCCCAGACTTGGAGAATGTATAAATATAAAATCTTCTATATTTAAAGCTGTAGGCTTGATTTGGATGAAATCTGATAATTCTTAGAAAGATTTTGGGGAGGAGGAGGGAGTTTCATCTACGCCGTGATTGGATTTGACTCAAGAGATTCTAATTCTGTGTAAGCAGAAAAAAAAATGCAGCTATTTACCTTTATACAGTGCTCTGTGACTAATATTTTAATGTGATAATGGTAGGAGTCAATCTAAAATCTGGAGACATATTGTATGTTCCTCTAGCCATTGTAGAATACACAAGCTAAAGATACAGATCTGCAGTAATAAAGTTTACTTACAGGTTTTTTTGAATTCAAGAACAACAAGGAATGACATCTTTGACATCAGATGCCAACATTTTTTCCCTACTTTGGCAACTAGTCTTTATTTGTTACTAACTCTTTGCTTTCAACAAGGCTGTGATTTTCTACTTCAGACTGCATTTTTTTCAAAGACATTGCGTGTGTGTGTGTGTGTGTGTTTTAGGAAGATGGGAAGTAGAAGAGCTGAAAGAAAACGCAGTGCCTGGAGACAAAGGATTAGTGTTAAAATCAGTGGCAAAGTATCATGCAATATCAGCAATGCTAACAAAAGCATTCGTTTTTGATGATAAACCTTTGATTCTTCAGTAAGTAATCCTTGAGATTTTTTACTTTATATTTATTAGTAAATTACAATGCTTTGCTTATATGGAAGTGTTTGACAGTAGTTATTAATACGCAGTCTTAATATATTCATAATTTCAACTGCAGATTAGAAGTTTTATTTGTATTTTTCTGATACTTGGAATAGTTTTTTCACTTTCTCTTTGCCCAGATATGAAGTGAATTTTCAAAAAGGCATTGACTGTGGTGGTGCATATATTAAACTTCTCTCCAGTAGTGATGACTTGAATCTCGTAAGTCCTCTTGCTTAACATTTGCTATCAGTTATTCATTCGAGGAGCAACTTGATTCTCCATGGGTGATGTCTGATATCCAGGACAGAGAACTTCTGTGTATGTTTAGTGTGACTTTCTGTATCAGTAGAAGCCATAGGATCTTAACTCATAACTTGTGAAACAATTTTTTAAATGAACAACACGTGCATGTTACTGTCTTCCAAAACCAGAAAATATAAATCATTAAAAGATACTGACATAACTGTGTAATGCATAGTTTGAGCAAGAATAACTGTATCTGATATTTTCAGGGTTATTTGTTGCTGTTACTTAATGTGGAGAGAAAAAGATACTGATAAAATACTGGATATTAATATCCTGGAGTTTATCTTTTTTGGAAAATAAAATTGTTTTGAAGAACAGTAACTTGTTCCCTTCCATCTTTTAGTGTAAGGTTTTTAGAGGGATAGAGATACCTGGGTGTTTTGATTTGTGACAGGCATTCCTACTTAATGTAAGGATAAAATTTAAATATATATACATATACATACATATATATTCATCTTCCTTGAAGAGACTAAAATAATTAGTCCATTCCCTGAGAACAGAGAGCACCCAGCAACTCAGAGGACTGTTGAGTTCCTTCGTGATTTACCCTACCACTTTTCATTTATGTTTTAGAAAACTAATTATGCTCTATGCCAAGGAAAAAAAGTAACAAAAATGACTTAATAAAATGTCCAGTATAACACATGCTCAGCTTTCTTGCTTTTACAGGAATACTTTTTTGACAAAACACCTTACACTATTATGTTTGGACCAGATAAATGTGGAGAAGATTACAAACTACACTTTATCTTCAGACATAAGAATCCTAAAACTGGAGAATATGATGAAAAACATGCTGAGCGTCCTGACGTAGACCTAAAAAAATTCTATTTGGACAAGAAGACACATCTATATACTCTTGGTATTGTTTAATTCTTAAAAGTTTAAAGTGGAAAGGGGAGATTTAAAATGTGGTTTTGTCTGCTGAAGCTTTGTAATTGAGTCTGCTTGTTTGTTTGTAATAGCCTGTTAATTCTGAGTGGTGGTTGCTTACTGATTTGGCTTAAATGTTTTAATGGCTGGGCTTAACTGCAGAACATAAAAGTAGCTTTCAGGTGCTACTGCTTAATATTCAATTACAGGAAAAAACGTATCAGCCCTGACTAGCCTTTACTAATAAGTGCCCTCAGTATTTATTATGATAAAAATATTTTTACTGAGAAAGATAATAAAACATACAACTGCCCATCATTCTAGGAAGGTGTCAGAGTTCAGAGAAATTCAGTTCTATCTCTGGTGTGCCACACACCACTCTTTTCCATGTGTTAAGAGTTCTCACCAACACCTGCACCTGAAGTACCATGCATGAACAGATAGGTCAGCACAGACTCTGAAGTGAATGAATATGGGCTGGTTTTAATTCATGTGACTGCTCTTCTTGTACCAGTGAACTGTTCAGAGAGGTGAAAGTCTAGTTCATTTTTACCCCCTTTTTCTAACTTCTGAGGAAGAATATTAATTAGAGAAGAGCAGTCTAATCTCTAGCATGGTGCAAATCCAGCCAAACTGACTGTAATTAATAACTTCCACTGAAGAATAACAGAAGGCATGTTCAAGTACTGTGCCATGGGAAGACTCAGTGGTTTCTAAAATAGATTGCTGTAGTATGCCACAGTAAACTTTCACTTTTAGATAACAGGAATCTCATAATAGAGGAAGGTATGCATTCTGGTATTTGGGTTGTTTGTTAGAAACTATGAATCAAGGTGCTTAAATGTGGATTGCATTTATTCTGTTATAATTGTTCTAATAGACTCTGTAGAGCTATGTGATTCTAATGCATTATGTGACTGATAACAGGAGTTTAAAAATTAGTTCTTCGTATTTTATCTAAAGGTGATACAGGGGTTTCATATTTGCATTTATGGATATTTTAATACTGTTGAAAACTTTCAGGCTGGAAGGCCTTCATTAGATATTAGCAAACTGTTACAAGACTTCTCCTCTGGTTTTCTTAACCTGTCTTTAGAAAACTCATAAAAGTGCAACAGTAATAGCTTTTACTTCATAATCTCCATTATGTTGAATGGGCAGTTGAATCTGCTAGTTAAACAGTGGGCACATCTATAAGTGTTTATTAGAAATGGATCTGGATACATCTGGATACTGAGTCTGTCACAGCTCAGTTCTGTGACCTTGGCTTCTCAGTTACTCATACTTGCTAACAGGAAGTGTACAGGAAATTGTCTTCAAATATTTAAGCATTTGCAGTGTGGCATTTGAGTAAAATGGCTGTTAGAGATTTGAATCTGAGTGAAAATGCTGCTTTGATCCTTCTGCTGTGTTACTGGCACAGTTCTTGTGTTTCCATGCTTTCAAATGTGAGATTGTAATTTAGTAGCAGAAATGGCTTTTGAGGTAGATTCTTTTCTCACTGTCTGTGCTTTTGAAATAAAAACAGAATTTTGGCCAAGTTGTTAAGTTTTTAAAAATCTCTTAGAATGTGTTTGGATGTTTTTCAGCAATTGAATTCTCTTCAGGTTTCATCTCTGGGGGCCTGATGCTGGTCATACATCCCCTCAAGGGCAATGTTTTGTGTCCAGATCCAGTGCCTGAGTGAGGAGTCTGTCTCCTCTGCTAGTGAGGATCTTGTTTGCTGTTATTTGATGAAGTCTGGGCTTATTCTGTAGTTTTGGTTAAATATATTTGTAAAAGGAAATGGCTCCCTTATTTTTTAACATAAATTTCTTCAATTTAGTGCTAAAACCAGATGATACATTTGAAATATTAATTGACCAAACAGTGGTCAGTAAGGGAAGTCTTCTTGACAATATGATTCCTCCAGTGAACCCTTCCAAAGAAATAGAGGATCCTACTGATAAGAAGCCCGATGATTGGGATGAGAGACCAAAAATACCTGATCCAAATGCTGTCAAACCAGATGACTGGTAAGGGCAACATTTTTACTTATGCAATGTCTTTTACATAAATATTTACATATTTATTTGAAATATTTGACTGCTTTTATTTTGGGGTTTGTTAATGACAATTGGAATACATTTCACTAAAAGCACTGAAGTTTGAAAATATAATTGAGGTGGGTACAAGGATCTGGTCATGTTCTAAGGAGACAAATAAAAATGGTTATTTGCTTGGTTTTGTATCCTGCATGGTTGCAATTAGTAAGTAAGATTGCTACACCTGAATAAAAAGCAGGTGTTTTTTTCCACCATATAGTCTTAATTTGTAATGAATGATTTCTACTTCTGTGTGAACTACTGTTCTTATGGCAACAGAATAGTAAGAGTGTCAGTCAGGTCTTCCCTCAGGAAGAGTAAGGAAAAACTCAGTGGGAAGACCTGACTGACACTTGGCACTTGATACCAGCAATTTCTGGACTAAATAGCACTATAACACGATGTAAATATAATTCAGATATTTATAAGCAGATAATTATATGTCTGTTTCTCATGATCAGTGAGTCTAATTCTGCTATGTCTATGAAAATCATCCCTTTCATGCCAGTTGTAGTCCTCCAAACAGACCATTTGCTCAAAGTCAGGCTGCTCTGTTTTCTAACGTAAGTCTTTAATTGAAGGGATGAAGGTGAACCTGCCAAAATAGAAGATCCTGATGCTGTTAAGCCTGAGGGGTGGCTTGATGATGAACCACAGTATATTCCAGATCCTAATGCAAAAAAACCAAAGGACTGGTAAGTGCAGGTTGTTCATGTGTCTTGTAGATAACTATTCTCTGTGGCAGATTATTAGTTGTGGAAGTCAGACCGAATCTCATTGTCTTTTGAGGTAGTAAGTTGGAATGTGTAAGGTACAGCCAAACGTTTGTTGGTGTGAGGGACTGCTTCTGTGAAAACTTGAACTTGTCCTTGTGTCGCTGTTGAGCGGCTAGCTGAGCAATGACCCAAGTTCTCAGACAAGTAAAGAGAGGAGAAAAGGAACTTTATTGCTTTGAATTCCATATATATAGAGTCTACAGAAGTGCCCCAGATTGGTCAGCCCGAGACCTCCCCCTAGGCACAATTGGCCAAGCCCGAACTGACTCAATCCGGAGAAACTGTTTGCAAAACATCCAAACTTTATCTTGTTTATGAAATATAGCAAAATGTTCCCACGGGAAGAACCTGTGCTAGCCACATCCTTGCCCTTTGCTTTCTGAAGATATATAAACAAAACCAAAATATGAAGGGCCCCTTTGAAAGAATTTGCTACAGTTCCAGTTGATAACTTTAAACCATAATAGAAGTCTCAAAGGGATCTCTAAGCATCCTAGGTAAAAGTGTTTCAAGCTGTCTGCAGAGGCAGGAATGTAACTGAGGTCAGTCATGCTCTTGTAGTTATGAACATGTGACCTTCAAATAAGAAGGTGTAGCACTCCTTAAAGTGTTTCTACTTTTGGGTAAAGTTCTGTGAGCTGGTCAGAGTTCTGAGGTTGTTACAGCAATATACATGGACCCTGATTTCAGACTGCCAGTGTTTCAGGCCTGGCTGATCTTAAATCAGTTGTTTGTAATTTTTTTTTTCTCTCTCTAGGGATGAAGAAATGGATGGGGAGTGGGAAGCCCCTCAAATCCCTAATCCAAAGTGTGAGACTGCACCTGGTTGTGGAGAGTGGGTGCGTCCCATGAAGAATAACCCAAAGTATAAAGGAAAATGGAGAGCACCTATGATAGATAATCCTAACTATCAGGTAATAGCCAAATTGTAAGTCATGGTTAAAAGACACAGAGTTCAGCAGAGCAAGCAAGCAAGCAAGTCAAAGTAGTATATTTATCAAGGCTTTTATAAAGTATATTTATAATTTAGAATTAGTCTAAATACCCTCACTAATTTGAGATTTTTTTGCTTTTAATTTGCTTTTTTTCCCTTTAAGTATACTGGGAAACAGTAATGTTTCCTGTATTAAAACAATTTATCTGTTTAAAGTTACCTTTTGTACAATTTGCATTGGTACCATTTATTTAATACGGTCTTCAGAATTGTATTCTGAATTACATTGGGGTTTTAAACGTGACTCTTTTGAACTAAATTTTTTTTATATTGAACTATGAAGCCTTTCAGTAAGCAGATTGACTTACTAGTTCACTTTTAGAGGAAGCATCAATTTTGGACAATTAAATTCCCTTCCTCCCCTCCAGAGAAAAGAGGTGATCAGTTGGATATTAAAGAGTTACTTTGTATTAGTTATGGCTGTGGAGTACTTGAGTCTGATACCTTTGAGTGTAAGATCCTAAGTAGGTTTGAAAACAAAATTTGGCTCTAATTTGAGCATATATCATAAGGCTGAATTTTCCTTCCCTAAAATTCTCCCTAACACTTCTGGTAAGAGTCAGTTATTACTGTAACCTCTAGAGTAAAAAAAAAAACAAAAACCAAAACAAACAAAAAACCTCACTTAAGAGGTCTGCTCTAAGCCATAAAATTGAGACCCATCTGCCAAAATCTTGCAGGCCATTTCCAGTTCTGTTTTTATGTAGGTTAAACCCTTCAGCTTGTCTTTTTAAATAATGCATTTAAAATAGCTGTGAAGTTCTTACTATTTTAAAATTTCTTTCACAAGTTGTTCTTTTGGTGAGCTATCAGTAATATGATTACATTTGTTTCCATTAACAGGGAATCTGGAGCCCTCGGAAAATACCAAACCCAGACTATTTTGAAGATCTTCACCCATTCAAGATGACCACTGTCAGTGCTATTGGTTTAGAACTCTGGTCTATGACATCTGATATCTACTTTGATAACTTCATCATATGCTCAGAAAAAGAAGTGGCAGATCGCTGGGCAGCAGATAGCTGGGGCTTGAAGAAATTAGTAGCGAGTGCTAATGAGGTATAAACTTCACTATGTTCTAGATAGTAGAAAGTAGTGAGGAAACTGTGGTGTTGGAAGAATTTTCTGTCAATGCTGACAAAATACTAATGTGTCTGCAATTAATGATTTTGCTGAATAACTCTGATGGGTTTTCTGTCTTGTAGTTTGCCTTTTTACCTTTCCCAAATCAATATTTTCTTGAGGTTAAATGGGCACTGTGTTTTACTTAAAAATCCTAGTGAGAAATTGACTTCCTATTAAGCCTTCTGCTGTTCACGTTTATATTAGAAATTCAGTACCTGACAGCAAATGAAAGAATGAAGGCTGACTTACTCACACTCAAAGACTTCCCCCTTCCCCCCTGCTATTTTCCCTTGTGGCTTTATCCATAATATATATATTCTTTAGATGCTTTCTTCCCATGAGGAATGGATAGATAATCTAGTGTTTGTTTCTGTTTAATAATTTTAGGCCTTTGGCTGCTTAGATGTGTTGTGCAGCTCTGAAAACATCACATGTATGTTTATAGAGCTGCATCTGTTCTGTTTGTATGTGTGCATCCACATTTTGCTTGTGTATTGAACTTTCCCAGCCTTCAGTTTTTCCTTTTTTCCATAAGCTGTGGGATGGACCTGCCCTGCCATACGGGATCATGAGCCC
Organism: Entomyzon cyanotis; assembly: GCA_024500445.1. Lineage (NCBI taxonomy): Eukaryota > Metazoa > Chordata > Aves > Passeriformes > Meliphagidae > Entomyzon > Entomyzon cyanotis. Next base: position 6,226,485 of record JAKEPQ010001007.1, on the reverse strand, counting down.
CTCTAGTGGCTGCCTGCTCTCCTGTTTCTGCCTAACAGTCCTCTGTTCTCTTTGACTAAATGGCAACAGTAGGCTGCAGCTGTGGGAGAGAAATGATGGGCTGGTGGCAAATGTGGCCGAATCCTTACAGCTGCTGTTTGTCACAAAGAGAGCAAGTAGCAGCAGCATATCTGCCCATGAGAGCAGGAAAACGATGTCTTCCCACAACCTTGCCCTTTTCCAAAATGTTTGGGTTTACGTCTGAACCTGTATCTGTACCTGTAAATACAATATAAAAAAAATTCCTTTGAGTCCCCTTGTTCTACTGTGCCTCTCAACTTCCTTCGTTGCTGATGTACCTCTTCTAGAGATACACCAGGCACTTGACTAAGTGTCTCTGCTGTAGCAGAACTGGGCTGGGAGGACAGTTTACTCGCTGAATAATTGGTTGTCAGAGGAGAGAAGGTGGTAGTACAGCTGGAGCCAGGATTGCTCCTCAGGGACTGCTGTCCTCAGGTTCTTGATGCATTGGAAGCTTTCAGCTGAATTGGCACAGTGTGCAGGAAAAATAGAGTAGCTGGGAAGGGTGTAAAGTGTGAGGTTGTCAACACTCCAAATGTCACTTGAAAAAGTTGAGTTCTGGCCAGTCTAGTATGTTTGTAGTTCTACATCTGTTCCTACTTACTTAACACTTGCCATTTATTTGCAATTTGTAGAGTTGTTACTTTACTAGTATTGAAATGCAATATTGTTTTAGTAATTAAAAAGCAAAGGTAAAGAAGGGGTTTGGACACTATAAGTATATACAGTACATTTCATAAACTTACATAAGTATTGAGAGGGATGTAAATGCAATTTTGGAATTTTTTTTTTAATATAGCCTGGTATGTTTAGTCAACTGGTGACTGCTGCAGAAGACCACCCATGGCTTTGGGTTCTTTACATCTTGACGTTAGCTCTCCCTGTTGGTCTAAGTGTGTTGTTCTGCTGGCCAGCAAAGGTTAGTGAAATTTAGTATATTTTTATTTGGTTAATACTTTATTTGGAAACTCTTGAGCATCTGTGCAACAACATGCACTTTTAATGTGTCAGTGGTATTACATAGTTTACAGTGCCTGTTTAATTTGTAATTGGAGTTGAAATGTAAATAGATTTTTAATTTGTTGTAGAAATCAGATGAATATCTTGACTTCAAAAAAACTGATGTATCTAAGCAAATTACAAAGGGAGAACTAAAAGAAGAGAGAGAGGAGTTTGAAGATGATGAACTAGAAGAGGAAAAAGAAAATGAAGATACTGGTGAAGATGGTAAGATGAGTGTGTCAGCTTACAGTTAGGTTAAAGACATGAATAGAACTCATTCATGGATTACATTTGCCATAATTACAACCTGTTGTCTTGGCCTGTGTGAAATCCACCTTGCTCTAGCAGGAAGTAAGGCTCTGCTCAGTATTTCTTCACTTTTAAGAAATGAACATGCTTCCAACAGTATTTTTTATGTTTGTAGACAGCGATAAGTATTTATCCCTTCTAAATACTTCATATATTGAACACATTTTAATTATTCAGATAGAAATACCTTAAGCAATTAAAGTCACTTTATTGTCTTTAAAATGTGTGTGGAATAGCTTTAAGTCTCTAACATCTTTCTGCTTACTCCTCTTTGGGAGGATTATACTATTCTGTTGGTCACTGATTTGAGTTATTCTTTTTAAAGCCTGAAAATACAGTAGGCTTGAAATACTGAAGTCTGCTGCTTCCTTTACGTTGCTTTTTAGCAACCTATTGCAGGCATGCAGAGGTGTGTCCTGCTGCCCAGGGGAGAAATCAATGACTCAGTAGGTTGAGCGTACTTCAGCATCCAAGGATGAAATCATCTTATGTTACTGTATCAAAGATTACTGGGTGCTACTCAGCTATAGCTCTGAGGTGCTGTTAGCATTTCCCTGTGCCTATATAATGAATAAATACCAAAGCACCTAACTTAATAGTGCATTATCTTGATTTTCATGAGAAATTTTTTAGCTTCTGAACCTGCTACATTCTGCCTCTTGCTTCACTCTTCCTTGGTAAGAACAAAGACAGTGACAAGGCACTAGCGTGGATAATTAGAGACGTAGCAGACACTCATGTTTTGTTGGGTTTTTTGTCTTGGTACTCCCATAATTTTGTATTATTAACTGAAACTTGGTGGGATTTGTCTGTCTTTGCACCATGTTCCATCAGTGTTGATGGCTTCTGTCTGTATGACTTAAAGGTTTACTCAGCATCAGCTGTTTCCATGCCAGTACTGACAGAACTGAGTACATTTTTGGCACAATGCTTGCCATGCCAAACTTAGTCCATCTGCCTTGCTATTGGAGAGCCTTACCAAGGCATTTAATTATTCTGGTTATGCTACATACATTCTTTACTCTAGCATAAATTGTAGGTATGTGATTTCGGCATTGTATCTTCCTTCCTTTTCCTTTTGATCTTACTCTACTCCATCTGTTCTTTGCACCTGAATTATAGACTCTGTTTTATTCTACCCAGTCTTGATGCAGATCATAGATACAGTTTGCACCTAATATGATGCTGTTGCAAGGCTGCCATTCCTCAATTGCAATATTCTTCTGTTAAGTAAGTCAGTCAGTTAATTTAGTTAACTACAACACATCACTTAGTAAGTAACACATTAAAGTGTGTGTTTCAGTGTTAGAAATAAGGCCCAGGCAATTGCAGAGGAACACTGTTCAGCTCCTACAGCTTTCTTAAATTGTACTTAGAATGGCTGTTCATGGTGTTGCCAAAGGTAGGTTCTATTTTAGACCTTTACTTTTAGTTACTAAACAGAACACAGAGTAAAACTAACCTAGCTAGCTTTTGTATGACTGTTCCAGGGTTTTCAAAGAAATTCTAGGCTTCGGAGGGAAGGATTACACTTTGCTGTCATTATTTCTTTTTTTAAGAAGAATTGCTTAGCTTCCCTTAACTTCCTGGCACCTTTTACACTTGCAGGCTGAAATCTTCCCTTTTTTTTTCTATTGCTCTTTTGCCTCTTCATATCTGAAAGCATTGGAGAATTTGTCTTCTGCCTCCTTTTCCTGATTCTTTTTGCTACAGAGAGAAGAGAAATGGAGGAGACAAAAAGAGAGTTTATAAAGGATACAAAGAAGATGGGAAGGGAGGCTCCTGTTTCAGGTACTGGGAAAGGGAAGTAATTTGGGCCAAGACTTGCAAGTGGGTCTCTCCTACCTGGTTTCTTCCCTCTGCTTTGTTGTTGATGGTAGAACTTCAAGCTGGTGGATGCCAGCTTTCATCAGGTGCAGATGCAAGTTTCATCTGAGATTTCTCCTTATGGTATCTGTAGTCATAAATATTTTCTGCTAGTATCTTTGCCTCCTTACGGTTTTTACAGTTCCTTCATAGTCATTATCTCCTTTGGTTTTTTTGAGTTGAAGGCAATGGGGCTTGACCCGTGAAATGCTGAACTACTTGAGATCCACATTGTATCATGAGGCCATTGAAAAAAGAAAGAAAAAGCTAATGTGGCACATTAGCAAATGTTAGAAACATTTGGGAGACTTCTTTGACACCAGTGACAATGAGTTGCTGGCAGAGTTCTTCTTGAAAGGCATTTACTGTTTTATTTTGGTTCTGTGTTAATTTTTGTGGCATTGTCTATTTGTCTGCTTTGTCTCCTTGCTTTTCTTGACCCCTAGAAAAATATTCCAGGAAGTAAAAGAATGTTGCTACAAAATGGAATTTCAGGGGCACAGTCTGAACCTTATTTTTCAAGTTCTGCATTTACTTACATGAAATACTATTTAAATTACTTTTTGATTAAATTTAAAATAATAATTTTAAATAGTATAGTTGTCCAGTTCTACGTTTTACAGCTTCTGATGTCTAAGTTTTTTTGGTTTGGATTTTTTCCCCTCTATTGAAATTCGTACTATGGGAGGAGCTGGATTTGCATAATTTATCATTTCCAGTTTCTTCACTAGAATGTTATGGCTAGCACAGACTTTTCCCGTGAGAATTCTTTCTCTCTTCTTCCTGTGTTTTTATAAACAAAGATAAAGTTTGGATGTTTGTTGAAACAGTTTAGCAAAATATGGACAGTTCAGGCCTGGCCAATCAGGCTGAGGGGGAGGCTTCGAACTGACCAATCTGGGTGACCTTTGAAAAGTCTATATAAGTTGGAATTAAATAATAAAATCTTCTTCTTGATGACATACTTTGAACCTGGACCTTTTTTCTCTGCTAGCGGCTCAACAGCAACAGAATGTAAGCAAAGACTTTGTGAATTTCTGCCAAGCTCTTCTGTTAAGAGTGTATTTTTAGGACAGAAATCTTTGTCTACATTTTTCTTAAACCATGATCTTCGTTATTTGGTCATATTTCTCTTTTTGATAATAGAAATAGAGACATATTGTAGACATTTACGGGGTATATTGACAGATGGCAAAACTAACTTCTTAGTTCATAACAATTAGTGAAGCACTGTTTGGCTCAATTTATAGCTATACTGCAGGCAAAGTTTTTGATACTTCTACAAAAGTCTCAAATGTTTTAATAAACTAGGCATTTCTAGAGGTTTCATCACCAAGAATCAGGAGAGTCTTGTCTTACATGTGACTACATTCTAAATTTGTATGGATACTTTAGTTTGAGTTTTACTGAGATGCAATACTAAGAATTTGGGTGTGGGTACAGCTTTTTGGTATTTGTTTTTTGTTTTTTCCTATTCTTTTCACACTGAAGTGAAAAAAAATGTAGGTGTGACCTGACAAGGACAGAATTGAGCACTACTTCATTGCTGTTTTTAAATAAGCCACTAGCAGACCATTGAGTGGTAAAATGCCAATGTATATTCTTTCTGTCTGATTTAAGATTTCTTGTTTACTCTTGATAAAAAGTATTGCAAAGGGTACTGGTAGTGCACTAGTAGTGCAAGCTGGACATACTTTGAGTGAGCTAAGGGGAGTACAGTGCTTTTCTGACTAGTTTCTGCATTGCAAAAATGCACAAGAAGGGGGGAAGAGCTGCTTATCTCTCAACCAAAGCAGTGTACCAGAAGAATTTCCTGCTGAAAAGGGGAGTACCCTTAGGATGCAGGTGTCTCCTATCCTAGATTGACTGATAACTGCAATATTGTACTTTCCCATCTAAGTAAGAATTTAGTCAGGTTTGGGATGCCCAAGTTGTCCTGTTTTAGACTCTGCTCTCAAAACTGTCCAATACAATAGTTGGTTTTAAAGTAAAGTAAATCAAGTCCTTTTAGTTAGTAACAAGTCTGAAGACAGTGTAATGAAAAGAGGTAAAGTTGGAGCTGTTAAAATTGGTTATTAAATCTGACAAGTTACCACTTTCTACTAATTAATGAGAATTCTACTCTCTGTATCACAGAGATGTTTTTATGGGTTTTTCTAAACTAGCAGTTCATTCTAGGACTGAAATTGGCTTATTTTCCTTACTATTATGTCTGGATATAATGTATTTTTAGAATAGTTCTGTTTATGAAGTGAAATTAACTTCTTCTGCAGAAGATGAAGTTGAAGGTGTTGAAGATATTTATGATGATGAAGAAGAAAATGAAGTTCCAGATGAAGAAGAAAATGAAGTTGCAGATGGAAGTCAAGAAGGTGATAGATCAAATAAATCTGATTCAGAAGATGAGGTAAATTTGTATTTTTCCCTGTTTTCTCCTCGCCCTTGTCTGCCATCATACTTCTAACTAAGCCCAGTTACCTACAAGTGTTTTTCTTTTGTTGAGCCATAAAACAAATCCTAAGGTAGAAATATGTTTTCCTTTGAGTTTGACATCTCAAATGCTCTGCATAAATACAGGTATAGTATAGAAGTGATCAAGGAGCTCCCTAAACATGACATGTTTTTACAGGAGTATAGTTTTTAACAGATTATTAAATGAATTGCCAGTCTTGAAAATTTGGATACTGCAGCAGATTGGTCAGTCTGCACTGTGCTTCTTAATTAATAGATCATGTGCTTCCAACAGAGTAGCCTTTTCCTGACACCTGGAAAAACTTTAAGCTTTTCAGTTACCTTTTTGGTTTTTTATTCCAAAATAAAGTTTTAAGCAAAATGACAATACTGTTTTTGAACACAGCACCTGCAGTTCCATTTTTCTTGTGTAGATTAATCCAGTCACCCAGATAATCTACAAAATGTTTTTCATAACATCATTGTAGAATGGAATTGGTGTGTGCTTTTTTGTCAACTACTCATTATCCTTTCATTTAGAAACTGGTGTGTCCAAACACTTTAGATCCACCCATGGGTCATCTTTTGTGTGTGTCACTCCCTAAATGAGTCCCTTTCCAGGTTAGGGAGTTGGTTAATGTAATGTTAACTCCTTTTCATATAAAACGCTTCTAGGAAACTGTACCTTGCATGAGGTTGTGTTGTTTCAGCACTAAAATTCTTTGTTAATTACCCCTTATTCTGTACTTTCTCTTCTTCCTGTAAGAAGTTTTCTTTTCCTTGTGCATTTATCCAGGAATACAGTATCTGCTGAACCCTGTTATGATTCACATGATTCCTTGTGAAAGCAATAGCAAGCTCTTAATGTGTCTGTGACATTACACAGTGTCACAGCGAGGCCATGGCTTGCTTTTCCCGGAGTGTTTGCAGCATGTAGGCATTTCAGTTGTGAGTTAGCTGGTGACCTGGTTGGGACATGTCATGTACACCACATCCTCAGTCAGGCTGGGTCCCATTCTGTGAGCTGTTCCTTCTGAAGGAGGTGCTTGTCGTTAGGTGATGGAGCAAAGTGAAGAAGCAATGCATGGTCTGAGAATGGATTTCTCATTGGAAAGGCTTTTCCTGTGCCTCTGGGAACACCACATCTGATTTAAGAACAATTTGCTCTATTTGTAGCTCTCTGAAGTGGACAGTTAAAATGGTTTAAATGCCTCTTGCTTCAGAAGTGGAAATTAAAATTAGCAAAAGGTGCACTTTAATTAACTTAAAAGTTTTTCAATTAAGCTTTTGAACCAGCAAATACATGGGCAAACCCAAAATTTCTGACATCAGTTTAGAGATACTATAATTTTCTTTCTGAATATAGAAATGAAAAGTCTTCTACCTACTCTATTTATCATTAGATTAGTAGTGTGGAAAAAAATGTCCTATCATTCAAGTGCTGCATTTAGTGATAACATGACTGGGGGGTTCAGGAGGAGGAATAATGTAGCATGTCAGTTTCAATAATTAAAATAGGATTAAAATGTTAATGCTGATTTTATTTTTTTTTTTCCCCAGAAGAAAGAAGCTGATGAAGGAATGGGAGATTGTCCACCGAAATCAGTGCGCAAAAGAAGAGTACGAAAGGACTGAGTTATTTCCAGCTGGTGTTTGCAGGTCTAGAGACAGTAACTGTTGGTGTGCCACCTCACTGGGCCTGGCAAATTCCTGAGCTTTGAAGGGAAGAGGGGGGCTCATTGCTATTTAACCTCCTATTTTAATTCTCTGACCTCTTTAACATCCCAAACTTCCTCAATTCCCTTTTTTTAGGATACGCATTATCTGTGAAGAGTTAGCTGGTATTTCAAATTCAAAATAAAAGGGAAATTACAAGTTAACCAACTGATTTTTAGGTGAAGATTCTTAAGATTTGAAGTTTCTTAGAAATTAGCATTAGTTGGAGATAAACTTACTCTAAATATTTTTTTAAATGAATACATTATAATACTTCTGCAGCTCTAGCACAAAATTAGCTGTTTACAGATTTCAGCTAAAAGAGGATGGTGGTATAGATGTAGCATCTATAGCAGTTCACATTGCTACGAGAAAAGGTATATTTTTCTGTGCAGAGCTAAATGCAATAATTGTTTTTGTATGATGATTTTGTGCTAGCAACAATTTTTATTGTAAATTATTTATTTTAGTTGATATTGTTACATGGGCAGTCACCTGTTCACTTTAAGCATCGGTTACAGTAATTTATTTTTAAGATACATTTTAAAATACAAGTGGTAATTGATGTGACTTGTTTTACTTTTGAATGCAGATATCAAATCTGCAAAAGTGATATACAGATGATTTTTTCAAACTTTTATAGTTCTCATGTTCCAAACCAGAGTGGTATAACCTGTTTATAGAATACTTGCTAAGTGTATATTGTCACCTAAAAATATTTATTAATTCTCGCTTCATATGAAATTTATTGATATAGATAAGAATTTTTGATGGATTAAGTTTTTTACAGATGTGAGTACCTTGGGCATTCTCATAATACAATTTAAATAAACTGCATATTATAAAGAAACTTTATTTTGTTAAAGTTCAGCTGTATATTAAAATTTCAGTCACCAGAAATGTATTGCTGCTTGGCAGCTGCCTACAGTAATAGTAGGATGTGTAAAATGCTAGCAAAAGTGGTCACACACTACAAACAAGTAGAAATACATTAATTAATTAGCAATCTAACAGATCTTCTTGTGCCTGGCAAAAAATTGGTTCACTTTAAAATGAAGTATTTTCATAGCAGATTCCATGGTAGTCTCTAAAAAACGAATGCTTAATCCTAATGAAGAAGCCAGTGTCCTCAAGTGCTTGTTTTGAAGTGTTCAAAAGTTAATGATATTTTACTCTTATTTGGTGTGAATTACATGGAAAAGTCTCCAGGGTTTTTTGCTTAATTTGAGGCTTTTTGTGTCTTTAAGTGCAAGTTCGCACCTCTTTAGGGTCTCCATGCAAAAGTGAAGTGAAGACTCCAGCTAACTCCTCAGCAATAGATAAAGGCTGTTACCAGTGTAGTATCCTGCTAGTAACAGCTACTGTGAGCTGTCAGGGAGCATTTCAGCTCTCCTTTTGAATGAATTATGTCTGAGCCTGATAAAATTCCGTTGGAATTGTTACAGCATTTGGGTGTGGTTCTGGGAGTGGGTTTTGTTTGTTTGCTTCGGGGTTTTGGAGATTTTTTTTTCTGATACAGTTAGCCTAGTTACTAGCTACCACAGTTTCTTTGATGTGATTTAGTTACTCCAGGGATTGGCCACCCCATGGGGGGGATGCTTGTCTTCCCTTACATTTTTGAACTTAAAGATCCCATAAAGTATTGATTAATGCCCCATCAATCTTGATCACTTAGAACCCAGAGATAGTATACATCCTTCAGCTTACTTGGATCTAGACTTATGCTGGTAATTAGAGGAGAAATACCAGAGATTCGGGGATTTGAGGCTCTATAGGTAGAAAGCCAGGCAAAAGGGCAACCCCTGTTCATTGATACAATGTAACAGTGAGAGTTCATCCACACTTCCTGTGCATTGTCCATTTTTATCTGAACAGGTGTTTCAGGAAAAATACTTGATCTTGCCTATCATGGCTGCTTGAAAGAGCCTTAAAATTAACAACGTAATAATTTTCAATTCCAGCATGCCTTGCTGTTCAAACTGTCAGTCTTCTTTGGAACTCCATGAGTATCACAGTTCTTCCTGCACTCCTGCTGGCTACATGGTAGCTTGGTGAAAGAACGAGCTCTTACTGAGAATGCCAGATCCCAGACTAAACATTTTTTATATGCAGGAAAGGCCAAGTAGTGTTGAGGCCCTTTTATTTAGTTACAGCTGAAGCTACTCTTCAGTTGGCATCCACATTCATGAAGGCATGATGAAATAATAATTCTGGTTTTTGTCTAATGTAGAGCTCACTAACAGTGTAGGAAAATGTAACATTTCTAACTTGGTTGAATGGTCTCCCACATGGAGAGGTGCAAGTTTTACCTTTTTGACAACACTGGATGCGGTCTACCAATCCTTTTCCTTTTTACTTTAGCAGAACAGACTAGAATTTTAAGATTCATGGCTGAAAATAGCAAGTGAGTCAGGAACTGAAGCTTTGATAAAACTTGATTCATTAACTCAGGTTTAACCTCAATTACATCTAGTTTTTCAGACAGTTCAGCTATGTAGAAACTATAAAGATGATCACAAACCCTACAGCTTTTCCACCTTTTGACTACAGATAGTTATGAGAAGTTTTAGGGTTTACAAATATTAAACCAAATTAATTGAGACAAATGAAAATATTTTATTTAGTGTAAAGTCAGAAATACAACATCTTTAAAATGTTCATAAGTTAAATGAAGGCCACAGTAGTGGGATGTAAAATGGCATGGAGATGAAGTTACTACTCTATACATACTGATGGATAAAATACCACTATCCAATGTACAATACAAAACCATGATTTTAAGATTATTTTATCCTGGGAATTGCTCAAGTCTAACAAGCGCATGCTGTGTTACCAGGTGATCTCCTACAGTGCAGATGGAGATGGCAGTGATGTGGCTTCAAAGCTATGATGGCTGTAATGCAAAGCAACCTTTAGGAGTCAAGTGCTTGCTGTGATTGTTCTTCCTTTAATGCTCAAACTCTGGACTAGCCATGTGATCTACTCTACTTGCTAGCAATTCTTGGATTAATTTAGAGTTCCAGTAATGTGAGAAAGTAGTCCATAGAAGATTAAAAATATTTTTCGAGGTTGACAAGGACCCTGTGACACAAATGGTATCATCATCCATTTGTGTCTTGATGGGTAAAACATTTTTCATCATTGGGTTTCGTGACCCAGACTTGTAAACAGCCCTCAAGACCGTACTATTAGTGCTTTGTTTGCAGTCTTTTGACATTGTTTAGTCTTTTGACTCCAGTGAGCATTGTAGAACCATTTTAAATGGGGAGAAATGGGAAACCTCACCTTTGGAAGGCGGGAACCTCACAATGTCAACTTACACTTGAGACACACTAGTGCCTAGCTGCTAAGAAACTTGGGATTTTGAGAGGAGTTTATTCTTCTATTATACTGATTCATTCACAGCACACTTGAGAGAGATCCTTGAACTAGTAGTTTCCTGCAAAAAGGTCAAGTAAAATGGCTTCATTACTGATGAGAGACCTCAGTTCTAGCTGACATCCATAAATAAATCTGCAGTGCAAGATGAAACAGATGCAACTAAGTACTGCTAAAATCTACATACTTGTTTGTATTTCAGCTTCTGCTCTTCCCTTAATTCTGATTATGCTGGACACACTGCCTCTGTGGGAAGTGCTCAGACTCGTAATACGGGCTGAGTTCCCTTACCAAACTTGCTAACAGCCAAACCAGTAAAAAACCAGCACTCTGACACCAGGCAGTGCTCAAAGCAGCACAGTTTTGAGTGGCAAAATCTACCTTTGTTCCACTGCATCTTTCTGCCTTAGATGTTTTTAAGCAGTGCCTCAAGAAGCACTTCACAAGCTCAGGCTCTGAGGCAGGAGAACACCTGCTCTGAGGCCTAAAGCAAAAACAAGTTTGGCACTTCAAGAGGAAAGCAAAAGGTGGGAAGGAAAGGTTTCTTCTCAGTTCCTCACTGCAGATTGTTCAGAAGCATGAGGAGCATTGCTGACCTCTTTCTGGAAAGCTTATGACTCAGGTTTTTACTTAACTCTTTATCACACAACAGAAGAACTTCAGGAAAATCATACATAGTGATGCTGTGCCTGATCATGCTTCAGGGAAATAAGAAAGTGGCAATGGTTTCAAGTGTACATATTACAACACTGATACTTCATCAGTTTGGTTTTTCCCTGATTAAATTGTTTACCCTTGTTGCTCCTCTCTTACCCTCCCCCTTCCCAAAAAATCTGAAGTGTTTTCCCGTATGCAAGACCTGCAAACAATGTCATACTGTTCCTACTTCACAGAAATGCTTAACTGGTTTACAGCATTTAGGTTTGTTTTGTTTTGCAGAGCTATGAACAGTACTACACAGTAAACACATCTGAGGTGAAAAAAGTGATGCAATTAAACTGAATATTTTTATCAAATGGGGTTTTAACACAATGTTGTAACTGTTACTTGGCTAGTCAAGAACTCCACCCTAAGACCTCAGAGTGCCAACAGACCTTTGTTTAACCTGACAAATTGAATCCACTTTTTAACAAGATATGCTCATTTTTAAAACAAACAGAATTTTGTAATTATCTACACTACATTTGCACATTGCTTAATCTTAATACACAAACTTCTGTCTCCTGCTCATGATAATGCTCTTAATTCTGTTTATTACGAAAGTTTATAATCTTTAGGTATCCAGTAAGCCACAAACTAAGGTATTTTAGCTTATGTAGCCTATGCCAGTTAAAACAAAAAAAAGACAGCAGCAATACAATGACATAATCTGTGAGTTAACCCTTACTTCCTTTTGCTTTTTGTGTCAGTTGTTTGGAAAACACTAGATGCTGACATCAGATTTTCTATATACTGTCCAAGAACTTGGTTTTCTGATTTCAGTTTCAAGTTTTCTTCCTTAACAGCATCTACTCGTGCTGAGAGATCTGTGAAGGTGATATTATAAGAAAAATATTAGATACTATTGCATACAGTAATGAATATGTTCTATGGGCCTACATCAGACTATTCACACCTTTAATGCAGAAAACATTACCATAGGGTATTATGTTATAAAACATACTCCTACTCAAGTTTTACCTAAAGCCCATTTTCCTCTATTATTTTGTGGCACCATATTCTGACAAACTTGTTAAATTTACTGCTAGTCTGTTTCTTTATTACTTTCTTGAACTTTTGAATTAAGCTATTGCAAACTAAATTACTTGGAAACGAGTTCAGTGATGAGCAGACTCAGATGTGTCTTCTAACAAGCCTGGACAAATTGGCTGTATCACCCATTCTGCTTGCTGTGTATTACCAAGGTTGAGCAAAAGTAATGTTGCATGAAGAGGAAGAAAAAACCAACTATTTCCAAGACCTTGGTTTTGTACCTTCAACTGCTTTAAGTGACATACTTCTGGACACTGTGACTAAGGTAGGGTAGAGAGCAGTCAGATTCTCTTCTTTTGCTTATTAGTGTGTGCTTGTAAAAAATCTGATGTGTCAAGCTGCTAACCTTCAAGTGTGTGCTGCAGTTCCAAAACTTGATTAATAAGCCGTGTTTTCTCTTCTAATTCCACCTGATTCTCAGCCTCAACAGCTGCAATAAATCAGGAGAGTTTTAGTGCCACCTCTGATAACAGTTAGAAATTAAACTAAATAGAAAGAATAACAATGAAGAACAAGAACATTAAGATTATACCATCCATGTCGGCATTCATCATTGCAGAAGGGGCTCTTTCCACTTTTGAAGAGAGTTTTCTTGAGCGATGCTCTGCTTAAAGAAAAAAACACGGAGACAGCAATTAATGGAACTTCTGTTATATTTGGATTTTAGATGGATTTTTGTAATTGGTGGTGAAAGGCTTTAGCCTAAGGCAGAGCGACATTTTACACCATTCTTTAATTATTATTCCTAGGCCTCATGTGGTACATACCTACGATTCGCTGAGTAACTATGCCTCTGTTTACAAAAATAGCTGCTCTAGATTACTGCAAAGCATGAAATATCGTTGTTTCAATGATGTAATCGCCGCCTTCCCAGCTCCGATCATTCTGGAACAGGCTATTCCTGAATGCCGAAGCAGAAGAGCCCTGCATTGTCCCCGCACCCCTGCCCAGCGCACGGGCCTGCGGGACGGGGCTGTCGGTCTCGGGCCCCGCGCATCCCCACACCGGCCCATTCCCATCAGCGCCTCGCACTGCGGGACGGGCCGGGTGCAGTTACAGCAGCGCCCTCGGGCCGGGGAGCGCCGCCCGGCCGGCTGCCAGCACTGCCGAGGGGCTTCCCCGCGGAACCCGGCCGGCAGCCCCGCGGCCCTGCCCGCGCACCCCAACCCGGACCGGCCCGCTGCCCCCTCCCGCACCTTCCCCGCATCTTCCCCGCACCTGCCCCGCTGCCGCCGCCTCCCGCGGGCTGCGCCCCGGCCCGGCCCGCTCTGCGCTCCCACCGCGCCTGCGCCGCGCGCGGGGCGGGGCCGGGCCGGGCCGGGCCGGGCGCGCGGGGAGGCGGGAGCGGCATCACCACCCATCCGGCTCAGGGCGGGGCGAGGGGCGCGCGGCGCTGCCGTGTGCCCTCACGGCTCCTGCTGCGGTGCCCGGCCCGTCACATCCCGCTGGACGGAGACATCATGTTTCTGATGAATTCGTTCTGTGCTCGTGCACTGCCAGTGTTCCAAGCAGCGGTCCTCAATGGCTGGTCGCTCAGAAGAAATGTTCAGAAGAAATTCAGGCAAGGCATAGGTTCGCTGGTGTGTAACCCCTTCACGTAGGTTGGCAAAGCCCGAGGAAGTCCGAGACAACAGCGTGTGTGTGGCTGCTTTTAACTCCCAGGTGCTGGTATGTGCAGCTCCGGGAGAGAGGAGCCTCCCAGCCGGAGTCCAGCAGGGTCTCTCTGCCGCAGCTCAGTGCCGTGTACACCTGCCCCAGCTGCTTCCCGTCTGGCACTTTTTCACAGCAGTGTCCGTAGTAAGAAACTTGTGATTTAGCTCCTTGCCTGTGTCTCACAGCATTCGAGATCACATCACACGGCAACCTGAGTAACTTCAGAGTTGCTCTCGTCTAATGGCTCAGTAGCTCCAAAACATCACTCCAACTCTCCTGTGTCTTTGTTCTTTCCCTGGTTCCCTGGAGGGAATAATCCTTGCAGTACATGCTGCACAGGTCCTCACTATCACCTCGTAACACAGTCTATGAGCCACAGTAAAGGAATTAGAAATGTTCATGACCCAAGCTAATTTTAGTGGCTTCGCTGAAATGACTCCACTGCATAACCTGTAGTACGTAGTTTGAACCATAAGTTGCAGTGAAATATATCCATAATGTATCTGTAAATTGCAGTAATATATCTAGTTATAAATAAATAATTCAATGCTTTGCAGACATCCAGGAAGATAAAGGCATTTGGGAAGTGAGCCCTCTACTGTATTTTTAAATACACTTCAGAAATTGTATATTTCTAACATCTACATCTTCTGGCTGCCTTCACACTATTATTATCACTGTGTCAATGACTTTTTTTAACCTTACTGTAAGATAAATTCAGATGAGACTGAATGCTCTTCAAGGTCTGAAAATGTACTGCAGTTAGAATCTTGCTGTCCATCTTTACTGGAAAATGAGTCTGTTTCCAGTTCCATTAGCTAGTTTACTTAGAAGTATATCACCTTCTCTACAAAGGGCATTTTCAACACAGCAATCCTCCTTATTCCTTGCAAGGAGTCCTCTCAGCTGGTGGCTGGGCTTTAGGAGCTTGTTGGAAAATCTCCTTGATTGCTGTTTTTAAAATGTCAGGTGCTTCTCACACTGTTTTCATGTTGCTTGCTGCACTGGCTATGTGGCAAACCTGTTGGTCTCAGGCCAACATTAGGTTCTCCTAATTCTTTCTAATGAGACAATCCCCAGTGCTTTGATTAACAGGAGAAAAAATTACAGCCAGATTCTGCAGGTGTATGCAGATGGATGGAGACCTTGCTTACCTCGTGAAGAATGTGCTGTGTTACTATGTTGTAAGAGGGGGAAAAATTATTGTGGTCTGATCTTTCTCTGCTGTAGAAATTCCACTTTTCTGGCTACATTACAGTTGGAGATTATTGTTGAATCTGTCCCAAAAGGAGCAAAGGGAGAAAATCCTTGGTATTAAATTATGGGACAGAATGGAAACCAGACATATTGGCTCCTGTGCTGTTGTAGTCAAACCAGTAGTAATTTGAAGAGCTGCTGGTTTACCTCCTCTTTCCTTTTTGCTATGCGTACAGTTGGGGGTTCTTCCTACTTTGCCTGGTTGTGGTTTCTCACTGTAGTACTTTCTTTTGATTCATAACTCTGATGTTTGAGCATGAGCACCAGGATGAACTCCTTTGCAGAAGTCAACTTCTGTGAGAGGTTTTTTGGTTTTCCTTTAGAGAAAGCTGTTTTTCTGAGCTTCCACTGTTGGCAATGCAGAGGGGTTATCAGCAGAGAGCAGATGGCATTTTTAGTCTACCGAGTGCTGTGTGTTACTGGGTTAGCATTGAACAGTCCAGGGACTAAAACATTTGGATTGATACTGCTGGATGTAAATTCCTCAGAGAGAATGCCTAGATCATCCTGCATTCCCTTAAAAAGGCTTGCATTCCTAACCCTCCCTCTATTTTCCAGTGCGAAGAAAGCAAGCCCAGAATTCTAAATATCCAATGCATCACTACTTTTAAACAAACACTAAAAAACACGCACACACTTAAAAACCCCAAAACACAAATGCAAAAATGCCCAAACCCAATATATCACAGAATAAAGGTCCACAGCCCAAAGTATTCTTGTATGAGAAATCAGCCAAAAAACCAGAAGCTTAATGTATCCCGTGATTTACCTACTGGCTTTTCAAATTCCTTACCTCACCCGTCTTGCATTATGTAATATATTATCAATTAAAATTTTTGTGCACTTTAAATGTAAAGCTTTAGGGACTTAGGATATATCCCCAACAATCAGATTCCTTTTATAACGCAGAATGTGTCCCAGGGAAGGCACCTCTGCATCTTATGACACCAAGTTGGGTGGGAGTGTTGATCTGATGGGTCCTGCACTGGGGTCACAACAACCCCAGGCAGTGCTACAGCGTGTTTTCTAAAGTATTTGGTTAAATCAGAGGACGCATTCATAATATTGTCATTATATTAAATTTATAGGAATGAGTTTCAGTTTACAAATGCAACTATCAATACTTACTTGTAAGTTAGATTTTCTAAAACTAGCTGATGACACTGGCAAAGGCAATTAATTTATTCAATTTCACTGAAAGAGCATTTTTTGCTTAAAATATAACAATCTCCCTAGGATATAAAGTATCATTAATAGTTTGCCTGAATTCATATACAGGTATAGTTACAAACTGAGAGGAGAGGATTTTATTGCTCTGCACTCAGACTCTCAGTCATTGCTGCTACTGACAAATGTTTGCAGATGTTTTATTTCTAAAACTCTGGTTTATATCCTGTTTTTTCCATGGCACACAGTGCAAACCAACGAGCCTCTGACTTCCCTTTTGGTGATGTTCCAGGCGCCTGCATAAGCTGACTGATGACAGAGGCTTCACTGTTCCTCACTACAATAGAAATGTATCCTTTTTTTCACTAACAGAGGAAAGCCTTGTACATACTTCTGAGATTACTTTGCTATTTGAACTATACTGTTTGCTTCTTTGACTAATTATTGCCACAAAGAAAAACACAAAAAGGAACACCTTAAGTCTTTTTCCTTGCAATGCTAACTCACGAGACCCTTTACATCAAATCTTCATCTTTTTGTTTCTCTGCAGAAATAACAGACTCTGAGGGGGTTTTTTTTCATGTAATGCTGCTTTACACCAAATTCTCTGCAATTCTTATTACTCTTTTAGAGTAACCTCAAACATGTTTTGTAGCCTTGTGCATATCCTTGTGCAAATTTACAACTGGGGACTTACGTTAAATACAGCATTTGAGTGCTTCTTAGACTGTGCTTTTTCCAACCAAGTCAATTCATACAAAATGAGCAAATACTTTGGCTTATATTGTTCTAACTTGTCTGTGTCCATATTTATTGTGCATGTCTTGATTTTGCCTTAGGTCCTGAGTGAGAATGGGACCTCATCAGATGATGTGACCTGTGAGCATAAAGTTGGAATGAAAAAATGCAGTCTCTTTAGAAAGTCTACCAAAAGCAAGCCTCAAAAAGTCATAATTTCTCTTTATCCCTGAAGAAGCCTGCCTTCATATAGCCACATACATACATAGCTACAACATATAGCTGCATCCTATCCTTTGCAAGATTGAGCATGTGTGCAAAGGTTCTGGTTTCTACTGACTCCATAAAAATGCATTTTAAAATAGACTGAGGAAACAAACTCTTTGCAGCTTTGGGCTGTGAATGCCAACACATATTACATAACATTATCCTGTTAACTGTTTGATCCTCCTTGTAATCATCAATTTGCTACCTGATTTTGTGGAAGGATATTTAGCAAGGTTCCATAAAGCTTTACTGGTGATTTAATGAGATGAAAAACTGCGTTTTCTTTCTGTAAGTTAAGGGTTTGTGTCTGCTTTTAAAAGGATGGGTTTACATGAGAAATGTAGTCATTAGTGTTGACCTTCTGTAAAGTGCATTTGAAAAAAAGAATAAGACAATTTCTAGGTCTTCTACAATGAGGGGAGAGGGCCTTGATCTGCTTATTTAACATTGATTGGAAATACAGTTAAAAAACTGTTGCAGAGGTTGGACAGCATCTCACTGTTTTGTTTTACTTTTGGTTTAATTTCCCCTGTGCTTTTGTTTGAGTAGGTCATTTTTTGAGGGAACTTTATCTGGTGCTATGAGTTTCTAAATTAAATAACATTTCTTTCATTAAAGGTGAAAATATTTTCACAAATGCTTTCCTTGATTTCATGCGCTGTTAATATTGCTATTAAAATACTTATCAGAAAGTTTCTATCTTGTTACCATTTTGTGTTTGTCTTGATTTACATGGAAGTGTTTTATTTTTAATACCTGCATACTTAATAAATAGAGAAACACTCCTGTTTTGAAAGAGCAATAGTTATTAAATATTCATGGCTGGTTAATCAGGCTCAGTAACCCCTGATGTTTTGACACAATGGCTTTTCACTGTACCAAAGAAATTTTGATATGAAGGCTGTATTCTGATTATCCTTCAGCTTGTACATCTGTGGCATGTTGTACTACTTGCCTGTTTAGTATCTTTTGCAGTATGTTTTAAGAAATGGGGAGAAGATCTTATGCAGTAACAAACGTGCTCAAGTTCATTAAAACCAGTGCATCTTTGTGAACCTTTTTAATATTTAATTAAGGAACACTTCCATGTAAATCATCATTCTCAGACAAAGTCCACTTAGGATCTACATATTGCAAGCCTAGTTTCCTTACTCCTTGCTTGAACTTGCTCTTGTCCATCCTAAGGAGTCTTTTTCTCTCCCTCACTGTGTAGACTTTTAGCTTCCCTGCTCTTCTGGAATTGATGTTGTTCTCCAGTCTTACTGTTAGAGACATAAGTCCCACTCTGTTTGTTAGCTTTGATGCCCCAGAGTTACTGTAATTAGTTTTAACTTCAGCTGGGAGAGTTAAGGAAGACTGTTTCCTACAAAGTATGCCATAGTCTCTTCCTATTTTAGGTTAGGAATTTTCTTATACCTTTCTAAACTCCAGGTGTTGCCCCCTGGCAGAAGAAATGGACCAGAGTTATCCTGTTCACCATGACTCTTACTTTATTTACTCTCTGTGTCTTCAAGCTATAAATTTGCCTGAAAATGTCACTTACTTTCAGTTATTCTGATTTACTTCTACTTTCTGAGTGGTGGTTCCCACCTCTTCACTACCAGGGGAAAAGGTGTAATACTGGTAGCAGCTCTTTAATAAAGAAGCCTCTGTATTGTGAATATGAGCTTTCTCTGACCCTGGGTGTTCTGCTGCAGTCAGGAGTCCAGCAAAGTTGACTTTTCTGAGTGCTCAGTTTCTGAGATGCAGTACAGTCCTATTTGCTGTGTTGCTGAGGAGATCTGTTTTATAGCAGTGACATCTGTCAGGTCTTGGCTTTGAGTATCAAGCCCCAGATGCCAGGATTGACTTGGAAACCCACTGGCAGTTGGTGCTTGGATAAGAGAGTTTTTAACCTTGTGCTTCTGTTTTATCATGGGTGTTAACATTTTCCAAGCTGCAGGGTGCTGAGGTTAGAGCAGGGGAGGAGGCTGGTGGGTGTTTGCCTTCAGAAGGAAAGTGACTTGACGTCTCTTGAAAGACTAAGAAAGCCATTTGGCAAAAACACCCCTCTGTGAGACAGAGCAGATTGAAACCCATCCAGTATTATGGATCATCCCTAGCTCAGCTACTTGTGGATGCTTTGCAAAGACAAGACAGTTGTACCACTGAATGCTGCCCCTCATCTCTTCTCAATACGTTACCAGCTGTGCAGCAGATGACAAAACAGTGTCCTGTAGGAGACCTTTTCTCTACTCTTCTACACCCTGCTACAGGAAAAGAGTGAGATTCACTGTCAGGACAACCCTTCATTATTGCTCAACTAGGACCAAGGTCTGTCTTCTTGCAAATAGTTTGAGTTGACCACATCTTGGTGTCAGTAGCCCTATACGATGTGCAAATGAAGTGCATTCAAACATCTAGCTCAGCCCCATGACACTAATATGGAATTGTTAGGAAATTGTGTTCTAAAAATAAGATTAACTTAGTGGATTTTGTTTTGTTTTGTTTTTATATAGGAGCTAAATACAGCATGCACAATAACATTCTTTATGCAAAAAAAGTAGGGGGGTAGAAAGGAAATGTGGGTTGTATTATTCAAAAATAAGTCATCCAGATCCCTAGCAGTGTAAATTAGCACAGCTCTTTGGCAGCCATGCTGACATGATCAAGTTGATACTGTGGCCACACCTTTCTAAATAATTTATTATCAATTCATATTAACTCACTTCATTTGCCACTATGTAGGACTCTCCTTCTCCTTCCTCTTCCAAGTAATTTTTATTCCATAAGGTGGGGAGGAGGAGGGTGGAGGGATAGGCAGTCTTTGCTTTTGTGGTTTCTTTTAAAACAATTAAATCCCAACTTACTAGTGGGGATAAAATATCACCTTATTTCCATTACCAATTAACTTGCGTCACTTCTTGTGTGTTCTCATTACAATATGTCAGACTTTTATTGTTCTGTATACAGCATTATTTGTATTTTTTGATAGTAGTAACTACTGAGTTATTACTTCTGTAACACTGTCCTTCTGTGAAAGGCTCTATGTGCTCAGATGACGTGTGTATTACCATATGCTAATACGTAAAAACTGTGGTAGCCTCCATACCCCCAAACACTCAATTCTTAACTCATCACAAGGCTTATTCAACCATGCAACTAAAAAAGTTTGCTTGAGGGCATTTGCTAAAAATACCTTGTACCTGGTAATCAGGACAAACTTTCCTGCTTCCGTGGTGCTGTTATTCAGCCTGTGGAATTTACATTGTATCAGTAGAGTACCGCAGTTTCTTACCTGAGTCATCTGCCAAAGAAATGTTGGTGAACGTGCCATCCTCCTCATCCAAAGGTAACTCCATTTTGCTGCCTTTTCCCAAAGTTTTTGAGACGTGTGTTAAGCATGGCAGTTGTCAGCCATTTTTGAGCGCACACGTGACTTCTCTGGTTAAATCTTTAATGAGTCCAGCACAGGTGTTAGTGGCAGCTGCACACGTCTTGCTCCGTGTCGTCTTCTCTGAACTTTGAGCTCTTTTCCGGAAATCGTTCTGCTGGAACGTTTCTGACTTCTCACTGCTTCGTCAGACAAGTGCTGAACAAACACTGCTGTTACAGGCCCTTTCTGTAACAGAATTGAATCCATCCTGGCTGGCTTTTTGTTATCATTGTTCTTTATTTTCTCTAGAGCTGCATATGGGGTTTTCTTGAAGAGGTTTTTGTTAGAGAAAAGAGCAAAAGTAACTTAGTGTTCAAAAAATGTTGCTTACAGTCCAAGAAAATGCCACAGGCAGACTTGGGAGCAGCAATTTTAAAATACGGTCTTCAAATACTTAGCAATGTGATTTTATTTACATGAAACAGTTGCATCAAAACCAATCAGGTAATGTGAACAAGTGAAGTTATGTGAGTGTCCGATGTTCTGTGGTAGAAGACAGGAGGAAGGAAATGAAGCTCAAAGAAAACTCCACTGTAGTCATCTTGTTTTGCTTCTTAAAAAACGCTGGACATAGTTTGAACGTACAAATTAGAAATTCACCTCAAACTATGTAGTTGTTTAAAAATACCTTTCTTTTGTACTCCTGGAACAGAATGTTTTCTTGCAATTAGATTGAAAATATAAAATGGCAGTGGCCTTGATCAAGGACAGAATAGTGAATAATGGAATCACTTCATTTTCAGGGCACTGCATGTTCAGAATCTACCTGTATTTTAGTTTTTTAGTTTTGTATTTACACGGGACAACTTTCCAGCCACTCTGCCTCCAGCCTGTGTTGCTTTCTGGGGTTGTTGCAGCCCAAAAACAGGACTCAGCACTTGGCCTCATTGAACCTCGCACCATTTGCCTCGGCCCATCAATCCAGCCTGTCCAGATCCTTCTGCGGAGCCTTCCTGCCCTCCAGCAGATCAACATTCCCACCCAAGTTGGTGTCATCCACTAGTTTACTGAAGCTGCACTCGATCCCCTCATCCAGATCAATGAAGATATTAAACTGCACTGGGCCCAGTACTGAGCCCTGGGGAACACCACTAGCGAATGCCCACCAAGTGGATGTGGTACCATTCACCACTCTAATGACACCCAGCACTGGAATTGGTGTAGCTTATGGAAATTATAAATGTAATGCTACTTTTTAGTTTTTTTCTTCTGTTTTTTAAATTGCTTTATTAAAGTTTTTCCATTGGTGTCACTGAAATTATTGTGAGGTGCTTTCAGACATTATTGAAAACCAAGCACATCTTGTATTTTCAGAACTGTGTTGAGTTACTCAGTTTTTGTTTCATACTGATCAGAATCAACTCAAAATTTGTCTTACTGGCCTTTGGGTTCTCCTGCCCAGGGCCAGGGGTTGGACTAGATGATCTTGATAGCTCCCTTTCAAATCAGCATATTCTATGATTCTTGAATACTCTATAAAGAGACTTGCTGGTTTCATTCCAGATCCTTGAGTATCACAGGGCTGTTCTAGATCAGTTGGGTTTCTTTTCTTGTTTCAGTGATGCAGCAGCATGCTTCAAAGCTCTCATGATGATGATAAAGCTGGAAAACATTTTGGTCTTTTGTCTTTATTATGTCTTTTATTGTTCTCAGACATGTTATGTACAGTAGAAGAATTTCAGCAATTTAGTGTAGAAGGTCAGTTTCTAAAAACACATGCAATCATATGTTAATCTGCTACCTCTGAACTTTTTAAAATTGCATGCTTGTGGAACCTAAGGGCTGTATCTTGTCTGAACTGTGAAGCCCCACTCTGATCGGTTTAATTAACTTTAGCCTGTATCAATATTGTTCTATTATATTGGCTGTGCAGGTACCCTCTGGTAGATACAATTTCCATGTAAATTATTAGCTGGTTTTAGACAGTCTGTCACAGCAGCCAAGTGAATATGGATGTTGTGCAGTTGTTATTCATGTCTAGATCAAAGCCATTAGCAGAAGCGTTGCAGAGTAAAAGCTGTATTTTAATAAGAGTCAGTAAGCAAGACTCCTCCGGGTGAAGGAGAATATGATTCAGGGAGGAGTGGGGCTGTCTCCTGAGATAAACAAATCCTTGCAATTTATAGAGGGAGTCAAGCTCTTCTATTTGTGCCAAGTGCATTCCACTCCATATGGTGCCAAAGACCAGGTTACCTGAGGAGCTTTTTGTCCTGCCTTACAGAGTCAAGACTCCAAAGCTCAAAAGTAAAGCTCTACAGTGTGATCTTGTTTCTTTCTTGCCCCAAGTATTCTTCATATTTAAACATACACTTGTGTTCTATAACTTTAAAGACACTGTAGAATTAAATATGTGGCTTGCTTGTTTCTGTGAGGGCTATGGTGAGAAACATTTTCTTTGATGGTAGCCTGATATTTTACTAGTGGAAAAAGGTCTTTGGATGGGAAATGTCATGTTAATGTAAAGTAGAGGTACCCATTTCTTGCTGTCACTGTGTTTCCTTTAAAAGGGGGACCATAAAGAAACAGTAGGAGACAGAGTAAGAAAAAAGCTTAAAAGAAAGCTATGTGGTGGAATTAACTGTCAGAGCATAGAGAGTTTAGTTATTTCCATGAGTGAGTTATTTTCACTGCAGTAATGGACATTAATGTAAAAGTTAATTTGGTTGTAAAATACCAATTCATCTTTCTGAGGGCTTCCTTACAAAGTTGAACAGAGGTCGTGGAGTGCTGAGCAGTTGTCTGGCTGCCTTTTCAAATAGGTGTTAGGAACTGTCAGAGGAGTTTGAGAGTAGGGACAGTATGGGGACAGCATCTTCTACAGCTGCTCCTGAGCTTTTTTGTTTGACTTTATAGCAATAACATCAGTTTATGTAGCCACGTGCTGGCCAAGTCTTGATAAGTGTTGATAACAAACACATCAGCAGATCACTGACTGGATAATGATGGCCATGAAAGCAGTAGATAAATGTCCAAGAATGTCTTCAGGCTTGGTATTGAAATGAAGCTCAGGATTTTGGTGTTGGTCTGTGCCAAGGTGTAGTGGTTTTGATTGGCCCAAAACATCAGTAAAGTATTTTTTGACATCTGGAAGAAATTTAGACCCCTCAGAAGCTGTTGTGGTAGGCCTGGGGAGGTGTCTGAGGGGTGAGGAGTGGCACAAAGATGGCTCCTGTGTGTCCTGAGTGCAAGTTCTGGAAGTTTTTACATCAAGTCCAGCAGAGCCAATCTGATGGCTCTGAAGGTGATGGACATGCTGCCGGCCAAGTTTGGGCCAATTGGAGGTGCTGGT
Organism: Entomyzon cyanotis; assembly: GCA_024500445.1. Classification (NCBI taxonomy): domain Eukaryota; kingdom Metazoa; phylum Chordata; class Aves; order Passeriformes; family Meliphagidae; genus Entomyzon; species Entomyzon cyanotis. The sequence goes on along the minus strand of JAKEPQ010001007.1, from coordinate 6,202,165 downwards.
TACACCTCCGTGAAAACATATTTAAGAAGAAATCAAAACAAGGTAGGCATGCACTTCTTTGTAGTTAGAGGAGGAGGAGGAGGAGGAGGTAAAAATATGTGAAGGGAGAACAGCATGGAGATGCCAAGGTGAGTGGAGAAGGTGGGGGAGGAGGTGCTCCAGGCACCAGAGCTGAAAACCCTCTGCTAGCTATGGTGAAGACCATGGGGGGAGCAGGAGGTCCCCCTGCACCCCATGGAGTCCACAGGAGTGCAGAAATCCACCCACAGCTCATGCCAGAGGAGCAGGTGGATGCCTGGAAAAGATGGTGAACCAGTGTGAGTCTCATCTAAGAGTTAAAACTGCAAAGGCCTTGCAAAGGAGAGAAAGGCCTTGCTCCTGTGATGGAAGCAGCTTGGCCTCGGCTTGGGAGAGTCTGCACAGCACCCTATTGTCACAGAATGGTTACAGAATCTCAGCCATGACTCTCTGGAAGTTCTGAATATTGTGCGAGCAGAACCAGGAGCAGCCTAAGTAGGCCTTTCAGGCCAACTAGGCCGCAGTAGCAAGAACAATGCAAGTCATGCAGACAAGATAAGAGCAAGTTATGCAGACAGGACAGGAGCCCAAGGACAGACCTTGGGGCTTTTGGGGGGGTAAACAGTGGAAAGTACCGGTGGGAACTTACAGTTGAAAGGAATGCAGAGTATCCTAAAATAGCAACAGTGGAATGCGAATTGTATCTTTTGTATTTTGCCAATAAAATAGTGCCTAAGCAATTGTAACAATATATAAACCACGCTCGCCATAAAATAAACGGAATGCCTGCTCATCACTCATATTGAGTCTGTGATCTTGTATTTCCCCTCGTTGCACCCTATGGACAAGAAGACTCATGTTGCAGCAGAATTCGGGCAGGATGTTGCTCGTGAGATTGGACCCACGCCAAAGAAGTTCCCAGAGGACTGTCTCTTGTGGGAGGGACCTCATGGCTAAGTAGAGAACCCCCTCTCCCTGACTGAACTGACCAGAGAACCCCTCTCACCCTGCCCTCTGTCTGTGTTGTTGGTTTGGAAAGAGGGAGGGGGGTGAGCGGAGAGGCTGCTTCTTAAGAGGGTGGAGATGAGAGCAGAAAAAAACTGTCTGGAGAGAGACAGAGATAAGTAGAGATAAAGAGTATTTGTAGTAGAAGAGTTGTGGTGATGAATAGATTTATGGACCTGCTCTATGGACTGAGAAAATACCCCACACCCTGCCCCCTACCTGAGCTTGTTGGTTAAAAAAGAGGAAAGGGGTGAATAAAATGGGTTCGTAAGAGGGAGGGGGGGAGTGAACAAAATAGTGTATGAAAAGTTTATTTTTGCCTTGCATTTATCCTCCAACTCTGTTAGGTAATTAAATCACTTTTTGCAACTTTAAGTTTGGTGCCTGTCTGCCCTTTTTTCTTCTGTGCGTCCTCCTACCAGTGTCCTATCTCATTTGACTCACAAGATCGGTGTGTATTTTTGCAGTTTTTTCTTGCAGCAAGAGAGAGTTGAGGTGTCTGGTGTTTAGACAGGGTCAAACCCTGACACAAGGCCACAGTTGCAGGAGGGTGTACATCCCTAGATTTAAAACACCGTAACTAAACCTGCCTGGTAGAAGGTTCACATTTTTATTACTGTAAGTACTGTGTAACTTTTCTAATTAAAGTGATTTAATAGTGACCTGAAAAGGAAGTTGGCTCTGAGTTAACTATGGATTTATGGAGTATTTTAGCTAAACCACAGCGTGTGCTTTGACTCCTATTTATAGCAACAGTGTAACAGTGCTTATAGCAGCGTGGTTGCGGCAGACTTCAATACCACTTCTTTTTTTAGAATTCAGCCTTGCACCTACAAACTGAGCTACAGCATCAAAACATTCAACAGCCCTCTTCACCTGCTTCCCTTGTTGCCTATTACAGTGCTAATTTCTTATCTCTGTGAGTCCACAGCTGCACTGCTTTTTTGGAAACAATTTTCAGTGACTATTTCAAAGAGGGAAGAGTTTAGTCATTTGAGAGACATTTTTGCTGTCTGCAGCAAAACCTCACTGGCAAAACCTCACTGGCAAAACCTCACCGACTCCCTGTTCCAAAGGTGTGTAATCCTGTAGATATGCCTGCTGTTGCTCTGGTACTTTCTGTGTATCAATAATAGGAGAGTTTGTGGATTTTCTTAAGTAAGAAAAACAGTCAAGTAAAATAAGGTTGCAGTTGCTGTCAGAGAGCACTGGGACAGAGTCAGAGCACTGTAGGTAGGTAAGATCCTTGTTGCAATGCAGGTGTTATGGGTGATCGTCCATCAGGTTGCACTGTGCAGTCCTAATGTGTTCTTCTGCTTTTGTTGTACAGTGGTTTATCAAGAGTCTAATGTGAACACAAGTTTTGCAGTTGTGTATGCTGTAAGCAATGCAGTGTAAAAAGCAAGCCACTAAATGATTCTGAACTAAGGAAACAATGTTTGCATTCTTAGGAAATGTATTTTTCTCCTTTTATTCAACACATTTAAAAACAAACCTAAAAATACTCCTTTTGATTTTTTTTTCAAGTAAGACAATAAGCTCTGAGCAAAGAGTAGTATTTGGAATTATTTTTCTTACACAAAACATTATAAAATGTATCCAGTGCATCAGTTTCGCACTGTATATAAACCACAGCATTTTAAAACTGTCTGCCTTGTTAGGAAATGGCAGCTGCCAGTGCATTTCTGTTTTAATGAACTTTGACAGAAGGGAACTGTGGCATGTATTTATTGCATGATAATAAAGCATTAGTCATACTAGTGAATTCACAGGATATTCAATGCTAGGCTGACTGATGCTGTGGGACAGTAACCTGATTGCAAAACAACAGTTTACTAAGGTGGTGACAGAAATGTATTAAATGTGTTATTCACAGGTTTAACCTGTAAGCTGAGGTATGTTTATACTTGTCAGTAAGTCTCCTAGGTGTGTATTTTCTTCCTCTGCTTCCTTTCTCACTCACCCCTTACCAGTTTAAGGTACTAACAAGCCATATTGTGGCCAAGACAGTCTTCCAAATTTTGAGAAAGACTTTTGACATGCTCCTGTTATGCAGATGACCGTCATTATTTGCAAATGCTGCTTCTGAAGCTGCATCCAAAATCACCACCTGGAGACCATCTACAACTTCCCACTTGTACTCATATCCCCTGATTTACTACATTTGATTTTCATGAATGCATACATATTTTTCTTTTCTGCATGAGTAATTTTTTTTTTTTATTTGGATCCGCTTTCTCAAAATGAGTGACTTGTTCATAACATCTGGTAGGTATGTCTTAAAATAGACCCACTTTCCTTCACACTTGCACATTCTACCCTCATATTTCCTGTTGTGTGTCTTTCTAGACTTGGGGAACATCTTCCTGCTAAATTTAAAAAAAAAAAAAAAAATTTAGGGCTTCAGACTGCTTCAAATACTCCTTAAAGTTTAATTCTGTTATGATTCCTGTAAAACCAGACAGTGACAGGGCAATGGGTGAGCCCATATATATTTCACTAGTATGTGCTTTTCCATTTCCTGTGCCCTTCTCTTTCATCTGATACATCATCATTCTTAACTAGGTGCCTCAGCACATGTGCACTGTGCACCAGAACAGGACTCTTCCCTGGACTTTGGAATGATCAATCTGCTTGTCTCTTTTAATGAAAGCCCTTTCTGCTTCAGTCCATTGATCTATGATTCTAGAGATGGCAGTAATTCAGAAACAGGCCTCAAGTAATTTCTACTTCTCTGATAATATTTCACAGTGTTCATTAAAGACACTAAGAAATTATTGGTTAGTTCACTAGAGGGTACCAGTGTAGAAAATGATGGGACAGTTTTTTCTTTTATCATTCTATAGTCATACTAAATATTTCCTCCATGTCTTTGGAATACAGAGATGTAGAGCATTTGGCAGTGCGTACCCTGTCCCAGGGTGTGTGTTCCTTCTGCTTTTGACACTGTATCTGACCGCTAGCATTCTTGTGAAGTGACGCATCAGAACACAGTAACTTCTCCTTCTTCTTGAGTGTCCCTAGGCCCCTCCAAGTCTGTAGCCAGCTGACCTGTTTGTTTCTTCTGTTCCATAGTGCAGATAAATGCGAAACATTTCAGATTTTAAATGTGTAGTCATTAAAATAGTCATTGTTAAATGGATGGGAGAGGCTTAATCCAAAGAAAGCTTGTTGAATAATCAACAAATGCATTTAATACTCATAGATTTTACATTGTCAGAGGATTGCAAAAATGGGTGGATCTCAATTCAGCCACAGAAGCTTTCTGCACAACAGTTCAAGTGCTGAGATCTCTAGTTTGTGTTCTTAAGCAGTTGTAATTTGAGTACAGATTTCAGTGCTGGCCTCAGATTAGAGCTGCTTTCAGGAGCAGAGTAAATTGCCTTTCACAAGCCCTGAGCTGCAGCAGCATGGCAGACATTGGTACACAGTCCAACAGGGTGTCAGCCCTCCAGCTCTTCTGCATCTTCTCTCTGAACCTTACGACTTATCAGGGGGAAAAATAGGAGAGATGCATAGAGTATTTTGCCATTTCAAACCTTTTTTGCAAAATCAGATGTTATCTCTTCATGGCCCAAATCCTGCCTACCCTGGGCTTGATGAGCTCCATTGCGTACTCTGGGCTGCCTGCTGTTGCTTCAGGCTTTGAAAGGAAGGATCATGTGGAGCTGCATGTGCTGGTCTTAGGTACTTTGTGTGTACCAAGGGAGGTTTTCTCTACAGGACATTTTGGCTTGTTCATAGCCCTGTAATGCGCGACTGGTGAAGAGGACTGGGTTCAGAGTACCACGCAGAATTCCAAGCCCTTGGGGACTTATTAGCTGAAACAAATACGGCATTTGTCATTTTCTCTGCTGAAACAGTAACCAAAGCACATAAACAGGCTGCTGCTCCTCACATAGAGCACTCTGCAGAATAAGGCATGTCAGTCAGCAGTCAGAGGCTAAAAGGCTGACAAGGAGAACGATAAAGCCAGTGCATGCATATTTTTTCAAAACCCCACACTTTTATAAATAATATTGTTGCTTGCATGCAGATGCCCCATTTGAAGATCTCAAGTTTCCAGTTTTCACATACTGGTGTCTAGGGGAATCTGCCCTGGAATGCAATCATGTGACACACTTGCTCAGTCATTTGTTTCTTCTATTCTTGGATGTTGTCTATTAGAGCTGCAGCTATCCTGGCTTTTCTTTAGTAAAAGTCTCCTGAAGGGTTACTGCTGATGGCATCTGTGGCTAGAGCTGGTCTGGAGAGATAAATTATTGAAGGTGACTAATGTTTCTAATGGACTTCTTGATCCATAGTACTTATAACAGCACAATAGCAGGGAAATCTCAGTTGTGAGAGAGAGATGTTTTTATGGATGATAAAACAAATTTCTGGAGAAGGAAGGGATCTTTGGACATTTTTTTTTCCTCATAAAATGGGCTATTTCCCAGTGACTTTAGTAGAATTGTGCATAGGTCTTAGTTTGATTATACTAAAATAGTATTATACTGAAAATAGTTGGTTTCCTAAAAAAAAAAAATCTGAAATTATGTGAGCATCTTCATGGGTTTTGTTTTTAAAATGCATAACTTGTGGTAAGGAATGAAAGTTTAACCCTGGCAGAAGTTGAACAGAAATGTGAAGTGCCTGAATGTATTCAGAAAAAATTCTGTGACTTTAAATCTAAATCTGTGAGTCACAGCATTTAAATGGTGGAGCACTTACTCTGTTCCCATGTTTCACTTAAAAAATGTTTTATCAAGGCAAGGTGGTTTTTTTCAGAAGTTTAATATTTTTTATTTTTCTGAGACTGTGGAAGTGGTTACAAGGTATTATCTCTTATGTTTGTGTTTGAGTGGCTTTGCTTGCCAAATTTCCTGTGTGGGAATTGCATCATCCTGAAGAGAAGGTTTTCAGTTTTGATTTGAGGAAGCTGAAGTGGAAGGGGAAAAGATATCTATTCAAGAAGGAAAGAATGAAACTATGACAGTAATGCCAAACTCCAAATTTAAAAAATGCTACTCTGTAAATTGTTCAACCTGAAAAAATAATAAATATCTGGATTGTTTTATTAGCTTTTGTGCTCTTTAACCATGAACATTAATGCTTCTAACATCTCTTTGGGACCAAACAAATTTTTTTTATAGGGCATCAAAGCTAAGATGTTATGAAAGTGTATCAGTTGAAGATACAGAAGGAGATACACCTTTATTTGGACACAGTCCAGGATAAAATTGCAAAAGTTGTAATGATACCTCATGTAATGAGAACCAGCTACAAGGCCTGTGCAACAGTAACAGGACATATTCTATGTGAATGTCTGCTACCAAAAAAACTCACCAAAAGCCAACAAACAGAAAAGTTTCTCTCAGAAGTTGCAAGTCTAAAGATGCAATTATCTGGCTTGTGCCAAATAAGGGAGCAGGTGAAGGAGGAGCAAGAAGCCTTCCTCTGTCTGTGCCTCAGCTGAAATTTCTGTATAACATGAGGAGGACATGAAAGCTCTTCACGCATCTCTGTGCTGTGGTTCACAGCTTCCTAGGCTTTGATCATAAATATAAGGCAAGAGCCAAGTAGCTGCTCTGGGGAGAGGGATGGGTGGAAAATCTGGCCTTATTTTTAGGAAAATTACACTGAACAACTTAATAGGAAATGATACCTTCATAATGGAAAGCTAAGATGTACATTATAGTTGTCTTGGGTTTTGTCCTTTGGGAATGAAATGCAGTAACTTTAGAGGTGTTCTGGTGGAGCAGCATCAGACAGAAAGTGAAGATGTCTGCATGTACAAGAAATTAATGGGTGAAGAGCTTTCCTAAGCTCCATGGATTCCCTGTAAAGAAAAAAAAAAAAGGATTTATTAGTTCTCCTCATCTAGTGTATGAAGAGCCGGATCCTAAGATACACAGCTGGTTTTCCCTTGGACAAATTCTGAAGAAAATTGTGGTTAGGAAGCAAACAAACAAACCTGTCTAAGCATCGTCTCAGGATGTGACTCTTTATAGTACTTTTCTCATTAGTCAGACCAAACTGTAAGAGGATGTATTTGCCTTAAAAAGGGAAAAGGAGACATTTTTTTCCTTAATAATCTTTTCATAGAGGGTCCTCTTCATCTTTGTCCTTCACAATACACCTCAGTCCCTTCCCTTGTATTAGTTCCCAGTGGAGCAGTAGTTCCACACTCCAGCAGTGTTCTGAATCAACAGCCAGGCTTCAGTGATGAGTTTAACATCCATTAGTGCTAATTATTCATGTGTTGTATGCCTTGCATGTGTACGGACCCCAGATCTTGACAATTACTTTGTTTGATTATCTGAGAATTTTCTAAAATTCATTGCTTTGTATGCAGATTATCCTTTCTAATGAAAGTAGGGAAGACATTGCCAAGACATTTTGTAATGTCCCTAAATAAGTGTCTGGAAGTGTGTCCTTTGTCATTTAGATTGAGGCAGGTTTGAAAGACAGCTGCATTGTGTTAAATTTAATAAACATTCTCCTCTCCGGGTCCATGGGAAGCATGGCATGAGACATTTGGGGTTTTAGGGTGGTATCTTTCAGATAAGATTTTAAATCATTATTCTTTTGGCTAGATTCCAAAGATGGACCCATGGGTATCAGCTAAAAATGCAATACCAGACTTGACTCCTCCAGAAAGGATTTTCCTGCTGTATTCTGAATGGGAGAGCATCGATATCTGATCCAAAGGAGGGCAGTGTTTTCTTCTTTTTTTTTAAAGGAAGCATTTCTTCCAGTCTGTTTGAAAAAGAGGTCTGACTGAGAGAATTTTCTAGCTTTTTATTTTAATTAAAGTTGCTGTGACAGCTGTTGCTTGAGTCAGCAGAGTGCATGGTCAGCTTCCAATTACCAGCAGCTAATGCAAAAATACATTTTACTAAATCATTGCCTTGATATAGTGTCATTGATTTTAAATTATGGATGAAGCAATGAGTATTCTCATATGCTCACAAAGCAGCTCACCAAGGTGAGCTAGACTAAACACATAGTGCTTGTGGCATACTGGGAATGCGTCTATCATCCGTTACTACAGACTAACTTGGGAAGTCCAAGGATAGTTCAGTTGCATTTCATTCTGCTAAATTTGCCTAATATTTATGTACAGTTTTTGTAAGTTTTGGGGGTTTTTTAGTTTGTTTGTTTGTGGTTTTTTATAGAATGTATTTCTGAGCAGACTAGAAAGTGGAACTAAGTAAACTAAACTAAATTAAAGGCTCCTGTTCTGGTGGGAATATTTGCTTGATTCATGGAGGGCCAGAGTAACAAAACTCAGCAACAAATTCTTACACACACACAGAGCAAGGAAATAAAACTTCAGCATTTCTAGTTCTGTTTTTTGTTGTTGTTCACCCCTAATTTTAGTACTTTTATGCTGTGAATCTAATAACCACAGCACATATCCCTAATTTAGGTCAGTTTTGTGTGATGAGGCTCAAGTAAGTGATGCAGTTGTCATCTGTGCGCACAGATTTGAAAAGCTTGGCCTTTGGATATATAAATAAATATTAGGAATTCCAGGTCTCTTGGTGGCTCAATAATATAGCAACATTTGTAATGCTGAGTTTCCCTGTACCTTAGTTGCCTTCACAGTAAAACTTAGCTGTGGAGTGTAGAGTGCAGTAATTTGTGAGGTTCTTGCTTACAGCTGTGCCAACAGCCCTGCAAAAATGCTTTTTCTAACTTTTTTAGCTCTAAAATATTTTTTATTTGTGACAAAATATATTTTTAAATAACATTTTTCCAGAAATGCCATCTAGAAGTATTACAGTTTCCTTTAGAAATGAAAAAGTGTGCCAGCAAAATTTACATAAGTGTAGTCCTCCATAACAAATATGACTCGAGCTTTACTGGCATTTCCTCAGGCTCTGCCCTGCAGTATTTTCTCAAAGAAACTGTGAACCCATAGAATTTCATTATTGTTTATATTTATGTTGTGTATCTGATCCTTAGCCGCAGGTGGAGAGTTCGCTGTGGAGTGGAGTGGAGTGTTTGATGCTGTACAAATACAGAACAAAAAGGTCACTGCTCCAAAGAGGCTGCAATTGTGAGAAACTTAAAAGAGGTGGAAACATGAAGAAGCAGTGGGATAATGCTGACCATATGCCAGGCAGTATTTTCAGCACACTCACTATCTGACTGTTGTCAAAATTTTCTTTAGGGCATCAAGGGAAAACTGTGGAGAAAGGTAATGAGACAGTATAGTCGATATGTTGCAACTGTCTTTAGGGAACCACCAGTCTGGAAATAAACCAGTTAGGCATACAAGCTTTCATGGCAGTGTGATCAGAGTGGAGCATCTCAGTGAGGCACAAGAAGGTGAGGCAGGAGAAGAACTGAAAAGCCTGAGCAATCAAAAAGGGTTGAGTTTGTAGTTGAAAACTCCAGGCAGAGAGACAGCCTGGTCAAAAAAAAAAAAAAAAAGAGATACAAGAGAAATCATCTTTGCAGTGGTATTTTGAATGAAATAAAACAGACAAGGTTGCATTTGCCAAGGACAAGGAGAAGGAAGTGGTAATCAAGATGGGAATCAGAGTTTCAGCTGTGTGGATGAGTAAGAAAAGTCGTGGCTTAGATTTGTACAAGACATACAGGTCATCTGCTTGTGCTGAACAGATTAACTTCTAATGGAAAGTACAGATCGTCTGCCTCAAACAGGTGTTTATTAAAACAGTCGTGAAACTGTTCATTTCAGAGGAAGTGGGAGGAAGCGTGAAAAGACAGATGAAAGAGGTAAAGAATAAACTGTAAGAAGGTTTTTCAAAGCACTACTTTCGTATGTCTCCACACCACAGTCAGAGGCTGATGGCATATATTTGATCATAAGGTGAAAGTTGGGTTTTTTCTTCTCTGTTTCAGTGCTTCTCAAATCAGCAGCCTTGGTGCTATAACATTGCAGGAGTGTTGTGCATCCACACTAAGAGGTGATGATTCTCATGCAATAAACTGAACCATCAGGGCCTGCAGGACTCAGGATACACCTCTGCCTCAAACTCCAGCAGAGCAGCTGACTGAACTTAAATTATTAACCAAACCCTGTTTACCGATTTATGGGTTTTCACCAGCCCTGTCTTGTACTGACAGTAACCACTTTCCTAGTGAAGTTTGACTTGATTCTTCTTCCTTACTTCATAACAACATTTGGGTCTTTTAATTGTTATTTACTGAAAAATGCCATTGACTGGAGAAACAAGTACATATTTTCTCCCAGTTCACGTACAAGTAAATCAGCTTATTTGTTAGAGTTAAGACTGCAGACAGAATCTGGCAAACAAGTGATTGCAGAATTTGTTGCTCTCTGGAATATCCAGGGATATTTTCTTCATCTGACATTCAATCCATGGAATAAGGCTTTAATGTAAATTGATTTATATGGTTAAAAAGAGACATAATTCTGTCTCAGTGTTACACTTCACAGATAAAAAGCATGAAGTCCTAGCTGGATCATAACTACGTTCTGTTACCAGGAATCTTTCCTGTATGGTCCCCAAACAATCTTTTCTATGTAATAAATATGAGTTCATGTGAAAGATACTTGTAGCTCAGAGAACTTCCTTGGAATATTTCCCCATGAAATCTTGCTGAGAATGTGAGGGAAGGATTGCTCCAAACAAGAGAATGCTTTGATAGCTACTCCTTTTCCTTGGCTGGGTGATGAAAATAAGTCCCGGGTTCACAAAAGCTGCAGTTGCATGTTGTGAGATTTTGGAAATACAAGAGAGCAGTGCTGAGACCTGGGAACCTTTTAGGCAGAGTGACTTTGCTCCTTAGGGGGAAAAAAACCACAAAGTGCAACACATTTATTACAAGGGGAAGCAAGATTTACATTTCTGATTAAATGTGTGGCTCCTTCTGTTCCTGAAGAGCTGTAGGTGGTGTAAGAAGAGGAAGGAGTACAAGTAGAGCTCAAAGTCTTGCAAGGTTGTAGATGACATGATACCTCTTTTCTGCTAACACTATCTTGTTAAGATTTCACAGTTCAAGGAGGCAGGCAAGGTCTTCTACAATCATTAGAGAAATTAAAATGCTTTTCCTGTCAATTCTGTTACAGAAGAAAAATGTGTTGTCCTGAATTATCTTTGAGGATCTCAGGAACCTGTTCTTTCCTGAAGTAGCTTATGGAAGAAAAAAACATTGAACGTTCATCAGGTGAAATAATGTTTGTTTCATTAATATAATCCTTGCTTCTTGAGTGATACCTTAACTTCACCCGTAGTTCCAATGCCACTTGAGAGACTTGAATAATATTTAACTCTTATATTTTCTTGGGGTCATTTTACACCTCGGTCTCCTATTTCAATTAAAATTTCAATAGGAATAGCAATTACAATTAAATGTACTCGAATTACAGCTTCCCTTTTGTGAAATTACTGCAACAGGCAGCTACATCAGGAAAGAGAATTTGCCATTTGTTGTTCATTGCCAGAGATTTGTTACTTTTTTTACTTAAAGTTTGAAACTTTCCCAACTATATTTTGTAAATATATGTTGGTTTATTACCAGTTAAAATACTTGGTGTATATTGTTACAGCCCAATTATTATTATACACATAACATGGATCACTGCAGTTGTTATACTTCACTTTTTTGGGTGTCACAGCTGGAAAGATGAAATGTTTTAAAGGTACTTCAAAGTGCATGCTCAGGTCCTTAAGAGCTATTCCATAAAAGTAGCAAAAACATCTGTGTGCTTGTTTGTTGAAATGGTCCCTGAGTTTGTAAGTGGTCCTGTGTTCAGGGGAACATTTTCTTTTAATCTGTGCTACTGTGGAAGCAGAGACAGAGGAATGCTTCTTAGAGACTGAGACACGAGGAAATCAGAAGACAGAAATTCAAGCCCTGTCACTGATAAAAATGTCTAGGATAAGTTTAGGCAACATCTGGTGCTCTTCTCCCTTTTTCTAATTTGGGAATATCTCTTCTCCTCTGATCTTTCTGGCTTATCTGTTTAGACTGTTTGCCCTACTCTGGAGAACTGTTTGTTATTTTATATTTGAACAATACAACGTTTAGTTTTGGTTAATTTATCCCATTACTCATCTCTGTTCTCATTTGATGTTCAATTGCTTTTCCTTTCCAGTACTTGGCAAATACTAATTTGCACTTGTTTAAAAAAAGTCCAGTTTTCTAGTGAAGATTTCAATTTTTGATCAGCAAAGTTTGAGCACAATTGTCTTCAACATCTCATTTCTTTGGCAACAGAAAGCAGGCTTTGCTCCAAAAGAGAAGTGGCTACTGTACTATTGAGGGCTATAGCACAATCCTGTAAATCAGACTTTACCTGAAAAGGATCTAGCCACTACTGTGTGACTGTCAGGATTTTTAGATTTTTAAAGAATGTAGAAAACCTCACCTGCCTCTCCATATTTTCCATTTGCATAGCTTTACATTATGACCTTTTTTTGGTACTTTGAAATTAAATTCAGCTGTGTGGTTATTCTTTTGGGGAGTAGATTATAAGTTTTCAAGCCCCTGATCTTTTGATTTAATATTTCAGTGCACAAAATATAAATCCATATAGCTGCTCTTCCAAATACTTAAGCCAGCTGACTGCATCCTGAATCTAATGTTGTTGATGACTTTCCTAAGATAAGTTATGGTTTTGATGCCTATGTAACTTGGGTCAAAGTTACAAGGTGCTTATATAGCTTTAGTTATAAGATATCAATATAACCTGAATTATAACTTTTCTATATCAGTATAACCTGAATCATAGCTTTAATACCTATATAACCTGAATCATAACTTTCTATATCAGTATAATCTGAACTATAGCTTCCTATACCTACATGACCTGAATTATCACTTTTTATACCAATATAACTTCAGTTATAATTTTCTATACAATGTAATGACTATTCTATGGTTACCTAGTTGCTTCATGCAGCATAGACAAAAACCTCACCAGGTAGATAGTTTCAAAGGTGGACAAGTATAGCACTAATGAGAAATTGGCAAATGTAAAGCCAATTAGCCACAGAATACAAAATTTAAACCAGTTAGAATCACAGAGACCAAGGAACACCATAAATGTGCATGCTCCGAAGACAAAGGTGAAAAGTTCAGATGTGAGAAAGATCCTGGAAGCCATCAGGGAGATCCCCACGACCACCAAATTGGGGAGGTGCAAGCACAGTGCAGAACTACTTATAACCATGACATCATGTTATGTAAATTAGTTCCGGCACGTATATGATGATGTTATAGTGACATAGTAACACTGAGCTTAATTTACCATATAAATAAACCACAGCATTTGACAAAGGTGGGTGAGTTAAGTGGAGAAATCCCCCTCACCTACAGCGCTGCAATAAAGAAACACCTGCTCTATAGACACCTGTCTATGGGGTTTTATTGCCAGCCTATCTTTTAGGGCATCAGTATCTTGATTTCTTTTCACTAGTCATATTCTAAGCATAAGAATTTAGGAACTTACCTCAAGGTGAAGTTGCACAAAACTGGAAAGGTTACAGATTAGTTGTGTGTACTGATCTAACAGATTATTTGAAGTAATTAGATTGAAGCTGATCTTATTATGGCTAGGTATTACAAAGAGCAGGAGGAGAATGTTTCTTTTTTCAGAAGATTGCTTTGGTAGGTTATTGTGACTTCTGATTTTTGTTGAACTACATAAATTAGGTCTGCATCACTGGGAAGCATCCAGAAACTTCTTAAGTATAATTGTTGACCTTTAAAAAATATAAATTTAAATCTACATTCTTGTAGATGAGCTGGGAGTGCAGAGGTTTCTGCTAAAGTCTCTATTTGAGTGCTGTGGAGAAAAGCTGCTGAAACTACAGGGGCTAGAGAAGTTATCATTAATTTGAGCAGAGTATCTTGGTTTGACAGCATTTTTGTGTTCACTTGCCTGAAGAGAAACCTGTTGTGGAGGGTACAAGACAAAGGCAAAGCATCCAAGTGAAGAACATTCATTTTATAGAAAATTTAAATCCTCTGCCTCTTTTCTTGCCTCTTCCTCTTCCAGAAACAAATGCATATGCCTTTTGCTCCAGATTTGTTTGTTTGCCAGTAATTAATGCTTCAGTATTCCATAGCCTTGGTTCTGCCTGTGGATCAGGACACTGGAGAGCATGACAGCTAAAAGGAAAGAAGTGAGTCCGTTCTCATCACCATGTGCTAGGGACTGAAATACTTCGGCTTATTTTCTCTGAATAAAATTCCCTCTCTTTCCTTGGAAATAGCAACAGGTAGGGTACATAGTCCGCTACTGTCAGGGTTTCAGCCTGACTAAATGCCAGACACCCCTGCTCTCTCCTACCACAGATGTGTAAGAGAGGGGAAAGAAAAAAACTGTTAAACACACAATAATTTCATGAGTTAAGTGACATAGGACACTGGTAGGAGGATGCTTGGAAGAAAAGGGCAAGCAGGCTTCAGACTTAAAGTTGCAAAGTGATTTAATTACCTAACAGAGTCGGAGGATAAATGAGAGGTAAAAATAAGCTTTTCATACACTATTTTGTTCACTCACCCCCCTCCCCCTTACGAACCCATTTTCTATTCATCCCCCTCCCTCCTTCCAACCAACAGCTCGGGTAGGGGGGCAGGGTGTGGGGTATTTTTTTAGTCCATACAGCAGATCCATAAATCTATTCATCACCACAACTCTTCTACTACAAATACTCTTTATCTCTACTTATCTCTCTCTCTCCAGACAGTTTCTCTGCTCTCACCCCCTCCCTCTTAAGAAGCAGTCTCTGCGCTCATCCCCCCTTCACTCTTTCCACACCAACAGCACAGGCAGGGGGAGAGTAAGGGTTTTTTTTCTGGTCAGTCCATCAGGGAGAGAAGTTCTCTACTTAGCCGTGGAGTTCCTCCCACAAGAGATAGTCTTCTGGGAACTTCTTTGGCGTGAGTCCAATCTCACGAGCAACATCCCACCCGAATTCTGCTGCAACATGAGTCTTCTTGTCCACAGGGTGCAGACTCTCCTGAGCCGAGGCCAAGCTGCTTCCATCACAGGAGCAAGGCCTTTCTCTCCCTTGCAAGGCCTTTGCAGCTCTAACTCTTTCAATGAGACTCCCACTGGATCACACCTTCTTCCAGGCATCCACCTGCTCTTCTAGAACGGGCAGCTCCCCACGGACTGAGGGTGGATCTCTGCACCCCTATGGACTCCATGGGCTGCAGGGGGACCTCCTGCTCCCCCCATGGTCTTCACCACAACTACAAGAGGGTTTTCAGCTCTGGTGCCTGGAGCACTTCCTCCCCAGCCTTCTTCACTGACCTTGCTGTCTCCATGTTTTTCTCCCTTCACATATTTTCACCTCCTCCTCAAACTACAAAGAAGTGCGTGACTGCTTTGTTTTGATTTTTTCTTAAATATGTTTTCACAAATGCGTAACTACCACCTCTAATTGGCCCACATTTGACCAGCAGCATGTCCATAACTTCCAGAGCCATCAGAGATTGGCTAAGCTGGACTTGGAGAAAAACTTCCAGAACTTTAACCCAGAACAAACAGGAGCCATCTTTGTGCCACGCCCCACCCCTCAGAAATTTCTGCAGGCCAACAGTAAAAGCTTTAGAGGGGTATAAATTTTTCTTAGATGTTAAAGATACCTTGATGATGTTCTGGGCTAAGCAAAATCACTACACTTGCGGAGTGTGACAAGATGGGTCAGCAGCAGATCGCAAGTGTCCCCTTGCCCTGGACCCCATCCCATGGCTGTGCTGGGACTTGCCTCTACAGATATCAAGTGTGTCCAGAGACACCGCAGGGACAGTGGGACCTCTGTCAGTGGAGGCTCCCCATGCACAGGGACCGCCAGCCCTGGGGTGGCCGTGCCAGCAGCCCCAGACACCTCCAGCCCCAGGAACCTGGAGCGACCCCAAACCTCAACACTGCGTGTGGGGCTGTGCCCAAAGGAATCGCAAAGAAAGCTGGGGTGCGGAAAACGAATGACAATTTATTTACAGAAGAGCAGCAACAACAACAAGCTGCAGAACGTATTTACAATAGAAGGATCTTTGTAACAACAACAATCTATAGAACGTATTTACAGGAGAACGTTCTAGCTAAAAACTGGAATCTAAAAAACATATTTACAAAAGATAAGAACAACAACAAATAGAACATATGTACAGGATGGTGTGCCATCATCTCCATCAGTCCTGGAAGAAAAGGAAGCAGCGGGGTCACTCCAGCCCGGCCTTGAGGGCTGTTCCCTGTGCCCCCAGGCTGGCACACACTGGCCCGGCGGCACTCTGCTGCCAGCCCGGAGCCTGGCTGGGGCAGGGAGCCGTGCCTCAGGCACTGGGACGGGGCTGGTGTGGCCCAAAGCAAGCGCAGGGCAGGCCGGGGGTGGTGCTTGTGCCACCAGAATCCAGGGATCCCCCGGGGCGCTGTGTCCCTGAGCAGGGCCACCCAGCCCAGCCCCAGCCTGGCGGCAAGGGACCCGCTGTGCCTGTGGGCAGGGCGTGGGGAGCACCTGCCTGTCCTGCTGCTGGGGCTCCATCCTCATCCCAGGACCATGGGCTCCTCCTCATCCTCCTCATCCACCTCCATATCCTCTTCCTCCTCTCTCACATCCACCTCCATCTCCTCCACATCTTCTTGCATCTCCACCTCCATGTCTTCCTCAAAATCCTCCACATCCACGTCCATCGCTTCTTCCACCTCCTCCACATCCACCTCCATCATCTCGTCCTCCTCAAGCACCGTGTCCACTTCCATGTCCTCCTCAACATCGCTGGCAGGCTGCATCAGGTCGCACAAGCTCACAGTGGGGTCCCTGTCCCACACCATCCCCACAGGGCCCCAGCCCGCCCGGGCGGTCGGGGGGTGCCCAGCCCCATGGAATGGCACTGTACCTCCACTGGGACAGGAGCGCACATCTTGCTGGGGTTGGTGGTGAGATCCAGGCAGCAGGATGAACTCAGGACTGATGGCAATATTTGGGAGCAGCTGAGTAGGGTGCGGGGTGCAGGGTGCGGGGTGCAGGGTGGTCTCCTAGCCGGCTACAGGGTCAATGGTCGTGTTGTGCTCAGCAACAGGTGCTGGAGGCTGCACCTGCAACATGGGCTGTGACATCACAACTGTGGGAGCTGGGATGTCACAGGAGTTCCAGGGCCACTCGGCGCTGGGGGCTCAGGATCATGGAATGTCCAAATCCTCGAATGGTTTGGCTTTGACAGGACCCTTAAGATGGTCTCACTCCTACCTGAGCAACCGCCCACCAGACCGGGATGCTCAGGACCACATCTAGCCTGGCCATGGATGTTTCCACGGCTGGGGCATCCCCAGGCTCTCTGCACAGCCTGTGTCAGTGTCTCAGTACCCACCCTCTTTGGGAAGAAAAAAAAAATCTTATTCGGATCAGACCCTAGCCGAGCTCCTTCAGTTCCCAGCAATCCCCCCTTCTCCTCTCGCCTCACGCCCTGCTGAACACTCTGTCCCCATGTTTCCTCTGGGCCCCTCCAGGTCCTGCATGGCCACAGTGAGGACTCCCTGGGGCCTTCTCCTCTGCAGGCTGAGCACCCCCAACTCTCTCAGCCTCTCCTCAGAGCAGAGGGACTCCAGCCCTTGCCGCATCTCCGTGGCCTCCTGTGCACTCCCTCCAACAGCCCCAACAGCTCCTTCCTGTGCTCAGGACCCCAGAGCTGGGAGCAGGGATGAGCCGTGCAGGGGCTGCAGCTTCTTGGGCAACAGCAGGCAATTTGGTGTTCTCCCTCAAGAGGAAGTCAATACCCGCTGGGGCTGAGGGATCAAATCAGCGCAATCAAGCCTGTGCCGGGCAGAGTTCTGCTGCCAGCAGCAGCTCCTTGTGGAGTCTGCAGGGATCCGTCAGGAGCGGATCCCAGGTGTCCCCTTGCCCTGGACCCCATCCCGTGGCTGTGCTGGGATTTGCCTCTACAGATATCAAGTGTGTCCAGAGACACCGCAGGGACAGTGGGACCTCTGTCAGTGGAGGCTCCCCATGCACAGGGACCGCCAGCCCTGGGGTGGCCGTGCCAGCAGCCCCAGACACCTCCAGCCCCAGGAACCTGGAGCGACCCCAAACCTCAACACTGCGTGTGGGGCTGTGCCCAAAGGAATCGCAAAGAAAGCTGGGGTGCGGAAAACGAATGACAATTTATTTACAGAAGAGCAGCAACAACAACAAGCTGCAGAACGTATTTACAGTAGAAGGATCTTTGTAACAACAACAATCTATAGAACGTATTTACAGGAGAACGTTCTAGCTAAAAACTGGAATCTAAAAAACATATTTACAAAAGATAAGAACAACAACAAATAGAACATATGTACAGGATGGTGTGCCATCATCTCCATCAGTCCTGGAAGAAAAGGAAGCAGCGGGGTCACTCCAGCCCGGCCTTGAGGGCTGTTCCCTGTGCCCCCAGGCTGGCACACACTGGCCCGGCGGCACTCTGCTGCCAGCCCGGAGCCTGGCTGGGGCAGGGAGCCGTGCCTCAGGCACTGGGACGGGGCTGGTGTGGCCCAAAGCAAGCGCAGGGCAGGCCGGGGGTGGTGCTTGTGCCACCAGAATCCAGGGATCCCCCGGGGCGCTGTGTCCCTGAGCAGGGCCACCCAGCCCAGCCCCAGCCTGGCGGCAAGGGACCCGCTGTGCCTGTGGGCAGGGCGTGGGGAGCACCTGCCTGTCCTGCTGCTGGGGCTCCATCCTCATCCCAGGACCATGGGCTCCTCCTCATCCTCCTCATCCACCTCCATATCCTCTTCCTCCTCTCTCACATCCACCTCCATCTCCTCCACATCTTCTTGCATCTCCACCTCCATGTCTTCCTCAAAATCCTCCACATCCACGTCCATCGCTTCTTCCACCTCCTCCACATCCACCTCCATCATCTCGTCCTCCTCAAGCACCGTGTCCGCTTCCATGTCCTCCTCAACATCGCTGGCAGGCTGCATCAGGTCGCACAAGCTCACAGTGGGGTCCCTGTCCCACACCATCCCCACAGGGCCCCAGCCCGCCCGGGCGGTCGGGGGGTGCCCAGCCCCATGGAATGGCACTGTACCTCCACTGGGACAGGAGCGCACATCTTGCTGGGGTTGGTGGTGAGATCCAGGCAGCAGGATGAACTCAGGACTGATGGCAATATTTGGGAGCAGCTGAGTAGGGTGCAGGGTGCAGGGTGCGGGGTGCAGGGTGGTCTCCTAGCCGGCTACAGGGTCAATGGTCGTGTTGTGCTCAGCAACAGGTGCTGGAGGCTGCACCTGCAACATGGGCTGTGACATCACAACTGTGGGAGCTGGGATGTCACAGGAGTTCCAGGGCCACTCGGCGCTGGGGGCTCAGGATCATGGAATGTCCAAATCCTCGAATGGTTTGGCTTTGACAGGACCCTTAAGATGGTCTCACTCCTACCTGAGCAACCGCCCACCAGACCGGGATGCTCAGGACCACATCTAGCCTGGCCATGGATGTTTCCACGGCTGGGGCATCCCCAGGCTCTCTGCACAGCCTGTGTCAGTGTCTCAGTACCCACCCTCTTTGGGAAGAAAAAAAAAATCTTATTCGGATCAGACCCTAGCCGAGCTCCTTCAGTTCCCAGCAATCCCCCCTTCTCCTCTCGCCTCACGCCCTGCTGAACACTCTGTCCCCATGTTTCCTCTGGGCCCCTCCAGGTCCTGCATGGCCACAGTGAGGACTCCCTGGGGCCTTCTCCTCTGCAGGCTGAGCACCCCCAACTCTCTCAGCCTCTCCTCAGAGCAGAGGGACTCCAGCCCTTGCCGCATCTCCGTGGCCTCCTGTGCACTCCCTCCAACAGCCCCAACAGCTCCTTCCTGTGCTCAGGACCCCAGAGCTGGGAGCAGGGATGAGCCGTGCAGGGGCTGCAGCTTCTTGGGCAACAGCAGGCAATTTGGTGTTCTCCCTCAAGAGGAAGTCAATACCCGCTGGGGCTGAGGGATCAAATCAGCGCAATCAAGCCTGTGCCGGGCAGAGTTCTGCTGCCAGCAGCAGCTCCTTGTGGAGTCTGCAGGGATCCGTCAGGAGCGGATCCCAGGTGTCCCCTTGCCCTGGACCCCATCCCGTGGCTGTGCTGGGATTTGCCTCTACAGATATCAAGTGTGTCCAGAGACACCGCAGGGACAGTGGGACCTCTGTCAGTGGAGGCTCCCCATGCACAGGGACCGCCAGCCCTGGGGTGGCCGTGCCAGCAGCCCCAGACACCTCCAGCCCCAGGAACCTGGAGCGACCCCAAACCTCAACACTGCGTGTGGGGCTGTGCCCAAAGGAATCGCAAAGAAAGCTGGGGTGCGGAAAACGAATGACAATTTATTTACAGAAGAGCAGCAACAACAACAAGCTGCAGAACGTATTTACAGTAGAAGGATCTTAGTAACAACAACAATCTATAGAACGTATTTACAGGAGAACGTTCTAGCTAAAAACTGGAATCTAAAAAACATATTTACAAAAGATAAGAACAACAACAAATAGAACATATGTACAGGATGGTGTGCCATCATCTCCATCAGTCCTGGAAGAAAAGGAAGCAGCGGGGTCACTCCAGCCCGGCCTTGAGGGCTGTTCCCTGTGCCCCCAGGCTGGCACACACTGGCCCGGCGGCACTCTGCTGCCAGCCCGGAGCCTGGCTGGGGCAGGGAGCCGTGCCTCAGGCACTGGGACGGGGCTGGTGTGGCCCAAAGCAAGCGCAGGGCAGGCCGGGGGTGGTGCTTGTGCCACCAGAATCCAGGGATCCCCCGGGGCGCTGTGTCCCTGAGCAGGGCCACCCAGCCCAGCCCCAGCCTGGCGGCAAGGGACCCGCTGTGCCTGTGGGCAGGGCGTGGGGAGCACCTGCCTGTCCTGCTGCTGGGGCTCCATCCTCATCCCAGGACCATGGGCTCCTCCTCATCCTCCTCATCCACCTCCATATCCTCTTCCTCCTCTCTCACATCCACCTCCATCTCCTCCACATCTTCTTGCATCTCCACCTCCATGTCTTCCTCAAAATCCTCCACATCCACGTCCATCGCTTCTTCCACCTCCTCCACATCCACCTCCATCATCTCGTCCTCCTCAAGCACCGTGTCCACTTCCATGTCCTCCTCAACATCGCTGGCAGGCTGCATCAGGTCGCACAAGCTCACAGTGGGGTCCCTGTCCCACACCATCCCCACAGGGCCCCAGCCCGCCCGGGCGGTCGGGGGTGCCCAGCCCCATGGAATGGCACTGTACCTCCACTGGGACAGGAGCGCACATCTTGCTGGGGTTGGTGGTGAGATCCAGGCAGCAGGATGAACTCAGGACTGATGGCAATATTTGGGAGCAGCTGAGTAGGGTGCAGGGTGCAGGGTGCGGGGTGCAGGGTGGTCTCCTAGCCGGCTACAGGGTCAATGGTCGTGTTGTGCTCAGCAACAGGTGCTGGAGGCTGCACCTGCAACATGGGCTGTGACATCACAACTGTGGGAGCTGGGATGTCACAGGAGTTCCAGGGCCACTCGGCGCTGGGGGCTCAGGATCATGGAATGTCCAAATCCTCGAATGGTTTGGCTTTGACAGGACCCTTAAGATGGTCTCACTCCTACCTGAGCAACCGCCCACCAGACCGGGATGCTCAGGACCACATCTAGCCTGGCCATGGATGTTTCCACGGCTGGGGCATCCCCAGGCTCTCTGCACAGCCTGTGTCAGTGTCTCAGTACCCACCCTCTTTGGGAAGAAAAAAAAAAATCTTATTCGGATCAGACCCTAGCCGAGCTCCTTCAGTTCCCAGCAATCCCCCCTTCTCCTCTCGCCTCACGCCCTGCTGAACACTCTGTCCCCATGTTTCCTCTGGGCCCCTCCAGGTCCTGCATGGCCACAGTGAGGACTCCCTGGGGCCTTCTCCTCTGCAGGCTGAGCACCCCCAACTCTCTCAGCCTCTCCTCAGAGCAGAGGGACTCCAGCCCTTGCCGCATCTCCGTGGCCTCCTGTGCGCTCCCTCCAACAGCCCCAACAGCTCCTTCCTGTGCTCAGGACCCCAGAGCTGGGAGCAGGGATGAGCCGTGCAGGGGCTGCAGCTTCCTGGGCAACAGCAGGCAATTTGGTGTTCTCCCTCAAGAGGAAGTCAATACCCGCTGGGGCTGAGGGATCAAATCAGCGCAATCAAGCCTGTGCCGGGCAGAGTTCTGCTGCCAGCAGCAGCTCCTTGTGGAGTCTGCAGGGATCCGTCAGGAGCGGATCCCAGGTGTCCCCTTGCCCTGGACCCCATCCCGTGGCTGTGCTGGGATTTGCCTCTACAGATATCAAGTGTGTCCAGAGACACCGCAGGGACAGTGGGACCTCTGTCAGTGGAGGCTCCCCATGCACAGGGACCGCCAGCCCTGGGGTGGCCGTGCCAGCAGCCCCAGACACCTCCAGCCCCAGGAACCTGGAGCGACCCCAAACCTCAACACTGCGTGTGGGGCTGTGCCCAAAGGAATCGCAAAGAAAGCTGGGGTGCGGAAAACGAATGACAATTTATTTACAGAAGAGCAGCAACAACAACAAGCTGCAGAACGTATTTACAGTAGAAGGATCTTAGTGACAACAACAATCTATAGAACGTATTTACAGGAGAACGTTCTAGCTAAAAACTGGAATCTAAAAAACATATTTACAAAAGATAAGAACAACAACAAATAGAACATATGTACAGGATGGTGTGCCATCATCTCCATCAGTCCTGGAAGAAAAGGAAGCAGCGGGGTCACTCCAGCCCGGCCTTGAGGGCTGTTCCCTGTGCCCCCAGGCTGGCACACACTGGCCCGGCGGCACTCTGCTGCCAGCCCGGAGCCTGGCTGGGGCAGGGAGCCGTGCCTCAGGCACTGGGACGGGGCTGGTGTGGCCCAAAGCAAGCGCAGGGCAGGCCGGGGGTGGTGCTTGTGCCACCAGAATCCAGGGATCCCCCGGGGCGCTGTGTCCCTGAGCAGGGCCACCCAGCCCAGCCCCAGCCTGGCGGCAAGGGACCCGCTGTGCCTGTGGGCAGGGCGTGGGGAGCACCTGCCTGTCCTGCTGCTGGGGCTCCATCCTCATCCCAGGACCATGGGCTCCTCCTCATCCTCCTCATCCACCTCCATATCCTCTTCCTCCTCTCTCACATCCACCTCCATCTCCTCCACATCTTCTTGCATCTCCACCTCCATGTCTTCCTCAAAATCCTCCACATCCACGTCCATCGCTTCTTCCACCTCCTCCACATCCACCTCCATCATCTCGTCCTCCTCAAGCACCGTGTCCACTTCCATGTCCTCCTCAACATCGCTGGCAGGCTGCATCAGGTCGCACAAGCTCACAGTGGGGTCCCTGTCCCACACCATCCCCACAGGGCCCCAGCCCGCCCGGGCGGTCGGGCGGTGCCCAGCCCCATGGAATGGCACTGTACCTCCACTGGGACAGGAGCGCACATCTTGCTGGGGTTGGTGGTGAGATCCAGGCAGCAGGATGAACTCAGGACTGATGGCAATATTTGGGAGCAGCTGAGTAGGGTGCAGGGTGCAGGGTGCGGGGTGCAGGGTGGTCTCCTAGCCGGCTACAGGGTCAATGGTCGTGTTGTGCTCAGCAACAGGTGCTGGAGGCTGCACCTGCAACATGGGCTGTGACATCACAACTGTGGGAGCTGGGATGTCACAGGAGTTCCAGGGCCACTCGGCGCTGGGGGCTCAGGATCATGGAATGTCCAAATCCTCGAATGGTTTGGCTTTGACAGGACCCTTAAGATGGTCTCACTCCTACCTGAGCAACCGCCCACCAGACCGGGATGCTCAGGACCACATCTAGCCTGGCCATGGATGTTTCCACGGCTGGGGCATCCCCAGGCTCTCTGCACAGCCTGTGTCAGTGTCTCAGTACCCACCCTCTTTGGGAAGAAAAAAAAAATCTTATTCGGATCAGACCCTAGCCGAGCTCCTTCAGTTCCCAGCAATCCCCCCTTCTCCTCTCGCCTCACGCCCTGCTGAACACTCTGTCCCCATGTTTCCTCTGGGCCCCTCCAGGTCCTGCATGGCCACAGTGAGGACTCCCTGGGGCCTTCTCCTCTGCAGGCTGAGCACCCCCAACTCTCTCAGCCTCTCCTCAGAGCAGAGGGACTCCAGCCCTTGCCGCATCTCCGTGGCCTCCTGTGCGCTCCCTCCAACAGCCCCAACAGCTCCTTCCTGTGCTCAGGACCCCAGAGCTGGGAGCAGGGATGAGCCGTGCAGGGGCTGCAGCTTCTTGGGCAACAGCAGGCAATTTGGTGTTCTCCCTCAAGAGGAAGTCAATACCCGCTGGGGCTGAGGGATCAAATCAGCGCAATCAAGCCTGTGCCGGGCAGAGTTCTGCTGCCAGCAGCAGCTCCTTGTGGAGTCTGCAGGGATCCGTCAGGAGCGGATCCCAGGTGTCCCCTTGCCCTGGACCCCATCCCGTGGCTGTGCTGGGATTTGCCTCTACAGATATCAAGTGTGTCCAGAGACACCGCAGGGACAGTGGGACCTCTGTCAGTGGAGGCTCCCCATGCACAGGGACCGCCAGCCCTGGGGTGGCCGTGCCAGCAGCCCCAGACACCTCCAGCCCCAGGAACCTGGAGCGACCCCAAACCTCAACACTGCGTGTGGGGCTGTGCCCAAAGGAATCGCAAAGAAAGCTGGGGTGCGGAAAACGAATGACAATTTATTTACAGAAGAGCAGCAACAACAACAAGCTGCAGAACGTATTTACAGTAGAAGGATCTTAGTGACAACAACAATCTATAGAACGTATTTACAGGAGAACGTTCTAGCTAAAAACTGGAATCTAAAAAACATATTTACAAAAGATAAGAACAACAACAAATAGAACATATGTACAGGATGGTGTGCCATCATCTCCATCAGTCCTGGAAGAAAAGGAAGCAGCGGGGTCACTCCAGCCCGGCCTTGAGGGCTGTTCCCTGTGCCCCCAGGCTGGCACACACTGGCCCGGCGGCACTCTGCTGCCAGCCCGGAGCCTGGCTGGGGCAGGGAGCCGTGCCTCAGGCACTGGGACGGGGCTGGTGTGGCCCAAAGCAAGCGCAGGGCAGGCCGGGGGTGGTGCTTGTGCCACCAGAATCCAGGGATCCCCCGGGGCGCTGTGTCCCTGAGCAGGGCCACCCAGCCCAGCCCCAGCCTGGCGGCAAGGGACCCGCTGTGCCTGTGGGCAGGGCGTGGGGAGCACCTGCCTGTCCTGCTGCTGGGGCTCCATCCTCATCCCAGGACCATGGGCTCCTCCTCATCCTCCTCATCCACCTCCATATCCTCTTCCTCCTCTCTCACATCCACCTCCATCTCCTCCACATCTTCTTGCATCTCCACCTCCATGTCTTCCTCAAAATCCTCCACATCCACGTCCATCGCTTCTTCCACCTCCTCCACATCCACCTCCATCATCTCGTCCTCCTCAAGCACCGTGTCCACTTCCATGTCCTCCTCAACATCGCTGGCAGGCTGCATCAGGTCGCACAAGCTCACAGTGGGGTCCCTGTCCCACACCATCCCCACAGGGCCCCAGCCCGCCCGGGCGGTCGGGCGGTGCCCAGCCCCATGGAATGGCACTGTACCTCCACTGGGACAGGAGCGCACATCTTGCTGGGGTTGGTGGTGAGATCCAGGCAGCAGGATGAACTCAGGACTGATGGCAATATTTGGGAGCAGCTGAGTAGGGTGCAGGGTGCAGGGTGCGGGGTGCAGGGTGGTCTCCTAGCCGGCTACAGGGTCAATGGTCGTGTTGTGCTCAGCAACAGGTGCTGGAGGCTGCACCTGCAACATGGGCTGTGACATCACAACTGTGGGAGCTGGGATGTCACAGGAGTTCCAGGGCCACTCGGCGCTGGGGGCTCAGGATCATGGAATGTCCAAATCCTCGAATGGTTTGGCTTTGACAGGACCCTTAAGATGGTCTCACTCCTACCTGAGCAACCGCCCACCAGACCGGGATGCTCAGGACCACATCTAGCCTGGCCATGGATGTTTCCACGGCTGGGGCATCCCCAGGCTCTCTGCACAGCCTGTGTCAGTGTCTCAGTACCCACCCTCTTTGGGAAGAAAAAAAAAATCTTATTCGGATCAGACCCTAGCCGAGCTCCTTCAGTTCCCAGCAATCCCCCCTTCTCCTCTCGCCTCACGCCCTGCTGAACACTCTGTCCCCATGTTTCCTCTGGGCCCCTCCAGGTCCTGCATGGCCACAGTGAGGACTCCCTGGGGCCTTCTCCTCTGCAGGCTGAGCACCCCCAACTCTCTCAGCCTCTCCTCAGAGCAGAGGGACTCCAGCCCTTGCCGCATCTCCGTGGCCTCCTGTGCGCTCCCTCCAACAGCCCCAACAGCTCCTTCCTGTGCTCAGGACCCCAGAGCTGGGAGCAGGGATGAGCCGTGCAGGGGCTGCAGCTTCTTGGGCAACAGCAGGCAATTTGGTGTTCTCCCTCAAGAGGAAGTCAATACCCGCTGGGGCTGAGGGATCAAATCAGCGCAATCAAGCCTGTGCCGGGCAGAGTTCTGCTGCCAGCAGCAGCTCCTTGTGGAGTCTGCAGGGATCCGTCAGGAGCGGATCCCAGGTGTCCCCTTGCCCTGGACCCCATCCCGTGGCTGTGCTGGGATTTGCCTCTACAGATATCAAGTGTGTCCAGAGACACCGCAGGGACAGTGGGACCTCTGTCAGTGGAGGCTCCCCATGCACAGGGACCGCCAGCCCTGGGGTGGCCGTGCCAGCAGCCCCAGACACCTCCAGCCCCAGGAACCTGGAGCGACCCCAAACCTCAACACTGCGTGTGGGGCTGTGCCCAAAGGAATCGCAAAGAAAGCTGGGGTGCGGAAAACGAATGACAATTTATTTACAGAAGAGCAGCAACAACAACAAGCTGCAGAACGTATTTACAGTAGAAGGATCTTAGTGACAACAACAATCTATAGAACGTATTTACAGGAGAACGTTCTAGCTAAAAACTGGAATCTAAAAAACATATTTACAAAAGATAAGAACAACAACAAATAGAACATATGTACAGGACGGTGTGCCATCATCTCCATCAGTCCTGGAAGAAAAGGAAGCAGCGGGGTCACTCCAGCCCGGCCTTGAGGGCTGTTCCCTGTGCCCCCAGGCTGGCACACACTGGCCCGGCGGCACTCTGCTGCCAGCCCGGAGCCTGGCTGGGGCAGGGAGCCGTGCCTCAGGCACTGGGACGGGGCTGGTGTGGCCCAAAGCAAGCGCAGGGCAGGCCGGGGGTGGTGCTTGTGCCACCAGAATCCAGGGATCCCCCGGGGCGCTGTGTCCCTGAGCAGGGCCACCCAGCCCAGCCCCAGCCTGGCGGCAAGGGACCCGCTGTGCCTGTGGGCAGGGCGTGGGGAGCACCTGCCTGTCCTGCTGCTGGGGCTCCATCCTCATCCCAGGACCATGGGCTCCTCCTCATCCTCCTCATCCACCTCCATATCCTCTTCCTCCTCTCTCACATCCACCTCCATCTCCTCCACATCTTCTTGCATCTCCACCTCCATGTCTTCCTCAAAATCCTCCACATCCACGTCCATCGCTTCTTCCACCTCCTCCACATCCACCTCCATCATCTCGTCCTCCTCAAGCACCGTGTCCACTTCCATGTCCTCCTCAACATCGCTGGCAGGCTGCATCAGGTCGCACAAGCTCACAGTGGGGTCCCTGTCCCACACCATCCCCACAGGGCCCCAGCCCGCCCGGGCGGTCGGGGGTGCCCAGCCCCATGGAATGGCACTGTACCTCCACTGGGACAGGAGCGCACATCTTGCTGGGGTTGGTGGTGAGATCCAGGCAGCAGGATGAACTCAGGACTGATGGCAATATTTGGGAGCAGCTGAGTAGGGTGCGGGGTGCAGGGTGCGGGGTGCAGGGTGGTCTCCTAGCCGGCTACAGGGTCAATGGTCGTGTTGTGCTCAGCAACAGGTGCTGGAGGCTGCACCTGCAACATGGGCTGTGACATCACAACTGTGGGAGCTGGGATGTCACAGGAGTTCCAGGGCCACTCGGCGCTGGGGGCTCAGGATCATGGAATGTCCAAATCCTCGAATGGTTTGGCTTTGACAGGACCCTTAAGATGGTCTCACTCCTACCTGAGCAACCGCCCACCAGACCGGGATGCTCAGGACCACATCTAGCCTGGCCATGGATGTTTCCACGGCTGGGGCATCCCCAGGCTCTCTGCACAGCCTGTGTCAGTGTCTCAGTACCCACCCTCTTTGGGAAGAAAAAAAAAAATCTTATTCGGATCAGACCCTAGCCGAGCTCCTTCAGTTCCCAGCAATCCCCCCTTCTCCTCTCGCCTCACGCCCTGCTGAACACTCTGTCCCCATGTTTCCTCTGGGCCCCTCCAGGTCCTGCATGGCCACAGTGAGGACTCCCTGGGGCCTTCTCCTCTGCAGGCTGAGCACCCCCAACTCTCTCAGCCTCTCCTCAGAGCAGAGGGACTCCAGCCCTTGCCGCATCTCCGTGGCCTCCTGTGCGCTCCCTCCAACAGCCCCAACAGCTCCTTCCTGTGCTCAGGACCCCAGAGCTGGGAGCAGGGATGAGCCGTGCAGGGGCTGCAGCTTCCTGGGCAACAGCAGGCAATTTGGTGTTCTCCCTCAAGAGGAAGTCAATACCCGCTGGGGCTGAGGGATCAAATCAGCGCAATCAAGCCTGTGCCGGGCAGAGTTCTGCTGCCAGCAGCAGCTCCTTGTGGAGTCTGCAGGGATCCGTCAGGAGCGGATCCCAGGTGTCCCCTTGCCCTGGACCCCATCCCGTGGCTGTGCTGGGATTTGCCTCTACAGATATCAAGTGTGTCCAGAGACACCGCAGGGACAGTGGGACCTCTGTCAGTGGAGGCTCCCCATGCACAGGGACCGCCAGCCCTGGGGTGGCCGTGCCAGCAGCCCCAGACACCTCCAGCCCCAGGAACCTGGAGCGACCCCAAACCTCAACACTGCGTGTGGGGCTGTGCCCAAAGGAATCGCAAAGAAAGCTGGGGTGCGGAAAACGAATGACAATTTATTTACAGAAGAGCAGCAACAACAACAAGCTGCAGAACGTATTTACAGTAGAAGGATCTTAGTGACAACAACAATCTATAGAACGTATTTACAGGAGAACGTTCTAGCTAAAAACTGGAATCTAAAAAACATATTTACAAAAGATAAGAACAACAACAAATAGAACATATGTACAGGATGGTGTGCCATCATCTCCATCAGTCCTGGAAGAAAAGGAAGCAGCGGGGTCACTCCAGCCCGGCCTTGAGGGCTGTTCCCTGTGCCCCCAGGCTGGCACACACTGGCCCGGCGGCACTCTGCTGCCAGCCCGGAGCCTGGCTGGGGCAGGGAGCCGTGCCTCAGGCACTGGGACGGGGCTGGTGTGGCCCAAAGCAAGCGCAGGGCAGGCCGGGGGTGGTGCTTGTGCCACCAGAATCCAGGGATCCCCCGGGGCGCTGTGTCCCTGAGCAGGGCCACCCAGCCCAGCCCCAGCCTGGCGGCAAGGGACCCGCTGTGCCTGTGGGCAGGGCGTGGGGAGCACCTGCCTGTCCTGCTGCTGGGGCTCCATCCTCATCCCAGGACCATGGGCTCCTCCTCATCCTCCTCATCCACCTCCATATCCTCTTCCTCCTCTCTCACATCCACCTCCATCTCCTCCACATCTTCTTGCATCTCCACCTCCATGTCTTCCTCAAAATCCTCCACATCCACGTCCATCGCTTCTTCCACCTCCTCCACATCCACCTCCATCATCTCGTCCTCCTCAAGCACCGTGTCCACTTCCATGTCCTCCTCAACATCGCTGGCAGGCTGCATCAGGTCGCACAAGCTCACAGTGGGGTCCCTGTCCCACACCATCCCCACAGGGCCCCAGCCCGCCCGGGCGGTCGGGGGTGCCCAGCCCCATGGAATGGCACTGTACCTCCACTGGGACAGGAGCGCACATCTTGCTGGGGTTGGTGGTGAGATCCAGGCAGCAGGATGAACTCAGGACTGATGGCAATATTTGGGAGCAGCTGAGTAGGGTGCGGGGTGCAGGGTGCGGGGTGCAGGGTGGTCTCCTAGCCGGCTACAGGGTCAATGGTCGTGTTGTGCTCAGCAACAGGTGCTGGAGGCTGCACCTGCAACATGGGCTGTGACATCACAACTGTGGGAGCTGGGATGTCACAGGAGTTCCAGGGCCACTCGGCGCTGGGGGCTCAGGATCATGGAATGTCCAAATCCTCGAATGGTTTGGCTTTGACAGGACCCTTAAGATGGTCTCACTCCTACCTGAGCAACCGCCCACCAGACCGGGATGCTCAGGACCACATCTAGCCTGGCCATGGATGTTTCCACGGCTGGGGCATCCCCAGGCTCTCTGCACAGCCTGTGTCAGTGTCTCAGTACCCACCCTCTTTGGGAAGAAAAAAAAAAAATCTTATTCGGATCAGACCCTAGCCGAGCTCCTTCAGTTCCCAGCAATCCCCCCTTCTCCTCTCGCCTCACGCCCTGCTGAACACTCTGTCCCCATGTTTCCTCTGGGCCCCTCCAGGTCCTGCATGGCCACAGTGAGGACTCCCTGGGGCCTTCTCCTCTGCAGGCTGAGCACCCCCAACTCTCTCAGCCTCTCCTCAGAGCAGAGGGACTCCAGCCCTTGCCGCATCTCCGTGGCCTCCTGTGCGCTCCCTCCAACAGCCCCAACAGCTCCTTCCTGTGCTCAGGACCCCAGAGCTGGGAGCAGGGATGAGCCGTGCAGGGGCTGCAGCTTCCTGGGCAACAGCAGGCAATTTGGTGTTCTCCCTCAAGAGGAAGTCAATACCCGCTGGGGCTGAGGGATCAAATCAGCGCAATCAAGCCTGTGCCGGGCAGAGTTCTGCTGCCAGCAGCAGCTCCTTGTGGAGTCTGCAGGGATCCGTCAGGAGCGGATCCCAGGTGTCCCCTTGCCCTGGACCCCATCCCGTGGCTGTGCTGGGATTTGCCTCTACAGATATCAAGTGTGTCCAGAGACACCGCAGGGACAGTGGGACCTCTGTCAGTGGAGGCTCCCCATGCACAGGGACCGCCAGCCCTGGGGTGGCCGTGCCAGCAGCCCCAGACACCTCCAGCCCCAGGAACCTGGAGCGACCCCAAACCTCAACACTGCGTGTGGGGCTGTGCCCAAAGGAATCGCAAAGAAAGCTGGGGTGCGGAAAACGAATGACAATTTATTTACAGAAGAGCAGCAACAACAACAAGCTGCAGAACGTATTTACAGTAGAAGGATCTTAGTGACAACAACAATCTATAGAACGTATTTACAGGAGAACGTTCTAGCTAAAAACTGGAATCTAAAAAACATATTTACAAAAGATAAGAACAACAACAAATAGAACATATGTACAGGATGGTGTGCCATCATCTCCATCAGTCCTGGAAGAAAAGGAAGCAGCGGGGTCACTCCAGCCCGGCCTTGAGGGCTGTTCCCTGTGCCCCCAGGCTGGCACACACTGGCCCGGCGGCACTCTGCTGCCAGCCCGGAGCCTGGCTGGGGCAGGGAGCCGTGCCTCAGGCACTGGGACGGGGCTGGTGTGGCCCAAAGCAAGCGCAGGGCAGGCCGGGGGGTGGTGCTTGTGCCACCAGAATCCAGGGATCCCCCGGGGCGCTGTGTCCCTGAGCAGGGCCACCCAGCCCAGCCCCAGCCTGGCGGCAAGGGACCCGCTGTGCCTGTGGGCAGGGCGTGGGGAGCACCTGCCTGTCCTGCTGCTGGGGCTCCATCCTCATCCCAGGACCATGGGCTCCTCCTCATCCTCCTCATCCACCTCCATATCCTCTTCCTCCTCTCTCACATCCACCTCCATCTCCTCCACATCTTCTTGCATCTCCACCTCCATGTCTTCCTCAAAATCCTCCACATCCACGTCCATCGCTTCTTCCACCTCCTCCACATCCACCTCCATCATCTCGTCCTCCTCAAGCACCGTGTCCACTTCCATGTCCTCCTCAACATCGCTGGCAGGCTGCATCAGGTCGCACAAGCTCACAGTGGGGTCCCTGTCCCACACCATCCCCACAGGGCCCCAGCCCGCCCGGGCGGTCGGGGGTGCCCAGCCCCATGGAATGGCACTGTACCTCCACTGGGACAGGAGCGCACATCTTGCTGGGGTTGGTGGTGAGATCCAGGCAGCAGGATGAACTCAGGACTGATGGCAATATTTGGGAGCAGCTGAGTAGGGTGCGGGGTGCAGGGTGCGGGGTGCAGGGTGGTCTCCTAGCCGGCTACAGGGTCAATGGTCGTGTTGTGCTCAGCAACAGGTGCTGGAGGCTGCACCTGCAACATGGGCTGTGACATCACAACTGTGGGAGCTGGGATGTCACAGGAGTTCCAGGGCCACTCGGCGCTGGGGGCTCAGGATCATGGAATGTCCAAATCCTCGAATGGTTTGGCTTTGACAGGACCCTTAAGATGGTCTCACTCCTACCTGAGCAACCGCCCACCAGACCGGGATGCTCAGGACCACATCTAGCCTGGCCATGGATGTTTCCACGGCTGGGGCATCCCCAGGCTCTCTGCACAGCCTGTGTCAGTGTCTCAGTACCCACCCTCTTTGGGAAGAAAAAAAAAAATCTTATTCGGATCAGACCCTAGCCGAGCTCCTTCAGTTCCCAGCAATCCCCCCTTCTCCTCTCGCCTCACGCCCTGCTGAACACTCTGTCCCCATGTTTCCTCTGGGCCCCTCCAGGTCCTGCATGGCCACAGTGAGGACTCCCTGGGGCCTTCTCCTCTGCAGGCTGAGCACCCCCAACTCTCTCAGCCTCTCCTCAGAGCAGAGGGACTCCAGCCCTTGCCGCATCTCCGTGGCCTCCTGTGCGCTCCCTCCAACAGCCCCAACAGCTCCTTCCTGTGCTCAGGACCCCAGAGCTGGGAGCAGGGATGAGCCGTGCAGGGGCTGCAGCTTCCTGGGCAACAGCAGGCAATTTGGTGTTCTCCCTCAAGAGGAAGTCAATACCCGCTGGGGCTGAGGGATCAAATCAGCGCAATCAAGCCTGTGCCGGGCAGAGTTCTGCTGCCAGCAGCAGCTCCTTGTGGAGTCTGCAGGGATCCGTCAGGAGCGGATCCCAGGTGTCCCCTTGCCCTGGACCCCATCCCGTGGCTGTGCTGGGATTTGCCTCTACAGATATCAAGTGTGTCCAGAGACACCGCAGGGACAGTGGGACCTCTGTCAGTGGAGGCTCCCCATGCACAGGGACCGCCAGCCCTGGGGTGGCCGTGCCAGCAGCCCCAGACACCTCCAGCCCCAGGAACCTGGAGCGACCCCAAACCTCAACACTGCGTGTGGGGCTGTGCCCAAAGGAATCGCAAAGAAAGCTGGGGTGCGGAAAACGAATGACAATTTATTTACAGAAGAGCAGCAACAACAACAAGCTGCAGAACGTATTTACAGTAGAAGGATCTTAGTGACAACAACAATCTATAGAACGTATTTACAGGAGAACGTTCTAGCTAAAAACTGGAATCTAAAAAACATATTTACAAAAGATAAGAACAACAACAAATAGAACATATGTACAGGACGGTGTGCCATCATCTCCATCAGTCCTGGAAGAAAAGGAAGCAGCGGGGTCACTCCAGCCCGGCCTTGAGGGCTGTTCCCTGTGCCCCCAGGCTGGCACACACTGGCCCGGCGGCACTCTGCTGCCAGCCCGGAGCCTGGCTGGGGCAGGGAGCCGTGCCTCAGGCACTGGGACGGGGCTGGTGTGGCCCAAAGCAAGCGCAGGGCAGGCCGGGGGTGGTGCTTGTGCCACCAGAATCCAGGGATCCCCCGGGGCGCTGTGTCCCTGAGCAGGGCCACCCAGCCCAGCCCCAGCCTGGCGGCAAGGGACCCGCTGTGCCTGTGGGCAGGGCGTGGGGAGCACCTGCCTGTCCTGCTGCTGGGGCTCCATCCTCATCCCAGGACCATGGGCTCCTCCTCATCCTCCTCATCCACCTCCATATCCTCTTCCTCCTCTCTCACATCCACCTCCATCTCCTCCACATCTTCTTGCATCTCCACCTCCATGTCTTCCTCAAAATCCTCCACATCCACGTCCATCGCTTCTTCCACCTCCTCCACATCCACCTCCATCATCTCGTCCTCCTCAAGCACCGTGTCCACTTCCATGTCCTCCTCAACATCGCTGGCAGGCTGCATCAGGTCGCACAAGCTCACAGTGGGGTCCCTGTCCCACACCATCCCCACAGGGCCCCAGCCCGCCCGGGCGGTCGGGCGGTGCCCAGCCCCATGGAATGGCACTGTACCTCCACTGGGACAGGAGCGCACATCTTGCTGGGGTTGGTGGTGAGATCCAGGCAGCAGGATGAACTCAGGACTGATGGCAATATTTGGGAGCAGCTGAGTAGGGTGCGGGGTGCAGGGTGCGGGGTGCAGGGTGGTCTCCTAGCCGGCTACAGGGTCAATGGTCGTGTTGTGCTCAGCAACAGGTGCTGGAGGCTGCACCTGCAACATGGGCTGTGACATCACAACTGTGGGAGCTGGGATGTCACAGGAGTTCCAGGGCCACTCGGCGCTGGGGGCTCAGGATCATGGAATGTCCAAATCCTCGAATGGTTTGGCTTTGACAGGACCCTTAAGATGGTCTCACTCCTACCTGAGCAACCGCCCACCAGACCGGGATGCTCAGGACCACATCTAGCCTGGCCATGGATGTTTCCACGGCTGGGGCATCCCCAGGCTCTCTGCACAGCCTGTGTCAGTGTCTCAGTACCCACCCTCTTTGGGAAGAAAAAAAAAAATCTTATTCGGATCAGACCCTAGCCGAGCTCCTTCAGTTCCCAGCAATCCCCCCTTCTCCTCTCGCCTCACGCCCTGCTGAACACTCTGTCCCCATGTTTCCTCTGGGCCCCTCCAGGTCCTGCATGGCCACAGTGAGGACTCCCTGGGGCCTTCTCCTCTGCAGGCTGAGCACCCCCAACTCTCTCAGCCTCTCCTCAGAGCAGAGGGACTCCAGCCCTTGCCGCATCTCCGTGGCCTCCTGTGCGCTCCCTCCAACAGCCCCAACAGCTCCTTCCTGTGCTCAGGACCCCAGAGCTGGGAGCAGGGATGAGCCGTGCAGGGGCTGCAGCTTCCTGGGCAACAGCAGGCAATTTGGTGTTCTCCCTCAAGAGGAAGTCAATACCCGCTGGGGCTGAGGGATCAAATCAGCGCAATCAAGCCTGTGCCGGGCAGAGTTCTGCTGCCAGCAGCAGCTCCTTGTGGAGTCTGCAGGGATCCGTCAGGAGCGGATCCCAGGTGTCCCCTTGCCCTGGACCCCATCCCGTGGCTGTGCTGGGATTTGCCTCTACAGATATCAAGTGTGTCCAGAGACACCGCAGGGACAGTGGGACCTCTGTCAGTGGAGGCTCCCCATGCACAGGGACCGCCAGCCCTGGGGTGGCCGTGCCAGCAGCCCCAGACACCTCCAGCCCCAGGAACCTGGAGCGACCCCAAACCTCAACACTGCGTGTGGGGCTGTGCCCAAAGGAATCGCAAAGAAAGCTGGGGTGCGGAAAACGAATGACAATTTATTTACAGAAGAGCAGCAACAACAACAAGCTGCAGAACGTATTTACAGTAGAAGGATCTTAGTGACAACAACAATCTATAGAACGTATTTACAGGAGAACGTTCTAGCTAAAAACTGGAATCTAAAAAACATATTTACAAAAGATAAGAACAACAACAAATAGAACATATGTACAGGACGGTGTGCCATCATCTCCATCAGTCCTGGAAGAAAAGGAAGCAGCGGGGTCACTCCAGCCCGGCCTTGAGGGCTGTTCCCTGTGCCCCCAGGCTGGCACACACTGGCCCGGCGGCACTCTGCTGCCAGCCCGGAGCCTGGCTGGGGCAGGGAGCCGTGCCTCAGGCACTGGGACGGGGCTGGTGTGGCCCAAAGCAAGCGCAGGGCAGGCCGGGGGTGGTGCTTGTGCCACCAGAATCCAGGGATCCCCCGGGGCGCTGTGTCCCTGAGCAGGGCCACCCAGCCCAGCCCCAGCCTGGCGGCAAGGGACCCGCTGTGCCTGTGGGCAGGGCGTGGGGAGCACCTGCCTGTCCTGCTGCTGGGGCTCCATCCTCATCCCAGGACCATGGGCTCCTCCTCATCCTCCTCATCCACCTCCATATCCTCTTCCTCCTCTCTCACATCCACCTCCATCTCCTCCACATCTTCTTGCATCTCCACCTCCATGTCTTCCTCAAAATCCTCCACATCCACGTCCATCGCTTCTTCCACCTCCTCCACATCCACCTCCATCATCTCGTCCTCCTCAAGCACCGTGTCCACTTCCATGTCCTCCTCAACATCGCTGGCAGGCTGCATCAGGTCGCACAAGCTCACAGTGGGGTCCCTGTCCCACACCATCCCCACAGGGCCCCAGCCCGCCCGGGCGGTCGGGGGGTGCCCAGCCCCATGGAATGGCACTGTACCTCCACTGGGACAGGAGCGCACATCTTGCTGGGGTTGGTGGTGAGATCCAGGCAGCAGGATGAACTCAGGACTGATGGCAATATTTGGGAGCAGCTGAGTAGGGTGCGGGGTGCAGGGTGCGGGGTGCAGGGTGGTCTCCTAGCCGGCTACAGGGTCAATGGTCGTGTTGTGCTCAGCAACAGGTGCTGGAGGCTGCACCTGCAACATGGGCTGTGACATCACAACTGTGGGAGCTGGGATGTCACAGGAGTTCCAGGGCCACTCGGCGCTGGGGGCTCAGGATCATGGAATGTCCAAATCCTCGAATGGTTTGGCTTTGACAGGACCCTTAAGATGGTCTCACTCCTACCTGAGCAACCGCCCACCAGACCGGGATGCTCAGGACCACATCTAGCCTGGCCATGGATGTTTCCACGGCTGGGGCATCCCCAGGCTCTCTGCACAGCCTGTGTCAGTGTCTCAGTACCCACCCTCTTTGGGAAGAAAAAAAAAAATCTTATTCGGATCAGACCCTAGCCGAGCTCCTTCAGTTCCCAGCAATCCCCCCTTCTCCTCTCGCCTCACGCCCTGCTGAACACTCTGTCCCCATGTTTCCTCTGGGCCCCTCCAGGTCCTGCATGGCCACAGTGAGGACTCCCTGGGGCCTTCTCCTCTGCAGGCTGAGCACCCCCAACTCTCTCAGCCTCTCCTCAGAGCAGAGGGACTCCAGCCCTTGCCGCATCTCCGTGGCCTCCTGTGCGCTCCCTCCAACAGCCCCAACAGCTCCTTCCTGTGCTCAGGACCCCAGAGCTGGGAGCAGGGATGAGCCGTGCAGGGGCTGCAGCTTCCTGGGCAACAGCAGGCAATTTGGTGTTCTCCCTCAAGAGGAAGTCAATACCCGCTGGGGCTGAGGGATCAAATCAGCGCAATCAAGCCTGTGCCGGGCAGAGTTCTGCTGCCAGCAGCAGCTCCTTGTGGAGTCTGCAGGGATCCGTCAGGAGCGGATCCCAGGTGTCCCCTTGCCCTGGACCCCATCCCGTGGCTGTGCTGGGATTTGCCTCTACAGATATCAAGTGTGTCCAGAGACACCGCAGGGACAGTGGGACCTCTGTCAGTGGAGGCTCCCCATGCACAGGGACCGCCAGCCCTGGGGTGGCCGTGCCAGCAGCCCCAGACACCTCCAGCCCCAGGAACCTGGAGCGACCCCAAACCTCAACACTGCGTGTGGGGCTGTGCCCAAAGGAATCGCAAAGAAAGCTGGGGTGCGGAAAACGAATGACAATTTATTTACAGAAGAGCAGCAACAACAACAAGCTGCAGAACGTATTTACAGTAGAAGGATCTTAGTGACAACAACAATCTATAGAACGTATTTACAGGAGAACGTTCTAGCTAAAAACTGGAATCTAAAAAACATATTTACAAAAGATAAGAACAACAACAAATAGAACATATGTACAGGACGGTGTGCCATCATCTCCATCAGTCCTGGAAGAAAAGGAAGCAGCGGGGTCACTCCAGCCCGGCCTTGAGGGCTGTTCCCTGTGCCCCCAGGCTGGCACACACTGGCCCGGCGGCACTCTGCTGCCAGCCCGGAGCCTGGCTGGGGCAGGGAGCCGTGCCTCAGGCACTGGGACGGGGCTGGTGTGGCCCAAAGCAAGCGCAGGGCAGGCCGGGGGTGGTGCTTGTGCCACCAGAATCCAGGGATCCCCCGGGGCGCTGTGTCCCTGAGCAGGGCCACCCAGCCCAGCCCCAGCCTGGCGGCAAGGGACCCGCTGTGCCTGTGGGCAGGGCGTGGGGAGCACCTGCCTGTCCTGCTGCTGGGGCTCCATCCTCATCCCAGGACCATGGGCTCCTCCTCATCCTCCTCATCCACCTCCATATCCTCTTCCTCCTCTCTCACATCCACCTCCATCTCCTCCACATCTTCTTGCATCTCCACCTCCATGTCTTCCTCAAAATCCTCCACATCCACGTCCATCGCTTCTTCCACCTCCTCCACATCCACCTCCATCATCTCGTCCTCCTCAAGCACCGTGTCCACTTCCATGTCCTCCTCAACATCGCTGGCAGGCTGCATCAGGTCGCACAAGCTCACAGTGGGGTCCCTGTCCCACACCATCCCCACAGGGCCCCAGCCCGCCCGGGCGGTCGGGCGGTGCCCAGCCCCATGGAATGGCACTGTACCTCCACTGGGACAGGAGCGCACATCTTGCTGGGGTTGGTGGTGAGATCCAGGCAGCAGGATGAACTCAGGACTGATGGCAATATTTGGGAGCAGCTGAGTAGGGTGCGGGGTGCAGGGTGCGGGGTGCAGGGTGGTCTCCTAGCCGGCTACAGGGTCAATGGTCGTGTTGTGCTCAGCAACAGGTGCTGGAGGCTGCACCTGCAACATGGGCTGTGACATCACAACTGTGGGAGCTGGGATGTCACAGGAGTTCCAGGGCCACTCGGCGCTGGGGGCTCAGGATCATGGAATGTCCAAATCCTCGAATGGTTTGGCTTTGACAGGACCCTTAAGATGGTCTCACTCCTACCTGAGCAACCGCCCACCAGACCGGGATGCTCAGGACCACATCTAGCCTGGCCATGGATGTTTCCACGGCTGGGGCATCCCCAGGCTCTCTGCACAGCCTGTGTCAGTGTCTCAGTACCCACCCTCTTTGGGAAGAAAAAAAAAATCTTATTCGGATCAGACCCTAGCCGAGCTCCTTCAGTTCCCAGCAATCCCCCCTTCTCCTCTCGCCTCACGCCCTGCTGAACACTCTGTCCCCATGTTTCCTCTGGGCCCCTCCAGGTCCTGCATGGCCACAGTGAGGACTCCCTGGGGCCTTCTCCTCTGCAGGCTGAGCACCCCCAACTCTCTCAGCCTCTCCTCAGAGCAGAGGGACTCCAGCCCTTGCCGCATCTCCGTGGCCTCCTGTGCGCTCCCTCCAACAGCCCCAACAGCTCCTTCCTGTGCTCAGGACCCCAGAGCTGGGAGCAGGGATGAGCCGTGCAGGGGCTGCAGCTTCCTGGGCAACAGCAGGCAATTTGGTGTTCTCCCTCAAGAGGAAGTCAATACCCGCTGGGGCTGAGGGATCAAATCAGCGCAATCAAGCCTGTGCCGGGCAGAGTTCTGCTGCCAGCAGCAGCTCCTTGTGGAGTCTGCAGGGATCCGTCAGGAGCGGATCCCAGGTGTCCCCTTGCCCTGGACCCCATCCCGTGGCTGTGCTGGGATTTGCCTCTACAGATATCAAGTGTGTCCAGAGACACCGCAGGGACAGTGGGACCTCTGTCAGTGGAGGCTCCCCATGCACAGGGACCGCCAGCCCTGGGGTGGCCGTGCCAGCAGCCCCAGACACCTCCAGCCCCAGGAACCTGGAGCGACCCCAAACCTCAACACTGCGTGTGGGGCTGTGCCCAAAGGAATCGCAAAGAAAGCTGGGGTGCGGAAAACGAATGACAATTTATTTACAGAAGAGCAGCAACAACAACAAGCTGCAGAACGTATTTACAGTAGAAGGATCTTAGTGACAACAACAATCTATAGAACGTATTTACAGGAGAACGTTCTAGCTAAAAACTGGAATCTAAAAAACATATTTACAAAAGATAAGAACAACAACAAATAGAACATATGTACAGGACGGTGTGCCATCATCTCCATCAGTCCTGGAAGAAAAGGAAGCAGCGGGGTCACTCCAGCCCGGCCTTGAGGGCTGTTCCCTGTGCCCCCAGGCTGGCACACACTGGCCCGGCGGCACTCTGCTGCCAGCCCGGAGCCTGGCTGGGGCAGGGAGCCGTGCCTCAGGCACTGGGACGGGGCTGGTGTGGCCCAAAGCAAGCGCAGGGCAGGCCGGGGGTGGTGCTTGTGCCACCAGAATCCAGGGATCCCCCGGGGCGCTGTGTCCCTGAGCAGGGCCACCCAGCCCAGCCCCAGCCTGGCGGCAAGGGACCCGCTGTGCCTGTGGGCAGGGCGTGGGGAGCACCTGCCTGTCCTGCTGCTGGGGCTCCATCCTCATCCCAGGACCATGGGCTCCTCCTCATCCTCCTCATCCACCTCCATATCCTCTTCCTCCTCTCTCACATCCACCTCCATCTCCTCCACATCTTCTTGCATCTCCACCTCCATGTCTTCCTCAAAATCCTCCACATCCACGTCCATCGCTTCTTCCACCTCCTCCACATCCACCTCCATCATCTCGTCCTCCTCAAGCACCGTGTCCACTTCCATGTCCTCCTCAACATCGCTGGCAGGCTGCATCAGGTCGCACAAGCTCACAGTGGGGTCCCTGTCCCACACCATCCCCACAGGGCCCCAGCCCGCCCGGGCGGTCGGGCGGTGCCCAGCCCCATGGAATGGCACTGTACCTCCACTGGGACAGGAGCGCACATCTTGCTGGGGTTGGTGGTGAGATCCAGGCAGCAGGATGAACTCAGGACTGATGGCAATATTTGGGAGCAGCTGAGTAGGGTGCGGGGTGCAGGGTGCGGGGTGCAGGGTGGTCTCCTAGCCGGCTACAGGGTCAATGGTCGTGTTGTGCTCAGCAACAGGTGCTGGAGGCTGCACCTGCAACATGGGCTGTGACATCACAACTGTGGGAGCTGGGATGTCACAGGAGTTCCAGGGCCACTCGGCGCTGGGGGCTCAGGATCATGGAATGTCCAAATCCTCGAATGGTTTGGCTTTGACAGGACCCTTAAGATGGTCTCACTCCTACCTGAGCAACCGCCCACCAGACCGGGATGCTCAGGACCACATCTAGCCTGGCCATGGATGTTTCCACGGCTGGGGCATCCCCAGGCTCTCTGCACAGCCTGTGTCAGTGTCTCAGTACCCACCCTCTTTGGGAAGAAAAAAAAAATCTTATTCGGATCAGACCCTAGCCGAGCTCCTTCAGTTCCCAGCAATCCCCCCTTCTCCTCTCGCCTCACGCCCTGCTGAACACTCTGTCCCCATGTTTCCTCTGGGCCCCTCCAGGTCCTGCATGGCCACAGTGAGGACTCCCTGGGGCCTTCTCCTCTGCAGGCTGAGCACCCCCAACTCTCTCAGCCTCTCCTCAGAGCAGAGGGACTCCAGCCCTTGCCGCATCTCCGTGGCCTCCTGTGCGCTCCCTCCAACAGCCCCAACAGCTCCTTCCTGTGCTCAGGACCCCAGAGCTGGGAGCAGGGATGAGCCGTGCAGGGGCTGCAGCTTCCTGGGCAACAGCAGGCAATTTGGTGTTCTCCCTCAAGAGGAAGTCAATACCCGCTGGGGCTGAGGGATCAAATCAGCGCAATCAAGCCTGTGCCGGGCAGAGTTCTGCTGCCAGCAGCAGCTCCTTGTGGAGTCTGCAGGGATCCGTCAGGAGCGGATCCCAGGTGTCCCCTTGCCCTGGACCCCATCCCGTGGCTGTGCTGGGATTTGCCTCTACAGATATCAAGTGTGTCCAGAGACACCGCAGGGACAGTGGGACCTCTGTCAGTGGAGGCTCCCCATGCACAGGGACCGCCAGCCCTGGGGTGGCCGTGCCAGCAGCCCCAGACACCTCCAGCCCCAGGAACCTGGAGCGACCCCAAACCTCAACACTGCGTGTGGGGCTGTGCCCAAAGGAATCGCAAAGAAAGCTGGGGTGCGGAAAACGAATGACAATTTATTTACAGAAGAGCAGCAACAACAACAAGCTGCAGAACGTATTTACAGTAGAAGGATCTTAGTGACAACAACAATCTATAGAACGTATTTACAGGAGAACGTTCTAGCTAAAAACTGGAATCTAAAAAACATATTTACAAAAGATAAGAACAACAACAAATAGAACATATGTACAGGACGGTGTGCCATCATCTCCATCAGTCCTGGAAGAAAAGGAAGCAGCGGGGTCACTCCAGCCCGGCCTTGAGGGCTGTTCCCTGTGCCCCCAGGCTGGCACACACTGGCCCGGCGGCACTCTGCTGCCAGCCCGGAGCCTGGCTGGGGCAGGGAGCCGTGCCTCAGGCACTGGGACGGGGCTGGTGTGGCCCAAAGCAAGCGCAGGGCAGGCCGGGGGTGGTGCTTGTGCCACCAGAATCCAGGGATCCCCCGGGGCGCTGTGTCCCTGAGCAGGGCCACCCAGCCCAGCCCCAGCCTGGCGGCAAGGGACCCGCTGTGCCTGTGGGCAGGGCGTGGGGAGCACCTGCCTGTCCTGCTGCTGGGGCTCCATCCTCATCCCAGGACCATGGGCTCCTCCTCATCCTCCTCATCCACCTCCATATCCTCTTCCTCCTCTCTCACATCCACCTCCATCTCCTCCACATCTTCTTGCATCTCCACCTCCATGTCTTCCTCAAAATCCTCCACATCCACGTCCATCGCTTCTTCCACCTCCTCCACATCCACCTCCATCATCTCGTCCTCCTCAAGCACCGTGTCCACTTCCATGTCCTCCTCAACATCGCTGGCAGGCTGCATCAGGTCGCACAAGCTCACAGTGGGGTCCCTGTCCCACACCATCCCCACAGGGCCCCAGCCCGCCCGGGCGGTCGGGGGGTGCCCAGCCCCATGGAATGGCACTGTACCTCCACTGGGACAGGAGCGCACATCTTGCTGGGGTTGGTGGTGAGATCCAGGCAGCAGGATGAACTCAGGACTGATGGCAATATTTGGGAGCAGCTGAGTAGGGTGCAGGGTGCAGGGTGCGGGGTGCAGGGTGGTCTCCTAGCCGGCTACAGGGTCAATGGTCGTGTTGTGCTCAGCAACAGGTGCTGGAGGCTGCACCTGCAACATGGGCTGTGACATCACAACTGTGGGAGCTGGGATGTCACAGGAGTTCCAGGGCCACTCGGCGCTGGGGGCTCAGGATCATGGAATGTCCAAATCCTCGAATGGTTTGGCTTTGACAGGACCCTTAAGATGGTCTCACTCCTACCTGAGCAACCGCCCACCAGACCGGGATGCTCAGGACCACATCTAGCCTGGCCATGGATGTTTCCACGGCTGGGGCATCCCCAGGCTCTCTGCACAGCCTGTGTCAGTGTCTCAGTACCCACCCTCTTTGGGAAGAAAAAAAAAAATCTTATTCGGATCAGACCCTAGCCGAGCTCCTTCAGTTCCCAGCAATCCCCCCTTCTCCTCTCGCCTCACGCCCTGCTGAACACTCTGTCCCCATGTTTCCTCTGGGCCCCTCCAGGTCCTGCATGGCCACAGTGAGGACTCCCTGGGGCCTTCTCCTCTGCAGGCTGAGCACCCCCAACTCTCTCAGCCTCTCCTCAGAGCAGAGGGACTCCAGCCCTTGCCGCATCTCCGTGGCCTCCTGTGCGCTCCCTCCAACAGCCCCAACAGCTCCTTCCTGTGCTCAGGACCCCAGAGCTGGGAGCAGGGATGAGCCGTGCAGGGGCTGCAGCTTCCTGGGCAACAGCAGGCAATTTGGTGTTCTCCCTCAAGAGGAAGTCAATACCCGCTGGGGCTGAGGGATCAAATCAGCGCAATCAAGCCTGTGCCGGGCAGAGTTCTGCTGCCAGCAGCAGTTCCTTGTTGTCGGGATTTGCCCCTGACTAAATGCCAGTAACCACTGTCCTCTCCTGCATTGCAGGATAGGGGAAAGTTAAAAAATTTTAAACACACACCAAAATCATGAGTTGAGTTTGATAGGACACTGGTATGAGGATGGACAGAGACAATGCAAAGAGGGTCCAAACTTAAACAAACTCCCTCTCAATGCTCCATTTTTTTACTCAGCCCCCTCCCTCCTTCCAACCAACACCTCGGGTAGGGGGCCAGGTATGGGGTGTTTTCTGAGTCCATAAATCTATTCATAATTTCAATTCTTTTACCACAAATACTGTTTCTCTGCTCACCTCTCTCTTTCAAGACAGTTTCTCTGCACACCATCCTCCCTCTTTTCCAACCAACAACAGTTGCAGGGGGCTGGGTAAGGGGTGTTCTCTGGTCAGTCCACCAGGGAGAGG
Organism: Entomyzon cyanotis; assembly: GCA_024500445.1. Lineage (NCBI taxonomy): Eukaryota > Metazoa > Chordata > Aves > Passeriformes > Meliphagidae > Entomyzon > Entomyzon cyanotis. The sequence goes on along the minus strand of JAKEPQ010001007.1, from coordinate 6,157,923 downwards.
CGTCCTCTACTTACCCATGGGGTCACTCCCACGAGAGACAGTCCTCTAGGAACTTCTTTTTCGTGGGTCTAATTTCACGAGTAACATCCCGCCTGAGTTCTGCTGCAACATGAGTTTTTGTCCATAAGGTGCAGATACTCCCGAGCCCAGACCAGGCTGCTTCCATCCCAGGAGCAAGGAAAAGGCCTTTCTCTCCTTTGCAAGGCCTTTGCAGTTTTAACTCTTAGATGAGACTCACACTGGTTCACAGTCTTTTCCAAGCATCCACCTGCTCCTCTGGCGTGAGCTGTGGGTGGATCTCTGCACCCCTATGGACTCCATGGGCTGCAGGGGGACCTCCTGCTCCCCCCATGGTCTTCACCACGGCTAGCAGAGGGTTTTCAGCTCTGGTGCCTGGAGCACCTCCTCCCCCACCTTCTCCACTCACCTTGGCATCTCCATGCTGTTCTCCCTTCACATATTTTTACCTCCTCCTCCTCCTCTAACTACAAAGAAGTGCATGCCTACCTTGTTTTGAATTCTTCTTAAATATGTTTTCAGAGGTGTAACCAGCACCTCCAATTGGCCCAAACTTGGCCAGCAGCATGTCCATCATCTTCAGAGCCATCAGATTGGCTCTGCTGGACTTGATGTAAAAACTTCCAGAACTTTCACTCAGGACACACAGGAGCCATCTTTGTGCCACTCCCCACCCCTCAGACACTTCTTCAGGCCAACTGCAACAGCTTTAGAGGGGTATAAATTTCTCTTAGATGTTAAAGATACTTTACTGATGTTTTGGGCCAATCAAAACCACCACAGCTATCCACTTAGTGGTTAAACAAACAATTTTCTTTTTCAAACAGATGCTGCCTACAAGAATAGTGTTAAATGTACACAATATGCATTACTTGAGTTTCATTTATTTTTATTCTTAACATTTACTCCAAAATGTTCTGATCAGACTGAACTTATTTATGCTTATGTAAGTAACAAAAGAAAATTTGCACATTTACAAGTAAAGTGTGATCACCTGGTAGCTTCAAAGTTTGCTTTTGTTGTTTTATTTGCTTGCCTGTAACTTTCACATTAACAGCATGCTTCTAAAATGCTTATTTGCAGATGTCACTTTAAATATTATTTTTCAAGAGTTTATTTTTCTTAGAAAACAGATGTCTGTAATTATCTTCTTTGACCTTGAGACTTATCAAAGTCAAATAGGTAATCATCCAATCAGAGGGGGTATCATTATCTGAAGAAAAGTAATTATAATCTGAATATGTTTGAACATCATTATTATTACAAGCTTTAAACAGTTACATTTCTGATTGGGGCGGAACTAAAGACATTATCATTTCATAATTCACATGATGTAACTTCACTTGTCATTTTGGAATATGAAGAGCTAAATTGAACAGTGTCATTCTTAAAACATGAAAAAAAGTATGTAATACCCTCTCTAAAACCAGAAGGATTCTCAAAATCTTTATACCTAAATTAAGGAAAACTGTATTTAAAAACATGAAATGTAAAACACAATTTAGAGCAATCTCTAAAAGGGCTGAGGAGTACAGCATATATTTCTGTATGAAAATGCTTGGAATGAAGTGAAGCAGAAAAAACTGTTGATAGTTGGAGGATGGAGAATAGAAGGGGAGAAGGAGAATTCCTAAATACACAGGATTGCTCATGGTAGATGTTTTGATTGTCAGGGTGGTTAGATAAGTTTTACCTATCTGATCAGGTGTTACTTCCACCTGATCAGATAGGTAAAACTTGAGCTGAAAGCTCGGAAGTCACACTGATTTCATAGCCAGAAAAAAGAAAATTCCTAAAGAAAATTTTGAAAGAAAATTCCTGAAGAGATTGTGCCTGCTGAAGTTTGTGTTGGTCTGAAGAACAACTGACCATGTTCAGTTGCTGAATATTCCTGCCCTGCACAAAATAACCACTTGAGCTCGCCAAGTGTCAGCCAGCAGAGTCAGAACTAGCTGACAGGAAAATTCTCACCAGGGGATAGTCCAGATTCTCTTTAGAGTATTTCAGTGCTGTGCACTATGTTCAAATCAGCAGAGTGGTCTGAGATTTTCTGCTTAGGATTGTGAATGTTTTTCCCCAACATGATAAAGACACAAGTTCTATTATACTGGTCCTGCACAAAATGGGTGTGTGGAGTAGGGGCTGGCTAATTAAGCAGCTTCAAAGAGGGCAGAAGCTTCCCAGATCCCTAGGGAAATCTGTCAGAATAATCTAACTGCACTGTTGGCCATTTCTTGGATCTTCTACATACTTGGGAAAAATTACCAGCATTAGATTCTCTGTGCACCGTTTGAAAATCAAACCATTTTAAGAGATGAGGAAATAGATTCTTTCACAGCAGGATATGTCCTGTGTCAATATGAATGGGTTTGGGGTTTTTTGCTTGAGACATGCTTCAGAGCTTCTTGGAGACTTCTAAGGAGTCTTGCAACATGCACCTAGATGTCTTTCTTGGTACTTACCAAACCTCTGAGGAGGAATCAATACTCTCACACATAATTTAGAATTACATGAAGGCTACTAATTTAATTAAAGCAAAAGAAATGGAAGATGTTCTGTAAAGAGAGAAACTACTCCTGGCATAACCAATGAGACAAGAATTTGCTTGGAGAAAGAGGGAGTAGGGAGGCTGAATTCTGCAGAACTATCTAACTCTCCCCCAAACTCACTGGTCTGCAGATTTTTAAGGGCTCCATTCCCATCACAGAAAGTTTATCTGTATGCTCACCCATATTTCACCATCCCTGCATAGGCTGGATGGAAAAGGGAAACAGTTCCAGGAGTCAACTGCATGATTTAACATTTTTCAGCACTGAAAAGGGAGTTCGTGCACTTTTCAACTTAGCCATGTCTCAAAGTCCCTCTGATGTTGAACTCCACTATTAGAACTTACTGTTTGACATAAGACACAAATGATTGCTGATTTGCTACAGGAGAGGTCTAAACTCTCCATGGAGAAATGACTTGCACTATCTGAAATTTACAGCAGTGATTAAATGTACACAACTTTTCCAATGTTATCTGTAAGAAAGAAAGGTTAAGACCAGGAGATGAAGAGCATCACTCTGATGGGGGCTTTGGATTCAGAGGTTCTTCATGTTAATGGAAAAATTAGTATTTTGATGTTGCTGCTGCATTTAAGTCCAGGCATAAATGAAATTACACTGCTGGTGTCTTTAGACAGTGTTGCAGGTGGTTTGTTGTCTTTCCAGGTTGGAGACCATGGAAGTGACTTCAGTAAAAAACGTGGCTGCTGACAAAGACAGCACAGTTGTCATTTTTCTTCCTTGCTTGTCAGAAGTGAAGTATCTCAGTCCCCTGGAAGAAGTGACATGGAGACCAGAATTAGCCTCTATTGCAGTTAAAAGCTTCCATGATACTAGAATAACGTATTACTTGCAATTTTAGTTTCTAGTAATGAATTAGAAAAACATATTACTATTCTACTCCTGGCATTCTATATCAGGGATGAACTGGAAATACCCTTTCCTGATTTGCTAAAAGAAATTTGTGAGAAAAGGGGAAAACAGCTCTAGAGTGATATGGACAAGATGGAAATCAGTTTGGGATTTTGTCATGAACATGGTGAGATAAAAATGATAAAACAATTATTCCTTAAGTCAGTTATTGAATTGCTTGATTCCTGCTGGACTGTGTTACTCTCAGAACTGACATTTGGGATCCAGACAGGGAGTGTGTCAGTTAATGATGAAATTATTGGGCATGCAGAACCAGGTTTTCTTTGGGCTTTAAGGAATTAGGTCCTTTTAGCAGTAAGAAAAGTGAAGCACTCAAAGCTATTACCTCTGGCAGTATGGTCTTCATGGAGAAGAGCTGTGGAAAATCCAGCTCAGGAGATGAGAGCTTTCCTTGCTGCTGCTGCCTAATGTAGATTCTAAGGCATTTCTATGTGAGAAAACCAGTGAAGTGTAGGTTATTTGAGAGGCAAGAGAGAGAGCTCATTAAAGCACAGGATTGATTGAAAGGCAGGCTGGGATTTCTGAACGACTGCTCTTTGTTCCAAATACATTCAGAGAACCACAATTTTATATATACTTATAGCAGAGAAGCCAAAGAAATACTCAAAGAATACCATGCTATTTTTGCACTGGCCCTTTGAAGGGGTCAACACACTGTGGTTTGGCCCAGGGTGGAGGGGCTGCAGTGTGTTTAATTAACCAACTTCCTTTGGTTTGTTGTTCTGAATTTGCAGTAATCTTGAATTTGGTTTACTAATGTCATCACTTCAGAACTGAAACCTGGTATAAGTTGGAGAGTGAGCACTGTCAGGATTTATCCCAGGACTTTGGTCAATAAAGTTTGGCTATTCCTTCTCAATTCTTTTTTGTCTACATCTCAGTTTATTTTAAAGATCATCTGTAAAATTCTTGGGTAAAAAGACATTCTCCTCAGACATTTCACTCTTCACAAATAAGTGAGTCCCATGTAGACAATTTATTATGTAATGAAGAATTTCTTGTGCACTATCCATTTTCCAGCCATTTAACTCCTTAATCAACATAGAAATTCAAAACCAGATGGGACATCTTTCTTCAAAAACATATTAATAAATTCTCCTTACATCATCTTTACAGAGCTATTTGAGCTAAAAAAAAAAATCTATTTTACAATTTTAGTACTCTTTAGCAAATAAAGCAATGCTGTGAATATGAAAACAACCCTGCTTGTTGATTATTTAACTTTTCTCTTATTTGGAGCTTTTTTCCATTTCTTCAAGACTATGAATATTTAGATTAAGGAAGAAAACATTCAGGTTATGAATGAGTGGATGAAAATTGGTCTACTGACAGGTTTTCTTTCTATTTTATTAACAAGCTCAATACCTATTCCCATATTTCAGACATTTCAAATTTCCTTCATGTACAATTTGTTCCCTTCCCTCTCATTTTTTATTTATCAAATTAAATCACAGAAGTCTTTTTGCAAAAATACCTTAACAACCATGTGCAGCCTGTTGCTTTAGTTAGTGTTCTGCCTCACTACTTGCCCATAAATTCATTTACCTGAACTAAGCTTCATCTTTTCGGAGGAACCAGTCCTTTTTTCCTTCAATTTCCTTGTCTTATATAGTGGGTTATAGCTGCTTAACATGGTTTCTTCCACAAAAAGTACTTTTATTTGGTCTGAAAGATTCCACTGTTTGTATCATCTTCCCATCATCCTTCCTGCCCCCAGAGCTACCTGTGGCCACACTTCCTTTCTGAGGAGGGAATCCTTCTGGGCACACCAGGAACATAACTTTGGAGATTTGCTAGAAATGGCTCTATAATTAAAAGTAATTCCTCTTCAGAAAATATGAAACCATAGGCATATGCTGACCTTCCTTATATAGTCCATTCTCTAAATTACTTACACTCGAGGTTATGAGATTGAAATAAAAGATATCCCCTCTTTTTAATGTCAACAGTTTGGAGCCCTGAGTTGTGAGAGCACCTTGGTGTTTATAGACAGCCAAGTGTATTCATGGAGCTCAGCTGATTAAATAATAAAACTAGTACATGTCTCCCCATTCAAAAATATCTATTCTTTGGATCCAGTGGCATCTGCCTCAGGGAGCCAAACCATGCAGTAGCAGGGCTTGAAATTTGAAGCAGTGCTGTTCTTTAACTTAGAATAATGTAATGCCTATAACTTGAGCTAAAATGCAAACTGAAATATAGATTCAGTAACAATGGGATTCCTATAGAATTATTTTGTCACTAAGGGAATAATATTCCATGCTTCAAATTTTCAGCAGCTAAAAGCAGCAGAAATTTTGTGAGCTAACTTCTCTGGAGAAAATTACCTGCAGATGGGTTTCTAGGGAAGCTGCCCATATGCATGATTCCTGTAAGTTAAAACAGAATTTGTCTTGCAGTTTTTGTAATACATTTCTTATACAAAACAACGAGTGTTCTCCAAGAAAATTACTTTCTAATTCTTATTTGTTACATGTTTACTTACATTCAGTGTTCTCTTATGAACTACCTAACCTAATCTTGAAATGTCTTCCAAAATTAAGCCCTTTTCCCTTTCATTCTATTCTAGCTTCAATTTCTTCGTCCGAACTTAGTCCACAGTACTTGTGCATGAAACACAGATAGTCTGCTGGCTAAACTTAAATTAGGAGTGCATTTACATTTGTGTTGGGCACATTCTGAATGCAGTGATAATCCCCACTTGCAAGGCTCCCAATAGAGCACCTCCACAGTGAAAGTGCTCTGAAATACAAGGTAGCCATCAGATTCTTAGTGCCAAGTCTTAATGCCTTGATGTATTGAAAAGGAACTGTAGTTCTCATCTGGTTTTGCATAGACTTTATAGAACTGTGCATCCTGAAAACTTCCTTGTCTCATTTAAAATGTCTAATGTGCCATGGAGTGGGTGGCAGGGATTATAGCAGTTTTATTTACATTAGATGCTTTTAGCTTCTTAGAAGTGAAAGGGTAGATTTTGCAATTTTTTTTAACCTGCTTTCTATCCAAAGTTATTGACCTTTCTGTCGTTTGCTAAAATACATCATAATTTACTAAATCTGGATGGATTTTTCTGAGAGAAAACCCCCCTGCTTTTTCACCTTTTCTGCTAATTCTAGCACTGGCTTGACACTGTGCATGTCTACTTCTACTGCTGCAGAATTCTTCACTCTGTCTTAACTCCAGTATCTTTCCCAGGAATCTGAACTTGCTTAATTAAGTAATTTATCTAATCCTGCTTCAAAAATTCATCTGTTCTGCATCACAGCTAATCCTGAAACTTGGCATGAAACTATGCACAATTTATTTTGCATTATCATGCTGTGTTTTTCAGAATGTCTGACAGTAAGGTTAGTGGACACATTTTCAAAGTACAAAAGATTGAGACCTTTGGCTCAAGGAAGTCCCTGAGCTACAAACAGTTTAGGCTGGATGGACTGTTTGGTAGCTCCTCTGCAGCTGCTTAAGCACATTCCATCAAAAAAACTTTACCCAAATTTGAATAGAAACTATTAATACCATGCTATATATAGTATCTCTTACATCACCATTGAAGTTATAACAAGTAGATGGTGTTAATGTTGAATTATGATATCTTGGAACAACGGCTTCTGTCACTTCATGAAGTGTCCTGCAGCTTCCATCAGTTCTCTTTAACTTCACTGGATCTGAATGTTTGTAGCATCATAAGCACAGAGAGCTCTTTTAGGGGAGGAGTTCAGTTGAATCAGGAGTGCGATGTGTGTATTTTGGCTTAAAACCCATAGTCTCACTTGAAATGCTTTTAAGTGTGCTTGTGTCATTATATCTCTGTGCCTCTAGACATCATCTTTCACTAATTGGGCAGAATATCTTCTCTCGTGACCAAGTTTGGGGCAACAGGATTTGAACCTCAGTTTTGTACTCTGATATCAATAGCCCAGCCTTGCATGACATTTACTGACAGCTCTTCAATTTAATGCAGATTAAGAACCTGTTTCAATGAGGCTCTTCTTGCTCTAATACGTGTAGCTGACAAATAAAACAATCCATTGCTTTGGAATAGTTTTCAGCTTTGAGAATGACAAATATTTAGCAAATAGTTAGCATTAATAAATCAAACATTCCATGTTCAAAATAAAAGTATTTTTTCATAAAATATCTATTTTTTCATAAATATCTAAGACTAATTTATTTCTTGTTTCAATCTTTTTTTAATCATACATTGCACATAGCGTTTCTATAGACATTTATTTATGATAATAATTTATGTATCTGTTTATAGTCTGTCCACACACAACTAATTTGTAATAACACTATTGTGACCACCAAGTCAAGTATTTAAAACTGTGGAGTGTCAGAATTAACACCTTATATTTAACCTATTTAATTTTCTCCGTTTTGCATTTTGCTTTGTGACATACAATTCTAATATCATTGTATTCTGTTGCTTTGGATTTTTTCCCCTGTTGATCTGTGTCAGTGTCTAGCAAGTATGGTGTTAAATGGAAATAAGTGTGTGCATCAAAACAGAAGTCTGTAACCTGGAAGGTACAAATTACAGGGACAATGGTGTGAGGGTTATAGTGACAGTTACTCAGACTTTGCCCACTTCATAATGCCATCTCCTTTATTTAGACATTTTGTAAAATTTTGGTTCTTCCCTTTCCTTCCATCACTTCTTGGTCCTCACACATCAGACTAGCTCTCACAGATATTCGAGCCTCACATCACACCTAAATTTTACAGCCCCTGGTTTGCAGGCTGACTTCGTTTACTGGGGTACCTCAATGAATCAGTTCCTCCTTCATCATCTTAAACTTCCCTTCTCAATTCACACTCCTACACTACTTGTCAGGAGATATTGTTTCTGTTTCCTTCCCTATCCCAGATTTTAGATTGAATCTATCCCCAAATGAGGTCTTTGTTCAGAACTACAGTGGTTCTTGCCTTACTTTTGGCCTCTCTGCAGCTGATTCAATAAACTGTATTACCTGACTGAGAATGGACTTTCAAAAATTTTCCCAGTGAAAGGTCTTGAAGAAAGTTGAAACAAATACCCAAGTACAGAAGAGAAATGGCACTGACACTGCTTCCACACGAAATCTTAGAGTTGCAGAAAGCAAAGATTGAAAATAATGTATAGTACTAACTATTAAGCAGCCCCACTAATAATATATTTGATCATCTCTCTCTTCTCAATTTCTGCCTATCATTGTGGTTTTCTTTTAATAGCAAAAGCCACATGTGATACATCTTGCAGAGAAGACTTTTGATAAGCACAAGTGAGGGTTAAGTGACTTTCTTTGACAATCCTGTGAGCTATAAGTATTTGATTGCTGCACACATCTTTGCCAAACTTTTCCCTGCATCTTTAAATATTTCTGTATAAAGTAAAACAACTCCTATGTTGAACCATAGTTACGAAAATATTATAAATATGCTTTAAAATGTACTTCGTTATACTTGTCTACATAGAATCCTTTCAGTTAGAAAAGGCCTCTCAGATTACGGAGTCCAACCATTAACCCAGCAGTGTGCCAAGTTCACCACTAAGCCATGTCCCTAAGGGCCATATCTAGAATTTTAATAAATGACAAATAATCTGTTTTAAAGCAGTGCAGGAAAAAAAGGAGCAGTGGAATATAGCAGCAGTTTTGTTGTCTTTGTAATATTTTTTTAAGGTGAGTTGATTGCAACTTTAAAGTTAGAAGGGAATTGTGTATTTTGTACCTCTACAAATAATGCCAATGTAAGAGATCTCTAGAGAGCTGGAGAACTTAAAAAGTATTAGTGACTTAATCATTTCAGCAGCTGGTATATCAAAAGGAAATCATTTTTCAAATTACTTTTCCAGGATTTTGTTCTGAAATATTTACATATAGGTGCACACATGAGGAACACAGTGTATGTAAATAATCTCAGTCACTTTAGTAAGTGATACATTTATACATGTGCTCAGGAAAAATGGATGTCAGATCTGGACATGAAAATGCTGTTTTATGGCACAAAAAACAGGACTGAGGATTAAGTTTCTGCTGAGGATCAAGGAGAACGTCCCAACATTTTTTGACAGGCTTTGTACTGATGTGTACCATAGCCATATTTCCATCTCCAGCACTGTCACTATTGCTTTCCTCACACAGAGTTTCCATCCTGGAGGCTGCCACTGCACTGTCATAGCCACAATGCTGGTACCATATGGAAATTGAGTTCTGGAAGTCTGTAGTGGTTTCTTGGAGAAATGGCTGCCAAAATGACAGGAGAGCAGGACACTGGAATGACAAGAAGAGGTAGGGTTTATTTGCTATACCATGGCAGAAATCTGCAAAAAGAAAGCATTTGTAATAAGATCCTTAGCAAAAATTTTCTGAACAAGGCTACTAAAAATCATTTTAGCTTGGGATCAATGATTTTAGTGAATCTGAATGGCAGTTATCTGGATTTTACACTATGCCATATTCACCTGAATTGTTTTTCTTTAAATATAAATTTTACTAACAACAAAGAATGTTTTAAAGTTCTAGTGGCTCTAGTCCCATTGTTGCATTTTGGAAGGGAAGTAATGATGAAGTACTTAGCTCTGCTTTGGTTTGATAAGTCTTCAAAACAGTCGCTTGCTAGTGTTGGCTGTAGATGTTCACTGATAATTTTGGGGTTTAATGTGCCTAAGTGAGAGGAAAGGCTCACTGTTCCTGAATTAGAAATTTCTTCTGATGCAATTTACACAATAAAAGAAACTTGTAGTATGAAATTCAATGGTTGGGGTTTGTGGGCTTTTATTTTAGAGGTATTTCTCAACTGCAATGTTCTATTTAGCCATGGGAGCTCCCGTTTGTTCCTCTTTGGGAAGAGGTGTACTTCAGTTACTAGGAGACATCACAGTGTGCTTAGCCTATGAACTCCGAGAGAAAAAAGGAAAAGAAATTTCAGTATTTAAAGCAGTGAGAGTATGACAAGGAAACTGAAGGTCTGGAGGTATTTTACATTTGCATATCACCTCCTTTCCCAGCATCCACAAAATTGCAATAATGCATTACAGACTTGCAGTATCATAAATTGCGTATTGCTATTTCCGTTCCATTGACAGGGGGCTGAGATACAAAAATGCTTGTGGTTTCTCAATTCATTCAGTAAGCTAGTTTAAAAAGTGGAAATATTGTTCCTCTTTTTTGAATCCTAGTTGTGTTTTAAGTTAAAAAAAAAAGTTTTGTTTTGTTTTGTTTTGTTTTGTTTTTTCTCTCATAAAATACTAGTTAAAAAAGTGGACAAGATCTCTGGCAGCTGTAAACTCTTTTGGTAATCCCCAGTAAGAGTTCTGATTTTTTCATACCAGTCTCAAAATATGTTTGCTTAATTTGCTCTCTAGTGACAAATACACCACAACCTCTCCAGGAAATATATTTCAATGTCTCCCTATGCTTATCACTAGAAAAGTTTTCTGCAATTTAAATCTACTACTTCTTGTTCACAATGGGCAGGAAGAACAAATTACTCCTTCCCTTTGAAAACTGTGGCCATACTCCTCCTCAGTCTTCCCATCTGGAGATAAAACAGTTGCAGTTCTTTTGATCTTTCATTGTAGGCCGTGTTTTCTTACCCTCTGATCACTCTCATTGCTCCCTGCTGCTCTTTCCAGTTAACAACATTCTTGAAATGTGCCCAAACCAAGGTGCTGCACTCAAGCCTGATGCCTTGCTAGTGCTGAATACAGCAGAAGGATTACTGCACTTGTCTCACAGAGCAATTTCCTGTTGCACACCAAATATGTTTGCCTTTTCCCCCCAAGAGTGACACTGCTGATTCACGTTTTTTGTCCTGAGCTGGAGACCTGTTTTTCTGTGGAAAGACTTCCCTACCACTCTGGTCCCAGCCTGGCCTCCGTGTGCCCACCTTGCAGTTGTCACAAGACATTTGGTTTGAAGTTTTAGAACTGGGCTGTCTCATCCTTTATAGACTGGATAGATAGAGGTGACAAGAACATAAAGCACAGAGCCCACCCAAGCCATCATTATTGCAGCCATCACCACAAAGTAACTACTTCTACAAATTCTTCAGAGGTAAGTTTTTTTCTTGCCTACACCATGTTGATTAGAAGATCATTCAGCGATGTTTGCCACCACCTGGAGGTGGTGAAATATTTGATTTAGCTGAACTGTATTCACTTGTGCCCACAGCAGAACATTCTCCGTGGTGTTGATACCTGTGCAAATAGCAGCCCCATCCCTTCTTTATTTCACAAGGTCCTACAAACCAAGGCATTTTCATCTCCTCTTGTGTGTCGAGTGCTGTCAATGACAGGGTCACCATTGCATGTTTGACTCGTTTTCCTGGGCTGGGGTGACTGCAAAAAAAAGAGAAAAGGACAATCTGCAGCACCTGGTGGGTGTTGTATTTCACTTTATTTTCCATTTGTCTTCGCAGTTTTCACTTGTTCTCGTCAAAACATTTTATATGAAGTTTTCTCAGATGAAAGCTAATCCTCTCACTAACATGTGGTGTGTTATGTCAGTTTCAGGGACCTTGCGAGAGTTGTTCATGCAGGACCTGCCCTCTCCCTGCCGGTTTGTCGCGGTCATTTCCCTCTGGGAAGCTGCTCTCAGCCTCTCCCCCAGGGCCGGGGGAGCTGCCCCAGAATGAAGCAGGCGAAGAGAAGGCGTTCATCCAGTACCCCCTCTGTTCGCAGCCTTGCCCGGCTGAAGAGAGCAGATTCCCGGCTTTCTCGCCCTGAAGCGCGCTTTAGCTCCGGACAAGCTCTGCTGCTCTCCGGCTGTGCGCAGACAGCGAACAAAGCAGCGGCTCAGCACACTGCTGCTGTGCTCTGTCAGAACTTAGCCCAAGTGCGCCAGAAAGCTGCCTTTCAGCCACACTGTGCTCAGAATGCTTGTTTCTGCTTCAGCAAGCTCCCGGCAGCATTTGCACTGAGGCGCATAATGTGCAGAGAGGAGAGAAAAGCAGCTTGCCACGACTTCCGGCACGCAGAGCTCGAGCAGCAACCGCCGGCCGCCAGGTGGCGCCCCTGCAGCGAGACCCGCCGGGCGCAGCGCCCGGGAACGCCGGGAGCGGCTTTGGGAAGCGGCGGGAGCGGCTTTGGGGAAGCGGCGGGAGCGGCGCTGGGAGGCAGCGGGGTCGGCTTTCCGTCGGCAGCTCCGCGGGGACAGCGCCGGCCTGGCACACGGTGTGTGGTGCCGGAGAAGCGCGCCCCGCTCCGGAAAGATCCACTCCGCAGCTTACCTGCGGCTCCCGGCGGGTGCTCTCCCGACCTCGTTTCCCTGGAGCCCGAGGTTCGGCGTGCGCCGCTGGTTAAAGGGCATCCCGGGCTGGGCGGCATCCCGGGCTGGGCGGCATCCCGGGCTGGGCGGCATCCCGGGCTGGGCGGCATCCCGGGCTGGGCGGCGCTGGCCGCGGAACGGGCGTGCCCGATGCCGGCACTCGGCCTGGGACAGCCTTTCCATGGGAAGCCTTTCCAGGGCGAGCGGCACAGCTCGAAGCGCGGGGCTCGTCCCGCCCCGCCGTGCGCTCCCTCCGGGCTCAGCCAGCGCCTTGCCAAGGCAGCGCGGAGCGAGAGACTTTGCCACGGTGGAGCGGGAGCGGTCCGGGAAGGACATGCTGGTGATCGGAGGGTGGAAAGGCTGAAGCCACAGTGCTCCTGCTCCGTGCTTTGAACGGGATGTGCCCTCCCCCGCCCCACGATAGACACTTCACTCAGTGCACGTGCTGAAATACCGAAAAAGGCCAAATTCAGGAAGGCGACCAAAAATAAGGAGTCACTGATGAGCCAGACTTGCAGTGCCTACGGTGTTGCTTCAGGTTCTCCATTAATTTTCTAACAGTCTTGTTAGTGGGACCATCACTTTTGGAAACAGGGCTGTCAGAGCGGGTGGGGCTGTACGTTAGGAAGCAGTGGGATGCAGTGAGAGTGGATCTGTACAGTGAATCTAGCTGGTGCGGGATGACCATGCTAGGTGCTTTTCAGGATACTTCACTTTGTGCTAGCTCTGGTCTGGAGCAGTGGACTGAATGCCCAGCAATGGCTGGAACACATCTTCCGATTTAGCTTTATTTGAAACAAATCCAGTTTCAAGTTTCTCCATGGTATGAACCAGCCAGTATGAAGCTATCAGGAGGAATCTCTTCAAAAGCACACTCCTCACACAAACTGAAACGGTTCTGCCAATGCACACGGTGCATATTTTTTGTTATCCTACAAATGTTAGTCCTACAATGCATACTCACTTTTAGTACCATGTGTGTAATTAATCCCTTCCATGAAGTTTAGCAGGGCTGCTGGCCCAATCCTTGTTAATCACCTGTGATCAGCTGGGATAGAACAAGGGCTTTCCAAGAACAGCATGGGCCTTTGTGGATTTTGGAATGCAGATAGCTGCAGCTCTTTCCAAATCTGAGATCAAGAACACTTAGTGGTTATTTTAAGTGAATAGAGTAAGATTTTTAGAGGACTCTATTTAATACATGCTACCTTTTTTTTTCTTTATTCCATTAGCAACAGCTCAAAAAAAAAAAAAAAAGGCACAAAGAAGGCTACCAGCCTGCCTTTGAATCACAGAATCTCAGATTTATCACTCTTCCTCATGCTGAGCAACATTATAACATTACCTACAGAATCCACCTGAATTAAACAGTACCTGTATAATTTCCATTCAAAATTTGGAAATTTCAGAGTGAATACCCAGGTTGAACACATCTGAACCCTGCTCTAAGTACAAATACAATGATGGTTCACAGTTTTAATGTTTTCTTCTCATCATAATGTAGGCATATTCAAATAAAAGTAACTTAATATTTTGGGATCTGTTTTGATTTCTGAAGAGCATTTGCATTCTGTGCTGGGGTGAAGGGGTAAGTTCTTCTCCAACATTTGTTTTTAACAGGGGGTGCTTACAGTTGATGTTGGATATTTGTATTTGAAACTGGAACTGGCCCATGGAATTACCACTGAATCACAGAATGCAGAGATGGAAAAGCCCAGTGATATCATCTAGCCTTTCTCCTTCCTGGTGTAGAATTATTGTGTACCAAACACTTCAGTGCTTTTTCCAGTACAGTTTTAAAAGTCTTCAGGGATATGCCATGACTCCTTTAGGCAAATACTCCATAACTTTCTGTATTTTACCATTAGAAATCTTTTCCTGCAATTTGACCTAAATTTCTCCTTTCTTAAGTACATTCCATTTGCTGAAGATTTATTACCTTGAACCATTCTAAGTAATTCCCATCAGTCTTTGGTACTGGCATCTCTAACATGTTTGTTCTTTCCTAAAGCTTCGTCCTTTAATCAGAACAGCTATCCATGCCTAGCCTGTGTCTTTACAGTCTTACATCACTTCTGCTTTGGGCTGTACGCTAGGAAGGATTTTTGCAGTATTTGTTGCACTTCCACCTTAAGTTCATTTTCTTGAGAATAACTTTTTATAAGATTGACTTTTTCATGGTTAAAAACTGCAATTTCAGGTTAACATGCCTGAAATTGCAGTTTTTCTCTGAAGGAAAATTGTAAAAATGCTGTCATTATGGTTATTATTTCTCAAAGATGTGTGGATAGAAATAAGATTGTCTCTAACTACCAAGCACTAGCACAGGTTGCCCGGAAAGGTTGTAGAGTCTCCATCCTTGGTGATACTCAAAGCTCAACACACCTCTGAGCTTTTGGCTTGGAGCAGGGGGTTGGAGCAGACAATCTCTAGATGTATCTCCTAACATCAGCTATTCCGTGATTCAGCTGGAAAAGGACAGATCTGGCACTAACACTGACAATTACATGGCAGCATTCTCTGAGTTCTCACACTCAATTGTTAGCGCTTTGTAATGTGAGGTGTAGGAGAACCTAAACATTTTTGTTCATCTATTAAGTCTGTTCATAGTTAGAAGCCTAAGAAATTTCCTTTAGCAAATCCTATAGCTAAGTCACTGAAAATCACAAATTGCTTAAAATGTGAGTCAGATGAACTTGTTCTTTCCAACAGGTCAAGAATAGAATTGAAGTGTATGTCCATCCTTGAAGGTGGACAAATAGAAATTTGCATAAGGAATTAAGTTTCAGAGGCTATCAGAAGTTGAAAAGGCAGAACAAAGAAGTAGCCAGTCCAGGTGTGTATCTGTGCCTACACAGCCTCCCCCTGCTTCTTCACCCTTTGCTTTTGTCCCTAGATCTCACACACCTCAGGGCACTGGGAAACCATTTAGTTTTATCCTAACTTTGATGTCTGGCAGTGAGGCTTTTGCTTTTTAGAAAACAAAAATCCTATAGTACAGGTGAAGCTCACAGGAGACAGCACATAGCATTCGAAGAGGGCCCTAATCTCTGGTTCCTGTCCCTGTGGCATGTACAGCTGCCCCACACAGCGCTGTGGGATGTGCGGTGCCGGATGTCAGCCGGGGGTGGGCAGCACAGGAGTGGGTCACTTGGAGCAGCAGCCGAGGCCAGAGAAGGAGGCTTTCTTCCCTTTAAACAGATGGATTTAGGGGAAGGAGAGCAGGGGGAGGGAGGCTGAAATACCCAGTTATTTTGGTATCTGTGAAGACTAAGTTGGAGTGTTGCTCTCTCTTAACTCCTACATGGGAACCTCCTTGTCGGTGTCCACCTAGCCTTGGGGTTCCCAAACCGCCGGGGGGCTACCAAAGCCTGGGGGTTCATTCTGTGCAGGAAGGTGCTGCTTGCCCTGCTCTCAGCAGCCCTTAGCAGCTGGTTTTAATTACACACTGCAGCTTCAGAGGAAGTTGGCTGTGGGGAGTGCGAAATGCTTGGCTGCAGATCCGCCGCTTTTAAGGGTACAATGGAGATGGAGAGAGTAAAAAACAGTGGCACAGAGTGAAGGGGAGGATGAAAGCCTAATTATCCCCCACTTGAACTAGCTGCCTTGTTAAATCATTACATATTTCTGAAAGTCCCTTGATAGATGTAGATCCTAAATGAAGTCAGATGAAGGAAAGACCATACTCAGATGCCAGGAACTCTTGCCACAAAGGAATAAAACTTCAGAAACAAAAAAACCCCTCTAAAACTATCTGGAAAAATATTTATTATTTATTTTACTACTCTCCACCGAAAAAGAAATAAGGCTAATTTATGTCTTTTGGAAAGAAAAATTACATTGAGCTGGCATACTGCAATGACTATTTTTGGTCTTACCATTTAAAATTATAGAGTTATAAATATAGCAGTGCAAAATGCTGCTATTTTGATTCTCACTGGGGTTCACACAAACATTTGCTTTGCTTCCTAACATTGGATTCAACCCTCCACTCAATGCTTATTCTTCTTTGAATATAGAGGATTCCTTATTTTTTGATTTTTTAACAGCCAAATCAATGTGTAGTTGAGAGCTTTTGTTGACACGTGACCTTAAGCTATCTATTGTCTTAACATTACCTCAAGATTGCCAAAAGAATTGCAAAAATTTCAGTGAAGATGGCTTATAGTGCTGGTTTTGCAATGAAACCCAGAATGAGGCAAATTTCATCTGGCAGTGGACATTGTAACAAAAGACCTGGTTATAAATCTCAGGAAAAGAACTTTTGTAATGTCAGTGGCCAGTGAATCCTGAATAGCAACAGAATATATTGCTATGAAATGTGTGTACCTAGAGGGGGA
This sequence comes from Entomyzon cyanotis, assembly GCA_024500445.1. Taxonomy (NCBI): domain Eukaryota; kingdom Metazoa; phylum Chordata; class Aves; order Passeriformes; family Meliphagidae; genus Entomyzon; species Entomyzon cyanotis. The sequence goes on along the minus strand of JAKEPQ010001007.1, from coordinate 6,140,838 downwards.
AAACATTATCCCACTCATGATAGAAAAGCAGCAGCTTACTCAGAGCTATTCTCAGATATCAGAGTCAGTCATCAACTCCCTGGTCCAAATTTTGGCCCATCCAGGCAACTGTGATTTATGTTTTTAACAGATGAACTGGCCAAAGTGCATAGAGAAAAGGTGGGCAAAGTGCCAGATTATATTTAGGGGTACAGCAGAACTGTGACTTGCATATGTTTGGGGTTTTTTTCTTTTACTCTGTTTCCCAGATGTAGACAACTTCATGAGGCCATCCAGATGAGTTATCTTACATCACAAAGTGTCTGATTAATTAGGGATTGCCTAATCACATCAGCAGTTCTTTCAAGCAATGTATATGTGTATATGCTGTATATGTGGATCCTACATGTTGCTATGCAAGTACAGCTAAGCTTGAGTCTGGAAGACAACTCAAGGTTGTTATGGCTGCTTTACTACCAGAGAATAGTAGAGGATATTAAAACTGGAGTGCTTTGGACAGGCTTCTTGGGTGAACTTTCCTGTCTGAAAGCCTTAAAAGTCTCTCGTTGAGAAATATGTAGACATGAGTTGAACATTTAGAGGTCTGTGACAGAGAGGTGGGTTTAACCAAACTAGTGCCTAACTATTATGCAATTGCTTCTTTCTTTCTCTCACTCAAACAATAAGTATGTAAGAAAGAGTATTATGTACCTCTAACGGACCAAAGTCTACTTCAATTTACCCCATCTAAATATACATATTTTTACATATGTTAAAAAAGTAATTTCACAGCTTTCAGTAGAATTACTCCAGAGAATCCCAACTCCAAAGCCCATTGTGTCTCCAGATGTTTCTTAAGGTTTTTCTAGATCCTGGCTCCTACGTACCCAGACCAAGAACTTGATGCTATTCCTGTCTTGCCATACATTAGGTTTCTGTGGAAATCAGGCTGTAGAGGGAAAAGGCTGATATCAACATGAAGACAAGATTTGGTCAAGACCAAGGTAAACTCTTGCAAATTATATATCATCAGGTTACCTGCACAGATGGGAAGGAAATAGAGATCTGTAGCTGATAAATCTGTTTTTACTTAAATGAACAAATAGTCTTGTTGTTGCAGACAGAGAACTGCACCTTCACATCAGAACAACACAGCTTATTTTATGGCAGGAGCATAATTATGACTTAGGTACTTATCTTAGGTATGTAGTATTATAGACAGTTTGACCCAGAGACATCACCTTTGGTGGGGCTTTTGCCTTGAAAAAATTGTTTTATTTAATAACATTTCCTGGACAGTTAAACATTCAAAGGTACATTTATTAGTTGATACATTGCTCAGAAAAATACCTGACACTACAAAACTTCTTTGGTACCCAAGAGCTTAAAAAGCAGATGGATTTTTTTTCCCATCTTAAAATTAAAATGCTCATGGGCTGAAATTTCTACTGGAACACATTCTTAAGAGCAGCTTTTAAACCTGTACAAATAGCAAGTTCTTGTAAATGGAAGCAGTGGCAGTTTTTTAATATGGGAACAATATGGGTGCTGACAGAGGTTTATAGAGTTTGGAGATGAGTTATTGTTTCTTTGCATTAGGCATTAATGAAATAATTTGAAGATACGGGAGAAATTCTGCTCTTAATGGTGGGATTAAGTAATACTAATGAAATGGTCTGAACTTGTTTTATGCAATACTTCTTTTAATAACAATGTATATTAAAGACATCTGCTGGAACTCTGTAACACTGATTTAATGGGGAGAAAAGTTTAAAAAGCTCTCTAGCAATTCTGTCTTCAGTGCAGTATTATGAACTGTTAAAAGAGGGTTTATGTGTGCTACATTATTAACTGAAACTCCGCTCAAATTGAAATCAGGCCCACAAAACTTGCTTTTCTTCAGATCATGCTAGGTTTTTAACACAAATATTTAAAATTACACAAGAGAATGAATATACTTCCTTTAGGATTTTTAAAGGCAATCAGGCCAGGCAGAGAAATATTTCTAAACACTTATTCTCTCACTTACAGTGTGTGACCTCACTGGCAATGTTAAAGTGCAACAAAAAAATTATGAGCTTCCTACACTAAGGCATTACTAGAGAAAGAAAATCCACCTCTAAAGTGACTGAATTACAATTTGTAATAAAACACCCAGTACTTTATGCTGGCTTTGTCAGGGCTGAAAGATATGTCTTTAGTTATGAGAGAGACTGGGGGCAGATGGAGGTGGGAATGGAATCCCAAAGATCATGGTCTGAAAGAAAGCTTCCTTACAGGAATTAAATACTGAGTTTAAATTAATCCCATTGTTGCCTAACCATGGTTGACATTGTGTGGTTATTCTTTTTTTTTTTTCAAAACATAAATTTTAAAGGTTAAAGTAAAGTAATAAAACACTTTTTTTATCACTTAAATTTGGAGAGACCTCATGTTTTCCACGCCTGTAGCCTTGATGATTCTTTAGGCAGTTCTGCCAGCGATAAAAAGAATAACTCACCACTGGCAGAGAATTTGGCTGTTTTATCACTGACATGAGAGGCCAGCATAACTCCATGGTGATTGCTGTCTAAATGACTTATGTAGTTTCTTTGTGTACATTTTGATTGAAGAGTGATAACTCAAGCAATGAGTTATTTGGCATCAGCCTCCAAGACAATCTGTTTTCTTTTTATAAATCCTACAGCACCTTTCAGCCACCCATTTTTAAATAAGTCTGTAGTGGGTTAGGTTCTAATGTGCCTGGTGTGTTTAGTCAAAGGATGGTTAAATTAGGTTTCATTGCCATTCTTCTTTTTTCTTTTTTTTGTAAAATTACATTTCCTGAAGTGGTGTTGAGAAAATGAGAGGTGAACTGAAAGACTGTCTTTATTTTACAACATAGGAGTGAGACAGGGCATTTCCTTCCTGGTGGTGACACTGTCTCTTCCCAAGAGAAGACCACATTGTCCAAGAATCCAAAGAGGAAAAAATACACTAACATCAGCCTAACCCTAAAGTCTTGGACACACCCAAGAAGAAGGAAAACAATAAGTAAAAAATTTCTGCAACTGAAAAATTATTAGATATTTAAACATAGACCATTTATTGTGCAAGGAGGAAGGTTGTTGTACTGTAAATTCGGTGAACAACAGGTAGAATTATGCTGTGAAACTGACAGGTTTTCGGGTTGGTTTTTTTTTCAGTTCTATCAAAGTATTTTTATGAAAACAGCCATTTCCTTGCTGACTAGAATGATAGTTAGATTTTCTAGAGGTTTTTTTGGAGGATTCCTCACATAACAGGATGACTGAGGAATGTTAAATACAATCTGAAGAGCTGCAGAGGTGATGGGTGCTTTGGACATCACTTCCTTCGTGTCTGTAACTCTTTATTGAATTAAACCAGTTAAATCTTACAGAAAGAGTTGCAGTTTATGTTAAACCAATCAATCTCTTGTGTTTGTTTATGCTTTTTCACTTTGGCTGTTAATTTTTAGACAGAGCAGTGACTGAAAGGTATAGGTGAGTTTTACAGTATTTACACCACAATAATGCACAGGGTTGGGTTGGAATCCATATCCTTTTAAGGCAGATGTTGTTTAAACAAATATAAGGATGTAGTTCCTTCTTGAAAGTGTGTATGAGAACCATATGCATAGGGCATGTATTTTGATTTGTGTCACCAGCTGAAAGATATTTCCTTTTGTCAGTCCCATTTAAACCTTGAAATGACAGAGCATCATTGTGTGGTTACTTTCAAAGAATTGTAGCTATACAGAGTTTAGTATTTGTCAAGAAAAAGAAGAATTATATGTAAGGAGAAAAAGCAAATTACAAAGAAGCTGTTTGTACAGAGTCAAAAATCTGTCCACTGTCCTTACTGAGGTAGTTCAGTGTGTGTCACCTGGGTTCATTTCATGTGGGAGGCTCCCGTTAGTCACCCAACACAACTGAGAACAGGATTATGACAGATGAGGGTTGCCATTCTTCCCTTCTCTCTCACTCTTATTTTCATCCTTTTCTAATTTTTTCTCTTTCATGTGTATTTTTAGGTTTTCATTTGTATTTTTTATTGTTCAGGTTGTGCTCCCTCATGAAAAAGAAGGACTTGCAGTCGTCCTCACTATCGTGGGAACAGAATGATAACTTTTGATTCCAATCAGCACCCGGAATTCATGGCAACAGGCAGGGCTTCTGGCCTTGGCAAACTGCAGAGCAGTTTTTTTGAGATCCAAAACTGCCTGCTGTACTCAGTGGGAAATCCTGAGAGCTCCTCTGGTGCAGAAGAAGTAGAGTTCAGCAGCAGTTCATGGGTGTGCAAACTTCCCACTCACAGTGCCATTTCATGACTGCTCTGTCAATGCCATAGTGGGTGACACATTGTGCTTACAGTAGATCCTGCCTTCTATTTCACTTTTCATTCTCTCCAGTCAATGGTTGCATGAAGGTCCAAGCTTTCAGATCTGAATTTTCTTTTTGTGATTCTGACACTGAGGTTTATTGATGTTTGATTTTTCAACCTGACAAAACCTCACTTTTATTTTCCAATTCATATTCACTCTTTCTCTACAGTAAAATCTGCCAGTCATGGGAAATTACGTGAATGATTCTGTGGAGGCTAACCCAAGATTGCTGAACTAATTTTCATGTATGGCTAAATGCAGAATTGAACCTCATGCTCCAGAAGTGAAAGGTTAGTGATTTTAGATAATTTTAAAACAATCCTATAGCAGTTGATACAGCTACTGTCAGTCTACTCTAATCCTATTCTTTGTTGAAGAAGTGAAGGCACTGCTTTCTGTCAGTAATTGAGAGATTGGTTTCAGTGATGCTGACTCAGCACAGCAAAGTATCAGTACATTAGCAAGGACTGTGAGGAATTTTAAATATTGGTAAAGTAGCAAACTTCTACTGTTACTATGTCTTGGAGGTGAAATTCCAGTGTAGTTACTGTACCAGGCAAAGTGGGAGAGATGACAGCTTTCTTTCTGAGTCATAAGAGAGAAAAATGGGGAAACCTTGTATCCAGTTCTTGGCTTGTCAGCATCACTGCTATGAAATTATGATTTGCAAAACATAGGTCTATAGAGCTAGTATGCATTCTGCTGGACTCTTCATTTATTAACAAGATGATATGGACAGCTGAGTAATAATTAACTCAGCCAATTCAGTCTCTTTGCACTTTACAAAATGATACTCTATTATCTTGAGATCTCTTCTTGGTTTTCTTTCCCTAGCTGCACAAAGTTAGAGGCTTTCATAAATACAATATGCAACTTGGTTAATTCTGGTGGGTCGTGAGGTGCTCTTATGCCCATAAAGCTCCCCAGTCTGTACATCCACCCAATGGTGTGACACTGATACAAAAATTGAAGAACTAGTATGCCATTACACACCAAGGAAACCCCACCAAAGAAAGATTTTTTTTTTCAACTGGCAATGTGCATAGCTGTACTTGGGACAAAACTGGTAAAATGGGGTTAAAGGGAGTAGCTGCTGAATAGTTCAGCTTGAGATTATATGTGACACAGATCTTGCCTTTGTATCAAAATATTGCTAAAAACCAGGATGAGTCATATAGATTAACAGGAGAAATGGGAGTCAGACAGGTGAAGTGGAAAATAACTGACTATACATCTCATAGGACAAGAATTAAGCAAAAAACAAATCTATACATATATGTATCAATGCTACACCATGAAAAAGGTAAAAATGCTATTATTTCTTTCTTGTTTTATGACTATGTACTTCTGCAAAGATAGTGCTTTAGTGGATTAGGTAGGTAGAGCTGGGTTTCTTTAGAGTATGTCCCACATGAGTCATAGGAACATCAATGAGCTCCAAGGCTCATCAACATGAATGTTGTGTCCATATCACCTCATTCAATCAGAATGCCTTGATAAGCTATCAAATACTAAATATGCTTAAAAAGCAAACAAGTTACCTTAAAATATTGGTTTCATGAAAATCATTCTATGTTACATTGATACAACACAAATATTTGTTATATACAGGTGAAAGAGGGACTGCAAATAAAGATGTAAACACCTTATCCTCTGTTTACTACATAAAATGAGCTGTAATTATAATAGCAATTTGAAAGGAATGCCTCCAGAAGTTTACGAAGTCAGAGGGTCCAGATAAATAAAGGAGATGCTAATATAGGTAGCAGAGTGAAATGAAGAATCACAGGTCTTTTGCCACTTGTCTGTTCTGTGGCTCATAAATGCCCTGCGAAGAGGAATAATGTCACTCAGAAAGGTCGGAGAACCACATACAATAAATGCTGATTATTATCAGTGCTAATAAATGCTAATTAAATTTCAGGCAAACTCAGGAATGAGAGCAGATACAAATGAACCTTCCATTATGTCTGGTTACATCCAGGAAAAACAGAAGTCCTTTCAGAGTTGCTTGTCTGTTTATCAGCCACATCTGCCATATATATAATTTGCACAATTGTGTATAATGAATACATATACACACACATAAGCATATATAGGCATATATATCTTGCTGAACATTAAGATTTCTCTTTAAGAATGACATAACACCCTTGCATTCCATATCTTTGGGGAGAAACAGAGGTCAAAATGCTCTCTACTGTTGTGTTTATTTCGACATGGGGAACTATGTGAAAATGAGAAAGTTTACCAAGAACAAAGAATGGCACACAAGACAATTAAATCCATAAAGGCAGGATGAAGACTACAGAAGGACACTCAACAGGCAGCAGAGTACCAATGCATACCATTTACTGAACATGCCTGAAGTACAAATAAGCAGTCATGGCCAAACAGCAAAGAGAAATAAAGAAGGTGTTCTCTCAAAAGCTAAAGACATATCCAAATGAAACAAACAAAAAAACCACAACAAACAACAAAGTATCATTAGAACTGACAGATATACTCATAACTATTGCAAGTCTGAGACCTAACTACTGGGAATCGAAAATTGCTCAATATTCTTTTTTCAATCCATCAGGAAGGAAAAAATTGTGAGTGAGTCTGAATATGACAAGGGTATAAACTGAACTCTCAGGGAGGGCAAAGTCATTGGAGAGAAGCTGAACCATTTGTATCCTTTGCTCACTGTGGAAGATGGGGTTTGATGATCCTGAGAAGATGCCAGGTACCTCTACCCCAAAACTGCTCTGTCACAGCCCTCCTCATCTGGACAGGGGAGAGAAAATAACACAAAAGGCTCATAAGTTAAGGATAGGGAGAGATTGCTCACCCATTACCATCCTGGGCAAAACCTCCTCCCCCTCCTTCTGCACTGACCTTGGTGTTATCAGAGTTGTTCCTCTCACATATTTTCACTCCTCTCTGTGGCTCCAGTTGTGCAGGGTTTGTTGTTTCACCTTCTTAACTTCATGAGCCCATAGGCACTACCACCATCACTGATGAGCTAAGCCTTGGCCAGTGGTGAGTCCATGTTGGAGCCAGCTGGCATTGGCTCCATCAGACATAGCAGAAGCTTCTAGCAATTTGTCACAGAAGCCACTCCTGTAGCCCTCCCCTTCTACCAAAACCTGGCCTCACAAACCCAATACTGAAGAAATCAGGAAAATTACCCTTCCAGAGCCCTTGTGGGGTAGTCAGGGAACTTAGCAGAGACTGTCTCTGAAATTGAAATATCTGGAAGGGGTAATGGTACAAAAGGCAGATGAATGCAGATGAATCTCCAGGATCTGAAGGATTTACCCATAAATTCTAAGAGAACTCAGGAATGAAATAGCTACTAAAAGCAGCATGTAACCTGTCTCTTCACTATTCCTCAGTACATGAAAATCAGATGTCAAACATGATGTCAGCCATTAAGAAAGGTTCAAGTGTGGCTAGCACAGGTCCTTCCCGTGGGAACATTTTGCTATATTTCATAAACAAGATAAAGTTTGGATGTTTTGCAAACAGTTTCTCCGGATTGAGTCAGTTCGGGCTTGGCCAATTGTGCCTAGGGGGAGGTCTCGGGCTGACCAATCTGGGGCACTTCTGTAGACTCTATATATATGGAATTCAAAACAATAAAGTTCCTTTTCTCCTCTCTTTCCTTGTCTGAGAACTTGGGTCAGTCCTCAGCTAGCCGCTCAACAGCGACATTCAAGGGTATCCAGCAACTTAAAATTGACATCTGTTCCAGGTGAATGACTAGATATTGTAAGAGAAATAGTATCTACCCTAATAAATATTATCTTATCAGTGAGAGTTAATAAAGCTCTCAGAGTTCTTCAAAGGGATCAGTCATATATAAATGAGGATCATCTGTCTGATACAGTCAACTTAGATTTTTAAAAGACTTCTGACAGAACTTTTTAATTAAGGTGCTTTAGGAAAACCAAACAACATAAAACTGTCACTGGCATAAGAAGGGAGATGCTGAAATGGATGAGAATATCATTTAAGGATGGGAATGTAGGATTGACCATCATTGGATGGAAGAAAATGGTCAGTTCTAGCACAGGAGGGAGAACACAGGCAGCATTCCATACTATTCAATATATTCTTAAATGTCCCAAAGAAGGGAAGTTATCAGCAAGGTGACAAAGCTTTGCTGGCTATAGGAGATTATGCAAGGCAATTGAGGGAGACTGCATAGCCTGCAGGAAGATTGACTATAGAAAAAACCAAGGTGCAATTTAGTGTAGATAATTGTAGAGTGGTACATCTGGGGAAGAATAATCCTATCTTCACATCTTGGATAATTTCTAAGCTGGCCCAAAGGTCTTCAGAGCAAGACCTTTGCATTATGGTAGACAGTTCCATGAAAGTCAGAATTAAATAAATGAAGTCATTAACAGCTTAAATATATTTATAGTTTACAAGCTCCCTTAGTAAATGTAATGTTATGAGAATTTAGGACCAGAAGGAACTTTAAGACTCTAATCCACCACTTTCTTCCATGGCAAAATCAGTTACATTTGTGTCTTTAGTGACAAATTTGTCTAATCTCTTCATAAAGCTCTCAGTGATGGAGTCTCGATGGCCTCCATGAGTAATTTATTTAAGTCTCACTATTCATACTATGAGAAGGATTTTTCCCTAACTGGAATCTAATCAGCTGTTGTTTGCTGTAAACCATTAGTTAGCTGCAAGCCTGAGATAAAATGGGAGGTTTCTGATGAATGTTGTCCAGTGACTTCCGTGACTCTGGAAATAGCCTGAACACAGGCTTGGTTTTTAATGTAGCTAATAGTTATTTGGTTTGTATTTTGGTTAATATGACCAAGCATGATCAGGGATTTTTTCTGTATCCTTTTAGGGTTTTTCTTGTTTTTCGAATGTCTTAGCTCTTTAGCTTCAGGCAAACTTCTGATTTCAGGTAAACTTCCCCTGAGCAGTACTTTCTAAAGGCAGCATGTTTTGACTTAGCTGCAGCAAAAGCTATTTGAAAGGTGTGTCTACAGTAAAAGTGGGACAAAAAGATTTCTTTTAAAATATTACCAGAAAAACAGCATGTAGTATTTCCTTTCCTATAAGGTCTAATTTCTGGTTTTCAGTAATTCACTGAACTGTATATGTTTGAGATTAAATGTTTGAGCTTTCTTACATGATGCTACTCAGTTCAAGCAAACTCTGCTTCTTGCAGATGATCATAATTGCACTCCCTATTCTCCAGGCACCTGACTTGAGGAGAGGGTTCTGCCTGGCAGAAGTGCTAAGCACCTACAGATTCAACTGAAGTTGATGTGGGCTGCTCTTATAAAACATTGTGTGCTCTGAATTGTGTAAGCCTTTAAAAAAATCAGCTCAATTGGGGCATTTTAGCAAAACATCTTAAGATTAATTTCTTTGTTCTCAATCTCCACTCTCTAATGTAAGGGCACTGTATTCTCACTTGCCCTGAATTGTGAAAATCAGTTCATTGGTACAAGTGAAACACTCCGGAGAAGGAGAGCTGGATACTCTCAGGAAATCAATGTCTATGAACAAGGTTTAAATTAGTAAATATCCATGAGGTGATATGAGGAGCTAAAAGGTAAAAAAAGATTAAATTGCTCCTCACTGGTGAGCACTGGCAATTCGGTGTACAGAATGAAACAAACAAAACATCCTGTGGAACAAGAGTGTGTAACAATGTATTTGAAGACTTCATCATGCTGTGGATTGTGCAAGGAAGCTGATGAAAGATTGCAGAAGTGCTTTGATTTTGGTGGTTTCAAACTCATTGCAAGGCTGCAAGCTCGGTGATGTATTTTTAATACAGGTTTGTAAATGTATGTGATATATAGGTTTATTTGTAGATTCTAAATGGTAGCAGTTTCAATGAAATCACACTGTTGTCAGTCAGCACATTGGCCCAGGGAACAAAATACTGTATTTCTTTTTCTTGAAGAACTTTTTGAATTCCTTGAAAAATTCCATTTTGAATTTTTTGAACTTACAGAAAATTACCACTGTGGAAAATTACCCTTTATTTCTGTTTCCCTGTAATTTAAGAACTTATAAAAATGTTCCTATTTTAATTTCGAACTTGATTGATTATGCCAAGGATTGCAGAACAATTTTCAGTTTCCCATATGAAGGAGGATAAATGATAGTTTTCAGTAGCTTCAGTCATTCTTCTGGCTCAAAAAATTCAAAGCTATCATGTTCCCACTGAAATTCTTATAAAAGGCTGACATCTGAACAGGAATTGCCGTGGAGAAAGAAAAAATCCCCTGACCGATTCCTCATCACCAAAGTTGGGCATTTGATTCCAGTGATAGGGGATTTTTTATTTGTTGCCCTATGAATTTAGGCTAAGTTGAAATGGGACAGTCATTACTGAGAAGCAGTGGGCTACTCAGTTTAAGAATGATGAGAAATTTTAGTTCCTTCATGTATATTTCTAGTGAAAGCTTCTAGGAGTCTCCAGAATAATCTCTCTGGGATTTTTCCTAGTGTCCTTTCTCCTCGTTGTATCCTCTCCACTCCCCTGCCTCCCCAGTTATTCTCTTGAGATCAGTGTGACAGATCAAAGGCTGGGATGGGGCCTGTTCATGACTGATGATTTTCCTTTCCCCCTTCAAGCTCTCTGTTAGCTCTCTCCATGGATCTCCATCTCCTACAGCTGTTAGCATCAAACTAGACCTTCAAATTAACAGAAGGACATACTGTGGCATATCAGGATGAATTTTCTGAATTCATCCTCGGGGGGGGGGGGGGGGGGCCCCCCCCCCCCCCCCCCCCCCCCCCCCCCGGGGGGGGGGGGGGGGGTTTTCCCCCCCCTTTTGGGGGGGCCCCCCCTTTCGCGCCCCCCCGGAAACCCCCGGAAAAAAACCATGACAATCCTAAACTAAGATGTATTGCAATAACACTAATCTGACAGGATAGTGCATGGGTAACAATGGCCATTCATGGCTTTTACTTTTCTTTTTTGTATTGTTATTGTGGCATATGGGTGATCAGAACAGGAGAGAACAAGCCACATTTTGCATTTCTTTCCCATATTTTTCCAGCCCTGGTTCAGCAGGGTGCTTAGGTATGTGTGTATCTCAATCCACGTGCCTGTCCTATTCTGACACCTGCTGAATTGGGGCTTTCAGTGTTGGTCAAAAGTGGAAAGATTTTGTAAAAATTCTGTTTTGGATTCCCCGTGTTCTACAACTTGACATGTACCAGCTGGAAAATGTGTTTTGAGGGTGTTTTGATTTTGTTTGCATTTACACATAGTGATCACTCCACCTCCTGCAATGCCTTAAATCTCTGCCTTTTGCAATTTGAACTTGCTTCTGGTTTTCTTTGTTGCTTCACCCTTCCTCCCTTTATTGTTTTGTTCTTACGTTCCTCTGCAGCCTTGATGACTATTTCCTTACCTATTTAGAGCAAGTTTTTTTGCTCCAGACTCAGTTCATCCCTTGAAGAATTCCTGCAGCTCTGGATGTTCTGGCAGCCATAGCTTGTGGCCACTCAGCTGTCATGAGAACTTTTGCCATGCTGTAGTTGGATTTCACAGATACATCCATTCAAGGAGGCTGTGGGGTTTTTAGTCTTCAGTCAACCCTCAATATATGCTTTTGCTTTAACTACTCTCCAAATGTCATTATTATTATTCTTTTTTTGACTATGGATATATTAGGCAACATGCACTTTGTGGTAGTAACAGAAGCACATCTACTTTGCTCAGTTAGGTAGCACTGTGTCCAAGAGAACCTTCAGCAGAAATCCTCTGAAGCCCTTTTCAATGTGTAAGAAGGCTGCTCCTTCCAGACCCAAGAAGTTCAAAGTTATTCAGTGATCACATTGTGTGGTTGCCTCAAGGCTGACCTTCCAGCAGACACCTCTTTCACCATGTCATCCACTGATTTAGACATAAACCATTTAATTATAGTAGGAGCTTTCAGAAAGGTTTCTGCCCAGGTGGCCACTCTGAAGGTTAATCTCTTGCCCAAAGTTTGAAACTTGCTGTCACAATGACTGGAGTCTGCAACCTGACTGGCAGTGCCAGGAACTAAAGTGTGGTTTCTAACAGTCGGATTACCATTTGTCCTCACTGTGGTATTTTTCATGTTGCCCATCAACTGGATAACCCTCTAGCTCAGCTGACCAAAGGAGAGTGGTATGTTGCTCTGCAAAGGTGTATTTTCTGTATTATTTATGGAGCCCCTCCCACTAATATGACTAGCTAGATTATCTGTAAGGCTGTACTTGTTCTGAAATCACTATTGATTAAATGTTGAGATGAATTTTTTTTAGAAGCTGTCACTGGAACATGCTTAGGCTGCACTTGCTGTCAGCTTAACAGTCATGTTTCTGTGTCTTCCTCTAAATTCCTCTCCCAGCTGGGCTCTTTCATATCTTAGCATTAAAATAGTTTCTTCCTAATTAGACAGATCTCTGTCATGATAATCATCTTGAGAACGTATGCTGTATTTTCATACTGCGTATCTTTTCACAGATCAGGCCCATGCTTTATAATTTTTCAAAATCGTAACTTACTGAATAGATCCCTCACCAAGCAATCATCTCCTGTAGCTGGTAATTAGTGTCCTGTCAGCTGATATCAGTAGGCATTAGTGTTCATCTGCTGCCATCAGCAAGTTCACCTTACATAATTTAGTATTCTGATAGATTTCATTCTTTTCAAATTCCAGTTGTGAAAATAGTATTCCAAAGCTGATGTGCAGACAGGGAAAAAAAAAAAGTTATAGGCAAATATACACATTTGTGCATGCAAAGTGAATTCCTACAGAAGAGGTGTTTGGTCCATGCTGTAGAACCAATATATATACGGTTCTATAGCAACATTTATTTATGACTTAAAAGTCCATGGTCATAAATGTAAGTGCACACACAATCACAATTGCGTCTATGCTTGTGTCTGACTATAGAATAGAGCTGTTTGGTCAAGGTTGTGAAGAACATCTGCTTTAAAGACAATAATCAGTAGTTAGAACGAAATTGAGAGCTCTCTATTTCTTGCATTGTCCAGGCTATTATATGAGAGATTTGTTTCCTGTTTTTATTTATTCAGACTCAGAGGATTAGCAGAAGTATTGTCCTTCACAAAAAATTGAATTAAATTGTTCACTAAATAGCTCATTTTACTTTGGGTTTTCAGAAGCTGGTAATTGTTTATGTAAGTGTCCCTAACATAAATGATGTAAAAATGAACTGTGAAATCTTATCTGTTATGCCATTTTACAATTGCAACTTAATACTCGACTTTAAAAGAAAAACCGCCTGTCAGAAGAAAGTTTTTAGTTAGCTCTTGGGTGCTGGATAACAGCTGTAAAATAACAGAACATAACTGCCATTTTTTATGAAATGCTGATTCTATTGATTATTTTTAGATATAGGAGGGAGCACCTTCTCTTATAAAAGGTTTTATGGTAGAATAATGCAAGAATCATCAATGTGCTGTTAAAATGAATGGGGAAATATATATTTATTCAGCTTCCTTTTAACCTTGGCCAATGAAAAAATATCTTTTAATCAGAATAATTTTTTTTTAATGAATCCACATGGAGGGGTTTTGTTGTGTTTGTTGTTGTTGTTGGGGTTGGGGTTTTTGGTGGTTTTTGGTTTGGTTTGGGTTTTTTCTGTGTTTTGTTTCTTTCTTCCTTTCTTTGGTTGGTTGGGATTTTATTGCCACAAAACTGGTGATTGATTTGTTTGCAAAACTTCTAACACTAAGCACTGGTTACTCCAAAACTTTTTTACTCATATCATCACCTCTGGGTTGTGCAGCCTGGCAGAACCAAGGTACCTAACTGAGAGATGAAAAATTCCTACATTTTTAATAGGCTGGAATTAAATTCCATAGCAATACAGCATACACTTAAAAATTACCACGTTGCCAGCTGCCAAAGTGATATACTGGAAGTTAAGGTGTGTTTGTATGATTTCAGAGAACTGAAAAATATTCTTAATTGTAGTCGCCGGAAAAGAAGAAAACTTCTGTAAAACACACAGAAAAGCAGTCTGTAAGAAAACCACTGCTTTTACATGTATTTCTGACTCTGTGGGTATAAGAAACACTTCTTTTTTTGGACTCAAGTGCAGCGTAGCCCGCGGAGCCAGGCTGCAGCACACGAGCTGCGGGCTGCAGAGGGCACTGCGGAGGAATCCAAAAGGTGCTCGCTCCAAGCTAAACGCACTTCACAGCCCTCTCCCTCCCTGGCCTGACGACATTTTCCATTTCAATTAAAAATCATTCAATCAATAATAATAATATTTTTTTTAAAAGAACAAAACCTCAAGTCCCCCCGGCCTTTTTTTTCCTGCTGTCTCTCTTCTTGCATTGAATCTTAACTATTCAATTCAATAGTTACTGGAGAGCTGGCAACTCATCTCCCGGCTCCAAATGAAGAGAGGCACGAATCTCTGTAATTGATGCAGGATTTGTGGTTTCTCCGCGCTCATACACTGCTTCAGAGCAGAGCTGTAATTTCCCCCTGCTTCTTCTGTGATAAAGTAGTAATCGGTGATCATGAAGAACTTCACTGCGGTTCCCGAACTGATACTACAGAAAAGTTTTTTCTGGGGGGAAGACGTGTTTGTTAATCCCAACGTAGGGAAGGTACTAATTGCTATTTTTATTTGTCCACTATTATGTTCCATCTCACCATAATTGTGGCAGTAGTCATGAAGTCAACCCCAAATTTCATACAGCTGAGCTCTTACAGAAGACAAAGACAGCTCTTTACCACTGTATCTTAGAAATAGTATCCTATGCTAATCTGCAGTGGCAAAAAATGAAGATTGTTTAAATCAGATCTCATGACTAATGCATGAGTTCCCAATTTTCTTTCTATCCAGCTGCATGTTAGAGAACAAGGGTGTCTCTCGGAGATATATAGGCTCTGTTCTACATAGGTGTATTAAAAAAATTGGAAGTGCATTTCTCATAGGGCTAGGTAGAAAATAACAATCAATGACAATTGTGGGTGCAATAGCTTTGTCTGTAAAACGCTTTAAAACTAGATTCCCGCGATGTTATTCTTGATCCATTAATCACCCGCGCTCTATATGGAGGCAGCCACCGTTCGCTCGGAAAAATGTTCCTGCCCAACGTGTCATGTTTCTTCTGTTGTTTAAAATAGAAAGTTCAGCCCCGTGCCGGGGAGGCGCAGGGCTCCGCGCTCCGCTCCCATTCATTATGCAACAGTTGACACAGAAGGGAAAGGCGGCACACGCCGCTCGGGCACACGCGGGCTACGGCAGCCCGGCAGCCCGGCAGCCCGCGCAGCCCGGCAGCCCGGCAGCCCGGCCCGGCGCTGCCCTCGCCGCAGAGCCAGCGCGGGCACGGCGCGCCGCAGCCGCCGCCGGGGCCCGTGTGCCGGCCGGGAGGCAGTGCCGGCAGGGAAGCACCGTGTGCCGGCAGGGAGGCACCGTGTGCCGGCAGGGAGGCACCGCCCGGCCCCGCGGTGCGGGAGGCCGCGGGCCGGCAGGTGTCGAGCCCCGCTCGCCCCCCTCGCCGCCGCCCCTCCCGCCCCGCTCGCCGCCGCCGCCGCCGGGCGTGAGCGCTACGGGGGAAGCGCCATGTCCGCTCCTGCTGGGCGTCGTCCGTGCCGGGTTTTGCACCTTGTCCCCGGGTCTGCCTCACGGCCCAGAGGAGCTGCCGCTGCCGCCCGCCGCCGCTGCTGCTGCGGTGTTTACTGAGCGCTCCTGTCCTGATATCACTCCGCTGGCATGGAGGAGGAGGAGGTGGAGGAGGAGAGCATTTGATCATTGTGATGGTGGCAGGAGGAGCAGCAGCCAGCACGGCAGAGCAAAGCGCTAGGCTGTATCAGCTCGGCTTTTGGCAGAGACTTCAGAGCGCTACTTTTTTTTCTTTTTTTTTTTTTTTCCTCTCCAGCTCGGCCCGGATTGTTCATGTGTTTACTTTCCCCAACCCGAGGATTTGCTATTTAGGTTCCTGTCGAAATGCAACTGAGCAGCCAAAGTACTTTGCGAACACGGTGCGGCATAAACCCCAAAACTTTTTTCTAGAAGAAAAATACAATAAGCAAGCGGCTGTGCCTGTCTTTTGATGCCGGGGAGTGCGAGTGAGTGTGCCGTGTGTGCCCAGCGTGTGCCTGTGCTTGGATGTGTGTGTGCGAACGTGCGTGTGAACGGGTGTGTATGTGTGTGCATGTGGAGGGGCGCGTGTTTCTCCTTATCCATGGGGAGAGAAGGCTTTTGGCAAAATCTCGGGAAATCTCATGGAATCTGTTTTGAAATAATGGATTATAAAAAAGAACGAGGAGGAAAGGAACTGGTCTGATATCTCCTGGAGTTTGCTAACCCGAATTGCTGCTGCTTAGTTTGTTGTGCTTTGTGTGTGTGTTTGCTGGTTGTGTTGCTGGTGATAACCTTTTAGCACCTTCCCTCTTTATTTCCCTCCCCCCTCCCCCTTCCCTCTCTCTTTTTAATGTTTTGGAGCTTCTCGAGAGGGATTGGCTGGGGGGAAAGAGAAACATTTGCTTGGGATCGCTGTTTCCCTGATACATGATGGTGCCCCCTTCCCCCCCCTCCCTGGTTCTCTAAAAAGTATCCCATCAGGACCCCGGAGGAGACTGTGTGTGTGTGTGAAGTGTAGGATTAAAAGTTCCTCCAAAATAGTGTGCACGGGGACGAGGATGGGGGATTTTGCAGCCCCCGCTGCTGCCGCGAATGGCAGCAGTATCTGCATCAACAATAACCTGAACAGCAGCCTCGGCGGGGCCGGCGGGGCCGGTATCGGGATTAACAGCACTCCCCACGGCCCTCCTGCCGCCGCTCCCGGTAACAATAACGCTAATAGCGGCGGCATTCCCAAGCACAGCACGGTGGTGGAGCGGCTGAGGCAGCGCATCGAGGGCTGCCGGCGGCATCATGTCAACTGCGAGAGCAGGTACCAGCAAGCCCAGGCGGAGCAGCTGGAGCTGGAGCGCCGGGACACGGTGAGCCTCTACCAGCGGACCCTGGAGCAGAGGGCCAAGAAAACGGGCACCGGCGGCGGCAGCAAGCAGCAGCACCAGAGCAAGCAGCAGCAAGATGCTGAGCCCGCCACGGCGGAGCAGAGGAACCACACGCTGATTATGGTAAGGGGACGCGGGCCCGGGGGTGAAGGGGTGGCTGTCCGCTCCGCGTCGCTCGCCGGGATGAGCTGTAGGTCGCCCCCGTGGCTTTTCAAGGGGGAACGGGGCTCCACTCGACTTTGGCTGTCGCAGGGTCTCTGGCGGGACGGGCGGGCGGGGGCTGCCGGGACACTTCGCAACTTTTCACAGGCTGGGGTGGGAGGAGCGGACCAAACTTTTTCCCCCGTCCTTTTCGGAAGGGTAGAACTGCTCTGGGACAAGAGGGAAGGAGCAGTACCGGGCGTGCGCCGCGGGCTGCCGAGAGCCGGGGGAGGGTTTTGTATGTGTGTGTGTGTGTGCGCGCGTGTTTCCCCACGGCTTCTCCGCGCGGGGGGCTGGCCGCCTTAAAACCCCGCCGGGGAGGAAGGTGGAAGGTGACTCCGCAGGCTGGCCTGGCGGCAGGAGGGAAAGTTGGGCAGATTCTCTCCTGGGCTGCCCCGGCGTGCAGCAGCCTGGCTCCCCACGCGAGCTGAATCGCTTCCCAAAGTTTCCTTGGGTTTTAAGGACCTTAGCGAGGAACGGAGGGGGGAAGGGGGCGGGGGCTGCGCCGGTAGGAGCGTAGCGGCAAGTAGGAAGCGGAGTTTCCCACTCCCAGGCTGCACCGATGATGAATAATAAGAGGAGGTGCGGGGGGAGCCGGGCTCCGCGCTCCGGCAGAGCCTTATTTATAGAAGGTCGCGGCCGCCGGTCGTTCTGGTGGGGGGGCTGGTGGTGTTCGTCCCGGCCGGCGAGGGCAGGCGGGCGGCTGTGCCGCGGGGGACACGCGTGTGTGTCCTGACGTGTCCCCGCGGCGGGGCGGGGGTGCCCGGCGCTCGGGGGCGGGCACGGGGCAGCTGGGTCCTCTCCGTCTGCCGGGAGCACAATGGGCGGCGGAGACCGGCGGGGAGGAGGGAGGGAGGAGGGGAGGTGCGATGGCAGCATGTGGTTTACAAGCCTCGCACGTCCCTCCCTCTCGCCTTCCCCCGCTGCGCGGGGAGGCGCGGCCGTGCGGGAGGGTCTGGCAGGGCGGCAGCTGCTGGCGGCCCCCGCCGGGGGAGGCTCTGTGACAAAGCGGCGGGGAGGCGGCCGTCCCGGTGGCGGTCCTTGCTCTCGGCCCCCCGTACGTGAGAGGAGGGAGCCGTGCGTTTCTCCGGGGCCGCGCCGAGCCCGCCCAGCTCCCACCGCAGTGCCGGTTCGGTGCCGGACAGCTCCTCCCCTGCGGGACGCCGCGCAGCCCGGCGGGCAGCACCCTTCCCGCTGTCCTGCCGGGCGCTTTGCCTGCCCCCAGCCCCGCTTCCTCTGGAGGGGGTGGCTGGAGGTGGGGATCGCTTCGCCGGCGGCAAACAAAAGCTCGGCGCCGAGCGCTGCCCCCGCCTCCTGGCCTCCTCGGGAGCGGAGCCCCCGGCAGCCCGGCGCATCTCCCGGGGAGGCCAGCCGGGAGGCGGGGAGCGGGCCGGGGGGCTCGGGCAGGAGCCGCACAAAGCGCCGGGGGTGGCGGAATGCGTGCGTGTGCGCTTCGCAAACAGGAAGCAGAGAGACCTCACTGGCATCTTGTTGCTTTCCTGATATTACCAGCGAGGCATAACCGTGTTTCCCTTCCTTCTGGCGCCTTTCCGCAGGGCTGAGGCTTCTAAATACACCCCGCACAGCAATACTTTGCCTCGGCTTACGCCTATTCCCGGGGCAGCAACAGAGTCACTCCCTTAACCCCACGCCGAGGGACTATCTTTTCGTCAGCCCAACTGTCCTCAAATCCCTTTGCACATCTCCTCTCGTTCCTTCGGGCTAGAGGCTCAGGAGACATTCTCAGAATGACCTCTCTCCAGGGCAGCGTTGTGGTGCGGTGTGTCCCCGTCCAGCTCCACAGCAGTTCTGCTGCTTTTGGACCCTGGCTAGCTGTCCTTTCCGCTTATTCCCAAACCCCGGCGCTGGAGCATTAAAGCCAGGATTTTGGATAAGCAGGTCGTTTGTTGGCCTTCCCTTGAAGATGTGGGACAGACGGACAAAGCCAAGCTATAATGTGAAAATTGTAGAAACAAAGTAACAAAACGAGGAAATGCAGTTTCTGCTTTCACTTTTACTAGGTTCTTTCGGGTCGGGACATTTGAAGAGCTAAGAGTAGCTTACTTAAGGGGTACTTTGCTGTGAAATTCATCATAACTCAATTCCTGTG
Organism: Entomyzon cyanotis; assembly: GCA_024500445.1. NCBI lineage: Eukaryota > Metazoa > Chordata > Aves > Passeriformes > Meliphagidae > Entomyzon > Entomyzon cyanotis. The sequence continues at coordinate 6,121,202 of JAKEPQ010001007.1, read as the reverse complement.
CTATGATCTTCATGTTAATTAAATATACTCAATGTGCACTATGCTTTTAAAAAGATAAATTCTACTGCCTTGTTACAAAAAAGATCCATTTCCGTCTTTTTTTAAAAGAAAATACACAAATGTTGCCAAAAATTTAGAAGCATCATCTGGTTTGTTTTACTTGTAAAGTGTTAATTATGATTTTTGACTAATGTCTAAGAACATTAGGGAATATCCATGGGAACATGAAAGCAATACTTAAAACCCAAGAAATGACTCTTTTTAAAGCAGTTGAAAAGCATTTCCTCTGAGACATCTATGATTTTGCAGCAAAACCAAATGCAAACCCCAAAACTTCTTAATTTCTAGCAATCATAACAGTGGGGTAAGTTTAACTGTTTATGTGCATCATAAATTTTATTTAGCAAAACAGTTCAACTTAGTTTAAATTTTTCTCTTTTTTTTTTTGGTCACATGAGAAAAAAGTTAACTACATCTAGGGTTTTTTTCCCATCTTTATTCTCTGGTAAACTCCAGTGGAGAGGTTTACAGTGAAACAGTCATAGATCTGCTACTGCTTTACTCTTCACACAAAAAGCAATATTAAATTCTTCCCTCACATTATTCAAGCACATGACTTGGAAATGAAGCTGTCAAGATTAGATGACAACAAAGGCAATGAGGACAGCAAGAAATACTTTTAGTATTTTTTTTTTTTAATCAAGGAAAATTAAAGGAAAGTATTCTCTCTCTCTCTCTCTTTCCCTCTCTCTCTCTCCCCCTCCGTGTGTGTGTGTGTGTGTGTGTGTGTGTGTGTGTGTGTGTGTGTGTGTCCTGCAAACTGGGAGATGATGCTGAGAAGGGAAGGGAGATGTGCTGGATCCGGGCAGCCAATCACCCAGCCAACCCTCCCAGACCCTGCTACTGACACATGCTGAGTGCCCTTCAGTAAGCTAGATAACAAAACCCATCTTTAGAAGATGGTTATTTAAAGACATGCACCCTGATTTTCTTCACTGGATGGAGTAAAAGCAATCCAGTTGGTACAATGGTTCTTTTTGCCACCCCCACATTTTGCACACTCCCTCCCAGAGTTCATGGAAGACTCTGTGCAATTTTCACTGTTTAGGACTCTGTGTCAACTGACAAGAACTTATCAATGGGAGCCTTTTGTCAAAATGGGGTGTAGGAGAATAGACTTGGCTGTATTTCATGAGTTGCTGATCTACCCTGAATTTGTGCCTTGTTGTAGACAAAGCTTTCACTTGCTAAATTTTGAAATACCTGAATTTATAACTATTTCAACCTCTTTTACTTGAGGAAGGTAGTGGGTTACTGGACTAGTTTGCTCCCACACAGGCATTGACTGGGATGTGTACAGGAATTAAAATAGTTTATAAATGTCTGTGGAGACCTTTCCCCCTCAGCCCAGTACAACCTGGAAAAAAACAAAGTTGTTTTCTATGGTTTTGAGTTGGATTATTAAAATGCTGTACCAGCCTGGTTTTCAAAGGAAGTATTAGGAAAATTTGCAATCTATCCAAAATTCTGCTGCTCATCTTTGGATTGGTTCCAGGAAATATCAACACATTATATCAGTTCTTTGGTTCTTTGTGAGTTAATCTCCTTTCTTGTTTCCTTCTTTTAGTGCAGAAGTCTTCTTGGCTCTGCATCCATGTTATTGTGTGGGGTTCAGAGGTAGTGTGTGTGTGTGTATACAGATATATTATATCTGGAATAAATAATAAATAATGTATTTTTAGTATGTAATAGCCAAATATATAATAAATATTGCAAGTTACATCACCTCTGTTTCTTACGCTTGTAACTATTGTTCTTACACAAGAAAGAACACAAGAAATGCGCACAGGTGTGCTTCCCCCTCACATGTTTTAGTTTCACAATGTTTGTAGCTCAAATGTCACTACAAACTGCTTTTTTTGTCCAGTGACATGTAGTTGTCACATTGGCCTTCTAGTGCACATTTATTTGCATCTGAACTCTCTTGTGAAGTATAAAGAGGCTGGAGCTACCTTTTCCTATTTTAACACTCTTCAAGACTTTTTTTTTTTTTAATTTAGCATTATTATGGGTTTGATAGCTACTGTCTTACTGACCATTTCTAACCCTAAACCCAGTCCTTAGGAAATTGTGTTTTAAGCACCTTAAACCTAAAATGTTATTTAGATCAGAGAAATTAGAGACAGAAGTCAAATGACCTATTAGGTCATCTTTTCTGTTCCCCTGCCAAAGCATGCTATGTCAATTCAGAATTAGTTTACATTCAGAGAAAACATGGCTGGAAATACACAGTATTTTCCAATCCTGCTCTTTTCCCATTTTGGGTGAATGCACTGCCTTCAAGAAGTTAGTGATCACACTGCCCTTCTAGCTGAGGGAAGGAAGATGGGCAGGCCATTCCTTTCAGCTTTCTCTGTGTAGGGACAGAATGACATGTCCAGAATTATAGAAACCTGGTTATATGTCTTCCTTGTTGGTAGATATTCCACTACAGAAAAGTAGTTCCTCCCTCCCCCTCAGTCTCTTCTTTTTGTTGAAAAAGGTATCCAGAATGAAAAGTGGAACATCTTCATTAATCTTAGTGATTCATGTATGATGCCAGTAATGAAATTGAGTGCTGAAGAATGTTGTCAGGCTTGTGAGGAGTTTGTTAAAGCTAACACCTGCTGTATTTAAGATGTACTTGTGTGTATGTTCATAAATCTGTGCACATTTCTTGTGTTCTTTCTGGTGTAATATTTGCTATTCAACTTACTTTACAGGTGCTTAAGAGTTTATCAGTTACACTATAGGAAAAGTCTATTTCTCTGGCATTGCAAAGATGAAAAAAAGGAGAATTTTTTAGATGTTTTGTTTTATTTTCCACAAAAGGTCAAATGCTGTAGCCCTTACTCATGCCTGATGACTAAGTAGGATTAAGCATCTCTTCAGTTAATAAGCTATGTCTGATCTTGCTCACACTGGGGTAAAGTCAATAGTAAATACACAACTGGGATGATACCAGAATTAAATCGCAGGCCAGCAATGCTCCTTCTCTTTCATATGCATCATAGAAGCAGTCATTGTTTAACCCTTTTTATTTTCCTTTTCCTGTAAGGGTGGATCTCCATGTCTTTCTTACTCCACAGCCTCTCCCATTTTTCTTCTCCTTTTCATACCAACTCACACTTGATGCTGCTGCATGAGTACTGTCCTTTTGGACAAGGATTTTTTGTGCTGACCTCCTTTTGCAGCTCGTCAGCACAATAGGTTTCAGTTTAGCAAACTAAAAGGAATGAAGAGACTCTTCACTTCAAGCACTGCTAGCCTCTGATGACCTTTATATGCTCTGATGTAAAGTGTGTCCCTTTCAAAGACAGTGGGTTGGGTTATTGCAAGGCATAGCTGGAGCAGGGCAAGTTGTATTTTGACATGGGGTAGCCAGTCTTAGTGAAATCTCAGCTTCAGATTGACCAAACAGAATGTGTTAAAAGTCCTGCAGTGAAGTTCTAGGCATTGTTAAATTCAGGAAGAACAGCTTTGTCTGGAACACATCAAAAACTTGTTCTGCTAATGCAGAGCCAAAAGTATTAACATGTGATTGTGTTAGGACAATTGGGCGCATTTAGATTAACCTCAGTTTACAGTAACTTTACGTAAAGCTTAAGGCTTCACAAGTGGCTTCAGCTGGTGTAACCTGAGCTGCCACCACTGAGGAAGTCTCCTCTTTCCTGCTCTTGTCAGGGGCTGTGTTTGCAGCCTCTGCTCAGCGTGGCACTTGCTCGTGTATCTCCACGGCCACTGGGTTCACTGAGCAGGTAGGGAGGGCAGACACACTTCTTCCTTTTCTTCTGGGTTAGTTTTCAGCTGGATCAGATCCATTGTGCGTTTGACTGTCCCTCCCGTGGGTAGCACAGTCTTACAACACTTTAATCCTCTTGTGAAACTTCGCCCTTATCCCAGGATAAACATCTGGGAGCTATTAGTTCAAACATGCTCACCTAGTATCATACATTGAACCTCAGCTAAGTTACACCTGGTGTCAGTGCACAATTCTGTTCTTGAGCACAGACACTGAAGCAGGGGAGGCTCTATGTAGCAAAGGAGTCAGGGTTCATTTTTATTTAAACACTTGCATGTATATGACATTTGGTTGCATATTACTCCAATATGTATAATTCATGTGAGAGATGTGCTTGGATTAGCAGAGGTTTAAGGACAGGCCTGACAGCCAGTAACTGCTGACTGGAATCGTTCAAGTGTGTTGTTTTGTGAATTGAAATGTGAGGTGCAATCTCTGACTAAAGTTACAAACCTGTAATCAGTTTTCCAGTCTGGGATCTCACAGGCTGTTCAAATAAGCAGTGTGCTTGTACATTCAGTGGGAATTTGGGAGCTTTAACAATTTGAAATATTTATTTTGCTAGTTTGTCTAAGGTGGAGAATCACAAAATCATATAACTTTGATTGCTCTTTTGCTTCCCCCTCACACATTTTAGTTTCACAATGTTTGCAGCTCAAAAGTCACTACAAACTGCTCCTGTTTGTTTTCTGAATACTTGAAACTCAGTTTCATGGGGCTTAAGAGAAAACATCTTTTTAAACTTGCAGTGGTTAATAAGATTGCAGACGCTGAAATTCAGTGCTTACAGGAAGGTGGGGTTGAGCTGCCTTCTTTCAAGACTTCCCTCTTTCAGATTGATTTTGTTTGCCACCACACACTGTTAAAATTTGTGAGAAGATAAGAATACTTCAGTCTGTAGCTGACTTGAGAGAAGTGTGTCCACCCATAAGAACTTTGCATTTTCTATAAGTTTGTGAAGGTGCTAAAGCTAATGCTGCAGTGCTATTGGTAACACAGATGATCTGTTGCTGTTTGCTTTCTGTCAGCTCTATCCTATAAGTTCTCAGCTCTCATCGACTGTAGCTTGGTGGAGTTGAGCATTCACTGATGGAAGGTGGGGCTGTGCCTCTTCCCCTCCTCCCTTCGTCACCCTTCAGTCTCCTCCCTGCATTACTTTTCCTATGTGCCATACAGGATCACTTCAGGTTTAATAGAACAATTCAACTTTATTTTCCTCTGCTCTTCACATTCAGAGGAACAATTGCTCAGCACTGCAGTGAAGGTGTAGCTTTTCTGCATCATCTTCATGATGCACATGAAAATCTCTGGCCAATTCAGAAAGTCCTTGGATGTTGTGTACCTTGGAAAAGAGCAGAGAACTCGTTTTTAACCTTACTCTGACCCCAGGCAGCACCACAACAAGAAGCCAATATGCCTGTGTCTGTATGTTTGTATAAACCACTACCTGTACTCACATGCTGGTTTTTAAACCACTCTCCAAGGCAAAGTGAAAGGATTTATGATCAGTTTTGATGGTGAAAGGGAATGTAATAGTCCACCAAGTTTAAAAATCACTGATATGCACCCACTTTTAATATTTTCATCCTCTTTCTCTTTCCTTAAGCTTGTATCTAATCTTCTGTGATGTTTTGGCACTTCTGCATTGTGTTTCATCTAAAGGAGGAAGGGAGGTGGCTGTGGCAAATGAGATCCTAGAAGAGTTCAGGAAAGTATGGGAGTTTTTTAATCATTTCAGATCATTCCTTACATTAAGGAGGATAGAGCAGCACTTTGCCAAAAAAGAAACTGTTGTGTTCCCTAGCCCTTCTGTTTATGCAGAATACTGTATTTCAGACTCCCTAGTATCTGCAGAAATGACTTTAAATCCGACTGTCTTAGCTGGCACTAGTTGCCTTTGGACTGCTAAAGAGATTGTTCAGTTTCAGCTGTGATCTGTGCTTCTGTTCCTTTTTGTCTACAGAGCTGGTGGCTGTTGTTCTGATTTCTCTGGATTGCATTCCAGTGCGTAACTGAGGCAGCAGAGGAAAAACTGCTTTGACATTAAATAACCAATTTTTAATGATGTTTTTGGCAAGCAGTGTTGCTATTCATTATACATGTTTTTAGCTGTCATCAAAGCAGGTAATGTCGCTTTGAAGGCTTTAGTGGACTCATGCAGAAGACTGTAGACTTCTGTAATTGTTTGAGATCCAAACTGGTTGAAGTGGTCTGGCATGTAACCCATGGCTGGATATGATGCAGTGGTTCAAAATAATCTGTAGATCCTTCTACTATTGCACATTTCTGGACTGAGCTTGCAGTCTGCATTCCAGTAAAAGTGGAGATACCATGCTGAGGTTGCAATGCTATCTCTTTTTTTTTAATATTTTTTCTTTTCCCTAATTTGTGCCAGGTAGTTGGTACACTGAAAAATTAAATGCTGGATTGCTGCAGTTTTGAAAATTTACCTGAGAGAATTTGGCTTTACATGGTTTTCACCTCATGGCATTTTGCTGGAGCTTATTTTTTCTAACCCATTTTAGTATGTGTTCTACATCATGCAAAACAACAACAACAAAAAAACCCCATTTATTTAGTCACTTCCATTTCATTTACAGCAAAACCACTTCATGGTCACAGTAAAGTTGACTGCCCCTCTCAAGTAACATTTTTGTTGTGGAAAATGTCAGCAGCGGGTAGGGATGATGAAGAATTATGAACGTAGAACAGAAAAACCAAAACTAACTTTGACTGGTAGCATTGCAAATTTCACCTATCACTGTGATAAAGTGTCTGTTTACTTACAGCCAGGGGGGTTCTGGGAAGTTGGGCACGGACTGTATTCTTTTCCACTTAATGGTGTCTTCACACGGTAATGCCTTGGGGTTAATTAGATGAAGCACCTGAAACAAGTTAATGTTTTGCTGCCATGAAATAGGGTGGTCTCAAGGGTTGCAGTCCTACACCTACAGTCTGCCTGTGGTACTAATGTTGGAGGAAAACAGTGTTTATTTTTTGGTGGAAGGTGAAGGTACATGGTGTGGGGAAGAGGGATTAGAGGGAAGGGGAAGCAGAAGGTCCCACGTAGTTTGCTTTAAATTTCAGTAGCTGTTGTAATCAAGTTGATCAACAATTCAAAATATCTTCTATAATTATGCATCTGCTGTCCTTTACAGCTCTGCAAAGATAGCAGTTTTACTCACAAGATTCACACATGAAGACAGAGCTATGCATTTCCATGGACAAACCAGGTCTAGATATTAGAAAAAGCTACTTTCCTGAAAGGGTGGTCAGGCATTGGATCACACTGCCCAGGGAAGTGTTGGAGTACACATCCCTTGAGATATTTAAGAAATGTAGATGTGGCACTTAAGGACATGGTTTAGTGATGGGCTTGGCAATGCTGACTTAATGGTTGGACTTGATGAGCTTAAGGGTCTTTTCCAGCCTGTCAGTTGAAAGCCTGGTAGTTGTGGTGCATTGCTGAAGTTAATTTGGGAGTGAAATACTTATGCAGTTTATAGAACATCAGGCAGAGCATTATTGGAAGTGTCTTTGGGAATACTGCTGTAGTTACTCCTAAGGGTGAGGTGACGATAGAAAGTGTAAAGGGTGATGAGGAGAATCTCTTTTCACCCCAATCTAGTCCAAAGAAGACATCACCTGGACTTGTATCAGATAGGTAATAACTGTCCTTCCTGTGAGGGAAAAAAAAAAAGGGGTGGGGGGTGGGGCTTGTGGTCTATTTTTTTTGTTGTTGTTTGCTAATTTCCTTCTGCAAATTGATAAACTTGGTCACTTGATAAAAGATGAGAAAACAGTTTTGCTTGATCTTTACAATATGGTGACTGAATTTTTTTTAGGCTGCTCAGTGTGTTTATGCTCATTTTAATTTAATGTAGACCAGTAATAATTATGAAAGGCCCACATAAAAAGTTATCACCATTGTGATGTCTTGACTTGCATATGGGACTTGAGGTAACACTGAAGCAAGGGGCTGTGTCCAAGACAGACACTCACGTGTAGTTTTATTTTCCTTTTATCTGAATCCAAGTCTGAGCAATATGATAATAATTGTATAAGTTAGCGATAGAGAAGTTCAGTGGAGTTTTTTTGTTTGGGATTTTTTTGGTTTAATTGTTTTTCCTCCTTTGTCAGATATTTTCTTTCAGAATTAGCTCACTTGTTAGAATCCAACCTGTTAGCACAACAGGTAGATGAGAGTATTAGCAGTATTGGTATTTCTAGTGCGGTGCCTTCCATATGTCAAGTTTCACTGCTGGCTACTAGTGGTGAAGACATTGTTTCTGGTTTGAAAATTATTTGCTTCCCAAATTTGTGACTTATATCTTGCAGGTTGTGAATAGGTGGTGAAGATATGTCACAAAGTCAAATAAAGGGTTTATGGGAGGAGGTTTGCACTGGCCAGCTTGTCCCTAAATTTAATGGCAGGAGCCAATTGTACTGCTTGTCTCAAACAACAGTAGAATATGTTACAAATTTTGACCAAAGTACTTCACCTTGTGTTTTTTCCTCCGCTTTTACAATATGCCTGGTTTTTTTAAGGTAAGAGAAGCTTTTCTAAGCTTTTCATCTGCAAACTTAGACATTTGTAAATGTAGAAAGATAACTGATAACTGAGGCCAGCAAGTGAAAAACGATGATTGAGTCACATACATAGGGCTCTGTAAAGAATGTAGCACAGACAGAGTGATCAAATATTTCATAATATTCAGAGATGCTTTTTGTTTACAAATACACAGTTCTTACATGTTTCACGATTCAGTATTTAAGCTGAAGATGAAATGTCTTTCCTGTTGTAAAGGGAAGAAACTAAAGGCCTACAGTTGTATTAAACTTCTATTAATGTGATATCAGACATATTTATTTTTAATTAGACAAGATCCCTATTTATTAATTTTATAATGCACATTGACAATTTTTTTTTTTGCAAGAATTCACTTTATAGGATATTTTTCTTGCCATTTGCCCTTGGTTTGATTGGTTGGGGTTTTGTGAGGTGGGGTTGTTTTTTTTGTTGTGGTGGTTTTTGTTGGGTTTTTTTTCTATTCTTGGATGTTTTTTGGTTGGCTGGTTTTGTGGTTTGGAAGGAGAAATAAGGTGGTGCATCAGAAATGCAGAGATATGAAGGAAGCAGGTGTTAGGGCAGGAAGAAAGTGTGGGACAGGAGATGGATGGAACCCAGTGTGGGGTAGACAGAGTGGAGCGAAGCAGGCATCAGCTGTAATGGAAGGACAGAAATACGTAGAAGGGTGTTGGATTTGTTGAACCAGGCTGGAGAGTAGAATTTTGCCTCTGCACGAGTACTTGGGTTTGACAAAGTCAGTGAGAGCACAGGGAATTGTAATGAACTCAGCTTTTGCCACCTTGAGTAGCCAGAGCTTGGTGCTGGAGCACTTGACAGGGCCATGCTCATGGTCAGCTGCAAATCGCAGGCAAAGGAGTTGCTTTGGTTTTCTTGCTTTTCCAGGTCTTATGTCCATCAGAGCATTACAGTGTGTTATACTAGCTGATTTTCTGTACTGTTGTTAAGCTGGGTGGGGACCTTGGTTCTGTTCAGATTTTAGGAATTCTAAACACTTTCCAGTGACACAGATAATGAATATATATGGCAATCATTCAGCAAATATAAGCCTTTGGAGAGCAGACTTGCTTTTCTTAGTTACCTGTTGAATATTCCTTGGAAGTCACCAGCAGTTCATGTGAAAACCATTGCCCAGGTAACTTCTGACAGATTAGTAATGGACATGTGTGTATTTTAAATCCTTTATGTCCAAATCCTACTTACACATTTCTAAAGCTGGTTAACCAAGTGGTGTGGGCTTTTTTTCCTCCTGATGAATTAACTTTGTTTTGCTAAAACAAGCTACATTTCAATGCTTTTTTCCCTCCTCTGTGCTTATGTTCGGTGCTAATACAAATCAGTTTTAAGAAGTGATTGCTGTGGCAGGTAGAAGGCAACATGTATTTCTCAAACCAATGGGACACGTGGAAAGTATTTTAGGTGGTTTAGGCACAGTGTTTTAGTGGCTGGCTGTGTTCCTGTTTTCTGACTGATACAGAGAGAAATGCTGAACAGTGCACTGCAGGCACACTCAACAACTATCAGAGATTTCCTTTCCCTTGTCTCACATTTTGGGAAGGGAGGGAATAAGCTTCTGTCCCTGAGGTCAAAATGCAACACCAAACGGCCAGGATTTTTGGAAGATTTACAGTTCAATAAGCCACAGTTATAGTCATGTCCTCTTGTTGTCCAAGCAGTCCTATTCATGCCTTAGTGTGTGAAGTTGGTGCTTCAGATATTTGGGGTGATTTGCATACCTTTAAACAGCTTGAAAACTAGTGTTGGGAAAGTGCTGTGTTTCATCAGACCTTTGTGGGCCATTACTGTCTCAGGCAAAAGAACTGAGTTTTCCCATAAGAAGGTCTTAAGAACTCTTTGCAGTGTTTTGTCACAGGATTTGTATGATCCAAAAGTCTGCCTTTTGCAGACTTAGATTATTTGGGGAGTTGACAGAACTAAGTTTTTTCTGCCATATTTCATGTTTGAGTCATAATTCTGAGATATCAGCATTCCTCAATTAGTAATCATTCAAAACACTAACATTTCAGTAAGGGTCTTTGTGTCACAGAGTTACCTTCTTTGCTCTGGAGGGTGGCAGAAGGACATATGTAGCTGACCATGTATTTTCAGCACAGTGTTTTATCTCCCCAAGAAGTATCTGAGCTCAGTTTGGATAATTTGTCTTTGGCCTTGAGGTAAAGACAAAGAATTATTTGGACACTTATTGTTAGGAGAGCACGGGAAAGTCCAGCCACTTTCACACCTTGTGCACAGGCTGCACTGTGGGGGAGACTCTTTCCTTTCCCCTGGGACTATAGAACTGGATGGAAGGTCTCATGAATTTTGGTAATATTATGTAATAATGTGCTTATTTTCCTCTCTCATTAATGGCAGCTGTGTTTTTGTGTTGTTTCTGTTTTTCTGTAAATATCAGTATAAGTCAATCTCTTTGTTATGTTGTGAAGGGATCGTTTGTATAATGAGATACTAAAGGTGCCATATAACTTCCATTTAATTCACCTTTGAGACACAGAACATGTAAGAAAAGAGACAAAGTGAAAGATGTCCATGGTGACAGAAGGGGACTCTTACTGGCAATATTTAGAACAAATTTGGGGGTATATCTTGGAAAGTTACTGCTGTTAGGCAGAGCCCAATACTTGCATAAAGAATTATCTTAACTCTTGTAGTAAACTGAGTTTTGGCAAACTGCATGGAAAAAAAGATACTCTAGAAATCCCCAATTCATTGTTTACATTTGAGCTATTTATATGGGTGATTTTATTAATAACATTTTTCTGTCAGCACTTCCTGGCCCTGTTTTCCAGTACTTCCTACATATAAGTTTTATTTCTAAACTCTAGAATTTAGAAGACCAGAGCTGTCATTTCTCACAGTTAGGAAAAACAATTTGTGTTTAGGAAATTTCTGGAAGTCCTCTGCATCTCTGCCAGAAAAAAGCCCTCCCTTCCTGAAAGCTAAGGATCCACAAATTATAAGCCATTAAAAACTAATACAGGCCTTAAGAGCCACTTGTCAAGCACAAGATGTTTTTGCAAGTTTGGAAGACACTAGATTAAAATGATTGTTGAGGTATTGGCTGGGCTCATGACTGAAAGGGAGAAGACAAAGGAGTGCAAAACAGACTTCTTTTTTTCTTTTTCTATTTTTTCCTTTTTAACAGCAGCAAGGGTTTGTGTCAGTCCTGCCAAGGGGAAGAGTCACAAATCTTCAGAATTCATAGTGTTTATGACTGTTATTTGGTATAACTGACATAAAAGCATATAAATACTGTATTTCTAATTCCTCCCAGTAAACCTGTACTACATTTTACATATGTGTATATTTAAGTGCAGCCACTGCATGATTGGTTTTGTTCAGCATAGGTGATGCCCACTGATGGTTCAGCTTTTATTAAGAAAAGATACTTTCACAAGTTCTCTGTAATAATAAATATGTCCTGTTGCTCTATCACTCTTTGTAGCAGAGGATGTTGCATTAGCTTTTTAAGTGTCAGGGCAGAGCCACACAGCTAAGCCTTTGCAGTTTGGTAGCCTCATGCTGAACTTGCCCATAAGACAGTATAATTCATATAGAGAGAACCTTGAGTGAGTAATGGATTTATTTATGGTAAATGTGTGTTTTGACAACTGGGACCATACTTTTAATTTCCGTTTGTAAGGTGGAAGTTTGAAGAATTGGAGTGCTCTGACACTTCAAAAAAATTATGTGATTGGAAAAAGTCTTCATTTCCTCCAAAATCATTTTTCTGCAAAGGCCTTTCATCATGGCACTGCTAAGTTAGTTTAATTCCTCCAAGGGAAGTGTGTGTGGGTAAAAACTCACAACAAAACTCCCTCTGTTTCTGCCATAGGGTTTCTGCATCAATTCAGTACCCCCTTATTACTGCATATGGATTTATCTCAATAATGGTTCAGTCACATACAGGAGACAAAGTTTCATAACTAGGCTATATTTAAAATATGTTTACTGTTGGCTTTATTCTTTCTGGCTGAAGCTTCTGTCAGGTGTAGACCATTGCTTTTATGAAAACTGGATTGTAATCTGGGCATCTCATTGAGCTGAATGTGTGGGAATTGAGAAGTGGCAATATGTTTCCCAGCAGTGGTATGTAAAATTATTTTCATTTGGTGTGATGTTAGGAGAAATATATTCTGACCCATATAATAACAAAGGCTGCAGGTTTTCCTCAGGACAGCCAAAAAAATATATGCATCTTGAATTTTAGTAGCAAATAGCCAGTGACTTGGAAGGGCTAATTCCACACAGCTAGGAGACCCTGATGGGCAGAAATAAAATTCATTTTTGTTTCAGTGCCTATTCTCAAGGTGATGCTAGCTCAATATTTTTGGAGTAGTTATACCTGTCTGCATTGGTCCAGGAAATGAGGAAGCACTGGGAAAAAGACATTAATCTGCCCCTTTATGCTACCAGGAGCACAGGGTTAAAAAGGAATAAAGCCATACTGCTGGCTTGGTGTCCTGTTGGATCCATCCAAGCACGCCAGTTTTCCGGTCAAGCTAGAGAAAGGTATTGTGGAGAGGAAGAATCCTCTGGTCCCTGATCAGCATGTGCTGAGCTCTAGGTTGATCCCTTCATTTGTGTGACTTCAGGGTTTGGGTTTTGTTTTTTTTTTTCTTTTGGAGGACAAACAAGAGCATCAAAAGATGATTTCTCCCATATTTAATATTAAAAGCACTTATTAGTTTAATACATTCATATGAACAAGTACATTAGGTGCTTTAAAGAATTAAGCTAAACAATTATAAATGCTAAAATGAAGTCTGTTCTTAAAATACAAGTTAAAAGAAGCACATAAATTACCTAAATCTCTCACAAAGTGTAAGGTGGTGTAAGTTGGACAGTATCCAGAGCCCATTGCCACAATTAAAAAAAATTTTTAAAAATCCTTGGCATTACTCCTGTGTGCAGGGGGAAACCCTTGGTAATAAGCTTTGAGCTCACATGCTAGCCTGGACATAAAAATAGCTAACTGTCCAGGATGTGCAGGGCTGCAAGGAGGCTTAGGAGGCAGGAGATGTGCACTCTTGTTTGTTGTGTGATGTGCTGGTCAGCAATGGCCAAAGCACTACTGTGCCTCTGGGGCTAAAACCCAGCTGTTGGGTGAACGGTTTTGTGGTAGAGGAGCAAATCTTTAAAAAAAGATACAACAAAATGTGTGTCCCTTTCATATTCCACCTCTCATATTCTGATTTTTTTTTTTTTCCCATTTGATATTTTTCTGCAGTGGTTTCTTCCAATGCACTTTGTGCAGTCTCTCTTGCTCACTTTGTGCAGTGGGAGAAAGATCTGACAAGAGCTTTAAAACAAGCATAGTATTTCTGCTTTAGTTTTTCCTATTTTTTTGACTGATGTGTGAGAAAGGCTCACAGATTCACTGTAGCTTTGGACACCTTTATATGGATATATTCCTGACTGCCCTAGTTGTTCAGCTTCTGCCCCAGAAAATTGACAGAGGCAGCAAGGGAAGAACTCACTAAGAAGAAAAGCCCAAGGTGGATTATGCTGGTAAAAGTAGCAGTTCTTGGTGTCTTTCTGAGGAACTGCTTCCATGCTAAGTAAAACAGATTAGACTGGGGAGAAGAAAAATCTGCTGCCTTTTTTTCCTGCAAACATGAGTGATGGTGCTCTTTGCAAGCTGAAGGAGGATACAGGGAGCCTAAAATCAAGCCATATCTGTTGATCACTAAAGAGCAGTCTGAAGAGTTTCTTTCACATTTGCCATAGCAGAGTTCCTGTCACAGTGAAGAAACACTGATAGCAGCATCCTACCTCTCACATGCACTTCGTCTGGATTTTCATGTAACTCACCTTCTTAGATGGCATTAGAATAGTAAGATAAGAAATTTTGAAACAAGATCTGGATATTTAGATTATCGTATCCTAATGCTCTTTTTTCTCAGGTCCATAAAGGACTCTTCCTCTCCCAGATTTTGAGGTGGGTATAGAGTCATAGAATGGGTTGGAAGGGACCCTAAAGATCATTTACTTCCAGCCCCCTTGCCATTGACAGGGAAACTTTCCACTAGACCAAGTTGCTCAAAGCCCCATCCAACCTTATGCTATTGTCCTCTGGTTACTTGCAGTCTGTGCTCCAAAAAGATAATTCAAAATTGACCAGGTTAAACTGATGGATGAAGGTGATTTTTTTTTTCGTATGTCAGTTGCAGTTATTCTTTCATGAGCCATTTGTCATAGGTGTTTATTTCCATTTCTCTGACTGGAAATTTGGAGTGTGATTTGATTTTTTTTTTTTTTTTTTTTCTTTTTTAAACACACACACACTAACACATACACTCTCACTCCTCACCTGAAACAATGAATTTTACCTAATTGTTAATTCAGATTTATGAGCCCTATTAGTAAAGTTTAAATTAATTTTAAAAACACAAATCAGGTATGAAAATAGGATAGCTTATGCCTAAAGTTTGCTGTCACCTGTTAAAATAATCCAACCATAAAAAAAAAAAGCAACTGAAGACTGTATTTCAATACTGAAATTTTGAAGGAAATTGAACCAGCAAAGGTTGAGGTTTCAGAAGTATTCTGGAACAAGGGGATTTTAAAATTCTAAACAAGACAATAGAAGCCTTCTGTGCTGATACTGACATGGTGTCTTCATCAGTTTACTAGATTCAATTAGTTTATTTAAGGCTGAAAGCTGAGTGTGAAGACAGCTGGATGAGATTTCTGCTTCCCATAAGGTAAAAGACAACGTATCTATCTACTAATCTTTAAATATTTTTAAATCCAGCAAAAATCCAATCTGATACTTTTATTCTTAAGTAGCACTCAAGGTATTTTTAAAAATTAATTAATTTTGCTATGTTAATGTGGAGTTTTTGTGTTCATGCAAAGGACACATGGAGTTGTCAAGTAACACACTTTAATAGTTACCAATCCCTAAGAATTGACCCTTTTTAGAAAAATAAATACAAATCCAACCATACTCCCAAGCTGTTTTATTCATATCAGGGTTTCCTGCTTGATAATTTAAATCCTGTTTAAATTCAGCAATTTAAATAATTTTGATTTATATCAGCCATTCTGCCTTCAAATGAAGTGGGAACATGCTGGGACTGAGGCCCTTTACCATTTAGCACTACACTTATTCCATCCTCCAATTTTAAGTCACTTACAGTGTTTGACTGATACCTATCTGTACTTCCTTTGCTGTGCTCATCAGTTCAAACATCTTCCTTTGTGTGTGTTTTTTAACATTTAGCTGGTGTCAGAATAAGGAAGAGGTTGAGAAGTTTAACAGTGTAATTTAGATGATAATGCAGCACAAGTGTGTAATTTCCACAGATGTTCATGACCAGCAAATATTGTGTATCATGATGAACATATATACAGGTAATTTATTTTATGTTTTTACCATTTTCAGTTCTGTTTGTTTATTTACTGGGCTAAAATTCTGTGAGATCTTGATGAATGTTTTTTCTTTTTGTTAGCTAAGGACATCAGGCTCTGGCCCTTCCTATCTCTTTAACTTGAAATCACAGGAGAAAATGGTACTTTTTCCACCCCAGTCTCCAGATCAGATGGGCTTTGTCTGTGCTCACCTGGCAGGTGGTGAAGGTGTGTCTTGTGGTCCTCAGAGCAAGCAGATCTCGTAAATGCACTGTTCTTCTCACTAGGGTAAATTGATTACTTTCATTTACCAAAGTTAGTTTTGGTTTATGATATATCACAGTGGGAAGGGTTTTTTGACTTGCCAACTGGCATTTCAAAACCATTTGTCATTTTGAGTGTCAAAAACAATGAAGAAGGACAAAATGTTTAAGTTAAACACAGAAGTTCTAGAGAAATTTAGTAGTGAACTGGGGGTCTGTTGGTTTAGTAGATGTTAGAAGTGCAAAGTTGCTTTGGTGGAAGGTTTTGAAGAGCACACCACCACCCCCTCTCCCTGGTGAATAGCTAGTGAGCGGACATTGTGATAGAAGGTATATTTTTGTTTAAATTCAAGAGTAATACACTGCATTTCACACCATGATATTTGACTGGGAGATGGGCTTGATGGTTATGGAATGCTGATATCATCTCCAGAGTCTCAGTTTCAGTGTCTAGACTGTTAAATGGCTTGTTTTCCTGTTTTTCAAGGGGAAGGAATCAAACATAATCCAGAAAGTCTGAAGTACTAGTAGAGTTGAATTCAAATGTCCAAGCTGTATTGTTGAGATGTTGTTAAGTATCTGTTAGCCTGGCTGGTTGGAATGGATCTTTTTATATATTCTTCACAGCATTATTTAGTGTATAGATTGCAATAAAACCAGTGCAGATTGGGACAGGTTTCCATCACCAGTGAGTTTTAAGTATGTGTTGGACTTGCTAGAGACCTGCCTCTGATAGCTCTTTATCCTTAGAATAATATGAGTGGGAAATAGAGGATGCTGGATAGTAAGATTCCTTGAGGAAGTGGGTTTATGTGGGGATTAAAAGAGACAACTTGTATGGCAGCTGTTTTACTTTTCTGATTGCACAGAACTTGCCACAGTAGAAAGTGAAGGGGAAGGTGGGAGGTTTTAACCTGTCCTGGTAATTCCTTGGAGCAAGAAGGCTGTGACTAAGTTTGGGAAGTACCTGGGCAGACCTGGGATGCACCACTGATCAGAGTGAATAGGGAGCATGGTTCAGTGTGGTTTTGGTCAGTAAGTTTCCTTCCTCATGGAGATGGGCAAAGTCAAAAAACAAATTTTGAAGTTGTCATGATTATAAGTGACTGAAATGAGCAGTTAGTTTAAAGACTCTGTGTGTGTGCGTGTATGTGTGTATATATATATATATCTATATGTATAAATATATATAATGACATGTAGTTTTGCCGAAAATGATAATATGTCTGCTTACCTATTGAAAATATAAGTGATGCTATTGCCAATCCAGCAGTCCATAGAGACATAGCAAATTCAGTAAATGTTGTGGAAAATTACATCCTTTGTATCTTGGGAATAATTTAAGTGTAGTTTGTCAACTGTAACCTGGTTGACCATATTGGAAAGTGCTTAGCTGGAGAGTGCTTGCATATAGTGATCTTTTCTTAATTTGTAAATATTCATGTAAGAGAGAATTCTCTTCTCTTTTGCTCTTTGGAGTTAGATATTCAGTGCAGGGTAATAAAATCTATTTGCATACTTTTCTTCCCCCCACAGATTCTGTGATTAGGAAAACATTAGCAAATCTCAGCTGTGACCAACCTTTCTGACTATGGAAAAAGATCAAATTCTGACAGACTGAAAATAGATTTTCAAAAATTGGACTGTGGGAAAAATGGGAAAACAATGACATGGAAAAAAATAATGTAGCAACATTTATGTGGCTTGATCTGCTTTTGCCAGTTACATTTTTGTTAGGATGGAGACAGATACATCTAGATCATTTCTTTGCAGACACCCTTGGCACTAAAGTTCTGTATATAATGAAGTATTGAAAAATGAGTCATCTGGTGATGTTGTAGGGATAAAAATGGATACCTAATGAAGTAGCACAAGAGCAGAAATTATCTGCCATGCATCACAGTTGTTAATCAATAAATACCTGTGGAGTTTCTTTCTGTATATAATGATGTCTGGAATGCTTGGCCCAAATCTGATTGGTGTTCACAATAGGTAAAATCTTTGAACAATTCTGTGAAATTCAGACCAGGTTCCCCTGGCCCTTAGTTATGCTGGAGTAAATAATCTATACTCTAATACTAGTTATTTTTCCTTAATTGCTGTAGCTGAGAAACAGTACTGAAGTCACTACCCTTCCCCCACCTTTCCTTTTGGGTAGAAATTATTGCACTATCTTCTAGAAAATACTTTTGCGCATCTTGAAACCTCAGTTAAATATAACATTTTCTTGTAGATACTGGCAGGCAGAGTAACTCTCAGATAATCTGGTCTGAGGACTGCAAAGGCCTGGAACAGAGTGTATGGATAACTACAATGTATTCCAGACAGAGATTAGATTCAGTACTCACACCTGTAGGTGGGTGTTGGGTTTAATATAATAAATGTTAATGAGAAATATTAAAACTCATTAAAACGGCAGTCTGTGATGAGGAGAGAAGGTGGAAATGGCAGTGATGTCAGTAGCGTCCAACTGTTCATTAAGTATGGCCATAGTTTTACCAATTGTGGCTCACTAAGAGTAAAACTACAGTGCACTCTTCAAAATGAGTTTGGAGTTGTAAGTTACAGAAAGGGTTCTCTTGGTTTCTCCATAGTTGCTTTTTGCACAAGTCCTCACCTTCCCTAAAAGCTGGGTTTTTTCTGGGGAAGTGCCTGTGGCAGTCTGTAATTTAACACCTCTCATTACTCATTAGCAAAGGCATCCAGGTTCACGTTACGTGTTTCCCTTTTGTCAGGCTTAGGAGAGGTGGTTGATTGTGACTTGTGGCTTTCTTTTCGACTGATGTTAGTTTACTTGTTGACATACGGGAATTTTCACTCATGACATGTTTTCTGTTTTCCTCTGGAAAATCTCTTAATTGTTATATCATAGAAGAGTAAATGTTTTTGTTAATCCTTCCCTGCTGCACATATTCTTTAGGGTTAGTCTGTATCTGCTGCAAGGGAGATAGGAGAATAATGCTAAGGGAGGAATGCTCTGGCTTGTTTGTGGCAGAGTTTGCCTTTGAGGAAGGGGAAGATCTGGTAGGGGATTTCTTGTGTTTATTCCTGAGGAAAGACTGAACACTGATTCAAAGTTTCATGGATGCTTACCAGACTGTGTACATGTACTAGTTGTACAAAACAGTAGTTAAATGAATACACTTTTTCCTACGAGCAACATCCTTACACATTTGAGAAGGAACTAGTGATTTCACTCCTGTGAGTCTGTATCTATGGGTCAACTACAAGTGAAGCCTATTACAACAGTTCTTATTGAAGCAGCTGAGTTTCTTGGCTCCAGCAGGAGGTCAGTACTGTGAAAATAATTTGCTTGTTGTGAGATAAACTAGGAAGGTATTGGTGGGATTAGTTCCATTCTCCATATTGCATCCTACTGGCAAGTTTGCACCATCCTTAGACTTGAGGTGAGATTTTGAAACTCTGCAAGATAAGAGTTTAAACATTGGGGGGAAAATGCTCTAAACAATAGGTCTTAGCACAAGTTAAGCATGTCTTTGGGTTGTTGTAAAGCCTAGCAGACAGGTGTTGTTATGAGTGCAGGATCCTGCATCTCCTGCATCTGTATGAAAATTAAATGTGAATAAATTAAGCCTGAGAGGATGGACAAATAAATACCAGAACAAAAATGCAGTTAGATGCTAACACATGCAGTGACAATGAAGCTGGAGGTGTCTGACATGTCCAGTTGAACAATGTTGTGGTTTGACACTGGCCAAATGTCAGGCACCCATGACAAACATGAATGTCCAGTTGAACATATGACCTGCTGTCTGTGAATGTGGTGGTTCATAAATATAGAAGCAGTCACTGAATGGAAGTACTAAATGTGCAGGGACTTCTGTATCTGGTGTGTCTGCTGAAAGCACCTCAGCTGGCAGAGCAGGTATTGACTATTACACCTCTCCACTTCAGCATGCTGCCAGCTGCAACACTGGCCTTCAGCTTCAGCTGCTAAAAACTGCCAGCTGAAGGCACCTCTGCTTTTGGAGGAAATACCTGATAGATGTGGGAGCACATGATGCATAGGTACACCTCTCTCTGGTCACTGTTTTTGGTATTTGATGCTTCCTCTCACTTCTAAGTGTGATTCACATTTCTGTTTGTGGTTCTGTTTAGTATTTTGAGGGATTTTTTTTTTCTGCTGCCTGTTGTGCTCATCACATTTTGCCTTCCAGTAGTCTTTATTTATCTAGAAACAGCTATAAACATTTTATATAAATATATGTATAAAAATTCAGATAGATGAGACTGTATCTCAGATTTTCTGACCCATGTCACTTTCAGTGGTAGGATTTTGCCCTTTTGAATGCTGAAGACTCTTTGTGTCATAGTGGTTTCCATGTAGGTCTTTGGCCCTTAGCTACAGGAGTAAGAGTATTAACAAACCAAATGCCTTGGAACAGTGGGGTTCTGATATTGGGCACTTGGATTTTTACCTTCATATTTTTGCACGGGTTTCTGCTGTCAGGCCACCAGACTTGCTTCTCCAGCTGGTCCTTTCCAGCTGGCTGGTTGCCAGGAGGCCACAGCATAAAGTCTTCAGTGATCCTGTGCATGCACAAGACCCTGGCAAAAGCAGCATATCCTTCTGTCCTGTTCCCCATGACCCTGTGCCACACTTGATGAGGAGTAATGTCCTTGCAGCAACTGTAGATGTGAGGGAGGCTTGGGGAGAAAAAGATGCCATCACCATGTAAAAGTCCAGTGTTGGGATGGTGGGTATGTGGAAGATCCGGATGCTGGTGAAGGAGCTTCCCAGCTCCAGAGCTGCACCAGAGACACAGAGCACCAAAAATGGCTGGATTAGTGCAAAGGTAGACCTGTGACATTTCTCTGGACTGTTTCCAGTACAATTTTTCACTCCAGACTAGTGTCAACAAAGATCCTGCGGGCTGGTGGTGGTCTGTGGCTGTTCCCCATGCCTGCTTTGTGCCTGTCCCCAGGCACAGACCCCTGGGCATGGAGAGGCTCTTACTGTCACATTTCACCTCTTGCTATCCAGAATTTGCTAGACAAGATGCCTTCTGACCACATCAAGTTCAGTGAAGCATGCTGTTGTGGCCTTTGGCTCCCTGAGGTCATTCCTGAAGTCACCCCAAGCAGGGAGAGCACTTGGGCAGTTATGAATGAAACAGTCTATTAAAGAGTTACTAATTCTGATTTTTTTTCTCATTCCTCACTTGGTGGAGTCTCAACACGGTGATCAGAGCTTGCTTTTCATTGCAATTTTTTAGTAATTAGAAAGATTCTTGCATAATGAAAAACAGAGCGTGAGGAAAAGAGGAGAACCTATTCCTTGTATTTAGCGAAACTGTTATTCTGGTTTACAGGATTATGCTTTCAGTTCTTGCAGTGGCTATGGATACCTATTCATTTTCTGACTGTTTCATCAACAGTGGCAGGTGGACTCTGCCAGACTTATTTAGCTTCTTTGTCTTCCTTCTGGACAGTGTGTGTGTCATGTATTCTGCACAGGGACATTTATCTCAGATTAGCATTGATGAATAGAACCGGCACTCTTCCATAAAAGCGAGAATTGGTTTGCAAACTCCACGTATTGGTTATGCATCCCCTGTATGAATTAATAGTGGTTTACTAAGATTAAAAACAGGAAGAGGCACCTCAGCTCTAATACCTTTGCAGAAGCTGGGAGTTGCACCCAGAGGAACTCCAAAAGATGTGGCTTGTACAAGACTGAAAATATGTTATTTGAATTGATCTTTCCAATGGAAAGGAGAGAGAAAGGAATTAAGGAATGTGTGGGGGCAGGGACCAAATCTTCTTTGAAGACGTTCTGAAGTAAATAATGTTTGACGCTCTAAGATATCTTTAAAAAAATAAGACAGAAGTTAGTGCAGTGGTTGTGATAGTACTGGCACACAGGTATAGTAGAAGAGGAAATATGCTGTGACATAAGACACCAAAGAAATGAAGGCAAGGAATCTATTCAAGACACTATCTCTGCATTCCTAAAATAAGAAACCAGTTTGAGGACGCTGCCTACCTCTGCCATGGAAGAGTCGCCAAGCCTCCATTTAAGGTGGCTGGCCCTGATTAATTCTTTACTGGGAGACGTCCAAGGCAAGCCATGGTGCTGGAGGAAGCGCTGTGTGCAGTGCTGTAGGTGGCACCCTTCCCTTTGCGATGGTGCTGAACCAGTGCCAGAAGGAAGGCAGGAGTTGGGGGCACTCTGCGCGGGGGAGCCCTGGACCAGGCACTTGGCTGGCACAAAGCCACACACATCTGCTGGGGTGCCTGCTTTACCCCAGCTGAAAAATCTGTCCTCTCCCTTAAAAACGCCAGGTGCAAGCAGGGCTTCGCCTACTTGTCATCAGTGGAGATTTCCCGACTGATGCTCTATGGGATCTGCCGTGTAGGCAGAGCCCATGCCAGGCCGTGCCTGCTGCGCCTCCAAAAGCTTCTGCCCCCTTGAGCAGCCTTGGCCATCTCTGGTGCTCATCCCAGCACCGGCTATGTTTCTGTGGTGCAGGCACTACATTTGTACCTGGCTTTGGGCAGGAGTCACAGCTCTACAGAAACTTAAAGATACCATTACCTTTGTTGGTTGGAGCATTTTATTTGGCTAACGTGTTAAAAGATGCTCATTAAATCACAGCATTGCCTCTCTTTAAAGTAATTCTGCCATGAATGCTGAAGGTTATTTCAAATGCGTGCTTGAACTACATTGGGACTGAGGGTCCTCAGCCCTGTTTGTGCTCCTGTAAGTACAGACCAAAAAAGACTGGCTTTTTATTTACCTTGTGGTTTGGGAGTTGAGAGTCAGGACTCTGGGGCTTGAGCTACAGTGGGGTTACTGTGTCAGCTGAGCCATGGTAACCGTGTATGGCAAATGCAAGAAATGTGCTGTGAATGAAGCTTTCAGTTCCTGGTGCCAATGCTGTGGCCTAAAGCATCCAACTAAAAATATGTCTCTAAAATGGGCAGTCATCAGACATTTTATTTACAAGTGTGGTTTGGACATGGGTGGATGAAACATTTTCATAAATTACTGTATCTTTTTGTCTGTCTGTTCCTGATTTATCATATTACTAATTCAAGAGGTATTTATTATATGCCTAATAAATTGGAGTTTCAATGTGCTGACTGATCTGCATGAAGGTGCTTGGAGGAGAAGGAAGGATTGGGACAAGGAGTATCAAGCAGAAAGCAAAACTTCTCATTTATTATGGATGTGACCCAATCCTCCAGCACTAAATTCTGTGCCAGAAGGTGGTGTATTTTTGTCTGCTGCAGGATGAGAGTCCAGGCACTCACTGTCCAACATTTGCCATAGTTCAAAATAGGTGCTGCTGGTCTGTGTCATGGCTGGATTCCCTCTGTCCTCTCAATTTCCTATAAGGCAAGGAAGTCACATCCCTAATTTACGGGTGCAAATTGAGTATCATTTTACCCTGATCTCCATCCTACTTATGGCTGTGCCCTTAGACAAAGGAGTAACACTTTTGCATTTTCTGCCAGAAATGGAGGGAATGCAGTGATCCTTTAGGGATTGTGATCAGAAAGGATCCAATTCTGAAGCTCTGCTCCCCAGTTCTGCTTTAAAAATGAAAAATGAAGGGCTGGTCTGTTAGAGAGGGTGAAATGGAGAGGAGGAGCTGTTGCTCTGCTGCCTCAGACAGAGGGTTCCCTCTCTCTTTAGTGACATGATCTTCTAAAGAGCCATGCTGCTTGCTAAGGCTGCTGCTGCTGCACAGTGCAGCATGGTGCTTGTTCATTTTGATAGGAAGGAGTTTTCCAGGAAGGGGAGGGGAAAAGAGGGCGGCTAATATCCTCCCTTCACCTTCAGTGCAAAGCCAAAAGGATCTTAAGTGATGCTCTACGAACAGAAGAGAAATTTTCATTTATCCCTCTTAGTGGTTGGTACATTCCCCTGCTTCTGATTAGTCCTTCAGCACTGGGAAGAGCCAGTTTGCTCACACTGCTACATTTTTCTATCAGGCACAGGCTTGTATTTCACTCTTTCTCTCCCTTCCAAACACTCTTAAGGTTTCTTGTGGGGTTTGTTTTCCTTTTTTTTTTTTTTCTTTTTGCAAAGCAGCCATGTGAGAGGAATAAAATAATTTTGGACAGCATTATATGGTGAAAATTTTGACAATGAGTGGAAGATTGTAATTACTCTCTTCCATTAGACTCAGTGGCTTTGGACAGATAAGCTGTATTGAAACGTGTGACCAGGGCATGGGATCATGGATTGTCTTTCACTGTTGTCATGGCGACAGTGATGCAGGTGGCCTATAACTGCCTGGCTGTCAGATCTTATACATCAAGCTGGTGCTAAGTGAAAATATGTTACAGGCATGGGGGAAAAATTGCCAGCAGTGTTTATAGGATCAGGTGGAAGAGAGCTAGACAGCTTTAAAAGCGGCTTTTTGTGAAAGCTGTTGATGGCTCGGGGATGCTTCTTTAGATTGTTTATGCCTTCATATGAGCAAATTCAGTTTTAAAGGGGGAAAATATATACAAATATACATCATTATTATTATGTCTTTGCCGCTTTCTCAAAGTCAAACTGATGGTGGTGTTAGGCAGAGATGGAAAAGAAATGGGCGAATAATGGCAAATCCTTCTAGCTGACAGCTGGAGCAGGCTCTAGAACTTCAATAAAGGAAAAGATGATGATTCACTGCTGTTCTTCAGGGTTGCTAATAGAAAGTTCTCCAGATTTAGAGATGTTAAAAAAGCTTAAATTGTGAAATAGCACCTCAAAGTTGAGAAGTCTTACAGAAAATGTTTGTTAGATTTGCTAAAAAGTAGTTCCTTTTCCAGATCTGTTCTCTGTCATGAGTTTGAGGCCTATATTCTGTGGAATTCCAAATAGATTCTGACTCTCACGCCCTCCCCTTTCCAGCTGATGTTACCTTTCAAACTGCTGAGATTTATGGTAGTTCCTGACACTAAAATTAATCTGTGTAGCTTTGGCAAGTCTCCCTTGCCATGTATTGGCTATTGAACTACCTTCCCTCTCTAATGGAGACAAACTCTTTGCAAAGAGAATAGTGAAAGTGATGGTGAAAAAATTAACTTCTGTTCTTGTCAAATGTGAAGTATTTGTTTCTTGCAGTACTTTGTCTGTGTGAATTTAGTTGGGTTTAGTAGTTTACTTTGATTTGAAGTGGAAATGCTACTTTGTCTACTTCTGGGAGAGCCTATGGGAGACTTGCTTACCTCTTTCAATTTTTAATTGCACCTTTGTAATTGGTAATTGCATGCAATTGTGAATTGGAGAACATCAGCCAAACAATGTAAATGTTTTATCAGTTGAAGGGTATGATCAGTCTGATGTGGCTCCAATTTTAAACAGAAAAAAACTAAATAATTAAAATTATTTTTTAACTTCCTGGCTTAGTCCTTTCTAGCCTGATATTCAGCTTCTTTGCACTCTAGAATCCAGCATTATGTGTTTCAGTTTGATGTATTTCCAGGTTTTTAGATGACACAACTGTTTTTACTGCTAGTAGGAGGAACTTTTCTTTTCATGAACGTTCCGTAAGGAGGAATTAACTAGAATCAAATACTTATGGATCTGTCAAAGATACTATTGATGTAAGGAGTTATTTAAATTTATAATGAATTAGTAAAAATTAAAGCCTTTATACAACGTGTCTGGTAAAGATACATTGTATAAAGGGAAGTTTTGATTTGGGCGAGAGTGGGAGAGCTTCTGGATTCATTCTGGTTTTGGTCTCTGGAGATTTTTGTCATGTTTTGACCAAGGTTAGGTCTTTATCCCTGTTCTAAACATTTCAGTGTTTCAGACAAAAAGTGAAGAATGGGGTGGTAAAGGTCCTGCAGTTTAACAGTTGGTCCTGGCCAAGCAATCTGTTCTTCCTTCTCTTTATAGGCCAGTATGTTTGCGAGAATTCTGGAGGGTTTGCCTGCTTTTGCACTCTATTGATGGCAGGCGTTAGGTTAGTTAGATACTGTGCACAAATGCAAGATCAAGTAAAAAAGTTTGATATAGTAGTGAGGGAGTAGTGTGGGATGGTTAGAACACAAGAAAAGAAATTGAGCACTGAGGTTTCCATTTCAAGGTTTGTTGTTGGTGAGCAGTGCAGCAGTGCAGAGAAGGAAATCAGCCTTTCCTGTGCCTTAAACTGGAGAGGAAATAAAACCTGTAAAGACAGAATTATTAGTGTTACTAAAACTATGAGACCCTTGCCTCAGAAGTATTGTGAAAGTGCATCTTCGCCACTGGCTGCTTAAGTAGGTTAAGTATGAAAGCATGTAGTGATGTTTTATACCAAATACTGGATGTTAGGTAATGATACTCAAGGAACACAATAGGCATCCCAGTAATGCATGAGAATTACCTTCAGGGGGTGTTTACTGATAGAAAATAATCTCAGCTGAGATTTTGGCCTCATCTGTGGTTGTCTTTAAAAGTACTGTGGCATCTTTAGCTTTCATTCAGACCCCAAATGATCAGATTAGCTTACATAAAGACTTGCATTTTTAATATAGGTTTGAGATCTTCGAGAGCAAGAAAAGGCCCAGATGTGTGTATATATAAGGGTTTTCTAGCGTAAGATGAAAAGAGCATGTTTAAGATGATGCCTTAATTCATGTGCTTGAGGTGCTTCATTGTTTTTTTAATCATAGGTTGTTGGTACCAAATTAGCATTTTGTAATAGTTTTAACATTAGTATTCAGGGCAAGTCTGGGTAGGAGTGGGGGGGGGTGGGTTCAGTGGGTTTTTTTTTGTTGTTGTTGTTCTTTCTCTTGAAGCTGGAATACAGAGATGGTTTGATGTGTATGTTTACAGTAGCCATACACAACTTTAAAGAACAAAAATAGGTGCAGAAATGTAGCTGCTCTAACCATTTCCTGACTAGCAAGTTAGTCTGACTGGTGAACTAGACTCTTGTTCTGGTGCTGTAAATCGGATAATGCAGTTTGGATGTTAATTTGGAAGTAACCACAGAGGCTGGAGGCTGGGAAGTGTTATTATCTCATTATCCACTGCTCAGGGTGAGCTGTAAGGTTTTGACCATCTGTACACGCGCAGAGAGGAGGAGGGAAATGGACAATACAGATTACATATTTCAAGGCAGTATGGATCCTGATTAAGTTTGCAGTTCATCACACCAGGACAGAGCTCTCTGGTTCTGTCTCATCTTTACAGCTCAGAATAGTGGCTGCAGCTATTGCGTGCTATAAACCTATGCCTTTTAACAGGTATTTTTACTAGGTTGCTGATATCATGCTTTCTGTTTTGACAGTAAGCGATGTTTTCTCATCCCAGTTTTTCTGAAAAATCGGGACTTCTGACTTTTGAACAATTTAATTGTACTCTAGGTGAAAAATAACTAAATAAGAATACTATTAGTCCATCCTCAGGGGTTTTTAAATACAATGTTATACCTAAATAATTAGTAAGAAACCACTTTAATCCTGGCACAGTCTGTAGTGGCATTGTGGTTGTTGCAGCTACAGCAGTATGCATTGTTTTACATGATTAGTAAAAATAATATGGCAGAAGCCATATGGTATGGCTTCTCCATATCGTGAGTTTTGTACTATGCTGTTTGCTGTGCAAACCCACAGGAAATATGTTTTTGTAATATCTTGTTCACTGTCAGCCCTTTGAATACGAACAGATTGTTTGTTGGGTGAAAGACGTTGCATCCCTGAGATGTTTCCCATTTCAGCTGCTGTGCAGAGAGTTCCAGCTCCTGCAGAAAAGGGAGCAGCAAAAGGCAAGTAGCAGTAGGTGCCTCCGAGAATCCAGCGCTGCAGAGCGGGGCGGGGGAGTTTCCTGTTGTAACAACAAAGCCAACAATCATCAGGATGCTTGTCTGCCATGGAGGAGTGTCTCTGTTTGGGTGTGAGCTGTGTTTCCTGCCTCCCTGTGAATCAAGAATCATTTGTTTTGGATCTCTGAGGGTTTCTTTTCCCCTCTCTCTGTTAAAAGGCTCCCTCCCCTTTCCTCCCTCCCCCTCCTTCCTGTCCCCCCTTCCCAACATATCTCTCAGTGGGCAGGCTTTATGTAATGAAATCCTATGTCTAAGAACAATGGCATCTCCAAGAGTCACTTGCACAGCTTTAGTGCTGCTGATGAGGCTGTCTCTTGCTATACTAACAAATAAATGCAGCAATGTACTTCTTTTAACTGGGTGAGTAGACGGAAGTTTTTTCTCTGAAGCTATGCAAAGGGAGAGACTGAAGTGGCACGTCAATCCTCTCTGTATATCCTTAGTTTGTGAGCTGCTTGGGATGAAGATACAGCCTTTTGTCTCCCTGGAAAAGTCCCTTGCATATTAGGTAGTACTGGAAATAAGTGCCGATCAGGGTATATTTGGAGGTGAGGCTATGCAAAGGCCACTCTGAGCACTCTTGAGTTGGAGATGGGGGAGAAGAAGAGCAGCGATCTAATTCCCCAGGGTGCATTTTTAGCTCTCAGATTTCCTGTGTTACGGTCTTGGAGCACACACAATTTCCTGCATTAAACTCAGTGCAGAGCGGAACGTGCCTGCCACATCCATTTGCAACTGCTTAGCATGAGCCTTAATACCGAGACACGTGCCACTTAAACCAAGTGGCTGTGTCTAGTGCCAAGAGCCTTAAATCCACTCGTGGTTAGTGTACTTTCCTGCACACTTAGCCCGGCCTAGTTTAGCTTGTTTACAATGAGATAAGGCAGTGCAGGCATTGCTAGGGCTGTAGTGGCATAGGAAATAGCCACTCTGGATCTGTCTCTGTTCACCAAATCCATGCTCTCTTGCACAAAACTGTAAGGAAAGGCAGGGTTTAGGAATGGTGAGCCCTCCACTTTGCATATGGCAGATGAGCAGAGGTTCCTTCTTTAAAAATTGCTCCCGATCCAGGTGTGTCCTTTCCTAGAATTTGCTTGTTTGGTTTTCTTTTGTTGTTGTTTTTTTTTTTTTTTTAAATATTGCTGCTTTAGGAGCCCAACAAAGTCTACCTCTCCTGTGTCAGCCTTTGTCTCCTTTGTTCTGCCAGTGATGCCAACACTGACATGCTGTCAGTTTGAGTGCAGCTGTGCCACAAAACAAAAGGGAGCAGAGCCTGTGCTTTTACATGAGCATCATTTGGCTGTTCAACATGTGCGCTGGACCACGCAGAGGAAAGCCAAAACTTTTCACATGCTATCAAGAAGCTGTAGCTGCGATGACTTATCCTGGCTTTATGATGGGTAAAAATTGCAGTGAAGGTGGAGTAGTTACATAGTCCATTCTTAGGACTGACAGACATTCTTTGTCTCAGAGTTTCAACTCTCTTTGAAAGCACATCCCAAAGCCTGGGCTGTATCAGGCCATCACTGTCATGCCAGCTTGATGGGTACTCCACATGCCTTTAGGTTACCATGTGCTAGTGAGAGCAACTCTTCCTTTCTGTCTACCTGGAAATGCCCTTGCATAGTAGAGGAAATAATAAACATGCTGAAGAAGAAATCATACCTGCTCTTAGGGGCCAAGGTAAAGAACTCCAGCAGCAGAGGGGTTTTTTTTTATTCCTTCTAGAAGTAATGGAAGAATCACAGAATCAATTAGATTGGAAAAGACCTCTGAGATCGAGTCCAATCTATGACTTAACACCACCTTGTCAACCAGACTATGGCAGTGAGTGCTATATCCAGTTCTTCCTTAAACACCTACAGGGACAGTGATTCTACCACCTCCTTGGGCAGCCCATTCCAATGTTCACCCTTCCTGTGAATAAATTCTTCCTAACATCCAACCTAAACCACCCCTGGTGCAGCTTAAGACTGTCCTCTCATCCTGTCACTAAAGAAAAGAAAGGTGAAAAAGCTATTGCCCAAGTAGCAGAGGAGGTGATGATGATAGTGGTGATTTACAAAGCTTTTGTGCAACTCTTTTTGATGGAAGTCAGCACAGGCAAAGGGACTGGCATGTGCTCCTACAGGTTAGTGTTGTAAATGGTCAAATCTATTGAACCTGTCTGCAGTTTCCCTGTTGCTGACACTCTTAACTTTCTCATATACCAGAGCGTCAAGAGCTTAGCTGAAGCCCACAGCTCTCTTGTGTCAGCTGCTATACAAAAAGACAGTTGTGTTCCAGGGATAAGAGTAGATCCCAGATGGACAGCAGTCCGAAAGCAAAGTCACTATGACAGGGTATTAACCAACATGATAGCAGTGGTCTCAGTTCATTCTCCATCCCAACATCGACGGAATTTGGGCAATTATGAGAGTTTATGAGGAGCATGAAGAGATTTGTTTGACAGTTTAACTAACAAGTGTAAAGGTGTCAGTGTCTGCCATGGGCTGATCAGAGGTTGAAGTCTAAATGTGGTTTGCAAGAGATGAAAAGAGGCTATGAAGAACCTTGAATGTGAAGAGAAGTAGCTTTCTGGAGAAGTGAATGTAATCGGTGCGGCAGTAAAATAATCAGTCCAGAACCTAACACAATCCCTTTGCAGTGCATTTGGGATGTAGTGGTGCCTGTTTTTTGAGGCAGGAGAAAAGAATGCTGGACTTGGTTGCCTCTCCCCACTTCAAAAGTGAAGGATACTTATTCCAGCCAAATAGCTTCTTTTAAGTGCTGAAGTATACTTCTGGGAACTTCTGGAAGCCTAAATTCAGGCATACAGGTTTGAATATTATTGAATTTTCAAATTCAGTACTGAATACTACTACTGAAATATAGTAGTATATCAGTGTTGGAACTGTTCTTCTGTAATAAAAGCAAGTTGGTGTAGCATATACGGTTGACTTGTAAATTCTTATGGACTTCTGTTTGCTAGGAAAAACTAATTTTCCTGAGTACCTTTTGGAAAGGGAAGTAGATGATGAGAAGCAGGAGCATTTTCTGATGAACTGTACATTTGGGGAAAACAAAAACAAAAAACCAAAACCAAAACTAACCAAACAAAAACTTTAAAAAGGTGTACTTGGTGCTCTTACTACTTCACGGATTTGGTAGCCATGTATTTTATGAGCTAGCAAAAAAATCTCTTTTTTCATCCTTTCCCACGATTTGACTTTACATCCTTAATTTTCTCTTATTAGAGTTTACAATGTACAGTTGAGTAGTTCTTTACTTATGGGATTTGGAGTTATTAAGGCATCTCATTCATTTATGAGTATTCATTAACTATTGAGATTGAAGCAATATTTCATCTACTCTATGTAATAATTACTGCTTGAACTGTACATCTTGGCAGTGAGGGCCCAGAAGCTACCCAGGCTTGGTGGGGATACCTTTCTATGCAAATTAGTTACCATGTGCAGTCCATTCCTCTTGTCCTTTCTGGAAATGGGTTGGAGGGCTTTGGGGTCTTGAGTGGTCTTGACCCCCCATACACTCCATGTCCATTTCTCAACCTCATTCCTGCACTTGTGCAGTACTATGTTGTGCTTATCTCCAGGAGCTAGAGCAAGGATGGTTATCCTGGAAAAGTGCTGCCCTACCTCTGCATGGCCCTTTCTCCAGCCACATCTTGCTCTTTTTCCTGGTGCATCATTACCAACAATCCTTTTCTCTTATTACAAACAGTCCTTGGTCAGCTCTGCAGCCATGCAGCTGTTAGTGTTTGGGGCATACATATTAGCCCCTTATCTTCTGGGATTCTACACTATCCCGTGGCACAAGCATCAATATGGACTTGGTGATCCATTCTTTAAAAAGAGAAAATATGAGAAAGCTTATAGAATGCACTTGCCCCTTTTTCCATCCATCTTTACTATTTGGGGGTAATCTCTCTATAATCCTTCACATATTGATGTACGATGCCATTATCAAAACGAAAAGCAGAAAAGTTACTATTAAAAGAAAAATCACAGGGTGCGGCATCTTGTTAAAAATTCCTGTTGGTGTTGGTAACCATCCAAATAACATGACCCACCAATGTTTTTCCTCATCTTTTTTCACACATTCCATCACCTGGATTTCTTTTACATTGTGAGGAACAGTAATCAAAGTGTTTTGTCCATTTTCTCAGGCTTGCTTCAGTAGCAGCTTTATCAAGCTGCGATTCATTCCAACAGGGATGGAGTGTAGGTCTTAAATCAGTGTATAATTAAATCATAACATCTGTTAAGATGTAACAGAAGCTCAATAACTAAAATCAGGTCCCATGATTTCAACAAAGTTACAGACACAAATATAAGAGTGATTACTTCTATCTACAACAAGCTTGTCTATAAGAATAAAATCTCAAGGGGTTTTTATGCAGACACATCCATTCCACTGGGCCCACCCTTACTCTGTGCTCCAGGGAATAGAGTACAGCTCTGTTGGGATTTAATTTTGACACAATGATTGGGCATGTAGTATATGCCAAAGGATTGCATGTTGTTAAAACAAAAATGGTGGCTTTACTGTTGGTGGGGTCGTAAGTGAAATTAATTAATTACCACCAAGAGTAGAATTCCCTTTCAAAATGGTTGCATTATCCCAGGCTACCTTTTGAATTTCAGTGCGTAAATTACTTTCATCACCTTTCTTTATAAATGCTGCCATAGTAAATTGCCCCCACAGCTGGGAAACATGTGGTGTGGAATGTACTATTGTTACCATAAATAAAGAACAGAGGGTCTCCACCCTGTGGGTTAAGCTTGTTGATGTGTGAACCAAATTTGGTTCATGCTGGCAACCATTGCTCCTGCTAGAAGGATAAGCACTCCTTCCATGGTTAACTTGATCTTCAGTGGGGGTATGCTGGCATCATTCCTGGTAACTTTCCTGGGATGAGAAAATAATGCAATTCCCAGTAGGATTTGTCTGCACAGATTATCCCTTAGAGCCTCAAGTTGTTTAATGGCTCAGGCTGATGACAAAAATTCGTTTTCCCCACTCAGAATATCTGTCTCTTTAAATGTAGTTGAGTTGAACAGTAAAGACCTCTTTGGTCTGACAGGGCATTCTGCCCTGACAATGTCTGCCTTGACATTCCTCAGGTGGAATCTCAACTTCTACTTCATGAAGTGCTTGCTGTACTGACTGCTGTCACTGCTTCCACCACCTTTTTTGGAGGTTCTCCTGTGGTTCAAGTTGCATCCACAGAGGGGATGCTTTCTGAATTTGAGTTACTATTAGAAATGTTATTATTATTATTGGCAAGAACCTACTGGAATCCAAATGTATGGGCATCACTATGTATGCAATGGGATTCCACTTGCTGGATTTCCATCTCATCTGGCTTGTGGCCATAATGCTTTTGCAAATCAGCTAAATATCAAATAGATTGGGGGGGGTAGTAATTTTTTTTGTGTGTGATTTTTCTGCTTTACTCTGGGGTCTAGTAGATTCAGAGTGACTTGAAAAGAATAATCTTTCCCCTGTTCAGTGTTTTTGGGATCACCCCGTACATCTGTATACTATGTAAGTCTGATGGAACTCTAATATCTCAGTTGCTGTATACAGCACTGTTTTGGTAGAAGTTTGCTGGCCCTGACCATTGTCTGTGGTTTCAGTTTTATTTAGGGGTCCTAATGTTACTTCCTCATCATCAGATAACAATGCAAATGTTATCTGATCTTACTTTGTCAGAAAAATAGACCTGTCTACTGTCTTCCAACTTCTTTGTTGGATACAAAAAGTCAGTGTTATGAGATGGTGTTTCTGCAAATGGTTCAGATTCTAAATCCTGTAATTCCTCCTATTATATTCTCTCATCTGCATCCTAAAACTCCACCTGAAGCCTCTTAGTGTGCTCACACTCAGCAACAGGTAACATTTTCTCCCAAAGCCTGCTTTCTCTTTTTTCATTTAACTGGTTCTGCAATCTTTTCACCAAATCCTGCAGATATCCAGTCATTTTTCTCTCTGCTTGTTTGTTGGGATACCTTTCCTTTTGGACAGCAGTAAAAGCCACTCCCAAAATTGCACATAAAATTGCTTTACCTTTCTTCTTTTGTACCTTTTATTCTCTTAACACCACATTTATGAATTTAACCACCACCTCAGGATTATACCAATTTTCATTTGCCTATTCTGTGCCTGGGGGAATTGGGAAGACATTATATTCTCTCAACTTTTCCAAAATCAGAGAAGCAGTCAAGGATTAACATTTCTTGGACAGTCTTGGCTTGCAGCTTGGATCCCTTCTGGCTGTTCACAACCAGTAGATCACTTCCCAGCATCCCCTGCCCAGAACTCAGGGGTAGAGTGATGGTATCCCAAATGGACTCTTTGAACCACAGCATCCTGTCCATGACACCAAAAATGTGATGTCACACCCTTAAGGGGAAGGGAGAACACAAGATTCATAGATGCTTGTGGTTGAAAGGAAGAACAAAAGTCAGAGGGTCTACAAAAACTCATAAAGTTTTATTAGTAAATTACACTCTTGGCATGGAAATTGGTATGTTAGTTCTTGTCCTACTGTATAAGCACACAGCAGTGGGTTTTGGATGAAGGGGTAAGATCAAAAGGAAAGAGAGAGGGAAAGAAAGAAAGAGAGAGAGAGAGAAAGAAAGAAAGATCACCAGTCCTAATTTCAAAGCCAAGCACCCAAACTTCAGTTAAGTTCCAAGATCAGTGAGTGCTCTCTTCCTCTGGAAATCTGGCTGATGACTTGTTGTCAAGATGTAAATCATAGCTGTAGCAATTAAAGATTGCTGTTAATTAAATTGAACATTAGGAGAGAAGCTGAAACGTATACATTCTCAGCTGTTTCAGATTATATATGCACATTCATGCATAAGAGATCTCTGCTTCTGATATGACACTAAATCTCAGTCCCAAAAAATAAGTTTTTTGTCCTCTGAGGGTTAAAAAAATATTAGCTATTTGTTGCAATTCTGCCCGTGCTTCCTTAATGAGAAGCTCTGGAAGACTGTATGCACTATCAATCTGAGAGCTGCTTTTTTCATACTGTTTGACTCATTGTATTTCCTTGAGGATGTGGGGCAGGCAGAAAAGAGACTGGTGTACTGTGCATCCTACTTCAAAGTGGTCCAGGATTTTAATGCAGTTTGTCTTGCTTTTGTAGTTTAACATTTCAAATACTTACTGCCACTCAGCCAAAAGTACTAGTCTATCACTGTTGGGAGGACCCAATGTACAGCCTCAACCTAACCAGTCAAGCTATTGTTTTGTCTCTTGTTGATTCTCTCTGGTGTTCAGATAACATAATCCTCTGAGAAATTAGTATGAAAGGGTATTGGGCATGTGAAGATAGTGATGATGATGATCACTAAAACCATCTTAGCAAAGATCTAAGATCCCTCTAGAAAACTACATGTGGAGAGTGCTTCACGCCTGCTGGTACACCAAGTGTAGATACTGTCTGTTCTTAAGGAAGCAGCATCTCTGTGTAGGATGGGAGGATGTACATCCTTCAGTTTGGATGATAGGCACACCAAAATGAGGAATAGGATCAGGTTTTAGTCAAAGCTCCATAAAAAGTGACAAAGGCTTCTACAAATGTGTACTAATTCAGCTGCTCTGCTGATGGGAAGCTGAGCCCTCCATGGCCAAGATCCTTTAGATGAGAGCTGTCTGCACCAGTCGCTAAAGGCAAGGTTGACAGGATAAACTTGAGGTGAGGCATTTGGGAAGTCATCTCTCTTTAGTCCCAACAGGACTAGGGAGCCACCCTCAGTCTTTAGCTACTGTCCCTGCTGTGTCACTTTGAGAAGCAGTAACTGTAAGTATGAGAGTGAATTCAACCCAGATGATTCCAGCAGACCCTTCTTCCTCAGCTGTCATTCAAATTGTCTTAAGGAATTCCCTCTGTGGAACTTCTTTTCCACATAACATATTCAATGCATGGATCACTGTTCCGCTTTTAAAAGTGCAGAAAAAATGCCTTCTTCATAAATGCAGGTTTTGAGTTTGGCAGAACCAGATTGGTAAGATAACTAACAAAAAGCAGGAAAAAGATGTAAATAATATAGAATTACAGGACAACATGAGGTCAGTCGAGCCAGTATGAACTGAAACAGAAGGATAGCCCTGTCTGTGCTGTGGTGGTGTTCAGAGGCAGAATGCCTGAGTCAAGAGTTGTGTGGACTGTGGTGGGAATTTTTGTTCTGGAGACCCCATTTCAAGGCCTTCTTTCCTATCTGTCTTAGCATTTTTGTTCCTGGTGATAAATTGAAGGGTTTCAAGTTATCATTGTGTTGTGACTCAGTGCAGGGAGAGGACTTATTCCCAATAAAAATTTGTTTTGGCTTGTAGACAAAAAAGAAAAGAGCAGGTTTTTCGGCTCAGGTTAGCAGATAGAGAGCCAGTAACTGATCAGCTTATTAATACAGAGGATTTCAAATACACAGCCAAAAAAGTCTGTTTAAAAGCAATTAAAAAGAAACAAAAGAATGGGCAAATTACTTTTGTGTTGGCCTTCAATTAACCATAGTTCAACCTGTGCCTACATTTTAGAAACTGCTTTAGCTTATTTGTTTAAATATCCTTTATGTTTTTCCAGGGAGAGAGCTCATGATGGCAGGGGGAAATAAGCTTTGTGTGTGTGAGCTTTACATGCAGGTGCTTTTTGTAACTTGAAGTGGCAATCTAGGTGTCACAGCAAATCCTAATCTTCCATCGCTTTTCTGGTGGCTAGTTATAGAAGGCAAGCAGTGTGTTTTGTTTTGGTTTGATTTTATCTCTGATTTTCCTTGGTTAGCATGGAGCAAAATGCTTCTCAGCTCTGCTAAGGATAGTTCATAGCCCTCTCATTGCAGCTCATCAGTGACAAACAACCTTTCCCTAACACACACCTAAGTAGGAGGTAGCATTTGTTCTGCACTTGCTGGCTATATGTATCCCACTCCATTTGGGCAGTGGGTGGACAGGCTGAGTTGCCCACAGAATTTTTTCAATTTCTTTCACTCATGGGAAAACCCATGGAAATGCATCTTGTCAGTAAATAAAACTGATGGTTCTGTATCCCTGATTCTTTTTGGCTGCAGATATCAGAGGAAATACTATTTTCAGTGGCAGAGGCCATGTTGAATTAGATCTAGCTGAAGTGGTTCTTCCCTCTCGGAGGTCTCTGCTGCACCTCATGTGGTGATGAGATGTCACAGAGCTGACAAATGCAGGCAGCACAGACTTTTCTGTCAGTGAGGAAGAGTGATCCCTGAGCTTCAAATACTGTTAAGTACATGGATTGTTTAAAGAGCTGATACACCTCTAAAACTGGTGGTAAATTTTCGTTGTGATACTTAGCAAATAGGTAGGCTTCAACTTTTAACAAAGGGAATCCATTAAGTATTGATGAAGTTTGACATGTTAGTGTCTTAGCTGCACTGTTTGGTGAGCAAAGCAGTAGGTGTGAGCAGCTGAAGGTGCTGTGTTTTCATCTTCCCTCCACAGAGTATGCAGTCAAGAGTTGCCCTCTGGATTTCCAGCCTCCCCAGACTCATCCTAGACCCTCTTGCATCTGCTCCCAGCTCTGTGCAGTCAGGTAATGGCACACCACCAATGCGTGTCATGATCATTTCCTAGCCGAGAAGCTGAGAATCCTTGTTTTATCCATGTTCCTCCTTGACCAGTCCAGTATCTTCAATCTGCTCAAGTACACAAGGATAAGCATCCAGCATCGTGGGCCCCAATATGCAGCCTCTGTGTGTAGGTGCTGCAAGAGTACAAATACTGATGTCCTGGTGAGACCTCACATGGAGCACTGTGTCTGGTTTTTGGATCCTTAGTGCCAGACAGCTGGATCTCCTGGAGGGCTATGAAGGTGATTATGCAGCCGGAGCATCCTTCTTCTGCAGGAAAGGCTGAGGGAACTGGGCCCATTTAACCTGGAAAACACTGAGAGGGAATCTTATAAATATCTCAAGAGGATGGACCAGACTCTTCTTGGTGGTGCTGCGTAATAGGATAAGAGGCAACGGGCTGAAACTAGAAGTTCCACCTGAACATGAGGAAGAACTTCTTTACTGTGCATGTGACCAAGCACTGGAACAGGTTGCCAGAGAGGTTACATAGCCTCCTTCCCAGGAGATATTCAAAAGTCATTTGGGCACAATCCTGAGTTAATGAATTGTATGGAACCCTGCTCAAGCAGCAAAGTTGGACTAGGCCCCCACTGGTCCTCTCCAACCTTACCATTCTGTGTGAAGTACTAAAGAATGTTCATACTGAACACACGAACTCTGCCTGCCATGCAGCTTTGCAGTGCAAATGGATTTTGAGTAGAAAATACAACCCCCATCATCTGGAGATGCATCAGAAACAAGACTTGCGTCGCTGGTATCCAGCATGTGTCTTTCATGCGTGACTTCCTCCTGAAAATTCCTCTGTGGCCTTTTGCAGGCTCTCAACTGGCCTTGGGATGTCCTTCCCATCCCTGGCCATGGCGGTTCCCTGAGCTCCCCTTGGAGAAGAGCGTGGTTCAGGGCTGTCCTGGACCCCAAGGACACGGCGTTGCATCAGCAGGCCTGAAGAATGGTTTGACTGTGCTGTGTGTCACTATGGCTGGTGCCTGTGCCCTGGCTACTGATGGCTCACGTTGAAATGCAAATGACAGCAGTAATTGGCGAGAGATAAACTCAGCTGGGAGGAAGCAGGGCGGCAGGGAGTGAAGTGCCTAAGTGACAATTACTGCTCTGCATCCCCCAGCATCCCCAGCAGCAGCCGCCTTTGGTCTCTGCTTTAGAGAAGCTGTAACACGTTAATTGGAGTGCCTCTCTGTTAACATGTCTCACTTAGTTTCTTGTCTGATGCTGCTTTAGTGGGGAGGTGGGGGAAGGCTTCTCTTTGTTGAGGTGGCTGTTTATTGTTAAATCCTATTGAAATGTGTGTCGTTTGTCTTATTGTCTCCTAAGATTGACTAGCTGCCTTTTTTTTTTTAAGGTAGAAGCTGCAAGGAGAGAAATAATGCAAGCTAGATGTAGTATTAGCTGCAAGTTGGAAATAGGATTTACCACTCCTGATAGGGTTACAAATGAAAAATGCACATTTCACACTGACCGGTTTACGGGATGACATACTTCCTTCACATCTGAATTAAAACTCAGGTAGCAATAACTTGAATGGATAGATAATATATAAATATATTTTACTGAATAGTTATTTTTCAGTGTATGCATCATTTATCCTTAATTTGAAAATTATTTTTTACAGCTTGAAATTCAACACTAGCTATAGTTTGGAAGACTCTGACTGGGCTTCCTCAGTGTGTTTCCACCCTGACTTGCAGTATTAACAGGTGAAAGTAATTAATTCAATAACATTTGCAAGTGACAACCAAAACGTCCTTCTTTCAGATTTTAAAGACTAAGGAGAAGAGAGTCTGAAAGTCAGATGCTGATGCTATCACAGAACAGACTGGCCTGGCATGTCTGAGGCACAGTGTGGGCAATGAATACTGTAATGCTGACACATAACAAACTCCAGAGAAAACACAGGTTGCTTTCACCCACGGAAAAGTAATGCATTGCATAAAAGATTTCAGGAGCTCCCCTGGAGGAGTGTTTCAGCTTGAAGGCCTATAAAGTAGAGAAATGGCAGGGATAAAAATTCCAGGATAGGTAGTAAAGCTGCAGCAGTAAGTAGTGTGCTGTCAGTCTCTGGATCAAAGCAGTGATCACAAGTGCAGCAGCTCGAGAAGGGTTTAAAGACCTGGCAAAATTGGCCAGAAGGGTAGTAATGGCTCCATCTGCCCACTAATGTAAACAGGTTGTAAATGATACAAGACATAACTTGTAGGAGTGGGTAAGGGCCACAAACAATGTTTTGAAATGAGGTTGGTTTTAATTTTCCAAAATATTCAAGAGGAAGGATGTTTTCATTCTAGGAGTAAATATGTCTGGCCTTTTTCAGCAGCTGGCTTTATGTCTTCCAGTAGTTATCCTCATAAAAGAATGTGGTTGCAGTGTACTATGAAATGCTGTCTCATCTCGTCTTTTAAGTTACTAGACTGGGCAGGTCACTGTTTGGTGGGAGATAATATTATGACTAATTGGAGAGGGAGAGGGAAAGATGATAATTTTACTGAAAACCATGACACTCCTACAAAGCGTAACACTCAGGTACCTACAGCTTAAATGCCTTGATTCCATGCCCAGGTATTGTTAGCTGCATGATGAAGAATAAAGAGAAAAGATAGCTTACATGAAATGTCTGCTTTTAAGAAAGGTACAGGATGGAGCAGAATAGAACTGCTCTTGCGTGCTCCTGATCTAGGGCTGATCTACAGCTTGGAGCAACTTCAACATTATTTACACACTCTAATGGTCTGACACATAAGTAGAGGTGACTTACATTAGGATCACTGGCCGAGATTCACCCTGAGCTATCTGCTGACTTCTGCTCTGTAGGTGGCAGAGCTGCTCATGGTAGCTTTTGAATCAGGTTTGCAGCCTGATGTCTTAGGGATACTGAATCTGGTGTCTGCTGACCTAAAAATGGGGTGGTTGTTACAAGCCAGGGTTGGCTACGAGACACACAGCTGTCCATGGGGCAAATAATTTGATCAGCTGTCCCAAGTAGGCCACAATGTGCTCATGAGTGAAAGTGTGCCCTGGGATCCTGAGCATTGGCCACAGGACTGTGGCAGATCTGCAGTCCTGTCTGGTAGGGGCCCACTGAAATGTATTTCTGGGGATGCTTGTTTTGTGCTGCTGGCTAAACATGAGCCAGCTGTGCCCAGGTGGCCAAGAAGGCCAATGGCACCCTGGCCTGGATCAGCAATAGTGTGGCCTGCAGGACCAGGGCAGTGATTGTCCCCCTGTACACAGCACTGGTGAGGTCACCTTGAGCTCTGTGTCCAGTTCTGGGCTACAAGAAAGACACTGAGGTGCTGGAGAGTGTCCAGAGAAGGACAATGGAGTTGGGGAAGGGTCTGGGGCACAAGGAGCAACTGAGGGAACTGGGGGTGTTCAGTCTGGGGGAAAGCAGGCTCAGGGAAGACCTTATTGTGCTCTAGAACTCCCTGAAAGGAGGTTATGGCCAGGTGGGGCTTGGCCTCTTCTCCCAGGTAACAAGTGAAAGGATCAGGGGAAACGGCCTCGAGTTGTGCCAGGGAGGCTTAGGTTGGATATAGGAAAAGTTTCTTCACAAGAAAGGGTTGTAAGACATTGGAACAGGCTGCCCAGGGAGGTGATGGAATCACTATCTCTGGAGGTTTTCAAAAATTGTTTAGATATGGCACTTGAGGACATGGTTTAATGGTGAACATAGTGAGCGTGCTGGCTTGGTGGTTGAATGTGATGATCTTAAAATCTTTTGCAACCTTCCATGATTCTATATTGCTGCTTGGAAACTCGTCCAAGGAAGACAGTGAAGTTAGCTGTAGAGCTAACTCATTTTTGCCACACACATTTTTGCTTTGTCCACAAGCACATTTGCAAATGCTTGTGTGGAGCATTTTTGCTCCACATAAGGGAGCTTTCATGTTGAGCTTCCCTTCTGTTTCCCTTTCAGTACACAAGTACTGAAGCAAGAGCTGAAATTTCACCTTGTGTATTTTGGATAAAATGCTTACTCAAAAATTTGTAAGAATGTTATTAATAGCTACCCCATGACACTTTTCCTAGAAAAAGGGTGTTACCAGTAATGTCTACCCCAATTCCAGATGGAAGAGTTATATTTTGCTCACCTAACTTCTCACTACATTGTCAATCTGCAACACATGTACTATTGTTCTCCGTGTTTCCATGTGTTGATAAACAGCTGCTGCATATCCTCCTCCTGTTCATGGATGAGTTGCTTCAGTCAATGAGACTGTGTAGGGTTCCCAAAGCTCCTTGGGATTCTTTTAGATAACAAACGCTATGTAGACTGACGCTATTAATGTTAACGTGATGCCTAGCATCAAGGAGGGTTTTTTTCAGGAAAGAGAAATGAAAGAATCATCAGGCTGTCATTACCAGAAGACTGAGGAAACTAATTAAAAAGAGCCTGAAACAAGGTGGAGTAATCCTTTGACATAATATGAGGAAGACTGATTTCTCTCCTAGTCTTTGGCTGCACAGAACAGCTCTATTTTAGCCCATTTTGAGGACCTGGCCTTGGAAAAAAAAAAA
The DNA here is from genome assembly GCA_024500445.1 of Entomyzon cyanotis. NCBI lineage: Eukaryota > Metazoa > Chordata > Aves > Passeriformes > Meliphagidae > Entomyzon > Entomyzon cyanotis. The sequence continues at coordinate 6,079,209 of JAKEPQ010001007.1, read as the reverse complement.
GAACCTGATTGTTTACCACGTGTAACTGATTACTGCAGGGCATCTCTGAATCCATCAGCTTGGTGCTACTGAATGTGATTAGATGTTTATATGAATAAAAGAGACACACAGAATGATGACACTTATTTTTATGGTGTAATGGGAGGGAAAGGAGTATAAGGATAGAAAACAAAAAAAATCCCAAACACTTAAATGAGAAGGGACAATTATTAATGCAGGGTAGAGCAGTAGTTGGTGAGGGGAAAATAAGCTTAATATGAGTCATGCAAGGAGTGAAGTGTATGCTTTTGTAGGAAAGCTAAAGACCAAGATGGATGAAAGGAAGTTAAAAGGATAAATATTAAAAAAAAAAAAAAAAAGAGTCATTTTCTTCCAGAATTATATTAGAAATCCACTAGAGAGCTGATGAGCCTGAATAGCTCTGAAGGCCCAAGAGACAATTAAGAAGAGAAAATTAGAATGTAAAATACTTTTTGCACTGGTCTTCTATACAGAGGAATACATTGAGAGCTTAACATTACCTTTTGGTAAAGAGTTGGCAGGAGTAAAGATACTTTTGTAGTTAATAAGCCCTCATTGAATCTCATGATTTAGCAGGCAGTGATACAACTATGAGACTTGGACTCTGACTGTAACTTTGCTCCATAATGCCCTTGTCTGTACTTCATTTTCCTGGTCTTCAAAATGGAGATTGAGATAGTGGCTTTGTTGTTAAAGCAGTTTGAGACTTACCGACACGTATATGTAAATGTAAAGAGTGCTAATATTATTAATATTTGGGCTACATTAATCTATTAAGTCAGAAGTTAATTTCTTTAGTATTAGCTGAATTACCTCCTAGGAAAAAACAACCCCCCAAAAAAAGTGATTTAATTTATCATTAGAGCTATAATAAGAATCTGGAAGATTGCCAGTGCTCTTTTTATTGAGGTGGGAGAGATGATAAGGGTGATCCAGGGAATTATAAACTCATGACCCTCATTTAAGTGCCTAAGAAAATTGTTGAGAAAGTCATTATAGATGTCATTATAAAGTACCTGAGGCACAAACCAGCATAACTTTCTCTAAGTGTAAACTTTCTCTAATATATTAGAATTCTTTCAAAAAGCTAAAGTAGTGCATAATTGGAGAAATGGTAGATATACCATAACTTATTTACACTCCTAAAGGGCTATTGTTGAAGTTTCTCAGAGGAAGCTGTTAGAGAAAGCTGGTAGTCAAGGGGTGAGTTTTATAGTCATATTGCAGGTTTAATAACTATCTTAAATAGGAAACAAAGAAATTGCAAATTTGTACCAGGGGAAAAGGCGGTTTGTCATCCTGGGAAAATGTTAAGAGCAGAACACCTCGGGGGTCATGCTGTGGTACAAAATGATGGCAGTACTAATGGTCTGGGAAAGAGGCTAAGCAGCTTGATTACCAACCTTTAAAAGAGATATAACATTGGTTTTGTCAATCAAGCCTGCACAGATGAACTGGGAAACCTTCCAAGAGGAATTTTCAAAGTGCTTAGTCCAGCTGAACCCTCAGTGTGAGGAAACCTCCCCTGGAGTGTAAGGACTTTGGTGGTGCCCAAATATAAGGCAAGCCCAGGTGTATTATAAATATTTGAGAATACATTCAAGTGTTTGTGGCACAGTCATGTGAAAGCCTCTTCAAGAGGCTCCATGGTGAAATAGTCACCTTTGCTTGAAGAGGTCAGTAGGGCTTATGTCCACCTCTAATCCATGCTTGGAAAATAGCCTTGTTCTGAAAACAGAACAAGTTGGCTAATGCAGGCCTGGCCTTATTGTTTGGGACAGCACCAGTTAAAAGCAGTGTCTTCTGGGATGCTTTTATGCAAAGTTGTATTTAGCCTTCTGATTTTTGACAGTGACCATTAACAGATCCCAAGGGGACAGAGAGTGATCCTCCTTATCTCTTGCCTTTAAGCCTTCCAGTTTCTGATAATCAGTGGCCAAGGAAATTCCTCAACCAAAGACCTTCATGTTTAGAATCAATTCTAAGGACAGCAAGGGGAATCCATAGCCTATTAACATGGGTTGAGCCCATTCCTAGTTTTGGTCTGCACCCTCAATTGCCCAGTTTTCTGCATCATCTGCATAGCAAGCAGATTTTTCTTGTTAGTTTCAAACGTTTTCTGAAAGGCTCGGAGATGGCTTGCAGAAAAACCTTGAAAGACAAACAATACTTTTCTCTGTGTGACTTTCACTACCCACAATTTCCAGTTTCTCCTGGTCTCTACTTCCTCACTTGTCAGTTGTTAGGCTGTCTCAGAAGATTATTTTTGTTTGTTTTGTTTAATAAAACAAAACTCCCTAAACTGCTGGAAATATATGTAGCTTTCCTGCTGCTCACCTCCTATGCTTTGTATCCTTTTAACATATTAAAATGGCTCATTGGCAGATATGAGAAGGATCAGTGCAACACAGAGTAATCTTTGTGTTTGGGAGGAGTGAGAGGGGTGAGAGAAAGGAGGTGGAAAGAGAATATTGGAGCTCTTTTTTTTTTTTTTTTTTTTTTTAATACCTGTAAGTTTGTAAGGGGTTTTGTACCCTAAGTATGACTTAAAATCTCTTAAATACTCATCCACATATCTCTGTGGTTGTACATTCTCATGTTCAAAAGAGTTGTTCCGAAAACTAGATTTTTACAGCTTGTGAGTAGCTCTTGAGAAAACATGCAAGATGCTGAAAACCTGTAGTCAGATTTTATCTGTTTGGAAGTTAACATGCATTATTTTTCCTTTATTGTGGGGTTCCCCTGGATACCTGCTCACCGCTGGATACACTTTTTTGTTTAGGGAAGAAATGGAGACATGCAGGCTAATGCACGGCTGAACCCATCTCTCCAGATGTGAAAAGCTAATGCATTCAGAAACTGTTTTCATGCACACTCTTGAATATAAAGGAGACACACTGGGGGAAACACAGCAGGAATTCTTTATATTCTGTGGCTTCCTGGCCTGTTCCTTATGCTCACACAGCAAACCTCATTGGACAGCTACTCTCAGGCTATTTTTTTTTCCTATGGGAGCAGTCACTTCAGTTTAGCCCTTTGTTGCCATGGCTTCTGCTGTAACTCTACAGCCCTCTTATATTTCTTAGAGCGGCCCTTCAAAGCCAAACTTGCCAGTTGCCAGAAAGGCACCTGGTGGTAAACTAGGGGAAGGTTAGTGTGGGAAATGTAAATCCGATTGAAGGAGTGACAGTTTAAACAACTTCAGCCCCATTCCAGAAGGGCCTTTGATGCTCATGATATGTCCCATTTACTAACATGGGAAGGGCACATGCTGCCCACCTCTGGGACTGCAGAATATGAGTTGCTGTGATTTAGCTTTCTGCGTAAGGTGAAATAGAAAATACATGCCCTGTTTACTAGAGCAGTGATGAAATCTGATCTGCCAGAATTTGGTGTGTACTTCTACCAAGGCAGAAGCATTATGGTGTTAATCCCCTTCCCGCTGAGGCTTTGCCCTGCTGGGCTGGGGATGTGCACTGAGGTGAAGCTGGTTCCTCTCTGCCCCTACTGTCTGTCACAGCACCAGCAGAAGTTTGTGTAGATATGCGGCTTTATGCACTTCAGCTCCAACAGCCAAACCTGGCCTCAGAGCAAGGTTTTTACATGCATGTTGTAGCATGTAGCTCCATGCTACAACACAAACAGGTGTTGTAGCATGGAGCAATTACCACAAGTCCTTTTCTCTGTTGTTCCTTCTGTGTCACTGCTCACCTCCTGGGGTCTCCGTTTTCATCATGGTTCCTACAGCAAGTATTTTTTATGTGTGAGTTTGTACATGTGTATTTTCTTTTCATAGTAGAAGGTGAAAATGTTACATTGCACTGAAAAGAAATGACTTGGGGAAAAGAAGCTTTCAGAAGTGATTTTTATTTCACCATCACTTCTGAAAAACTTGATAACTGTCTTTCATATTTAAAGGTTGTTCATTATCTGGTTTTACATCAGGCAGAATTAAAAAAAATAAAAAAAGGTGGTGAGGTGCCTTCTATTCTTAATTGAACAGTTCTTTTGAAGTCTGTAAAAATATTTAATTAGTGGTTTGGGGATTTTGTTGGTTTGCTTTTGATTATTTTGAAATTTTTTTTCTCTTAAACACAACTAGGAAGGTTATCATCACACAGCCGGGAAGATAGTTCTAATACTTAAAGTCTTTTTAAATTTTTGAGGATCTGGTAGATTAGTAAACTCCAACTATATAAGATTATCTTAAAGAACTTTTCTGACCTAAATGATTCTATGATTACAGAAAAAGTGAAGCCAGATCATGTTAAAAAAATCAGACAAAAGGAGGGGATAAACAAGCTGACAACCGTGGTCTTTAAAGAGGACATAGCTGACATGAAATCTTGTGAACTGTATTTTGAAAAAGAAATAGTCACAATAAGTAGTAAAAGTGGTTTTGGAGACAGCACCTGCACAAAATTGCCTGCCAATTAGTGGTTTGTAGCAGAAGTGTCACTACATTGTAGGTGAATTTCTCTGTGCAGTGTCTGCAGTTGCAAAAGTTGTGAATCAACAACTTCACTGTATTAAACAGCCAGATTTTTTTTTCTCTAATGTGTTTCCCTTATAGAGCTTATAAATATTAATTGTAAGAATTGCTAGTGTGAAACAGAAAAAAAGAAACACACCATGTGGGTCTTAAAAGGGAAAAGACTCACTACCTCGAGGTACAACTATGTTGGAGTTTTGCCTGATTAAAATCAGAATGATGAGATGCTTTGTTTTTCAAGTTGCTTAGTTCAGCTCTATCTTGCTCTTGAGTTAAGTAATATATATTCTGCTTTACCTGAGAAAGAAATCAACTGTGATTTTTGAAGCACTAGGTTAAATTTATCCTGATCAATCCAAGTGGAATTACACTGAGGGGGAGTTTTGCCGAGGCTTTCTGAATATACTGAGAGAGAAATTACAATATAACCTGCCAGGACAGAACGGAAAAATCTTTATCTGAAAGAGCATACTGTTAGCAACAGCATTTCTAAAGCACTTTTATTTGTTGTCCCATTATTTTATGCTGATTACAGTTGTGCTAATTATACACGTTCCTGTCTTCTTTCTTTCTTTTGTAGATTAACCATGGAAGGAGAAATGTATTTGCACACAAATATATTCACAATAGAAAATCTTTGTCATCCTGTTTAAAGAAAAATATGTATAGTGCTTACAACTACAGATATATAATATTTTATCAGATATTAAACATTTGTAAATTGTAAGAAAAAATACTTGAATTACTAGATTTGCTTTCAGCTTGAGAAGAACTAAGCTAATATACATACACTGTGTTTGTTTGTCGCTTCTATGCGTATCCCATATTAAAAAACATAGCAGTGTAGAAAGTTCAGATAACGTCTCCTGTCTTCTGTAAGAGACTCAGTATTCCTTACCTTCTCTCTACTGGCTTTTAGAGGTTTGGACATGTCATTTAGATTCTTGGTGCATCAGGCCATATCATCAATGGAATCTGTACACTGAATATAAATTCACGTTCCTGGAGGGTGTTTTAAACATCTGGATCAAGTTGAAAGTCATTAGTACCAGTGTAAGTCCATATCTGCAGGGGCCTGTTGTACAGGGATTCTCCAGAGTCTCTCTAGCGTGACTGAGAGGAAAAACCATTCCACTAGGCTCCATCTAAGAACTGCTGGATTTGACTCACCTTACACTTGCTCTATTTTCTAACCATGTTACCTTCGTAGAAGTTATGACAGTATAAAACTAGTGTTCTAGAAGGAACTCTATACCATAAAACATTGTTTATTGGGAGTGTATACGTTCACTTTGGCCTGGCCAACGAGTGCTGAGGTTTGACGTCCCAGGAGAGAGGATGGATGTCAGCTGCTGTTCTTGTTTAGTCCCTGCCCTGGCCAAACTCAGCAGCAGCTGAATCATCTTAGCAGGTTAAACTACACTCACAAGTTCTTCAGCCAACCCCCCCCCCCCCACCATACACACATACAAAAAAAACCCCCAACAAAGTAAATCTTAACTGCTACAGTAAAATGTTAGAGTAGCAAAATCTTTTTTTTAATACTGCTTCAAAAGGAAAATAGAGCTGAGTTCATTAACTGTACATAACAGAAATTACATCTGCTAATACAAATTTAGCCAACTTGTGGTTTCAGGGACCACTTAGATGCTGTCATCCTTTTAGCTAAACCAAACGGGAGCAAGATGTTCTTGTTCCACAGGGGATACCTGCAGTTGCAGTTCTTCAGGATCAACAGTTGTGCTGTAGTTTCACATCCTACCTTAATCTGAATTAACATTCAAGTCCAGGCAAGTACTTTTGTTGGAGGAAACAGACCCTGTTAAAGTAGACAGAAAACCAACTATTTGCTGTATGTGATTAAATGTAAGGTAATTTCAACATAAATCCACCCACACACTGATCTTGCTGTTACCCAGAGTTCATAAGATTTATCATTAGAAAGTGGAAACGTTGCTATCCCAGCCCTGCTTGTTGAGGGACACAGCTTCATGTCTCAGCCTGATCCCAGCCCTGCCCAAGCTCCTTCATGACCACAGCCAAGCCTTGGCAGCAAACACCACTTCAGCACACAGATCTGAGATGCAGCAGCCACCACAACAAGCTGTGACACCTAGCTTTCTGCAGCTGTGCCCCTTCCTCTGCAAGCCCCATCCCTGTCTGGCTGGTGTGGAGGGTGCAATGCAGCAGCCCCACAGCAGCTGCTCACGTCTGTAGCCAAAACTCTCCCTCCCTCTCCCTCTCCCCCCTCGACACAGCGTCAGAGCAAGCTGCAGCACTGCTCTGGACTTGTTCTATCCAGTTTATGCAGCCAGCCTGTTCCTAGAGATGCATTCCTGTGGCTGCCTGAAGCTTCACAGGAGGAAAAATCTTGAGCTCCATCCCCCCTTTCCAAGCTGTTTTACAGGCAAAGGTCAGATCATCATTTCTTCTGCTGTCTGTTCCCCAGTCTCACACTGTCTCTTGTGGCATGACTCAGGGGGGAAATAAAACCCCAACACCTTTTATTTAAGTGTGTGTTTATAAGGCAAGCTGTGAAATAAGAAAGGGCAGAATTAGTCTTCCTAATTTTTAAAAATGTTTCCTCTCCTAATTAAACATATTTAGATAACAAAATCAAACCAAATCATGAGAATAAGAGGTGAGCAGAAGATTTTACAACTCCATCAATAACTGTATTTAAGAGTGCAGAATTTCTTTGGAGTTCCACGCTGTGGAGAACTTCGTTATCTTAGGTTGCTGATGAAAGCAAAAGTGTATTTATAGCACCCAATCCAGGATAAGCAGATGACAGCTCCATTAACTAGCAGTACAAATGGCCTGGGACACGGCTAACCAACAGGGGATCATGCTCCCCATTAGCCCTCCTGGAGGACAGCTGGTGGAAGCAGCAATGCTGACCAGCTCAGTCTGTGTGGGTGGAGCAGGCTGGGGGAAGATGGTTTCATCCTCAATTCCTCCTTGTTTTTAGGCAGTCAGGTCATGATGATAAAGCACCCCTCGTTCCTTCATGTTAAGATTATTCTTCTAGTCTGCACTGCTGTGGAACTGCTTACACTGCACTTGTGGTGGGCTGTGAAAATTTATGCCTACAGAAAAATGAAGATAGTGACTCAGCAGGCCTTACTCAGTGCAGATTATTGGAAAGATTATGTATCGTGTTCACAGCTCCATGCGAATAAATGGCTCGAGAGGTATCTGTATCCTAGAATAAGGCTGCTGGGTGTTTCAAGGCAACCACAGACAGGTAGCTGGAAATACTTGCTCAGGGAGATTGTGAATGAAGGTCAGTCAAAGTTGATGAACAAATACAGTTAAAGTGGCGACAGCCATGTTCTCTGGTAAGAAAGCTGCTGAGAATTGTAATTGTGGAAACGATATACAGATGCTCAACACTAGAGCTTAATGCTGCTCTGAAGCCTGCAGAATTCAGGTTCTGCTCCTGGGCATGCACCTGCTGGTGGCTCATTTTCTCTGCAGAAGCACTTCACTGAGAGATCAAACCCTTGTCCCCTCTTGCTCACTGACCTGTGGAATCACCGCAATGAGGAAAGGTGGAGGGAAGGTTCTGTGAGCCTCTGCCACTTAGGGAGGACAGTTGGAAGTATGGGGGTCAGACATAATGTAGTTCAGCTGGCAGTTTACTCTCCTAAGCATGGAAGAATTAGGACATTGTTATTGGGGCTGCAAAAGGCTCTGCTCTGTGGCATAGGGAGAGAAACTGTTTTGAGCAGCCTTGTGCCTCCTTGCCCAGCTCTCCTGGGCTGTGCTTTGGTCACCTGTGCCAGGCACTAGCGGGACATGTTGAGATATGATCTTGCATGAGACTGTGCCAGTAGTGTGCATGTTACCAGGTACCTGATTCCTTCCCAAATCATCTGTGGGAGCTCTGGTACCCCAAGAGGGGTTATGTGTTAATTAACTAGAAATGCTTTCCCATTCAGAACATTCCCACATAAGCTTGACAGCATCTGCTTCAGAAACCTTCCTCTTAGTGTCTTTAATGCTTTGGCTGGAAGAGTGTAAATCTGGGAAGATAAGAGGCCTTCTCTTTCCGCGTGATCATCATCTTTCTGTCTGGGTGTGGATGACCCTTCCACGATAGACAGGTCCCTCCTTAGTTTGGTGCAAGAGACACCAGTAAGTTGTGTTGGCCACTTGCTCGTATCTCGGTGAGATTTCAGTCTGTATTTGGCTTAACAGCTTTTACAAACTGCCTGCACCCCTGAGAAACAGAAAGCAGCGTCCTGAAAAGCAAACTGGTGCTCTGGTGTTCAGAACCAGTGACTAGAAACCCAGCTCCTTGCTGCCAGGGGAGATGTGCCCTGCCAGCATGTGGGCAAAATGTCAAAGGTGGTTACCCTTTCAGTATCCATCACACACCTGAAGTCTTGGCTTTACAGAGACCCTGTGGTCAGCAGAGCTGCCCAATGCACCCCTCAGTTATACCTTTGCCCTTTTGCAGCATGAGCTCCACCCTTCTCTATGCAGCCACAGTGTAAAACCAGGTCAAGTAGTTCTGTCCTGAGGCTGAGGCACATCAGTCCTGGATGCAACTCAAGCACGGTGAGTAAAAGTTTCCCCAGGAAATAAATTGGATCCTTAACAAGCAGGTGTTTTATGAGCTGATAAAAATGATCTCAAAGGCCAAGAATCAGCCTCACAAGTGGAGAGAGCAGAAATGATCAGTGGCTGTTTCTCCTGCTGTTGAGAGTCAGAAATCAATCTGAGGGTTTAGTGCAAAGAGGGTTAAAACACTCGTAATTCAGTGCCTGCCAGTTGGGAAGAATGCTAAAGCCTGCATTTCTGTGTTGGTATGGGGCAAATGCTGCAGAAACAGGGATTTTATTATGTAACTATGCCTCCTACATAAGGCTTTTGGGGGGACGCTAGCAGGGCTGTGCATCATTAAAACGACACAAAACATGCTGCCACAATCAGAGTCCTGTGTGTGCTCAAGACTGCATGATATTCCTTGTGGCCTTGCTGCATTCATGGATTTCAGTTCGCTCAGCACACAGCTGGGAGAGAGGAGGCTGCCTGAGCAAAACGTGCTGTGCTTTCTGCCATGGAAATGGAACATGGGAGTGTGGGAGGGGTGTTGTCGTTTGTTATTGTTTCACCAAAGGTTTAATTAAACGATTGAAAGGAGAGGGAGGGAAAATGCAACTCCTAACTCAAAAAATGCTGAGCTGAGCACACCCCCTCTCAGGAGCAGGGAGGCTCAGAAGCATTGCAGGGTCCATGAAGCCCTTCTGGATCATGTGTGGTTGTTTCGTGGTGGCCCCTTTGCCTTCTGTAGGAGTGCTGCTCACAGACACTGGTGGAAGTTGCGTTCAGCTGTTGTTAGGATGAGGTTGTCCACCCACAATATGAGGCCACGAATGACACTTGGAGACTGAGGGGGGAAAAAGAGCTCCTGATAATTTTAATATTAGAATAAAGAGGACCCTTTATCTCAAAGCATTGGATAAGCAACAAATCATATTAATGTCTTTTAGGATGGATTGAGCAGCACTTTTCCTGTTGTAGAAGTGAAAACTCTTGACGTTGAATGATTGTAGTTCTCTCCAAGGCAGCTCCATGGATTTTCACTGAGCATATGCCTAGTGGTCTGTCTGATGAGATTTGTAAGTGTTTTCTGTTGTCTGCTTCTTCTTTATGATCCAATGCGCAGAGTTAACAGGAAGTGAGAAGATATTTCTGGGTTTGTGTGTGCTGTCAGCAAGCCACCGATGCAGCCATGAAGAGCATTCTTCTCTGGTTCTTCAATTCTATGTAAGCCAAAACTAAAGCGTTCTTTCTGTTCTGAGGAGCTGTTAACTGAGACAGTTAAAGGGTTTCATTCAGAAAAGTATTTAAACCATCTGTATTTAAATAGGCATTTAAACACTAGTTTGGATTGTATCCTAATAAGGATGCTTAGTTGTATGGGGATGAAATAGAAAAACTGAAGGCAAGGTGTGGAATATATTAGTGAAACACCTGGGGATGCCTGGCAAGAATTTTGCCACTTCCATTTCAGTTTTACTTTGTTTTGATTCCATTTTTGTTTAGTGGATTTGAGGGAGGCATGCAGACATAGCCCCAGTGGCATATGACAGACAGAGGAAGCAAAAGGGTGGTGTAGGTGATATACCCAGAGTTGTTCTACAGGGGAATGGAAGAGGTATAAATGAAAATCGACTTTTTTTTTTTTTTTTTGACATACTAAACAAAGATCTAACTATTTTAATTCCCATATGGATGGGAGGAATGAAGAGCTGTGTCATTAATACTGGGTTTCTCTAGGTGTTTCCTTGGTTGTTGGTAACCTGTGGGGGATAATCATGTGCGACTTCTATCACCGCTGGAAAAAACCAGCCATCTCAGAAATAATGGGTTAAATTCTGACCCTTATCAGACCTAGCAAAGTTAATAGGTTTGCACCACCCTAATGAGAAATGCAAAGGTTTAGAGGTTGTTTAGTTGCTGGGCCTGCAGAGATTTCAGACAGCCTGACATAACTCACGTATCCCCCAGGTATATTTTTATCACCACCGTCATTATAACATGATATGTCACGCTGCCACTCTGCCACTGTAGATTAAACATTTCAGTTGGTGGTCTGTGTGTTGTGCCCGACCCACAGTGTGCTTCTGTGTAGCCTCACACTTTTCCCAGAGGACCCTGGAATGGTTTGGGTTGACAGGAACCTTTAAAGATCATTGAGTTCCAACCTCCCTGCCATGGCCAGGGACACCTCCTGCTAGACCATGTTGCTCAAAACCCCATCCAACCTGGCCTTGAACACTGCCAGGGATGGGTCATCCACAGCTTCTCTGGGCAACCTGTGCCAGTGTCTCACCACCCTCACAGTTGTGTTGAAACCCAGCTTTTGTTTGCCATCTGTATGTTTAAGGATCTCTTCCTTTTCCTGTGTGTGTGTGCAAAGCCCCCCAGATGAGCACATCAGAGCATCAGTACAACGTGCAAGGTTCCCAGACTGCAGTACAGCTGCTCCCAAGGTGAAAACATAATCGAGCCCCTCTGTTTCAGCAGATCTTTTCATTGCACATCCAGCAAGTCATAATTATTCATTTCAGTGACACAACTGAGACTTTACTCCTATTAGCATTGCTATGTCAGTGGAGCAAAACTGCTGGGTCTCTCACTTGAACACACTAGTCAGGTGGTTCTAGCACTGCAAAGTCCTTGGTAGTGGCTGTAATGCAAGAGGCAGAGAAAAGCAAACTTCACAGTGGATCTGATCTGTGCTGAGCTGACAATAGCAGAGGTTGAAATCGATTGAAAATCACTGAGAGAGAACAGAAAGGCTGACTTAGTTTTAACCCCATTCTTCAAGTGCTCTCTCTGCCTATCTTAACATGCAAAATCCCAACAGCCCCGCTAAGGTCAGGGAATGGGACTGAATACAGCACTTTTGTCTGCCTTATCTACAGAGAGCATTTCATGCCTGACAGACTTGTGTGAGCCATGAAGAAGTTACTTGATTATAAACCAAACATATTAGAGGCAGTGAGGTTTTATAAATCTCCCTGTAAGTCTGCAGTTAACTTAAAGAAGAGGTCAGCAAAATTTTTTAGCAGCTGAAGAGTTTGCACAGCCTGTCCAAGTATAAGCTGCCTTTATAAAGTTTCTGCCTACACAAGGCAGGCACAGGAGGCCTGTTCCATGTTCACAATGTTCATTGAACCTTTCTAACATAGTGTTAAATATTGAAATTAGCTTGCAGTATTTTAAAATTGTTTAAAAAATAGCATGTCTGGTGTGATGTATGTGGCTGGATAAAACCAAGACAATCCTGTGCAGAGGTGAAGTTCTGGTGCTGCTAAAGAAAGTGGCAGGCCTTGTGCTGACTGCAGCAAAAGGCAATTTTACAGTTTGCAATGGTTAGCAAGTTGAGAGTCAGGCCTGGGCTTGTCATTGTTTCCCATTTCCTGTCACCTTCCTTGTGAGGAGACAGATGCAGCTTTATTTGTCTTGCATTTACTGTGAGCTGAGAGGAACAAGAGAGGGCTGAGGGTACATGAAAATAGCCTCTAAATAGTCTGTGCAGTTACATATAGGAATATAACATGCAAAATAGCCATTACATGATTTAAACATTAAAATCACAACTTGTGATGTGTTATCAGCTATTAAAAACTATATAACTGTGTACAACATACATCTCAAATTACTCTTTGCTAAAGTTTATAATGCAGAATACATGAATTCTCTCTGAAGACCCTTACAGATGAAAGTCTAGAGGAAAACAGGCATGAAGATGTAGCTGAATAAGCCCCAAGCTGCAGTGTGTTGTGGTGTCTACACAGCATATGACCTGTTCTCAAGCATTTACTTTCCTTTTGGTGATTAATGACTTTTGAGTGACTAGTTTTTCAAGTGACTGACTTTCCCAATAGTGAATTTATTCACTTCCCTTGGATTATGAAACAAGAGGAAAACTTAACCTACAATATTAAAAGGTAAGGGAGGCTGGGTGGTTCTGTGTTTTGTAAGGCATCCTCTGCTCTGAGATGGTGTCCCACTGTTTCCAGCAGTCATAGAGTTCAGAGATCTTCACTCAGTGTGGGGCAAGGTGACTCAGAACTTATCTTCACACCCAGGACTGCCTTCTTTTTGTTGCTCTTTTGCTTATATGAGGATGCAAAGTGTGAAGGAGCCCATTTCCGTTCCTACTTCTGCAATTTTCCAATGGCCAGAATGCAGCCAAACTCCTGGAGGGTGATTGACGGGATAGGCCAGATAGAAAAATTCTCACAGATAGGATTATGACAGATGATTCAAAGAATTCCACTGGGCAGAAAAAGGGGATTCAAGTTCACAGTTTTCATAGACTAGAGATGCCAGTAAAGTTGAAAAGTGGATTCTATTTTGCATTATCACCACCCACTTTTTCCAAAGATGTTCTACTTTTCTCAGCAGCCTCCATATTGCTGTAGCTATAAATAAGTGTATAACTTTATGCATGTGAGAGATTCAGGTTTAAGCCTATATTTAAGCTGCAAGGTTATATGTAACAGAACTGTACTAAAGATGATAAAAGCCTCATTGTTCTGTTCATATTTCATGTCGATGTAGTGTGCATGTTCATGGGTATATGTGTGCATACAGGCAGATATTAACTTATGTAGACATGCATAGGACAAAAAACCAGTCCAGATTCTCTACTCTGTTTCTGTAGTTGGTGTAATTAACTTTCATGATGCAGAGGGAGCAGTTCTGTTATCAGGCAACAGGCCAAATAGGCAAAACCCTGTCTGTTTGCACACAGAGACTAAAATTTAGGTAAGTACTTTACGTGGTAAAATGTGTAATTGCTAAATTTGCTCATTTCAAATTCACTTTAAGAATTTAATTTTCTAGACCTTGCCAAAGAACTTCTGACACTGGTTTCCTCTTAGTGTTTGGAAAGTAACCATATTTTATCCTCCCAGCAAGCTTCAGAGTGCTTTGTTTATTAAGTAGTATGCTTTGTTGTGATCATTGCCTAGAATGGCTGTGCTTTTGCAGACATGGAAATGTTGGTCAAGTTTATATAGGACAAGGAATGTTATTGGCATGGTAGCTGGCAAATGCTTAGATAGTATGGATCATTTCCAAAAAGAACCTGAGTTTGGGATGCCCATCCCTTGTTTAGAGGAGGCTCTTTGGCAGCTTGCCAGAAGTGTTCCTAATTTGCTAATTATGGAGCAGGTTAATGGTGTAAACCCATAGATGTCTGTAGTACCTGTAGTTCATTTTGCTGGCTATAAAATCTCGGCATGGAGGTTTAGGAATGTAGTTTCTTTCATGCTCTTGTTCTCTGCAGGCTATTAGGGAAGCAAACTAAACCAGGTAGAAACTGGACAGTCACCCCTGAGAAATTGTTGGAGAACATATCCCCCCATCCAGTCTTTGTTCAAAATTGCTCCAACCAGCCCAGCTGTCAAGGATTCAGAGGGCTCTGTCAGGTCGAATGGACGAATTCAAATGAGTGTAACGAAGTTGGCTGGAGTTGTGCAGGCAGCCTTTGCTCCCCTGCCACACTGCACTGTGGTGGCTACTGAGAAGGGATTTTCCACATGGAGGATGCTTTTGCCCGTGAACATGGGGTTAGTTATTAGCACTCAGCTTAAGGGTCCTGTGCCTGAGGGAAATCCATGGCTTTGAAAACTTCCTGGCCTCAGCTGAAGAGTTAAATGACCATGTATGAACCCTTAGGAAATACCAGGTACAAAGGGTTATTTGGTAGCTCCATGGGAAAGGTATAGTTAATGAACCTTTACCTCACATTTACTGTGATCTAGGAATGCACAAACAATTACTTACTGTGGCTCATCTGAGTCCTGCTAATTTGTTATGCTTGTAAACTTGGCTACTTGTAGACACTGGTGAAATCTACAGTTTGCCTCATTCTGTGTATCTTCTTTTTTTATTTTTTTAGTTTTTTTTTAAACTGCTTTGACATCTGTTGCTAATCAAATGTATATGGGCTTTAGCTAGTCAGACTTTATGGCTGGGTCAGCCATTTTCAATGAAAATTATTTTTCTTAGATAGTCACTGAACCCAGGGGCGGGGTTTTATTATTTTTGTTTTCCCTAAAGTTAGAGGAAGCAAACACTTTTTCTACTAGGCATGAATAATAGCTGTTTTCACTACTGAATAAGTGAAGGAGTCACATTTTGTGGGGAATACTGGTATTTCTGGAGCCTGAATGGCAAAGAGAGTGGTCTAAGTGCCTGTGTATTTGCACAACACTGGATTTCCAAGGGCGTTGCTTTTTGTTAGTGCTGTTTGCTTGTTCTTTTCAAATTATCAAGAATGGAGGTATTAGCGAATGAAATCCAGCACAGAATTCAGCACCAGCCACTCAACAGTGTGAGGCAGAGGAGCAGGGGAGAGAGGTTTCCTCCCAAGCATGCCGGGAGGGATCAGCTGAAGTATGACAGGCTGTCAGTATTCTGCCTGAGTGTCAAGTCTGCAATGAGATCACAAACCAGTGACAACTGTGGTGGTTGCTATTATGTGGACACCTGTTCATCCAGTGCTGGACACAGGCTAGCATCCATATAGGATGTTGAACAGTCACCAGATGGTGATGGCTTTGGGTTGTTATGCATTTTTTCTAGATTTGATCCAGCAATTTAGACAAGATGCTCTTAGTGAACAAACCAGCACTAGAAAGCAAACCAGCACACATGTAGCTCTCAAAGGGGTCCAAATAGAAAGGTTTGTTAATGAACCACAAAATCATTGTGTGGAATGTGTTTAGATTAATGTAACCAAAGTTTAACTATGTGCCAAGATCTAAAGTAGCCACTAAATAAATGGTTCCATCATCTAGTCACTAATGTCACTGTGCTACAGCTGCTTTTGCTGGTGTGTTTTACAAGTTGTTTCTTTCAAGCTTAATGGTAATTATTTTTCTTGCCAAAGCCTATGTTAACTTCACAGGACAAAATCTGGACCTGGATGTGGACCTACCCAGGCAGTGTGGGTGGAGATGGATTTGAGTGTGAAAAGAGGAGTCTGCTAACTTTCTTCTTCTAGTGGTTAATGTGTCTGTATGGCCTCCTGTTGGACAATGAGCTGTGTTGTGTCCAGGGAAGGCCCAGGGTCCAAACCTGCAACCAAAGAGGGGAGAATGGAGAGGGGAGGAAGCCCCTCAAGTGGCTTAGACTTAACAGAGCTCCTCCAGAGTCACTGGAGCAAGGTCTTTGCTGGCAGAAACTGCTCTGGCTTCATCAGCATCTCATACACTGTTATCCTCAGAGATGTAAGTCAGCATAGCTCACTCTGGCTCCGAGAATGTTTCGGGTCACTCTGAAATCCACAATGCTTTTTAAATAGTGAAGAGGTGGTTTATAAGACTCAAAACATACTCCCACTGATATCTGCCCATAAACCTCTGCTGCTTAGGTATGATGGTAATGATCCTGTTCTGTCTCTCTGTTCTTTAAATTGCTCCATTTGGTGCTCAGTTCACAATAGTTCTCTTAATTTTGGCCATTTTTTGCCCTCTCAGTCCCATTTCAGATTTTCTTTTGGATTTCTCATGGTTTTATCCTAAATTTGCTACTGTGATGTCTCTGTTCCTTGGTCTCATGTGATTAGCACATTGAGGTGAATATCTGTCATGTTTCACTTCCAAACTGTACTAAGGATTTGCTACACAGGGGATCTTTTTTTATTCCTGCTTTCAAACATTTTGCACATTTTCTTTTCTTTATCTTATGGACATTCCCCCATAATTATTGTATTCTTTTCTTCATTTGGATTTCCTCGCATGTAGATGACATCTTAAATTTTACATTATATCACCAGCTTGAGGCAGAAGGACATGTCAAACTTGAGAAGAAAATGTGGAGCTGTTGGAACATCACTCACAAGATCCACACTGCAGTTATCCTTTATCTCAGTGTTTTATCCTTGTTTTACAGAAAGGGTTAACAGCTGTACTTGTGTGGCTGGAGAGAATTACTGACCTGGCTGCTAGTTGTTTTCTCTGAAGGGTCAGACCTTCCAAAAATTGGTTTATTACAATAAGAACTAACTGTCTCTCTCATCTCTGTCTTCAATATCTCTTTTTCTCTTCACCCAGAAAAAAATTTCAGAGGGTGCGCAAAACCTGCTTTATTGATTGAAGAAGAATAGTTTTTGAATTTTAGCTGAAAAAATAGTTTATGAATTTCTCCTTGGGGATTTATTAATGGAAGGTTTTGCCTGTATCACTAAAATGGATATATGAGTGTTAGAATAGTTGTTCCTCTTCCTTCATTGTATTTCTGCTGGAAAACTGAGTCCTGCCCCCTTGATACCTGGGGACAGTTTTCAGCTAGTGAGATATACACAAGGGTTTGAGCCTATCTCTAGTTCCTGTATCCCTAGTCTGTGTGGATTTCTTGTTTGTGCCTTTGTGTTATCTCCACTTGATAGTAAATGCCAGAGAGGAAGTTTTCCTCTTCAGTGACTATGATATTGTTTGGCGGTGAGGTGATTAATATTCAGTTCATTTTTTTGTAGTGTAGAATATGGCTGTTCCTGCATGCTTTCCCATCTATCAGTTGGTTTACATTTTTCCGGTTTCAATTACTACTCAGTAATGTTAGACTTATACTAGTGAAATGTGTAATTGTAAATGCTGTTTGGATGCCCGAGTCAATTCTTTCCTTTCCAAACTTAAAAGGCTGACAATTGAATTGTTGCAGTTGTCACTAGAATCACATTTTGGGCTTGCAGGAAGACACATGCTCATCTCCTTGTAAGACCAAAATCTTTTGGCTGTCATTTGCAGATGTCATTTTGCTTCATGTGAAGTTGATTTGAAGGGCACTCCTTTCATCTTCCGTCCCAACTGCTGTGGGTGTCAGAACACACACAGGGTATCTGGGTACCTGCATCTGTGGCCAGATATCCCTGCTTGGTTTCCCACCAGGATGGAGGATCCTGTCAGGGAAGTCCAACCCCAGGTGGGCAGAATTGTCTGTCAGGTAGCAGAGGATGTCACACTTGTCTAGCAACCTAATTTATTGTTTTGGCTCCCCTTAAATACTTGGGCTGTTTCACATCCTGACTTTTATTATCTGAGGAATATTATCAGTGACAGATAATTTCTCTCAGTCATGGAGACAGATTTTAATTAATGCTTTCTTGAGTTTGAGACTGGGTTATTTGATTCTATCTGCCTCCACCCTTTAACTCTTGTAAGCAAAATCTAAAAGCTACAGAAGACTGCTGCCAAAAATCAGCTTTTCAGAACAGGAGAAGTCTTTAGTGTTCTGTGTTCAGTGGTGTGTCAGTTGTAAACTCTTCATGCTGATTTATAAAGCTTTGCATGGCCTTCGACTGTCTGATGAAACTGTCTTGATAACCACCCACCAGTGCTGCCTTCCTGACTGTCTGTGGGACTGGATTTCATTCTGCCGCTCACAAAGCATTTCACCATTATTCTTCTGCCTTGTGAAATTCTCTTTCCATTATAAGAGCCATCATTCCACTGAGGCTTTGTAAAAAGAAGCCTGGATTTTGGTGGAACTACTTGACACCAGCAGCAAGATTCTCAGCTGGCATTCTGTTACCAGGGATGTGAGAAACATGAAGCAGCAGCTTTACCAATTGGGTCTTGATTGTTTATAAATGCATTTTTATTATAATTTTGTACATTTTTTTTTAAAGACATAATTAATGATGAAGTCAGAATAAGGCCAGGAGTTGACTGCTTGAGCTTTTCTTTGCCATGCTGTTATTTATATATTGTTGTGTGATTGAGCAGTTATGTCAGCTGCCTCAGTTCTCAGCTGTAGGAGGAAAGGGAGTATGTATCCTTCTACATCTTCTGTCCTAGACATGCTGTAAATGTGCTGCGAGAATTGGTCAAACTGTAAAATGTTTTGGGCTGAGTAGGGTCTGGTGTCTCCTCTGGGAAAGAAAGGTGTGACCCCCCTGAAATGTCTTGAGTTGCTCTGATAAAATGAGGCAGAAGAGAGGCCCACACATGAAGAAGAGAATCCATTACAAAAGCAAAGAGGCAATGGTTTAGTGCCAGGTCATGTTTAGTGCCAGGTCATGTTTACTGAGGAGTCCTCAGAGACAGTGTATAGGGTGTGCCAGTTAGCAAGATCACACCATGGTGTTTTGCTTTCCAGCTGTTTGTCTGTCAGCAAAAGACCATCATTCTGTTATTGCCTTAATTTCTGTTCTCCCAACCTGCATGGACATTTTAAAAACAAGCTTAAAGTGTATCTATATAAAATAAAACTAAACCACCATTTTAGAAGCAGTGGGGGACTCCTTTGGCTGCTTGGAATTCCAGATTATTTACACTAAGAAAACCTACATATGTAATCATTCCCATTTAGGCTACAAAAACCGTTATGCTAAAATGAGTGGCATGATAAGGTGGGGGCTTAGAACTCGTTTGTGTTTGTCACAACAAATGCATTTTCAATATGGTAGGGGCATGAGTAGGACTAGAGATTGGGTGAAGAGTGATACCCCCACCACCACCCCCAAGAAACCCCTCTCAAAACACCACCAAAACTGAATCACAGGCAGAGAGTGAGGATGTGCACTTCAGTTGTTACTTTATTCTGTTGTCCTGAGCTATTTCTTCATGGCTGCTCAGGAACAACAGAAGATAGCTGGGTTTTGAGAGAGTGATACAGACCATTTCCAAAATGGTTTTCTCCTTTAGGCTTTTTCTTGTTCTCTGCTTTTTTTCTGCTTTTCCTTCAATGTGCTGGAAGGAGCACATTTGTTTATGAAAATCTTTAAGTCTATGAAGATATACAGAAAAACTCTTCCCTCTAAGTGTGCCTAGTTTTTATTAACAAGATAGAAACTAGACAACAAGGTTTTGATTTTTTTTCTTTTTCTTCTAAAGAATTATGTATTGTTTTCGTTAAGGTAAATCTTCTATTTTCCCTTACCAAATGAGAATCTTTAACTCCACAGAGAAGAGTATTGATTTGTCTCCTACATTGAAATTGCTGAAGCATATAGGAAATGTGATGTCTGCGGTGTTTAAAAAAAAATTGCTTAATGATTCCCCTTCTCCCTGCTTATTCTGGTAACTTATGGTACAAATTAAAAGATGGGGTGTTGGCAGACATTGTTCTTCCTCAGATCATGCCAGTTCAGAGGTGGACATGCAATTCAGTCCTTCAAGTGAGAGTTTTTAAACTATGTATGTGTAATGTAGAGATTGTGGGACTTTGAGCAACCTGTGACAAGTAGAAAGTGTCCCTGTTCATGGCAGGGAGTTGCAGTGATGCCTAAAGATTTTTAGCTTTTTCATATATTTGTAGCTTTGAGGATTTTTAATATATAGTTGTATAGTTTCTAGCACTTCCTAACCACACTTTAGAACAGTAGCTAACCTGTTCTCACACATTATGTCACACTCTTAAAATTCTGTTTAGTCTTATTTTCAAGAAAATAATTTCTAACAAGGACATCTTGTTTTGCAGCAGCACTTGGGTGACAAGAAATAGGGCAAAGAACCCCCTGGAGAGGCTCCAAGGGGCAGGCTCAAGGGTGGGTCACCAGGGCAACTAGTCTCCTATCAGATGTACTTGCTAGATATATTAATTAATTAAACTTATTAAAATTTTGATAATCTGATGCCGTGGATGTTCTTATCTATATTTTGTGCATCTGAAAGCTTTCATTAAAGAATTGCTCTTTATGTTATCACCTTTAATATTGTTTGGAAAGTTTCTTTCATTTCTAGGCGACAGGAGCAAGATGATCATTGAGGTTCCTTCCCACCCATACCATTCCATGATTCTCTGTATTCAGTACCGTAATGCCTGCGAGCACAGAACAGGCTGCCTTGAGAGATGGCGATCTCTCTTGGCTCCCAGCTCTTCCTAAGCTTGGAGTTCAGCAATAAATAGGAGATGATGCCTTCAGAGCAGAATTAAATCCCTGCCCTCTGCAGGGCTGTTGCTGTTGGCTGCCAGCCCCCAGGACTTCAGTGCTCCACAGGAGGTGGGCACTGGGTCTCTGACAAAAATGTTACCTTCAGCTCCTTGCTGTTGCAAAGAGTTGATAGAAGACGAAAAAAGGCCACAGAGTTCACTCGCAGGCAGAGGATGCTGGTGCCACTGAGCTTGGAGCCCTGGTATCGTGGGTCTTTTTATTTTATTCTCCACTTAAAATGCCATGTGCAGACACATGAAAATGGGATGTGAGAAGCCTAAATATATTATTAGGTCTGGGCTTTCATTTCAGGGTACTATATTGATATTGCAAACAGATTTCACATTCATGAGATAATAACAATGACCATGACTTCATTTAAAGTTATGAATATATCCCAATGGGGATCCTCAAAGCTATCTAATACCCAAGTTTACATTTCCAGTCAGTTCTTTAGGCACTTGTAGAAGATGACTGCGAATTCAAATGCCCCAAATAACCACCCTGCTAAAACTGTCGAAAGGCACCTTCTAAAAAGTCTGTCTAACTCCCAGGTAGACTTTCTGCAGTACTCAAATTGCTGCTTCTTTCCCTGGAGCTGGGTAGCTCTGTCCTTAGTGCTACACATTTGGGCATTGCCAGAGCAGTTCTGCAGAGGCCAAGCCAGGCAAAGCCCTGGGGAAGTCACCAGGTGCCATGGTGGCTGGGGAGACAATGGCAGACTGCAACCTGGGTTGTAGGGGTTATAAAACTAAGGCCCTGGCAGAGTCTGAGGGAATGCAATAAGCCACTTGTGATGTCCCTTGAATGCAGGTCACCACATTCACCAACAGAATGCAAATTTTAGATGCATACACCATCACAGACCATCAATGTGACTGGCTTCTATGTCATGCCTTTCATACTACTGGTGAAAATTATCAGTACTTCTTTTCTTTAAATTACAAAATCTGAAGAATTTTGGTAAGAGAGCATTCACATTCCCACTGGCTTTGGTGAGAGTTTGCCTGAAGCACATGAAAGATGACCACACCAGGGCCCTGATTCTCTTAGGCACTTTCAGTCTCTTTGGCTCTGCTCAGCCAGGAAAACCTCTGAGGTTTGTTTTTCCCCCTTCTTTTTTTTTTTTCTTTTTTTTCTTTGCTTTCTTTTTTTCTTTGTTTTCTTTTTTTTTTTCTTTACACCAGACTGTTTTTCATTGTACCAGAGGCTTACTCTCAATAGTCAACTTTTTCCACCTCTGCTCAGTTCCTGTAATCTGTAGATTTTTGTTGGCAAAGTGAAGTCCTTCTATGGAGGAAATAATAGGAGAACTAGGCCTGCAACCCCTGCTGTAGTCCTGTTCCTTGAAAAATATAGGTTCCTCTTTAACAATTACTTATACGTTTTGGATGTATTGAATCTAGGGAAGTACCATTTCCTTTCCTTTATTACATATCCATTGTATTGTTGAATATAAGGAAAATGTAATAGAATTGTCACACAAAAGAGGTGAAAAGGATAAAACAACACCCTTGGTTGCTTTTAAGCTCCTCATTCTGAATAGAAAGAGGGTCCTGGTTGGTTGTTGTTTTTTTTTTTTTTTTAGCTGATCTGTTTAGACCTGTTCAGCTGCTGCATTTCAGTGGGCTTGATTTGTGAGACTAGGTGTTCAAAGTTGGAAAGACCAGCAGTGATACAAGAACTTACATTTAGTTTTAAAATTAAAATTTTAGATTCTTGGAAATGTAAAGCAATTGGGAGAAAGGATAGGGTCAGTGACATTGGCTCTACAATTAATTTATTTGGGGATGGGGTAGAGAGGAGGGAGACATACCTTACATATGAGAAAATTATGCTTTTCCTGGCGGGTGCTGAGAGCTTTTCTATAACAGTGGCAGGAAGGAAAATACCTGATGACAGTTGCATGGGAGGGTTGCAGGCTGTATGTTCCCTGTGGAATGATCTGCATGAAATCTCTTATGTTGCTCTGAACAGCAGCTTGAAATAATCAGTAATCTCTCAGCACAAGCCTCCTGTGTTTCATAAAGGAACTGAGATCTGCAAAATATGTATTTCTCCTGTTTTAACACCTTCCTCTGCTATTTCTTTCCCTTCTCTGTAAGAAACTTTTTCAGAAGCAGCTGAGATACAAGCTCATACTTCTGGAGGTTGAATAATGGTACAGACAGTGTCTTACTGCAGTTGATTAAGTTTTGGGTTTTTTGCTAATAGGTAGTGGGAGAAAAGGTAGATGAATGTAAACTCATTTGTCCTTTTTGCATAACCTAACCTCTGGCTTCCTTTCCCATCTTTTTCCTTCTAACACATCATATTTTGCATCTGTATTGTTTCAGGCACAGAACCTGTGCTTTACGACTTGCATTAAATACAGGCTTTCCTGAGATTCTCTGTTGTTGTTGCTGTTACTAAGCTCTAATTAAGCTCCTATATTAAAAATGCAATATGCTGAAGCTGCTTTCAGTGGGATGCAGGGCACCAGCACCTGTTGCTGCTGTCCCTGGAGGAGCCAGCGCTGGTGCAGAGCAGACCCTCCGCATGCAGTGGCAGAGAACATCCTCTCAGCCATCCTTCCTATCTCCCTCTCTCCTCCTCTATCTCCCTCTCTCCTCCTCTCTCTCACAGGCGCACACACACGTCGCCAGATAGTTTTGCTGTCTGCTGCTTCTGCTTTCTGTTGCTAAGTGAACAGCTCCATCTCACACAGAGAGCAGAGCCAATAGCATCCTGACCTCTGAAGGCTGCTAAAAGCTGAAAAAAGGGAATCCAACGGTGCCATCTTTTCTTTGCTCTCCTCTCACCCCCTTTCACGGGGAAGTGGGGAGGGCAGAGGGAGAGCACAGGATGGTGGAGATAATTCATAATAGCCACTCATGTTCCAGAGATAAACGCAGTAATACCTGGGGAAAGAAATGGAATATTATGCTCCTTTGTATTTATACACACACAGAGGCAAAAATGTTTTTTCTTGTGCTGTGAGCTCCAAGCTGTGATTGGGAAATGAGTTAACACTGTGAAGTTATTTTGCTGTGCTCTTCGCAGCTGTTAATCTTCTACTAATCACTGACACTGGAATTTATTGTAAGGCTCATCTTTCCTTCGACCACAGAAACACTGAGCATTGCTGCAGCCTTCCTGTCACTAGTCCTGACACATTTTTCACCTTACAGCTATTGTTTCCCTGCCCCCCTTCAGGAGTCTTTGGGAAGAGGGAGTTACTTAGCACACTGCAGACACTTGTGTGATGGCTGTAGTCCCAATAAGCACAAGCCACACGGTCAGTAGCTATAGGAATTGTCCATTTTATAGTCTTATTTTGTTAAAAAGAAACTTGTTATGGCTCCCCCCTCACAGATCCGGCACAGGATTTTGTGATTCAAATGGTAAGATGAAGAATGTGTTTGGTAGCTTAATGTTCAGTGTGAACCTAGTGTAGGTTGTTTTGTATATTAAGTTTTTCCTGTTTAAGGATGTTTGCATCTTGAGCAAAGGTTTTTAGTCACAGCAAAGAAATGAGTGAATTTTATCTGTAAACCATCAGTGCCGGTGACAAAAAGTATTTGTGTTTGCCCTATGGCTGGATTGGGTCTGCTGGTGTATGTGAGGGCTATAGCACTCACCTTGCCTCTAAGCAGCAGTGTGGATGATTGCAGTTAGTTCTGGATCTGGAAGGAAAAGGCACAACCTTCTTGCTAAGTGTAAATGAGAGGACCACGTTCAATAATATTGTTTGAGTGTCACAACCACCTAGTTTTCCCAGCTGCAAATCTCAAGGCAAATGGTGCGTAGATAAATGGTACCTACAGAGGGGCAGTGGTTGGTGGAGTAAAACACTCCTCAGAACTGGTGGTTGGACCTGATGAGCAGGGCAAATTTGTGAAACTCAAATACTCCATTAAAGAAATTAGACCTTTTACAAAGATTGCACTCATAAATGACGATTGATCCACTTAAGCCACATCATGATTGTTAACAGACAGTTTATTGATGGCTCTGAGCAGTAGCAGTGAAGGATTTCCTGTGATTATCTAGAAGCATCAGCACAGACCTCTGTCTTCTCCAGTTGCCACCAGATGATGGGCAGTGAAGTCCACAGTATATTAGGTTGTACAATGTAACCCCCAGGTTGTAGGGAATGTTATAAATCACATAGGTTGGACCGAGAGAGAGCTGAGCTTTCCCTGTGGTGCTGGAGTGGCTCTGATGCATCTCTGCCTGCAGTGGAGAATGGAGGGAAGGGTGGTGTTTGGGGAGGATGTCAATGTCCAGGCAAGGATTTGGGGGCAAAGACTGTTCTGTCTGCTAGGGAAGAGCAGCCTGAAATTGGAATGAATCTCAGTGATGCAGTAGTTTAACATGAGGTCAGCAGTGCTTCACTGGACATTCCTTGGAAAAAAGGGTTTCTCTGCTGTTACAGTCAGGTACCAAGGGAGTCACTCATGTCATTTGCGTTGACATGTCACAGCTGCCACTGTGCCACCGAGCACAGACACAATTCCAGTCCTTTCAAGCCAACAGAACCCGTCTGTATGTGGCAAACTTGTTTAATGCTTTGTAGAGCTAATACTGTGCTTGCCTCCTTAGCCCTGCTGATGACTGTAAAATAGTGATAAAACTTGGAAGAGCTTGCCACAGTCAATAATTATGCATTGTACAATGAAATATAATGTTACAGCTGTCACCTTTAATTAACAGATGACACATTGTCAATCTGCAATCAATCGAATTTAATTTTCACTTTTGAACACCCTTTGCAGTATTACCAGATTAACTGTCCTTACATTAAAAAAAAAAAAAACCCGACTCAGGGTAAAGTCTCATTTGTGTCTCTGCTCTCAGAATCATCTTTCTCCCTTCATGCAAAGTCTCAGCAGATTGTGAAGTGTGTAGCAGGTACCTGAGCCTGTAATCAAGGTTAGGGGAGAGTCCTGTTCCATAAGGGGTCACTTTCCCTCATGCAGCTTGGCAGCTGAGCTCCCCTACTCTATTTGCAGCCCTGTTCCTCCTCTGGCTGCCCCTGCCTGGATGGTGCTGCATGAGCTGGTGTGGGGTGGGCACCTGGTACCTGTCGCCTTCTGCAGATTTATTTTAATTCTTTTCTGTACAAATTCACTGTGTACAAATCCATTTGTCTGTCTCGGCTGTTGTGTTGAGTGGTGTTCCCAGTGTGCCTATTGTCATGGTATCCAAGCACTTTTTAATATGTTCCATCTGAAATTTCCTGTGTGTTTCAAGTTTAACAAAGCTCCAGTAAGAGGAAGGCCTGGACTGAGGAAGAAAAGACCCTTTGTAAGAGTAGTTAGAGAAGAGAAATAGGTTCAAGTTATCCTAGTTGTTATGTTATTCCTTCCTTCTCCACAGAGGATTTATACAAATGAAATTTTGGTATGCAAACTAAGGCTGACTCTTGTCAGTTCAATTTATCCCCTGAACCTGGAGTTTATTGATTGCTCTGTCACTTCCCATAACTGCACCATTCACTAATCTCCTCTGCCTTCCCTCTTTTTCTGCCCCCACACAGCTCACTCAGGCTTTGTCTGTGTTAGGCAAGCCTGCAGTGTAAATAAATTGATGTATCTGTAGCTGCCCCATTGTAGACTTCTCTTACAAGCACCATTCTGGCACAACAGGAAACTCAAATTGTTCATTTCATTTGGCAATTAAATTCAATTAGGCTAATCTGGACTATAGCCTTGCCCATTTAAAGATTTTTCACTGGTGTAACTGAATCTGTTCACGTGCCAGTAGAGTTTTTTCTCTTTGCATTGCACAATCCAATAGTAGAGACGTGGGTTTTGAACCTCCCCATCGTGGGGAGTTTGGTTTGGTGGTTTGGTGGGTCAGCTCAGGTTACTGGCAGGTGGCAGTGCCCTCAGGGTGTTTTAGGGACAGCTTGGGGGTGCCTGTGGCTGGTGGCACAGTTCTGGGTGTGGTGATGCTCAAATCCCCCCCTTGTTGGTCCATGGCCCAGCTGTGGGTACACAGTTACACCCTTGCTTTATGTTGCCATATGAAGGACTTTGGGGTCACACCGAAGTCCTTCATATCTCAGCACAATGAGTCCTTCATGGATCTCAACTCCCCTCGAGATCTGGGTGTACCTTTGCACATGTGCATATGTGTTCACACAGAAAGTACACTCTGTACCAAAAATCCTTCGGGGAAGAGCAAATATTGACTTCCCCTTGCCTTGCACATTACACAAGAGGTTGTCTCTGACCTGCCAGGCTGGAAGTTAAGCCACTTTCTTTAGAGTCAGAAGTATATACTTGAGGTGAAAATGAAGAAAGAGGCTGACTTAGTTTTGCCTTCCCGGTGTTCAAAACCACACTGTACAAAGGAGAAGCGTATCATTCTGTAACTGCTGCTCCTGATTGCTCAAATTTACACAATTCCTCTTGTCTGGAGAACTCCAAATGCTTTAAAAAATATTCCTGGTGCAGGAGAGTTAATTTCAAGACGCAAAATAAGTGTATGTATTAGAATGTAATATAAAACCATCTGTGGCTCTTAAAATATTTAACAGCATAAAGTGGATCATACCTCCTTGATTTTACACAACTGTGTAGAATTCCTATAGTGTCATGCACTTGCTATTAATCATACAGATAGAACTGTCATCTTTGTGGGCTTCGCTGGAATTGCTAAGGTGCCCTCTGCAAAAGATACTGTGGCTAATGTTCTCATTACCAACTAATTGGCTAAAGAGAATTCTCTCACATTGCATTTAGTCTGATGGATATTTTCTATCACCTGATGGGTGGAATGGACAGCCAAACCAATTATCACAGCAAAGAGTGCTATATACCCAAAAAATTCAGGCAGAGACAAAAGACCCTTGTAAGATTATATCTAGTTGGTGCCAGCTGAGATTTTGTTAAACGATTAAATGGTTTTGGGTTTGGGTTTTCTGGTAAAAGCACAATTCCAAACACCTTGAAGCTTCTGTAAACCAGGCAGCCCCTGTACTGATTTTGGGTTGTGGTGTTAGTGCTTTGACATTAAGTGACCTTAAGTGGGTGTGGAGGGATAAAAACAAATGGAGGCATCCTGAGGTGTTAACAGCCAGTGTTCTGGAGAGATTTATACCTGAATGAGCCTTGTGATTCAGAAGTGCTGGGTATGTGCTATTTAGATAGTAACCTTTAGATGTAGGCATTATTCAAATTCTTTTTGTGCCTATTTTGCTTTCACGTAGCTCTAACAATTTTGAAGGAATGTTTGTGCAGTAATTGAGATGGAAAGTTGTTTGGCTCTTTTTTCTGTAGTTAACGCTTTAATTTTTGAGATCTTTGCTTGAAACGCAAAGATAGGTTTCTGGAGTAAGGGAGAACATGGTGTACAATTCCCTTGCAGGCCTAGCTTTCTGTGCTTTGGGAACATTCTCTGTTTTTCCAGTTTTGGTGGCAAAGCTAAAATTCCTTCTCTCTCAGCCTGGGAAGTCATCATAGGCTCTGCAACATAGGCTGTCTGCCCTGTGGCCAGCCATGTACCTCTGCACCCAGAGCCTGTGCTGCTAGTCTTTGTCTGTGAATCCTGCTGTTAATGACTGCACTGATAAGGGAAAGGAGAGATGCCATGCAATCGAATTTCGATGAAGGCTGAGGAGGACTGATAAGAATCAATGACCAGGACAGAAGATGGCAGGGAGACCAGTGCCCCTGTGTGGGGCTGGTAGTAGAAGCCATGTGGGGTTAGTTGCTCTCTTCTCCTCATCCTCTCCAGGCCCAGCACTGTTCCCCCAGCCCTGCAGTCCCTGGGGTGTCACCAGGCAGAGCTGCCTTTCTCTTCCTCCAGCACAGCAGAAGCAAAGTGCCCCTGTCAGGCCCTCTTTAGTGTTCAGGTGTCTCCTGGAAGCAGAGATCTGCCTCCCGGATACTATGCTCCCCATGGATTCTGGAAAAACACACTCTGAGAGAGTTGGCTAGGAATCTCACTTTTAGTAATTCATTACTTTTCTTTTTTTTTTTAAGTCAGCTCATTTGTAGCAGAGTCATTTTAAATAAGCTTTCCTTGCTTCATTAAAACCATAATGAGAACCAGAAGAAAAGAAATTTCTAAAATAAGGGCAGGTGACACAGGAGAATGTGGATTCCTTTCCATATACAAAATGAAAAGTGTGTGCATGCTGTGTTCCCTTTTTTTTCTTTACTGTATATTCTGCCTCCTTACTAGAGGGGACTGCACAGGTGGTCAGGTAGAGAGACTGGGCTCTGTCCCAGGGAGGCTATAACCCAAAGGGATGCGGGGAGAAGGGCAGAGGAAAAGGAGAGGGTTTCTATGAGAAAATCACATGACTGTGTGCATGCAAGTGCATGGATTGCAGCTTCTGCAAGCGTTTTGTTATTGAGAGGGTATAAGCCAATGCTCTTAAAGAGCACTCCAAGAGGGCTGAGTGGAGCTGAGGGAAAATGTGTTGGAGCATTGAATCGTCTTTAAATCTCATCATGTACTTTAGCTTTGCATGACTGGCCCACAAATTATATCTTTGGGCTGCTGAGGTAGTGAACTAAGAGAAGCACTGGGCACTGCTGATCTACAGCTATTTTGAGAAAGACAAGTTTTAAGCTAAGCATTTCTTTCATCCTAGCTTCTTACTGACTGACAAGGACGATGGAAGCTGGAAGCATTCTTGCCCCGGTTTTTTGGGTAGCAGTAGCTTTGTAGTGAGTCTGCACCCTCCTACACACTGGGAAAAGGCAGAGAACATGTAACTCAACACGACACAAGGGCTTGTTTGTATTGCTGAATGTGTCCTCTTGCATTAGTATGTAGATGAATTGAGAGCCAGTCCAGGAAACATCATGAATGTGCATGCTAAGTGTTGATGCTTTGTTTAATGAATACTCCAAATAAAGTGCACCAAAGTGCAGTTAGTAGCCCCAAGAACAACAAAGTACTGGTATATTGTGGTGACAAACAACTTGAAAATGCAGCAAGCCTCATCTCTTGATTCCTTATGCAGTTCACTCTCTTGCATAGACGGGCTTTGTTTCATGCTTCAAAGTTCATTTCAGTTCATTCTTGAATATAATGCAGCTCCTCATAGGCTCCTCAATAATAAATACATCAGAATAAAACTTTAATGAAAAAATAGACACTATTCTGATCAGAATTAGACCAAAGCATTTGCTATCAAGCTCAAGTGGGGGAAACTTGGTGTTAAACTTTATGGTTCTATTAGCATTTTAATGAAAAGACTTCCCAGGCATTCCTTAAAGGTAAAGAAATGAGCTGTCTCTTAAAAGCTATATTTTATTGAGAGATGCAACCCAAGATGCAATAAGTGTACTTCTGGGTAAGGAAAAGGACAGTTTGGGCCAAGGCTAAAATTACAGTCAGCAAAGAAGCATACATTTGCTTCTTTCACCTGCTAATAATGTGTGATTTTCCACATGCTGGCCACAACCAGCTGAACTGGGGTTTTATTCAGCATGAACATCTACTTCTCCTTGTTCTGGGTGAGCCATCCCAACTTTTTTTTTCTTAAAAAATAGAATGCTGTCTTAAAAATTTGATTGTAAGTCTCTGTCCACCCTACCTGGATTCTAGCATATGCAGCCCTTGATAGTAGATAGAATTATGCTGCATGTGAAGAATTATTCAGGATTTCTTGACTTCAGTCTTCTGGGAGATCTCAAAGTGACAACTGTCCAAATGTCAGGATGATGCTGCTCCCATCAGACAAAGCAGCCGAGGCCAAGTTACTTTTCACTGCACAATCTCTGCTTGCCCTAACGTGATTATAGTATTTTTCACTTTGTGTGTGTGTCTTATAATTGTTAGCTATGTGTATATTCTCAATGTTAAGTAAAAATTGTACTTAGTGGAACAGGTAATGATGTTCTCTTTGAGATGTCTGGGCTGAGATTCAGTCATATGAACTCTGTTATTTATTTCACCGTGTCTAGATTGTACTGGATGTAGTTTTCATTTTAAAATAAGAATGTTGATCACTTCATTTTTTGATATAGTCACATAAACTGAATGTCTGTAGGACCTGCCAGTAGCATACAATGTGGTTCTGTGCTCTTGGCACCTGTCCCATATACTGGATGTTTCTGGAACAATGTGGAAATACCCATCCTTGGGATGCTCAGCTCACAGGTTCAGTAATACCAGAATGAGGAAATATCCTCCTTGATTATTTAGTCAAATCAGGTGAAAAAAGACCCAACAGAAGGAGGCATGCAGAGAGGTAGAACATACTAACACTGAAAATTATTTTAATAATTACCTCTTTCAGGATATTTATGTAATAATTAGATTATCCACTCTTCACATTTGCAGTCAGACTTTGCAAATGGACTTGTGGGGTCATCTAACAGAAAATAAATTCAGACTCCTGCCCTACTTGTACCTACCTGGTGTTATGATGTGCTAAAGTGGCTGTATCATGGCACCTGAATGCTGTGAAAACAGAGCTTTGCCTTGGCTCTGCTTTCTGAAACTTAATTAAGGATTAGCTCCACATTCCCAAAAGAACCCCTTGATGGCAAGTTGCCTTCCCCAGAAAGCTGGCCATCTGAGCTACAGAAAGTGTGGCTGATGTAATACAGTCAAAGGCCACGTAAATAAAACCTGTGTGAACACAGGGCATTCTTATTTTGCTTTCTCTATCATTTTAATAATACTATGTTTTGAATTTTAGGCAAGCCCAGATTGGATGGGGCTTTCAGCAACCTGGTCTAGTGGAAGGTATACCTGCCTATGGAAGGGGGATTGGAATTAAATAATCCCTTCTGACCCAAATTATTCTGTGATTCCTTGTGTTTCATTGTAGGCTAGAGAATGCATAGCTGCAGAAGACTATAATCAAATAGCTGAGCAAGACTTCAAATGCAGGGAAAGGGTGACCAGGTAACTTAACTTGCAAAGATTTTTCCAGTCATAAGACACCAAGTGAAATGTGCTGTTATGAGCTGAAAGAAGGATGTTTTATTGGCAGGCAGAAATGGCACTAGGTAAAGACAAAATGAGGACAGAGTTGTAGGACAGGCACCCCTCCAACAGGCTACAGCCTGGTATCTCAACAGAGTCAAAGCAGCATTTAGTGCTCAAAGTGGATACAAAGAGAGTATTAAAACTGTTTGTGGTTACAGTGGAACAAACCTTAGAATCCAGACAAGGTCCTGAAAGCCAGGTCAGAGTCAAGATTTGAGCATGATCTTGGCAATAGGGCAAAAAGCGCAGGTAGATCTTCAAAGTAGAATGCCAAGGAATGAAGGCAGAAAGGAAGACAGGGCTTATGCTGTAACCATCAACTTATTATAATAATTTTTTTTTTTTCAAATAAAACGTCATCTGATATGAGGATTTATTGCTGTTCCTTGTGTGGAGAGTAATAAAAAATAAGTGATAGCAGGAAGTATCTGTGGGGCTTCTGCCCAACCATTTTGAACAACTTCTGTTGCTTTAACAGTTTAATTTGAAAAAAAGTAGAAGCTTTACCTAGAAAAGATTTTACTTTGCACACGGCTTAAATCTTTCTCTGTACAGGCAGGGAAATTAAATATGGTGAGAGCGAATACTTAGACTAACATTACATCT
Organism: Entomyzon cyanotis; assembly: GCA_024500445.1. Lineage (NCBI taxonomy): Eukaryota > Metazoa > Chordata > Aves > Passeriformes > Meliphagidae > Entomyzon > Entomyzon cyanotis. Next base: position 6,046,735 of record JAKEPQ010001007.1, on the reverse strand, counting down.
CTTGCGAACTAAAATATACAGTAGCAAATCATGATCTCTAAGGATCTGTGCTCAGGCCTACCTAGTGAGGGCTGCTTGACCTTGGAAAATGTATCTCACCTTTTCAAAAATCACAGAATTGTTAAGGTGTGAAAAGACTTCTAAGATCATTGAGCCCAACATTAACCCAAGCCCACCTGTAAACCATGTCCAAGTGCCACATCTACTTATCTTTTACATACATGCAGGGGTGGTGATCACTCCTTCCCTGGGCAGCCTGTTCTAGTGCCTGACCCCTCCTTTCAGTAAGAAATGTTCCCTAATATCCAATCTAAAGCTCCCCTGGCACAGCTTGAGGTTGTTTCCTCTTGCCCTGTTTTCTTATTAATTGGCAGAAGAGACCAAACCCCACCCGGCCACAACCTCCTTTCAGGGAGTTGCAGAGAGTGATAAGGTCTCCCCTGAACCTCCTTTTCTCCAGCCTAAACATCCCCAACTCCCTCAGCCACTCCTCACTGGGCTTGTGCTCCAGACCCTTCCACAGCTCCATTGTCCTTCTCTGGACACACTCCAACACCTCAATGTCCTTCCTGAATTTAGAGGCCCAGAACTGAACACAGGATTTGGGGTGCATCTCCACCAGTGCTGTGTACAGGGGGACAATCACTGCCCTGGTCCTGCTGGCTGATCCAGCTGATCCAGGCCAGGATGCCATTGGCCTTCTTGGCCCGCTGGGAATGGCTGGCTCCTGTTCAGCTGCTGCTGACCAGCACTGACCACCCCCAGGTCCTTTTCCACTGGGCAGCTTCCCAGCCACTCTGCCCCAGCCTGTAGCACTGCCTGGGGCTGCTGTGGCCAAAATGCAGAACTCAGCACTTGGCCCTGTGGAACCTCATGCAATTGGCTTCTGCCCATCGATCCAGCCTGTCCAGATCCCTCTGCAGAGTCCTCCTACCCTCCATCAGATCAACACTCTCACCCAGCTTGGTGTTGTCTGCAAAAGGACTGATCCCTTTGTCTAGAGCATTGATAAAGATATTAAACTGGCCTGAATACTGAGCCCTGGGGAACCCCAACTAGTGATTGGCCTCCACCTGGATTTAAAACTCCATTCACCACCACTCTCGGGCACCCAGCTGTTTTTAACCCAGAAAAGAGTACACTGTCCTGGTCATGAGCAGCCTGTTTCTCCACGAGAATGCTGTGGGAAACAGTGTCAAAGGCTTTACTGAAGTCCAAATAAACAACATCCACAGCCTTTCCTTCACCCACCTCATGCCTCCCTTTCCTTTGTCTAAAGACAGTCTGTGGTTTGTAAAGCTCCCTGCTTTTATGGGAATGGAAAAGTGTTTCCAGCAGTGATGAGAGAGAAAAGGAAGCCTGGAAAGTAAAGCTGGTTGTGTTAGAAAGGGAAAGAATGACCAGGATAACAAATCCCTGAGCACAAGGGATGTGCAGATGGGAGAAAGGAGGGCTAAAAGAGCACAATGTAGTGGTCCCCAGACCACACAATGACTTGGGGTGAGCCCCCAAACAAGCAGTATGACCAGCTTTGGGGCTGCGAGGGCAGGGGCTGGGAAGCTCCTGCTGTCTCCAAATGAAGGACACGCATCCCTGTGCTGCAAACATCACCTCCAGTGTTCCTCACAGCTAAGGAAGCAAGAGGCAAAGTGACAGAAAAGAGGAGAGTGGAGCAGATAGCGTTAGGAACTGTAAGAAAGAGCTTCATAAAAGGACAAATGGAAGAAAAAGGGAGGAGTAAGGAATAACACAGTCTTGTCAAGTGAGTTAAACAAGCCTTTTTAATGTCACTTCTTCCTCTGAGCATCCATAGACTAAACAGAATGGGGCAGGAAAAACCTCCCTAAAAGAGGAGATAGAAGGGAAAAGGATGCTTTGTACAACTTATGCTGTTCAAAGGAAATAGAAATTCTGAGTTAAAAATCAAGTCTATTGCAAAAGAGGTATTTAGATTAATTTATTTGTAATTTACAGAAAAAAAATTGGCGGTTTGCTTATTGCATTTTGTGAGCAATGTGCACAACTGTTGGGCTAATGTAAAAATGGCATTTCAGTAATTATGGATATCTTGCTTCAGCCTCATTTAGAAACGTGTAATTGAAGTGATAGATAGATGTAGTTATAAATAGTTTAGGTTTGCTAATGTAATAATGAGCAGTTCTCTCATTCTGAAGCTTTTTTTTTTTTGCTTTTTTTTTTCTTTTACTCATTTCCCTTCGCTGCTGCTGACCAAGAGCATTCCCAAGGTGTGCTTTGACATGCTTTTATGGTTTTGTTTTGTGCCCTGGGCCCGTGTCCCTTTTGCTGGGTGGGAATCCTCAGCAGATGTACAGACAACACTGAGTTGTAACAGGCTGGAGAAAGTGGGTGGGTGGAAGCGCAGCTGGTTGAGGGGCTCCTTGCTGGTGGTGAACCAGCAGGAGGGGAAGACTGGGAAGAGGGAGAGAGAAAGGGCTGGGGGAGGCAATGCAGAGTGTCATGGATTACTAAAACGAGTGTAGCAAATCTCGATGGTGAGAGATAGAAGTGAGTGGTGATAAACAGCGCAAGAGATGAGGAATAAAAGGGTAATCACATCGTGTACACTTAAGTGCTAATGAAGTCCAGGGAAGGAGGAGGAACCAGGAATGAGAAACTATGGGTACAGCAGTGCTATACTGCCCTGCACATGATCCTCTTCAGACAGATGACTTCCCACGTGCAAGTTCTGCCACTCAGCTCTCCCCAGATTTTAGGAAACTCCAAGTTCTTTGCACTTGAAAAGGGTGAATGAATACTGAAGAAGTATGAGACCAGCTGAAGGAAGAAGGCATGATATAGGCTGGGGAACTGCCAGAAAAGACTGCTTTGTGGGCTGTCCCCAGCTTTGCCTAAAAGTCTGTCTGGACCTGTAATATCTGAAGATTTTGTTAGTGTTTTCCTGGTGGTTTAAGGGTAGCTGGTGTCTCTTATCACATGCCTTATGATCTGCCAAGGAAGCTCTTCTAATATCTGTCAGGCAATGACTACCAGGTATCCATAACATATAGTATTGATACTGCATTAAAAAATTCTGGAGACTTCTGCCCAAAAAAGAGTTTCTTTGGTCTCAATGAATTCTGATGGAGGAATAAAAGTGAAATAAGTGGATGGAGGAATAAAAGACCACTAAGTGGCAACTCAGTGGTCTTTTACCTTAAAAAATTTTCTCCTCCCCTGCATCTTTTGAGTTCTTGTGCACAGGCAGAGTAGGTGTGAATTGTTGTTATGTGCTTTTTACCAGAAAAAATGTAAGCAGCATCCAAACATTAAATTGAAGGACAGAATGGAGCTGAACAAGCTGGAAAGGAACACTTGTCTTTGAAGTGAAATGGTTTGAGGTGGAATCTGCATGTGGCAATGGCTTTCCCCCACTATGTCTGCAAGGACGATGAAAAATCTTCAGAAATAGGGACAAAGTACATGCAGCATAACACCAATGCATTCTCACTTTTTGATGCTGAAATAATTGGGTTAGTGTGGCTTCTGCTCTTCCTTCTCATTGGTGGGGAATATTTCCAAATATTGGCAGTGTCTTAGATTCTCTGCTTTGAACTGCAAAACTGGTAACCTCTCAGAGCTGCCAACATCAAGCATTAACTTAGAGGTCTCTTAGGGAAATATTGAACATAAACCAACACAGAGAATGAGGCAGGCTCAGGGCAGTCACTAAAAGCAGTGTTTCATGTGTAGTAGATCTTATGAGGGGGAAAAAAGTTGTTCTAAAATATCTTTTCTTCTTAATTGCAAAATTGCAAAGAAAAATTTAGAGTCAATAGGGTTTGAATTGTCAATGCATTTGATGCCTTTTTTAAAATTGGTTTCACCTACCGGCTTATTGTTTAGTAATTCTGTGTGTGGACACACCAGGATCAGGCATCTGGTGCAACCTTTTTTTGCTCTCACAGAAGAAAATGGAAATGAAAATTTCCACTGAAAGTGTGATTGAAGCCAAACTGCCTTTAGAAGGCAGGGGCAAAAAGGAGGTGGCGTAAGAGAGATCACTACAGGTTTTCTTAATGGGTAGATAACTCATTTATGTGGGCTATGACAAATAAAGTTGGGACACAGGTCAGCATTTGAGATCCAAGTATAGATGCACTTAGTATGGTAAATGTGGAAGGTAGGACTTGGTTTCCTCTAGATGTGAAGTACATCCCCTTCTCCTTGCTTCAGAGCAAGCTGAATAGTTTTCCTAATGCATCACTTCCCCAGACCAAAATTGTCAAAGAGAGGTTATAGGTGGGAAAGGAGGGCAGAACAGTTAATTTAAAATAGGAGGAAACTGAAAATGTGAACTCGAGAGACAGATGCCTGCCCATAAGGACATTGAAATGTTGCAGGGTGGGAAGCTCCCTTAGTGCTGGTGCATGACTTGTGAGCTTGTAGCCATGGCACCTTCGTATCACCCTGGGGAAGGATGGGTACATGCAAATGATGGGTCTATGATATGTGCCTTTTAGGGGTTTTTTGAGGTTTTGGCCTTTTTTTGTTGTTTTTAACATATAAGAAGGAGAATACTTTCATGTGATGGCCACCACATCCCTCCTGCCTGGGTTATGTGCTAGGCTGTCTGTAAAATAATGAGAGACCTTTTATGTATCCTGTTATAGTTTTCCTTTCATTCTGTGAGCAGAGCTGGTTATTCAATTTCAGTGTCCACTAAAGCAATCTCCAAAAGCTGTTAAAATAAAACTCATTACAGTGTGTATGTGATATGGTATGTTTAGAATCCTGAGAATGTGCTGCAATAAAACTTTTGCTAGCTTTCCCTCTCTATGGCAGCAGATAATTTACATTTCCACTGTGTCTAAGAAACTGAAAAGATGAATCCTCATGGACTGGGGATGATAGTTTCTTTGTCTGCTGAGTAATAGTTATTTGTGAGAGAAACCCAGAAGTCACCTCCAAAGGTAAAAATCTGTATTTTTTGAAGATGAAAATAAGCATTCTGTGACTGACAAACAACTGAGTTTTCTAGAAACATGGATTTATATTTTCCCCCACCCTTTATTTTACCACATGGTTCTTCTGAGCAACATGGATATACCTTTAACTCCTTCTGTTCCTGGAATGCACTGTCCTTCCCAGAGGTTGGGCTGGTGTTTGTATAAAGCTGCTTATGCTGGGATATCTTGCCTAGTGCAGTGTGGCCATGGCTGAGACAGCACAGGCCTTGTTAATACTTAACATTGAGTAAACAAGGCAGCTCATATCCATTGTTACTGCTTACATCCAAAGGTAGTGCAGCATCCTCAGCTGACGAAGGTCAGGTAAAAAACAGGTCTGCTCTCTGTGAGAGGGACTTTTTTCTGTAAAAGATGCAGAAACACTATGTTTCCCAGCTCTTGAGGGTTGCTCTGCAGAGAGGCTGTCTATAAATATCAGATAGAGTGGGAACCCCCTGTGCCACAGTTCATCCTGAATGCTAGCAACCAGAGGTGTTTGGAAGGGGCAAAAGAGGTAAGGAATGGCCTGGCTTGGTTTGGTTGGAATCTTGTTGAGTTTATTTTTACAATGCAGTTGTTTCTTTATGGGCCATTCATTTACCCAGTGTATGATAATCTTTGTTTTGTTACCTCGTGGGTAAGGTTGCTGCATTTTGACATCACTTGCCTCCTAGAAATGTCAGCTTTTGTTGTCACACTTGGAGTGTTTGTGACAGCTGTTTCAAAGAGAATTTTGCCAAATAAATTGGCAGCCACAGGAACATAAAGTATCTGTAGTGAAGCACCTGGGATAGGGGTTTTTTGAGTTTTTTTAATTACTTGTTTGAGCACATTGAAGGACATACCTCTCTGGTGCTGCTGGTTCTCTGAAATCCGGTCTGGCTTGGTAAAATCCATTAAAAATACAAAGTAGCTGTTCCCCTGTCCTTACCTAACTCCCCCAAAAGAAATCAAGTGCCAACCTCACAACCAGAGACCTTGTCCCGGCTATGGGGCTGACAAGAAGGAGAAAAATGTTTAACAGAGTCTCATCCCCAAGGCCCCTCATAGAAATTTTTCCTCTGTTGTAAACCTCCGTCTTCATGGAGTAGATGTTTGATCATGCAAAAGGACAATGCTTGGGTTAGGGTGACACTCAGAACACGTGGGGTTTATGACTGAAACCAAAGTGAAACCTGAGGTCTGCTCTCAGCACCCTGGATCAGAAACACCAGAGACTCCACTTGCATATTCCTTCTGAGCTGTAACACCTCACAGCACCTGCAGTAGCGCGGGAAACATCTTTCTGTGTGTATTATTAATCTCAAAATGCCCTGGGGGTGGATTCTATCCACAAAGTTGTGTCCAAATGAAAGCTGTGCAGCCACCAGACATGAGTAGCAAAGCACTCTTGTTGCTTGTGTGTCAAAATAAGCCTCCAAAACAACGTGGCACCTTACTAGATTTTCAAGTTGTGGACTTTAGTAACAAGTGGAGTGATGAGCAGGCTCCAGCTGGGCAGCTAACACAGGTATGACTACCTAGTTCTCCCAGTGGCCTCCTTCCAGTGCAGAGTGGCTATCAGACACTGGACATTGGACAGGGCTGAAGTTTTGCCCAGGGCTGAAATGTTGCTGCCCATTGTCAGCTGCTGACTGTGTATCTGAAGTGGGGAAAACGCTCTTGTTCAAAGTGTTCAGGACCTTTGCAGATATCTGGCTTCTTCCAACCTGTAGGCCTATTCGGGGAGAGGGTGCCTAGTAATAAGCCTGCCAGGTCCAGCGTCAGCCTAGCAGAAGTTCAGGACCCTTTGAGATAAAGGATACTCTGTGTGATTGTTACAAACGTTTTGTTTGAGTTCTGCACAAAGGCAGCTAAATCAACAGTGTGACCAGGAAGTGATCCGGGCTGGCATGCAGGTTTTCAGAGCACTGTTTTCCGTGCTTTCCAGCATCACTTAAAAAATATTCTCTAGTTTGTGGTTATGAACATAATCTTCCAAATGTGAAAGGAATCTAAATTGGCACAGAGCAACTTGTCAGAATCAGCACCCAGTCTGCAGCACAGGAGCTTGGGAGGGATGTGAACCGCCTTTGTTCTTTGCAGTGGGGGTGTTAACGCTGAAGTTTATGATAATATACTTGCCAGCATTGTTAATTATTTTGCTGGAAGGAAGAAGCTGGAGAGTCTGCACAATTTGCTGTCAGTAAGGAGCTTGTTTTGGTGTTCCAGTTTGGCATCTCAAATAGGGGGTGCCTGGGAGAGTCCTGTATTCTTGGGGGGTATGTGGGGCTGTGGGAGGGGCTCTTTTCAGTCCCTGATTTGTGTCTTCATTCCTCCTTGATGCAAACAGGATTCTTCTGGAATCTTGGATGAGCAGGCTCTCAGTGCTTATGGTGTTCAAGAAATTATTTTTTCCAGTTGATCCTCACAATTGTGAAGCTCATTAACCTGAATGGCTCAATTAGCCAAATGCTAACATGCTGCCAGCACTGCTGCTACTGTCACTGGTGCCACTTCAAAAATGTTGCGTTTCATGCATATGCTTTAAATGTGCCACTTCTACTTTTCTCTGGGGGAACACACCAAGCATATGCACTAAAAATATAGATACGTATCCTTGCAGTAGTAACTGAGATTATACTGAGTAGTACCTGCCATAATATGAACTTCTTCAATAACTTGAACAGCAATCTGTTTCTGAAGTATTTGGAGTAAGAAACTCTGACTGTAGAGTGAGAGGGTTACTGCAGTTAGCAGAATGAAATACATGCACTTCTCTTTGTCACGGTGTTAATGAATTTTGGTTTGATTTGAATATTTTAAAGTACATTTTGAAATAGCTGTATAGAGGTCAAACTTGTTGTTTCACCCATTTTTTGTCTGTTGTGTGCTGCCATTTAGAGCCTCAGCTGAGATGTTACATCTTGTTTACATCACGGTGCCCATGCTCAGCACAGTCGGTTCAGGGCCGATAAAGGGAAGCTTGAGCTTAGGCACAGTGCATGACTGTACAGGCTGATTGTGAGCATTACACTGATGTGGGGTCTGATCAAAACAGGTCTTGCTTTTATCCAGTTTCACAACATGATTTTAATGATGGGGGTCTTGGCAATTATTATTGTTGGGTAACTGCCTGGAGCCTTAATTTCTTTAGTTTATCCAGTGAAGCTGTAAAATGAGCATAATCAAACAAACTAGCTTGTGTTTCATATTTCCAAAGACATGCTGTATAATTTGGGTTTTTGATGTGATTTCTCCATACCTGACCATCAAGACAAAATGCATTTGGTTTGTTTGGATTAGCTTTTCCTCTCTTTTTCTTAAAAGACTAAATAAAGCTACCCCCTTTTTGTACCTCAGGGCTATTCTGTGTTACCAGTCTCTTTCCCAAGTGTTCCAGGATCTCTCTCAATGCAAGCTTTTGTTTTAGAAAGTAGAATAAAAACGGGAAAGAATGTTTATATTCCTTGGGTTATGAAAATAAGAATACAAATGTCAGTTGGTACACTGATTATTCCAAATATTCACAGTGAGCCTTCCCAAGTAGTAGAAGACATATTGTACAAAACACCATCCTGTGTAAAATGAACCTCTTGAGGGCAGAGGAAGACGGTTTACCACGAAAGTTGTTGTCTATTTGCATTCATCTTTCTCTAGATATGGGGGTGCTGGATGAGTCTTTGTTTTTGCCTACCTCTGCTCTGCTGAAGCTTTGCCAACTCTTTTGAAGGTTGACTCTACTCCCACTGTTTACTGTGGGGAAGGACAAAACATGAAGGCATTTGATGTAGCCAACAAGCTTGCTCTCATTTTTTTCAGGTAAACAAAGCTAAGTATCTGAGAGACTTGCCCGAGGGGCGCGTTGTCAGGTAGTTTGAAAACTAATCAGGTTTGTGTGTGTTAAACCCCCTGCAGTATGTGCTGTAGCAATGATCAGGAGCAGCCAGCCAGACCGAGTGTTAGGTGGTAGCAGCCACAAAAGGAATTGACCCTTCGAGCCAGAGCTGAGGAGTGAGGGAAGAGCCAAGCTGGAGTTGTGCTCTGAATTTTCAAGTCTTGCAGTGGCAGTTGCAAGAAATATTTCTACCTTTTACTTTCTGCCTCTCTCTCGACGTTACTCTTTTGATGTGCACTCTTGCTAACCATTTAGTTAGCAAGGGGATTGGGGAAACCACAGCACAGTGGGGATTAAGGCTTTGCATTTATCCTCCACTCCAACCATGCCACTCTGCAGAACAGTACATGTGAAACAGCCTGCTGGCCTTTTTTACAAGGCCTGTTGCCGTTTCAGTTTACCTTCATCCCACACAAACCAGGTTCTGGTATTTCTGAACTGCAACACTTTCTCTTAAACAAAGGGTAAAAAATACTTCTGTGATGTGTCAAAGCATGACACAGATGTCAGCCGTCCTCATCTACTTCTGTTACAGGGGACCTCTTCTTTGGGCTGCACATATAAAGGGCAGAAGCAGTGGGACTCCCATCCCATCTCCGACTTGACTTGGTCCTGTGTTTTGTGTCTCAAGTTTTGTCTCAAGTAATCTGTTTTGTGGTGCAGGATGGAACATAACAGTTCAATTATGATGAAACTATTTATACCACATCATCTTACCTTCTTGTCAACTCTGCTTGTAGTTGATACAGGATATGGGTCTCATTTATTTGTTCCACACTGGCAAGAGTAAAGAAATGAGAAGGGGATTTCTTGTTATGTACTTACCTTGAAGTCTGCTGGTTTGGGGTCCAGAAGACCTGCTGGTCTCTGAAATACTCATTGTGTATTGCATGTCCCCAGAGAAGGGAGGGACAAAGACACAGTGCTTAGGTGCAGCGCAGGGCACTTTCCTATTATTTGCTGGACCTGCTGTGAAAGGCCACCAGCTCCTAGCTGGGACACAAGGAGCCACTCAAGGCAGGGAGTCCTTTCTTCCCCCAGGCCAACTCATGGCTCCAAGAAGACTGGCATTAGCCAAAATCTTGAAGAAGGTTGTCTGTGATGTTTCGCACAGATTCCTGCTCCATGCCCATGCCTTTTGTCATGTGTTGCTTCTGAAATGATCCCATCCAGTGCCATTCCTTGGAGGGATGCCCTCATCCAGCACACCTCAGGTCTTGCAGTGAAGAGAGCTGGGTGCTGGTCACCCACAGGATCCCAGGCTGAGTCAGTCAAACACCTCATTTCTGTTATTTTTCCAGTGCATCTCCCCTCACACCCCACCTTTCCTTGTGCTTTATCTCACCTCACCCTAATTATTTATCTAACCAGTTTACAAGTGCATAGGGAAGATGCAGTGCTTTGCATTTTCTGGGAAAAGATGGAGAGAGATGTCTAGAGCTGAGTTCTGAACATTGCATAGACGTAATATAAAGGAAGGCAAATGCTCACCTCTCCCCACAAACTTTAGATTATAATTTAGGCTAAAGAAAATGAATCGATTCCTTGCCTGGTGGCCAGCTCTGATTTGCTGTAAGGCTGTGCACAGAAACATTGCAGCTAAGAGCATGCCAGGCTTTGTTTGCTGGTTGGTTGGATATTTATGTCAGGTTGCCAGGCAAATTCATATACTGTTATGCTGCAGGCAAGGTCTTGGGGGTGGGGGAGATGAGTAAACATCTTAGAAAGATGTAAAGGTGTAGGAAGAGGTTTGGAGGAAAGAATGAGGAGCTGGGTTTGCAAGTTGTAAAACTTGCATCTATTTTTGTCTTCTGTTGCTGAACAGAGGTATCCAGGACTGAGCTGTTCTGCAGTGCTGCCAGCTTCGCATCTGTGCTGCTCTGTACCCGAGTGCCATGCGCAGGCAGCAGCTCATGGAAAACTTCACAAACCAGTCGCTCCCTGGGATGTGAGTTTGTATCACTGCCTGGACAAGTGCATGTTTATGGAGTCCTGCATGCTCCAAACCTATAATAGTTTCAGTTAAAGTCTCTTCTGCCAGCACAAACCACAAAAAAGTAATTAAATAGACAATAAAACTCTCTGTGCACCATGCCACAGCTCCCTTTCTCACCCTCAACTGTCTTCTTTCTCCAGCCTGTGTGTCACTCCTCAGGTTCAGACCTGCAGTTTATGATACAGGATGATTTTCTAAATCATCATTGGAGTGCTTGGGAAAAGCTGGTGACTCCGTGTTTGCAAGTGCATGCTGTGATTTACTGGAAGACAAAGTGTGCAAGCCAAAGCAGTGATGTTCTGAAAGAAAAGTTAAATCAGGAAACAGAAATAAAGGCCCATATCAATCTTTTATATATTTAGTTACCAAACAGCATCTCCTTTGTCAGCAGCACAAGCAACAACCACAAAAAGGGCTGCCCCTCACTTTTAGTTGCTGTCTATGCCAGGGCATTCTGTTCTTGTATTCACTCTCAGAAATAGTTGAAATGATTATACATATTTTTTAGCAAACAGCAGTGCTTTTTTTGCTTTTTTTTTTTTTAGCAAAAATAATTGCTAGATAAACTGGGGTGTTGCAAAATGCTGAGGTTAAGCACTTTGCTGGACAAGCTGTGTGCATTTTTGAGACAAACAACATATGGGAGACTGTCAGCAAACTACTACTGAAGACATTTGTGACTCACAGCAATGGAGAGTTTTGAAAGTGAAATCATGTTAGGTAATCACAGCCTTTGCACATCAGTGAAAGCATGTTTTTCAGTTATTGCTTTTTAGTCCTTTCTCAGACTTGAAATCAACTCAAACTGAAATCAATCTCAAACTGAAAATCAGTTTGGTTTCATTCTCTTTTGATTAGGAAACTAGAATTTTGTATTTTCAATCTATCATTATTTCTCTTTTGGAAAAACGAGGGGACTTTATTTGAAAGGTGGGTTGCAAGAGATTCATGCTCTCGAAGTATGTGAGAAACATTATTTACATTTTGTTTAAAGCTGTGAAATGCAAGAAAGTTGGGTCCTTATACCTACTGAGCAGATCCTAGGGCAAGCACATAGAATTCATTTGCTTTCAGCAGAAATAAATCAGTTTCTTGTGTGGGAAGACTAGAGGAGCAGGAATTCTTATGGAAACGAATCTGGAAATAACCAGCCCAGGGGAGAGGTAGTTCCCTGTTTATTTGTGAAAGCTCATAATTAAATGGAAGATAACAAGTTAGCATGATGTACAGTCTGGAGGGATGAACCTGTACTTGAGATTTGACAACACTACTCTTAAAAATATTTATTGCTGCAATTTAGGTACAGAGGACCAAGGGAAGTAATGTTTTATTTCTGTCACTTGGCCTTCACTATAACATAGAAACAAGTAATTTAAATAGTAAAGGTTCCACTGGCTATCTTGCACATTAATATTGAACTTAGTGTACACCCATACAGGGTTTCAGTGTTCTTCCCTGGCCTTGAGTGGAAGGCTGGGTACATGTAGCCCCTGCGCTGTCACTGTATTTTCCATTTCCTGCACCTCCAAGCAGTATCCACGGTGTACCCTTGGATATTTTGGGATGATGTCACTGCTTATGTTCATTGCAAACCAAGTAGGTTAGAAGAAGTATTGTTCTGTATCTGGACGAGGTTATTTCTGTTATCTTCAGACTGAATATATGCAAATTTCCAGATGTATTCCTGCATAGGAGCAGGTCTGTATGGGGGCAGTAATTGGATTGTAATTTCTCAAACAACTGTTACCTGCCTTTCTTCATAGGAAAGACAAGGCTTATATCCATAACAGTATGAACAGCATCTCCTGCTAAGACTCCTGTACTTCAGCCATTCATTGAGACCTGAAGGTCCTGATGCCATTTGTACGCAGATCTCGACAAATCAGAGCGATGGGCAATCATCAATTGTAGGAAGTTTAACCAGGGCAAGTGCTGGATTCTGCACCCAGGATGGGGCAACCCTGGATGGACAGACAGACTGGGGAATGAGAGGCTGAAGAGCAACGCTCTGCAAAGGGACCCAGGAGTCCTGGTCAGTGCAAAGTTGAGTGTGAGTCAGCAGTGCCCCGGCAGCCAGGAGTGCCAGCTGTGTCCTGGGGGGCATCAGGAACAGCATCGCCAGCCGGGCAAGGGAGGGGATTGTCCCGCTCTGCTCTGCACTGGGGCAGCCTCACCTCGAGTGCTGGGGGCAGTTTGGGGTGCCACAATATAAAAACGACATTAAGCCCTTGGAGAGTGTCCAAAGGAGGGCCACAAGGATGGTGAAGGGACTTGAGGGGAAGCCATAGGAGTGGCTCAGGTCAGTTGCTCTGTTCAGCCTGGAAAAGAGGAGACTGAGGGGAGACCTCAGTGTGGTCTTCAGCATCCTCATGAGGGGAAGCAGAGGGACAAGTACTGATCACTTCACTCTCCTGACCAGTGACAGGACTTGAGGAAACAGCCTGAAGCTGTGTTAGGGGAGATTTAGGCTGGATGTCAGGAATAGGTTCTTCACCCTGACGGTGGTTGAGCAGGTTGAACAGGCTCCCCAGGGAGGTGATCTCAGCACCAAGTCTGACAGAGTTCAGGAAGCATTTGCACAGTGCTTTCAGGCACAGGGTGGGATTCTTAGGGTGTCCCATGCAGGACCAGGACTTTGACTCGATGACCTTGATGGGTCTCTTCCAACTCAGCATATTCCACAGTTCTGTGATAGAAATTCCATCAGTGCAGTAACAGGTCTGTATGCCAAAGGGCAAAACTTGTCTTTAAAGGCTTTTTTGTTTTCCTTTCTTCTTTTATTTCCTTCCTATTGAAGATAGTGGTAAAAATCTTCATTGGAAACAGTGTCTGCTTTATTTTAAGCTGCTGATGAAATAAAATGGTATTTTTGTTGTGACCTGAAAGTGGGCACTGATAAAATTGTACATATTAGTTGCTTTTACTGACTTTATGCTTTCTGATACTTCTTTCCTTTTCTTTGTTCTTCCTCATTACAAAGGACTAAACAAAATATTTTGCTTTACTGTCAGAACTTCTGATCCTGCAGTTTTTCTTTCGGAAGGAGACCTGCTTTGTAGCTCTTAGGCATAGGGCTGCATTAGTCAATCACAAATAAGTTTGCTTCCTGTAGTTCCATTTGAGCCCAGAACAGAACAAAAAGCGAGCAGCCAGTGTGGGCCAAGATCAAGTAGTGGAGAAATCAGAAGTTGTGCCATTTCCCAAACCCACATGAAAGCATTGTCAGAGGCCAAGGCAAGATACTATCTGATGGTACATCCAAGTGGCAGGGAGTCCCTGTGGGGAGGAGATGGGGTCAGGGACAGTTGATAGGGAGAGCACCTGGAACAGGGCAGTCCCTTCCCTCAGACACCCAGCTGAGCACTTGGGCACAGACCCTGCCAAGATGCTTTGTGAACAGCAACCTGCCAGCAGTGCTGTGGGTTGAGCCCAGCCTGCCTGATGCTAAAAGGTTGAAAGTGAGCTTCTGGTGTATACCCTCCAATTTGAAACAACTGTGTGTGGCAAAACATGAAGTATTCTGTAGTCTTAGATCACATAATGCAGGGCTTGGGGTTGCTTACTACAATTACCTGAGATTGTAATTTTTTACTTGCTGTCATTTTTTATATGTTTTCCAGGAAAAGATATTAGAAACCGAGAGCTGACTCGTTAAATTTTAAAATACGAAACTATGTCTTTCCATGTGGTTTCCCAGCAGTAGTCCAATAACATAACAAGTCTGACTTCCAAGCTCAGAGTTAGTTTTACATGCTGGAATTAGTGGTCTCTCACACTCCCACTTCCCAGATAGGCAAAGGATATGTTAAAACTCTAGCTGCCTCCTTGGCTGCTTTGAGTCTGTTCTTGTCACAGTTCTGCTTAATATGTTGGCATTATTAAAAATCTAATCAAGGTTGCTCCTCATGACTGCAGGTTCCTCCCTCTGGTTTAGAGCTGTTGCTCTCTGTCCTCTCTCAAAAGTGTGAGCCTCGCAATCATAAAGACCACACTCTTACAGGAAACTGAAAATTCAGCAAGGAAGTGACACTGCAACTTCAGAAAAAAAGACAAGGTGAACTGTTCTTAATTTTTTTTGGGGGGGGAGAAGACAAAATCTTTACTGGATACTCTTGTTTTCAGGTCAGTAAGACATTTTGTCAGGTTTCATCGCTTTTTTTCTACATACAGAAGCAAAAAAAAAAAAAAAAACTAGGAGTCTCCCAATATGAAACACTGCATCATCTTCTGAAAGCACTGGTTTTGGACAGGAATGTCTGGTAAAGAAAATTTGTGTTGGAGCAAATTTCATCTTAATTTAGATGAAGGATAGATCCCTTGTGTGGAGGAGTAGATCTAGTAAAACATTCCAAAATAAGTAACACTACAGTCACTCTTAGGCATGGGCTTCATTTTGGATCCCCTCTCTTAGTCCCTTCTTGCACAGCCTTCCACAGACAGGAGGATGTTCTCACCACAGTAGTGAAGGGACTGTCAGGCAGCTGGACTGGGCAGCTGTATGAAATTACTTAAAAATCCATTAAAGAAATAACTACATATATTACATATATATTATATATATATTACATATATATAATATATATAATATCTATTATATATATATATAATATCTATATAAAGGCAAAAATGCATGTGGCTTGTGTAATTTTACGGCTCAAGTGTCAGGAGGTGCAGGTTTATGTTCAGCGATCAATGTAGGACAGATAGGAATCTATCTGGAAAGCAAAGCCACCTTTCAGGCAGGTGTATCTGGAGAGCTGTATAAAAGGCACTGGTTTAGCCTGGAATTCAATTTGTTCTTTGCAGATATTTTAAGTAATGGATGAAGGTTAGATGTGAATTCTTAGCCCCTCCCCTCATCAAGGCAGACAGATTTACTGCATTTTGAATTTGTCTCCATCCCAGAAGGTAAAATTTTACTGGATATTCAATTTGTCTGCATCCCAGAGCTCATGTGATGCCTCTTCCCTCCTTCTCATCCTTTCTGGTGTCAGAGATGTTGAGGAAATATTACAGAATCAGAGTGGTTTGGGTTGGAAGGGATTATGAAGATCACCTTGTCCAACCCCCCTGCCAAGTGCAAGGACACCTTCCATTAGATCAAGCTGCTCAAAGCCCCACCAAACCTGGACTTGAACACTTCCAGGGGTGGATGGAGCATCCACAGCTGCTCTGAGCAACCTGTTCCAGTGCCTCACCACACTGACAGTAAAGAATTTCTCCCTAATATCTAATGTAAACCTGCCCTCTGTCAGCTTGAAGCCATTCCCACTTGTCCTGTCACTGCATGCCCTTGTAAAAAGTCTCTCTCCAGCTCTCTTCTACTCAGTACTTTATCAGGTATGCTGCCATGGACTAAAGCTCAAAGGGAACTTTGTGTTGGAGTAGCTTGCCATCAACAAATGCCATGTTGTTCCTTGGGGTATCTGGCACAAGATGGGAAATGTTCTTGCAGGATGGAAAAGTCATTTTAAAGTGAACTGTTAGGAGTTAATTCCTCAAGTAAAGCTCTGCAAAAGAAAATGGTCAGAAAAAATTAGCTGGCCTTGGGTTGCTGATTTTGTTACTTCTTTAGCTCTCAGAGGGGGAACAGGTTATTGTTCTTTTTGGTTTGACAAACTTGGACTTTTCAGACAACAGGTGAGGTGGGCAATGTTTGGTAGTGGGGACTGAGGAAGGAGAATGGCGTGGAATGACACTGTGGGCTTTACCTAGCACTGGGCAGGTACTGACTGCATGTGTGACAGCAGCACTGCCCATGCTTGGTGCCTCCATTTGAAGTTTAAGGCACGTTTAATGGAAACCTCCTGCCAACCCAGAGAAAGAGAAGCGATAGGTCTGTCTGATTTGCCTGGTTATTGTTAAGAATTGAATTTAGTTAGAGCAGCACTGCATCTCTGATCCAAAGTTAAACAACAGCTTCTGTTTCAATCCCGTGGTAACAGCATTCATGTCTCAGTCTTCACTGTTCCCTTGTGAGTACCAGGTGTTCTTTGTCTGCAGTGGCTTTCTTGTCTTGCAGCTCTAGTATTTGAATTTGCTTTCTAATTTCTGTCTCCCTTTCTTCTGTTGGTCTCCCTCCTAATCTCTGTTAGGTGATACATATTTGCAGAAGGGGCTGTTTCTAATGCAGTTTTAGGCAGGGAGAAGACAAATAGATTGTTTTTAAAATTGAAAGAGAAGGGTGTGGGTTGGAGTCTACACTGAGGGACACTATAGTTTTAATAGATTCTTATTTAATTTAGAGCACTTCTGGAGGGATGAGGGATGATGGTGTCTTTAGTAACACATTAGAGAACAGCAGTTGTTTAGATATTTTTCCCCCCAAAAGCATTCTGGGATTTTTCTTTCTGGGAGCTGCCTTTGTGCATTTACTTTACGTGTTAAGGTTAACAAAGAAAAGAACACAACCATAAACCCATTATGAAGTACCTGTGTTGTCTGAAATGCATTGAAATGAGCTCTTTTTGACGTACATGTGAAGTCTGATGCCTGTCTGATTAAAAATGGAGAGAAGGTTCCAGGCTTATACTGACATTAAGTGTATTGACTAATGCCAGATGACTCCCTTTAGTAAAGAAAAAGTATTTTTAATTACAAATTCAGAAATAGAAAAGAAATATCATCTGATAATTAAAAATAATTGTCACTCTAATGGATGCAACCAAAATACCAGTTCGACATAGGTTTTTGAGTACAAGTCTTAATTTAGGAAAGAAAGAAACCGATCCAACTTGGGGGGAAACCCTGGTCCCACCTAAGTTTGTTGTGGGGCTCATTTGATGTCATTAGTGACAAGAGTTCATCCTCAGTGTCTAGCATGATTCTTCTGCTGGGTGGGTGATAAGAAAAGAGGTGTGTGCCACCTAATCTGAGGGTCACCCAGAAGCGGATAAGGTGAAGTGAGACTTCACTGCACCCATCTAAAAAATGATTCAAATAGTGCTTGCATCTTCAGGTGTGTTGTATAGGCTTAGTTGGCAGAGGCAAGGTTGCCATAAGAGTAAAGGAGTCTTGACCCACAAGCACTTGGCTGGCTCCTCATCCTTCCGGAGGCAGAGTTCCAGATTCTTCAGCTGATCATTGACACAGAAGCTACATCCCCTCCTCATCTCCCTAGCCTGTCTTTGCTAGAAAGCCTAAAACCTTCCATTCCAGTGCTCCAGTCATAGGAGCCAGCCCACCATGTTTCTGTGATGCCAATGATCTCATACCCACACAGGTGTGTGCACACCTCTAGTTCCTCTTGTGTGTTCCCCATACCATGTGAGTTTGTGTACAGGAATCTGAGCCAGGTCCCAGGACAAGCCAACTTGATGGCTGGATGTACTGGTTTGAAAGTAAACCAGTGGGACAAATGTACCCCACACAGTTACCTTGCGAGAGATTTCAGGTCAGAGTTACAATTTAATAGAAATATTACAATAAATGCAGCAATGCATAGAAAACTGGCTTAAACGCACAAAGTCAGAGTACAACCTGGCACTGAGCTGGTCAGGGTGGTGGTCACAGTCTGATTAAGCAGTGGTTGCAGTCCTGTTGAAGAGATGGTTGTAGTCTAGACAAAATCAGTGGTCCTGTGGAAGTTCTGGTCCTCCTCTCAATCCGTCGAGGGGTGCTGGTGGTGTCCCAAGTCCCCAGTAACATAAGGTCAGGTTCAGGTGGGAGTACCTCCCCTAGGGTGGGGAGTTTCTCAATGGAATGATTTAATTCTGTGAATCATAGGATATTTTTGGGAGTCGTGTATGATCTAAGTAGTTACAGCCCCTTATGCTGGGGCCGTTGAGCCATTATGGCATTATTTCCTGAGATGACCCCCTCAGGATGGGTGTAGCTGTGCTGGTGCTTCCCTGGAGGGATCTATCACGGCTGAGTCATTTGTGAAGACAAATAAACGCTACCCTGCCTGGCAGGGTTTGCCCCTTTATTTCATTTAACACCCAGTTTGTGGTCTGAGCTGTCGGGTGTGCACTGGGCAGCTACTGCGAGCGACCCATCATTAATAGTTGGTCAGAAATGGCAGCAGAGGGGAGTAGAATACACAGTTTGGTTAGACCCCACATTAGTACTCTCCTTCTATAACCCAGGACACTGGAGTGTCTGGAATCCCTTTGCGCTGTTCTGGGCATCCATTACAGGTTTTGGCATCTGACTGGCAGGATTGAGATGGATATATGCCCTGACAAATCTAGT
Source organism: Entomyzon cyanotis (assembly GCA_024500445.1). Taxonomy (NCBI): domain Eukaryota; kingdom Metazoa; phylum Chordata; class Aves; order Passeriformes; family Meliphagidae; genus Entomyzon; species Entomyzon cyanotis. The sequence goes on along the minus strand of JAKEPQ010001007.1, from coordinate 6,027,702 downwards.
TTAAAGCCCCTTCACCAGTCTGGCAAGTTCCTGACCCAAGATGGTTTTTTCCTTCTTTGTCAGATCGTGGAAGGCAGCACTCTTCCCTTCAGCACAACTCAGGCCGACAGACAAGAGCCTCTGTACCTCTCAGTTGCTCACTGCTATCAGCCACTGACTTTTTTTGGTTGAACTAGTTGTTAATTTCTGTATTTGTGGAGCAGGTTGGGCTGTTCCACTTAGCTCTGGCTGTTCTTACAGTGAGTGGGTGTTGCCTCGTTAGCCTGCAGAGCTACGAAGTAGTACTGAATGGGCATGTTGAGCCAGGCAGGAATGTCTGGCTGTGAAGTCCTTTCCTTTCATTTGTTCCTTTTCTCGTCCTTTTTTTGTTGTGGGTTGTTCCCCCCCCACCCCCGCTCCTTCCCAAGCTCCTGTGTTAATGCCCTCCCTCCCATCTGTGTGTGCCAGGCTGTGAATTTTTGGCCAGTCCTCAGCAGGCTGTGGTTCCCCCACCACAGGCGCTTGGAACCAGCTGGCCAATTCCCTCTCAGCCTCGGCGATATCTCTGTCTTTTGACTTGTCTCCTGCAGCTTGACACCCTGTTTCTGGAGGTCTGTCACCAGGGCACAGCAGCTGCAGTTCAATGAGGCACCTCTTTTGTGCTCCCTGATACTCCTTGGCCTCTTCACTACTCCCTTCAGCTGTGCCACAAGGCTAAGCAGATAGTTCCCCTGTTCACACCTCGAGCAGATAGTTCCCCTGTTCACACCTCGAGCAGATGTCTCTGGCATCGGTGACAACCTCAGGCTCTCACTGAAGCAGGAGACCTGGACAGCTGCATGTTGATGTGTGAAGGTCATCAAGTTCTGCCTGATAGTAGCTTTTGACCAAGTTGAAACCATGATTTCACCAACCACCTCTTCCAGACTGCTAGGTGATGACTGACTCTATAAGTTCTGAGCCCTACCTTTCTTATCTGCTGTGTCTTGTTTGCCTGTTCCTGTTTGCAACTCTCCCTGAAAAGGCTTAAATCTCCTTTGAATGCTCCTAACAATACCTCATCCTAGCCTGGTTGGCTCTCTAGGGCTGCCAGGTCCTGATGGAACTCTGGGCTGCTGACTGAGTGTTCCTGAACTCAGGAATCGTTACTATAGTCAAAAATGCTTCAGTTAGCTTAGTTAAGTGTTCTGCATTTACTAAAGACTAGTCTTTTACCAGGAAAAGGTTAGGCAGCTTGCAAACAAGGGGTAGATTGGGAATGGGATGGTGCCATGGGAGATGCCAGGCAGCTGGTACCTCCCTGAGCCATGCTGTGATGAAGTTTTCCAGCACTGAGAGATGAAGTTTGGGGCTGAGAGTTTCTGTGACACCAGTTTTGAAGCTAGGCACAGTGTTTAAACCTACTTCTTTCTATCTGCCCTGTGTCCTCACTATTAGCTGTGATTGTGCAATCTACACTATCTTGTTTTCTCTTGTTACCAGTAAGAACAAAATCTTCCTGCACTCTGTTGCTGCCGTGTTAAATGTCAGTGTAAACCAAGAGAGCATTTGAGGGCAGCAGCAAGTGCCTATTGCTCTGTCTGATCGCTTCCCACCATAAAGACACAAAACAGGCTGGTTACTTGTCTCAGAACAGGATGGTTAAGCAGATGCAGTTAATGTAAAATATATGGGAGTTCTTTATAATCACTTTAGGAATACAGGAGTTTGTTTATTTTTGAAGCAATGCTATTAGCTACAGGTCCCATTGTATCCTAGCAATTTAGCTGTGTCAAAGATGTGATTAAGCCTCAGCTATGGGACTCAAGTAAAACGGCCAGATCACATTAGTAGTATAATTTGTGACTGTACAGCAGCCATTTCCAGCTTCTTTTCTTTGCAAGGCTTTGCTGCAGATTTGGTTTCCATTCCTCACTGCTGTTCATTGAAGGGATACGTGGGATTATAAATCAGTAGTTAAAATTCATATTAGTTGGATTGAGGAATTAAAAAGTAATTTTGACTCTTTGCATTAACATTTGAATTATGGTTGATGGTAAAGCTGAGTTGGAGCCAGATGTATTCTGATTTCCTATGAGCCTTGGTTTTCAGGCCTTTGGCATATATAGCATCTGCACTCCATATAAACCCCATGCATGAAAAGCTGACTTCAAGATGTGGCCTCCACTGAATATATGTGTATGTGGTTCAAGGAAAGTTTTTCAGAATCACATGAGGCAGGAAGGGCCTTCTTCCTTCTTTCTCTTTTTTTCTTTTCAGAGGAAATGAGGTCCTAACCAGTGTATATTCCCAAATCTCTCACAAGAATCCTAGTCCTGTCTGGGACCAAAATGTTCTGTCTAATATTTAAATAGATTTTTAATTTTTACTACTTTTGTCAAAAAAATTTCTATGGATTCTGGCTGGTTTAAATCCACTAAGTATGGCAGATGCTAGATTCATGGATGAAATCAGTCCATTCAGGTAATTTTCCTAGAAGAAGTAATATTTTCTACTTAGCCATATCCCTTTAAGACTCCCAGTTTTATGCTTGCTGCCTTATCAAGAAGCTGGGTTTGTGATTTGCATTCTTGATCGTGAAGAATTGTGTGATTTTTATTTAGCAGATTGAGAGGTGTCATATAGAAAAAATGTGAGCAGGCATTACTTAGCCTCATGTTTCTTTTCTTTCAGTCCCACAAGTGCTAAATTCTGCTTTTAATTTCATTATTGAAACTACAGGACCTTGTAAAGATCTGGCTGAATCCCAAAACGGCCTCTTGAAAAGTACCTCTGAAGTTATGGCCATGCCTACAGACAAAGGTCTCGAGGTATCAGTAATTGCTTGTTTGCAAGGACAGCTTAGTATCTCTCCCTGACAGATCCCTTGGGAAATGCAGACAGGGATATATGTATGCCATACTCTCTCTTAGCTACACCCACTGCAGTGAGATGGATGAAGCACCCAATCAGACCTGTGACTTAGGCACCACTTCAGAGGAACTGAGCCTGGAAATGGCTTGGATCCTGTCTGGTTCTGTCTGGAAAATGACACATGCAGATCATGCTTGATGAACTGGCAGTTTTGACCAAATATAAAGATCCATGAAGCGCAGGAATATCCCTGTGTGTGCTGTAGCTGCTGTGGGGCTCCTGAGTCTTGGAGCAGCAATAGACCAGCCTGAGCAGGTCCTGTGTGTTTCAGGAATGCTGGCCTGATCTAAAACATGCTTCAAAAAGCACTCCTGGCAATGCAAGAAGAGAAATAGCTTCTCAGTTTCTGGTTTTGATTGCTTTGGTGTTTATGTTTGTTGGGAATGAGAGAAGGCTATGTGTTCTGGCTGGGTGTACATCACTGCAGGTGACATGCTGCTCCATTTGAGATGAACCTCAGCAAAGGCTATAAATTTTAAATGTAGGAAGTTTTCATCTTCAATTCAAAAGTGCCTCCCAGTAATGCCAAAACTGCAGGCACACTGCAAGCAGCAGCTCACACAACAGCTTCTACTGCTTGTACAAGCCTAAGAGAAGGCATTTGGAATAATTTTGCTTAATTATTTTTAATAAGAGTTGTTTAGGCAGTGTCTTATGAGAACTCACAAGCTCAATGTACTAGTGTCAGTCAGTGTGCAGTTCAAGAACTCAGGTTTTATATGAGCATTGTATTTATCTTTGTTAGAAAGGATAACCTGGATAATTTTCAAGTGCCATGGCCACTTGGATTTTCTCAATCCTGAAGACAAAGTGTGATAGCAAGGCTTAGCTATGCTACTTTATATATGTGTACATGAGTCTACACACAGGGTTTAGTGGCTGGTGAAGAACATTCCAGAGTCAGATTTTGATGCCAGCTGAGGCAGTGTTTAGAGAAGCCTCAAACCATTACAGGATTCTGGTTAAAGTTTAAATTAACTTCCTTTAGTTTGTTTACTTTATGCTTCAAAAAGTTTCTAGACATGAGTACTGGCAGAATCTGAAGAGAAAAATCAATCCTGTTTTCAGAAATATTGAAGCCATATCACTGCTACTTTCTAATTTATTTTTCAAATGAACAATTCCCGTGGCAACCAGGAGAAAGAAAAAGGTAGAAGGGATTGTGTGCTAGTGGTGAAGTGGACCTATGCAAAACTGCTGTGTATCAACTGTGTTTTCAAAACTATCAATTGTAATTTTCAGGTCCCTCAGACCATGTGAGTTATATTTGACAGATTCTGCCAGCTACATACTGTGACATCTGGGAGTGAGGGCAGTCTGGCAGTAGCTTTTGAAAGAACATTTATCCTCATCAGTAAGATAAAGCTGTCAGAGGAACCCAGAGACATCAATGGAAATAAATAATGATTCAATATGCAAAACTAGTTTTCTAGTCCCAAGGAGAAAGGTAAGAGAGGCATGTTTTTGAGAGCTGTATTTGAGCATCCACATGAATGAGGGAAGGGAGAATTGCAACAACACAGTGAACTGAATATTCTGGAGGACTTAAATGATAGGAATTATTTCTGAAATGTTTGCTCAAAATACCAATTTATCAAAGATAATATATGTGGCATATCAGGAGCTGATATATGTGTCTCTATACTATACTACACACCTAATACTGTGGAGAAAACGCTGATGTTTCTGATATTGTATATTAGCTAGGTATGTGGAGTAGCCAGGAGAATGAGTAGACTGAATCTGTTACAGGAAGGGATTAGTTTATTGCATTTTTTTGAAAATTGAATTGTTGAATGGAATGCAATAGCAGGTTACTAGAAATTGCCTCAAAGGAGCCCTGAGATGGAGCAGGCAATAAGAACAAGAATCATTTAATGCATGGCATTAGCAAGTTGCATTAAATAGCTACCTCTCTGGTGTGTTCTCAGAATTTTGTGGCCAACAGGCTCACTGGGAAATCATTCCTCATTGGTTTAATGTCTTCTCATGAGGATATGATTTGCTTCCCTGATTTTTGCCTTTTAATATACTTTAATTGAGCACAGAGTGGTTGTTTGTTTGGTGTTTTGTTTTTCGGTTTTTGTTTTCCTTGAATGTGTGGGACAGCATAGGTTGGAATGAGTGCATTCTATGTTAGTAAAAAGCACCTGACTAACATCCTTCAAGCTGGCAACAGATGCATGCTTGTTTTGGAAGTGCTTGTAAGCCCTAACCACATATCAGGATCCACTGTAACAACTGAAGGTATCCACACCTGTGCAGCACAAATGTAGCAGAAAAAAAGATACCCTTGTGCCTTCATTCTTCACAACTGAAACAATTAATTGAATATCAGTAATGAAAATGCCTGTTTCTCCATTCTCACCTTCCAGTGCTGTGCTATCTGTCTGTATTCCAGGGCTAAAAGCAAGAAGAAATCCCCAGAGCTATGTAGGTACTTCCCTTAAAACTAGCATTGTGGAATAAGGATCAAGTAGTTGCAGCTTTTGAAGGTCATCCAGCCCAGCCACTGTTTAAAGCTGGGCCAGCTGCTTTAGGTTGTTGGGGATTGTGTTCAATTGGGCTTTGAGTATCCCAAAGGCTGAAGACTCCACAGTTTCTCTGGGCAGCCTGCACCAGTGTTTGGCTCCACTCACGCTGAAAACCTTTTTGCTGGTATGTAATTGCAGTTTCCTGTGTTGAAATTAGTGTCTTGTCCCTCTGTCTACTGTATGATCCACTGAGAGACTGACTACACCTTTCCATTCCTTGAGGGCAGCAAGAGAACCTCCCTTTGGCCTATGGTTTCTAGGGTTGCCCTAGTTTGCTGTCATTATTGTGGGCAGGAGGGAGGATGTGATAGTTTGAATTCTAGGCACCTGTGCTGACCCTGCTGCTGCACAAGGTCATTTTGTGCAGACCAAGTTTGATTTTCCCTGGCTGCCTGGCTTTCTGTCTTGAGCTTGTCAGCCTCAGGCAGCACTTACTGGAAGGCTGGAACATTTGGAGATAGGAGAAGCTGTTTCCCTTCTGGGAAAAGGATAGCCCTTCTGGGGTATCTTGAGCCCTAGAAGTGAGCTTTTGAAAACTGGCAGTTGTGAAGGATTCCTGAGCCACTTTCTGCAGGAAGAAGGGAGGGAAAGAAGGGATTAACTGTCATTGCTGGCATACTTAGCTTTTTCAGTAATGAGTAATTACTAACTAAGCAGGGCTCTTAGTACAAGCTTCTTTCTTAAGAGTTTAATGAATCCTCACTGTACATTGTGCTAAGGAGTCTTCTTTTCATTCTACACACAATGAGCAAATTTTAGCTAAAAATCCCAATAATTCCTGCATTTTGCCTGTTGAAACTCCCCTCTGCTGTTCAAGCAGGTATGGAATACACTGTCTTATGTCCCAGGCTGCTGCTCACTGATAGGGTAGCCCCAGAATAATTGAGCAGGGATCTTGGCACCCGGTTTGCAAAAACAAGTTGGTGGCACAGATCTGCGCTATATTAACTTGCTGGTTTATTATTATTTGAAAAGTAAGACATTTTCTACAGTAATTTCCTGCATTTAGAGAAAGGGTTGTCTGGGAACACACAGTTGTCTGCAGAAATAGCTGCTACAAATTCTCAGACTGTTCTGTTTGGTAATTTCTTCAAAATTTATTTTTCTTGTGATGAATAAATGCAGTGTACTTGTAAAGACATTTTTGAGTATGTTCATCTTGATCCCTATGATCAGTCAGTGTTGCTATGGGACTGCCTGCCCTACAACAAGAGGAAGGCTGATTCCCCAGGGATGAAAAGTTGGTTTCAAATGCCCAGAATTCCAGTTCTGAGAGCAAGGGACCATCCAGGATATAAGGTCTGGTCTAACTTACTGCTTTTATTACCAATTTCCTCTGTCAGAGCATTATTTTGGTTTAGCCCCCTAAAGGGAGGGTACAGTCCCCTAAAACAAAAGGTATAATCTTAGTTATTCCAAACACAGCCTTATATCACTGTGTAATTTATCCTTTTCCTGTACAGGAATAGGGAATAAATAACCTCTACCGTTAAAACATTAGAACAAGGTCTTAGTTATTTAGAAATTAAAATGCAACTCCCAAACCTTCACCCCTGTCCCAATCCTTAAAAGAAGGAGTTGTGGTTTAGGATGCCTGAGGCAAACTAAGAAGTGTTTGCCCCAGTCTTATACTCTCTGAAACCTGTGGCAAAATTTTTACTTTCCTTTGTTGTAAAAGTTGGGAAGAGACCAACATCTTGAGCTGACAATAATGAGGAGGAGGCCAAATCACCCTGGATCTTAGGTCAAGCCTGGGAAGTAATGCCAGGAGACAGGTGACCTGTTACACAAACTCTGGAAGCCAATATGTACAGTGGTAATCACCTTCATTTCCTCTGACAGATCATTCTTGAAGCAGTGTGGGCTCCCTCCATGCTGCTGGTCCCAAGGACGGCCATAGCATTTCCAAGTGGTATTGTTTTATGGGAAAGAACGTGCTTACTCTTAAGCAAATATTTATTTTATAATTTTAGGCAGGGTGGCAAAGAAGGAACAAGCTGGTTTACTTGTTGATTTCGAGGATTTTGCTGGAAGGCTCTTCTCCCTCTTGTCCGTGGGTAGCCCACAGTGTCAGGGTGGTAGCCCTCAAGCTGCCGAGTGCAAAGTGCGTTTGATCAGTATCATTAGCAGCCCCAAGTAATTGATTATCATCCATAGCTGAGTGTTCAGAGCAAGCGCACAGCCAATGGCAGTCACTTAATCTGTCATGCCTGCATGTTCTTGTCCTCCTGAGATCTATCAGCTGTGTAGCCTCTGACCCCATCAGCAAAATCACTGATGGCTGCTTTGTATTTACTGTGTACCCATTATGTCACCTGTATGAACCTGCTGAACTGGCTGCAGTGAACACGGGAGAAGGATTTACAGCGGCGATGGCAGTTTGTAGGTCTTATTTTAGTCTTTCTTCTCATGTATATCTAAGCCTGGATTTTTGTGGGAAGAGGGGGTGGTCTTTAATAGACACTGTTCAATTATTTTTCTGGTGTTAGTATTAATTGCAAGACTCAAAATAGGTTGATTAGAATAAGACCTCACAGGGGTGTTTATAATTCAGATTTTAGAGATGTGACTAATGAATAACAACCACAGCTAATCAGTTCTCAAAACTGATGGTAATGAGCAGAAAAGGGGGAGGAAGCCAACCTGTATCCCTGCTAATGCATTGCAGTGGAAGATGGCAAGGTCTCTTAACAAGTGTTTGACTCGGATGGAGTTCTTGATTTTTCACAGGAAAAGCCTTTTTTTAAAGCACAGCTTGAAGATAAATTTTAAATAACCAGTAGTCAATTACAGCCTTTAAAGTTAGGGTAGTATTTAACAGTTTGAACTGTTCAGTCTTGAGGATTCTTAAGGCATCTTTGGACTTTTTATTTATAAGTTGAGTTTTTCTGCATTCATAAGTGCTCTTAAATTACAGCACTGAACACTGGAGCCCTTTATTCACAGAACTGGCACCACAGGGGCATTGACAGTGTGTTTCTTCTCTGTGTTTCCAAGATTTTTGACCTTGGTCAAATAACTAGGTCATTTCTTAAAGATGAGATGATGTAGTCTCTTGCTATAATCTGGTCAGTCCTCTGCCTCCGTGCATGTGTTTGTTTAACCATGTAGTGAATTTGCTGTCCTGAATAGGAAAGAACTTGATATGTATCAGATACTTCTGAACTGAACTTCAGTCAGGAATGATCCTGTTCCACACAGGAATTGGGATAGTGTTAGTCTTGGAAAATGCTTTTCAAATCATAGGCAGACAGTTTTGTGTCAAATCTGTGTTTCTGCCATGCACCATATCCTTGTAAGGAGAGAATTTCCTACCAGCCCTTTGAGTCATACATTTTAGTTTTGGGGGTTTTTGACAATGAGTGACACATTTGTTGTCAAAGAGCATTCCCTGCAGTTGAACAAATAATTCCACTTACACCAGTGAGACTGGTTGTGGAAGGAGGGCAAGAGAAGAAACTGTCCCTGGCTGGTGAGGCACTTGTACACATTTCAGTGCACTCAGGTAGGTTCTGCAGATGCCTGCTGCCTTTAAGAAAAAAACCAAAAAACAACCACCAAACACAATTTCAGTTTTCAGTTTTGTCATATAACACAGAGCTGAGCTGCTAGTTTGTGTCATTTATCTTTAAATATTGCCATAGAACCCAACTCACTGTGACCACGAGGATGAGGTTGTTTTGGCAGTAAGCAATGTGATTTCTAAATAAAGCTAATGGCAGAAATTGGTTGTGTTTAATGCTTCAAGTACTGGGGCAAAGAGTACACTAAGGTCAAGGTTATTCCAGTTGCTGATGTCCAGCATGAGGCTTTGTGGAGGTGAAACAGGCACCTCTACATGTCTCCTCCCCTTTGCTTTCTGTTCCTACTGTTTATCATTCACAAGATCTGGCTCACAAGCAGCTCAGCTGAAAATTTCCCTGTTTTAGGGGACAGTGAGCTCAAATGAGGGAGTACTCTGGTGCAGTACCTTGTGCAGCTCCCTGAACATTACTGCTGGCATGGGACAAGGAAGTGGAGAGCCAGGGAACCTTCACCTGAGGGACAAGGAAGTGGAGAGCCAGGGACCCCTCACCTGAGGGACAGGCCTAGTATATTGACACATAGGCACATTGGCGTTTATGCTCAAGAGGGACAGAGCAGTCAGCTTAGAAAATTTTCTATCAGCAAAGAAGTTTTCTACTTCAGAAGCATTTTAATTAATAGTTCTGTTTTCTGTAGAAAGCTGAGGCCTTTGCTGATCAAAAACCACTAAGCAATTTTCTGTGTCTTTTAAGCATTTCACATGCACAAACATATATATAGCATCAGTCAATATTTAATAGAGATGTAGAACATTCTCAAGTCATGAGAAGTTTTGCAGAAGCCCATAGCTTTTTCATGGTTCCCTGCACTTAACAGTTACAGCTCCTTTGGATGACAGTGGCCACTGCAACATCTCCAGTTTTGCCCAGTGTTGATGATATAATGTGGCCATTGACTCCTGCAGGAAGGTTCATGGCATCTGATGAAAGCTGAATCAGCCTTTTAAGACTTCTGGGTAACTTTTTCACAGTTCTGTCCATCCTTCTGCATTATTACACTGCACTAGGGTTCAGAGGCCCTAGTATCAATCCATTGCATTGGTGCCAGTTGCAGTTACAGCTTCTTTTGGGTGGGACTGCCTCAGCTTTAGGGTTTGCAGCAGCAGCATGACTATGTGAAGACAGCTTCAGCAGCACTGGGTTCATCACTGGCTGAAATTTTTCATGAGAAAAAGGCTCATCAGTCGAAAAGCTTTTGTGGGTGCACATCACTTAAGTCCACATCAGTTCCCAGGCCAGTGCTTGCTGTGAAGACATGGGTGAGTTTCATTACTGGAACATGAGCATTACATCCTAGGAACAGTAGAGATAGGAATGTTTGTGTTGGGAGTGGGGGAAGGAGGAACAGTCTTTCTTCTTTCCCTTCAGCTGCAGGCTCTGAGGAAGAGAAGCCATTTTCTCATTCTTTCAACCTCTCCTTTAATTTATTTGCTGCCAGCCCTGGCAGAATAATCCCGCTGAACAGTTAAAAATCATATATTTTATATTGCAGCTGTGATCTTCACAAGAATAGAGGTGTGAGGGACAGAGCAAAATCATCCAGGAAACTCCTTTATAAATGCACAGGGTTTTAATTTCTTACAGCAGTTTGAATGTGTGAACATTTCCTAAAAGGGAGCAGTGCAGCCAGAATTATATTGTATGCAGGAGGGAAAGGGAGGAGAGATGGAGATGCAGATCATTAGTAATTTATCTGCTAAGCCAGCTTCTTTCTCTGCCAGGGCAGGCAGATACCACTGGCAGGGGCAAAATCCCAGGACCCTCTCATTGATAGAATCATAGAATGGTTTGGATTAGCAGGGACCTTAAAGACCATCTCATTCCAACATTCCTACCATGGGCAGGAGCACTTCCCACTAGACCATGTTGCTCGAAGTCCCATCCAACCTGGCCTTGAGCACTTCCAGGGATGGGGCATCCACAGCTTCTCTGGGCAACCTGTGCCAGTGCCTCACCACCCTCACAGTAATAATTTATTCCTAACTTCTAATCTAAACCCACACTCTTTCAATTTAAAGTCTTTGCCTGAAAATTGCCTTGCAATTTAAGGTCTAAGAACATCCAAAAAATTAAATCGTTAGTGGTTGCAGCCCCATCAGGCTCACGCTCAACCAAGAGTCTGTGATATAAACCCCGGGCCTTCCAAGAACAAAACAGCCTGATACAGGCAGAAAAGACATGGATTGACTTTGTCCAAAAGGAGTTACACTTAAAACTGTAGAAAATTCAAGCAATGCAGAGAACATGTACAGAACATGTAACTCAAACTAATACAATTAATGAATCCTTGTGGTCACCACCTTCTTTTAAACCAAGAGTCAATGGGACAAGAAAGAAAAGAACGTTTGCTTTTCACATGCCTACAGTTAAGCACTGAAATTTGTATCTTGGCACCCATGTAAGAGGCTGGATGTTTATACAATACATGTAAATGAGCAATAAATGGTGACATTAAAAATAGTATACGTCCCTACAAATAACTCTCAGGTCAAGTCTAGTAACAAAACAGAGCTTCTTTTACCTTGGGCTCATTTCAGGCTTGTGTTGTAAAGCCATGTTTGCAATGGTGTTTCAGTCTGTAACATTTACTTGGCCTGCTAGTACTGTGTGAGAGGGGCTAAAATGCTTCTATGTTGGCAGTAAAGTGTGATAATCAATCGAATTAAGGCAGTTCACTGGAAACAGCATTTTTCCCTAGTCTGAACAGTCCCTGGGGCATTTTCCTAAAGTTCAGTGTTTGATAGTATGCTCTCGAAGTGGAGGCAGCACAATCCTGTCTTTTTTTTTTTCAGTTCTCCTTTTCCAAGCACACAATGGAAGCAGGTTAGGTTTGGCCATGCAGGCTGGCCAAGGGAAGTGGCAGAGGATAAAGCTGGGGTGTGGAGGAGCTTCCCGGTGGCCAGGCAGCACTGGGGTGGAAGGTGGCAGCAGAGTACCCAGTGGGGACACCAGGACAGTCACGTCCAGCCGGAAGGGTGACCATGGAATGACACAGGCCACATTCCCACTGGCATATCACCTCAGGCTGGGATGTCACGCTGGGCCCTGCTGCTAGAGCCAGAGTGTATTTGTAGACGTGCCAACCAGAGAGTCCTTTTCCGTGGTTTTCAGCTTGGTTTGAGGAAATGCTCAGTAAGCTGCACTTTTAAAATAGCCCTTGGCTGGTGCCTGCGCTGGCTCTGCTGACGGATGGCTTTGTGTGAGTGCACAGGTCTGATTAGAGGGTATCTATTCCACACTGTATTTAGGCAGTACCTTTGCTGTCTGAGTTTTCTTTTCCTTGCCACTAGCAGTAGAGAGACTACGCTGGTTTTGTGCTTAAATCCTCTTTATGCTCTTTACTCTCTGAAGGAGCTGGATTAAAAAGAAAATCTTTGGATGGTAGTTAACCACTGAAACAGATTTTTATTTTGACTAATTGTGTTTAGGTAGCAAAATATGCACTTGGATGACAGGACTAGGGAAATCCTTAAATTGAATAGATAGATTTTAATTTTTAAGTGAAAAAACTGCATTTCAGATTCTAAAAGGATGTAGGCCTTTGGAATCTGACTACACCTGGGTTACAGCTGATATTAACGTGCATAACTGTGAGCAGAGGAAAGTGACAGTCTCTGAAGCAGTAATTTACTGTGCTCTAGCTCTGAAAGAGTTTTATCTGTCTGTAAACAGGAAGGCACAGAAAGCTGAAGAACCTTTCAGAAATATTTTTGTTCTACAGCATGACCAAGAAAGAATTTCCATGATTAGGACATCTTTTGCTGGAAATGACAGATACACTTATGTAAATTGTGGGCTCACCTTTTAAAGTTTCTTATGAACAGTGTTGTACAGTGATCTCTGTGAATTCCAAATGCACACAGGATAGAGAAGTGAGAACACAGCCAGTTGTTTTTCTTTGATAGTGGTTCCCTTTTCTTTTTTTTTGTTGTTTTTTTGTTTGTTTGTTTGTTTGTTTTTGTTCTTGTTTATTTGTTTTATTTCCAGCAGAAGAGCAGATGAATTCACGGTGTTCTAAGAAATTATAATGGTTCGACTGACACTATCCGGTTACGTGTCTTTGGAATTAGCTTGCTTTTCTTAAATAGGAAACATCAGTAGATTAAATATGGCTGAGACAAAAACTTGGCCTTTCACTGGCATGCTAATACAAGGCAATACATGCCTAATACAAGGCAATTCATGCCTAATACAAGGCAATTGTATGTGAATACAAACAAATGCATTTAAATACCTGTTAAATATTCCTGACACTGAGCACCAAAACTACTATGGAACATAACACAACTGCAGGAAGATTTATTTGTCAGCCTTTTAGTGGGACACTTGTAATGAAAAATCTACTTATTTCACTTGTCCATCAAAATATGACTTGTCTTGAGTGGATGAGTAAAATTTTGCAATTCTGCATTAGAACAGGAGCAGACTAATGCTGGGTCTGCCTTGGGAATTGCATTACTTTAATGTAACTCATGCTGGGGGAGGTGTCTTGTTTATGCTTTGGTTTATTGCTTTTAGCTGATGTGAGTAGCAAAAAGACATGCACAAGATGATGATTTACACAGTACTTCTGGTGTTAATCCCATTACTTTGCCACATATTTTTCATCTCTTCACCTCCCACCCTGTGAACTGAAACTTTCTTTGCCCTGAGTTGGAGCAGAGCCTGGCATGATGAGCAGTGTGGCTTGCAGTGCAGATGTGCTCCCCAGCTCCATGCAGCCACCCAGGATAAACGGAAAGGAGGAGAGGATGGCTGCTTTGCTGCCTTGTGCATGCAAGGGAGAGAGGGAGGGAGACAAAAAGAGGGCACACGTAATTTTCTGGTGTGTAAATCCTGGAGAACAGTGGGCTGCTCTCACTCCCAGTGCAAAGAGAAGAAAAATACAGTGACTGCAGTCACACAGAGCAGAATATTGTCACTGTAGAGGAGTGGCTCTTGTGCTTGTTGCCACCAGCTGTGCACAGAGAAATAGAAGCTTCTGTCCCCACAGCACGGTCATGGGCTTCAAGGAGAATTTGTTATGTGCTGCTGGCAGCATCACCTCTCCTTCTTGGACAACCTGCACAAATCTTTTCAGACTTCCCTGTGGAATGTGGCTGTAACATTGCTCCTGCATGCTACTGAAATGCCCTCAGTGTGCATATAGAGGGCTGTGCTCTGGGTAGCTTCGGCGCTCCAATTGAGGCAAATGTCATGCAAAGGGACAGATTAGTTTCCCTCCCTTGTACACGCTCAGACACTGAGAGCAGGGAGATCAAGTCTGCTAAACTGCTTTCTGCCCACTGGGAGGGTAAATTGGCTTCTTTCCTCAGAGATTTGAACTTAGACTTCCATCTTTCTGGAATCCTTTATGAAATGAAGGGAAGGTGTTGGTTGACTGTAAACCCCAAGCTAGGAGGCCAGGCCTGCAAAGTGCTCAGCTTGGTAGGAACAGCCCTGACTGGGGAAGGGTCTCTGACTTTGCAGAATGAGACTCTCCTGCATGCTACTGTGGTCAGCTCAGGTCTGAAAGTGCTGAAGTGGAGCTCGGAGGGGAGCTGGGGAACTCTGTCAAGGAGTAATTGGGCAAAAGATAGAAAGGATTTGTGATGGGAAGCGATCAGTAGAATTAAAAGCAAACAAACAAGCAAGTATCAGTGTTTTGGATTTCTTTGTGTTAGGAGAAATTTCTTAGGCCAAGCATCTCCATTCATACGTTCTTGTTGTAATTGCACAAACCATGAGACTGGTTTGTGCAATTTGAAAAACAAAAACAAAACAGAAAGCTGGGGGGGCGGGGGGAGGTCCTTTTTACTTCTCCAGAAAGAGGAGTCAATTCTAAACTTTTGTTCATTTGCAACAATACGTAGGGGGTGTGCAGTGACTGCCTGAATGTTAAATTATAGCACTTGTTTTACTCTTTATGTCTGTGTCTTGTATGACGCAGTTTGTACCAGCAACATCTGAATGCTTTGGCTTACTTTGAAAGACTAGGAGAGTTAAGGGTCTTTCATGAAATAAAAGAAAATCCTGAAAATAGCCTTCTGTGATTTCTGAATTGTATTCTTAGCGGTATTAGCATATAGCTGGAGTTAATTCATTTGCATTAGTGAAAAAGTCGAAGCGAGAGCAGAATTAGGCCTTTTTGAGAACCAAGCCAGAGTCATATCTGATGCAACTCCATCTCAGCTTTGAACGGGAAGTCTGTCACGTTGCTTGTGAACCTGGAGATGTGGATGGAGACCATGAGATGTGTCACATTCATCCCAAACAGAAGCTGTGTGACATACCAAGTGAGAGGGCTGTCCTCAGAGTTGTACTGGGGCCCCTGGCTTTCCAGCTATTCCAATAGTGGGCAGAGCCCCAAGACAGGATTTGCTGAGGTGATCCAGCCAAGTTTGTACAGTGGCTCAGGGCAGAGACCTGTCTGTCCTGTTCTCCATTCACCATCCCACTCACAGAGCCCATGCTGAGCTGGACTCTTCTACTTTCAGAGCTGTCTGGTTCCCCACGCTCCAGTGCTGCTTGTCCCCAGCCCGATACAGGCAGAGCTTTAGATGTTTGTAGATCTGGGTTTGTGTTTTGGGAAGAATGAGGGTGAGATCAAAAGCATTGCAGGACCTCAGCACATAATTGCCATAGATTTGAGAGGGAATCAGGTGCTCAGCTTGCATAGGTACTTTGGAAGTCCCAAGAGATGATACAGTGAGGCCTTCAAGGAAGAATTCCTTCCTCTCTTTGGTTATCCCAGTTATCCTTTGGTTGAAGCAGAAGGGTTGATAACCCATGCAAATTCATAGCAAAATTAGAAATCTCCTTAGCTGTGAACATGTATTATTTTTTGAAATCTTTGAGACTAGGTCTCAACAAAACATTGAGCATTATTTTTAATCATGCTGCCCTTTAGATGTATTTTCATTAAATGTCAGGGTCTTCATATATTTCTGTTTAAGAAAAGATTAAGAAAAAGGGAGCTAGACCTTCCTTAAAGCATGTATTATTGGACATAGTTTTTATCATGTCAATCCTGACCTGAGTTCTCTCTGAACCTAATAGTTATCATCTCTAAAATCCTTCCTGAGATGGAAACTTCTCCATGGCTATAATATGTATCCATTTTTAAATGAGGTGTCAAGTATTTGAGGGGGAGTGTTCATAAAGGCTTTACCTATGCCATTACCTTTTTTTTAATTCCTTGTATTAACACATTCTCCCATCCTTTTGTTTGTTTGTTTGTTTCTTTGCCACTTCTTTGTCCTGTACAGAGCAGGTGTTTTCACTTAGCTGCCTGTAGTTATGCTGAAGTATTTTCCAGGGCAATTTCAGTCAAGATAATGTCCATCAGTGGGCTTGGGGAAACCACAGCTCTTTATGTGCATTACCTTGCATTTGTCTATATTGAACTTCAGCTAATCAGGGAATATTTCTTCAACATGTATGGAAATTATATAGTTGTTGACTGAGGGGATGAGAGAGGATAGAAATTAAATGGTCACAACGTTTGCTGAATATTTGCTAGCAAAGAGGGAGGGGTCCTTTGAAATGAGACCAGTTTCTCGTAGTCTCATTTCTCTGTGTGCTGTTTTCTCCCTCCCTCTCTCTCTCTCTGTCTCTCTCTCCATATGAAACAACAGGATTAGGGAAGGTATGCAAGAAATTTCCTTTAGTTCTCTTCATTTTGTGAAGACAGAGCAGTGTGAAGTTGGTGTTGCAGGAGTTGTGTGCAGGGACTGTTTTCCATTTACTCAGGAAAGGGAAGGTGGATCTGCTGGCCTGGATGGGGAGGGGAGGGTGGAGGAAGCTGCTGGCAAACACTTGCCCCTAAAACTGTGAGAGCTGTAAGGGCAGAGCTCACAGCACACTTTCTAGCATGTGGTAAAGCTTCCAGGGTTAGCAGGCTGCCCTTCTATTCCCTGTGCTTATGGGTGGATTCCTCACCAAGACAGGATTTTGGGAAAATCTTTTCCTTCATGAAAGAAAACCAAACTAAAAATAACACACAAGTTCTTAATTCCAATGCAGAACAAAGTTATTTTTACTTCCTGCAGACTTGTGCTTGCCTTGTGTTAGGAGGGGCACTGCTCTATCACTTGAGATAAAACTGCCCAGTGCAGGGACATCCATCCAGGGCAAAGGCTGTGTTTGCTACCACAGAGGAGTCTTTGAATCACATGAATAAAGAGAAGGGCAACTGTATCCCCCATTGGGTTCGGCTGCCTGTAGTTGAGAACACACAATTTGAAAAGTCTTATCCTGATTTTTACAAGCAGAAAAGCACTACCCAGAAAGTTCAATTTAATTTTCGATTGCTCAAGACAAAATTCAGATCTGTTTTCCATCCCAAGCATCAGGAGCTATTGTCACTGTTTCTTCCCTATCCCGTGGTACATTTATTGTCCAGGAAGCTCTAGGGCACATGGAAGTTTATTTTCTAAGCAGATTTACACATGGGCTTGTTGAAACTTCATTGATATTGTGGAGGGATGCAAGTAAGTACATATGTATTTAAGATATGTGTCTGTAAACTTTCTAGGCAGCCTGTGGCAAATGCAAACAGAATGTTTCAAATGTGTTTCTATCTTTAAAGACCAAACACACCAGCTGAGCCATCCACAGTTCCTGTTGTCATCCAAACCTCAAATCCTGCATGCTAAAGCAGTCGGGGTGAACCAGTTTTGAGCACCACCTCTAGCTGAAGATTTGGCATATGAATTATAATTTGTGTGAATGACTTTTAAACAAAACTCTGATCATTCTTCGAAGAAAGTTTTTCTTATTTCATGCCGGCTGTTCATGTGTTTGATATGACACCAAAAGGTGGTAAAGCACAGTTTCAAAAGCATCTTTCTTGAATGTGAGTTTTTGTTCCTGCTCACTCTTCTCCCTGAGCACCCATCTGCTCTGGGCTTGTAAATGGCACATGTCACTTCTCAGGCAAGTGCAACCATGGAAAAGTGCCCATGGCTGCTGCTGAGATCAGATCACGTGTGCAGAGAGGAAGGTTGGTCTTGGCCTCTCTCCATGAAGAAGACCATCTTGTCAGTCACCCATGGATTTCATCCGTGGCCTCAACTCTGACACTGAGCTTCCAAGGCTTTGGGGGAAACTTAAACACAATTAATGTCTTTGTGCTAGTTTGCCAGAGCACCTGCTACTGCACCCTTTCACCATAGCATGCACTGGGCTGGGTGAGTTTTGGAAAGCAGAGTAGTGATGAAAATGGTGCAGTGCAATGCTTTCATTATTTACCTGGTCAGCTGTTCCTTTTTCCCTTCTGATATAATATTTTTTCATAGAATCACTAAGGTTGGAAAAGATCTCTAAGATCATTGAGTCTAATCATTAACATAGCACTGCTAAACCGTGTCCCCAGGTGCCACATCTACATGTCTTTTAAACACCTCCAGGGACAGTGTCTCCACCACTTCCCTCGGTAGCCTGTTCCAATGCCTGCCCACCCTCTCAGTGAAAACTTTTTTCCTAACATCCACTCTAAACCTTCCCTGGCACAACTTGAGGCCATTTCCTCTTGTCCTGTCTTTTGTTACCTGGGAAAAGAGACTGATCCCCCACCTCGCAGCAGCCTGCTTTCCTCACTTTTCTTCTCAAAGGGCACCCCCTCGCCCTCACAATGTACTACTTTATAATCTTGTTACCTTTATAAAATGCTCTCTGAGCATATATGTCCTGGGACCTTTTCACATGGCATTAAAGTAGTTTTCTGCTTGTAAAGTTACACCTCCCTATGGCCTGTTGCAAAATGGGTGTTCAGAATGCAGTGTCTCTTCACCAGGGAAAGGTGAACCATATTCACTGCTAGATTACTATTTCAAGAGAAATCACTTAGGTGTTGTAATTGCAATACCCAAATCGTGGGCTGAGTTCCTCCTCCTGGGGACCTCTTGCAACTTTGATATACAGACTTTGCTCTAGGTTTTGAAGGTAGAAAGCCTGCCAGAAAGAATAGTCGCAGAAAGCAGGGAAGATCAAGATATCAAAGGGAATGGTACTGACGGAGGAGAAGTCTGCAGTGATGAGGCTCCTATGGATCTTTTCCTTTCTCCTCCCAGGATTCAAGAGCTCTCTCCCTGCAGTAGAAATTTAAAGGGGAAGCAGTGGGCATTAATACTTTGAGCTCATCAAGAGTGGCCCACCAGAGCCCAGGGAAGGAGGGAAGAGAGAGAGCTGTAATTTACTTCTTTTCTTGCTGGCTTCAGTGAACTTGTCTCACCATGGGTCCTTCTCTTGCTCTTGTAGAATACATCTGAGTTCGGTGCAGCATAAATGTGATTAATTTCTGGTCTGTGTTGAAGGGCACAGAGTGGTGCTGTCTTGCTCTTGGGCTTGCTCAGATATACACTTCATGTATCACTTACCTACCATGCAGGGTGGTTATGAGGATTAATTAGTTAATGTTTGTACAGCACTTTGAAGATGTAATGCACTATTAGGCTTTAGTCTCTGCTTGATGCATGAGTAGAACACCCATTAATCTAATGGAAGTTGCATGCACTCCTCAAGCAGGGAACACATAAATGCTAAATATAATTTTAATTATCATTTGATTTCCCAATATTCCTTGATCATTATTTTGTAATTTAGCTTAATTTTTAAAAATATATAGCTTGCAGAAATAAGAAAATGTTCTTCATTTTTAATCTTGCTTTCAAGAACTCCTTCAGTCTGAAATAAGCAATCATCCTTTGTTCCTCCCATTTCATTGTTTTCTTCCCCTTTTTCTGTTTTGTGCATGGTCTGACCAGAGGTAGGTTTTTGTGTTCTGCAATTGGCAGAGGTATCTTGCTAGCTAAGGAAGCAGACTCACAACACCTCGCACAAATAGTATTTGATTACTGCTAATTACAGTGCTGTCACATAGACAGGGGGAAAGAACGAAGGCTGGCTTTGTCAAATAGCAATGAAATAACCTGCTGTCTGTCTACTGACTTAATGGCTTTAATTGCCAGCGCATAATCAAGATCTGGTGAATTTGTTTGAACATATCAGCAGGCACCAAATATTTCAATTAAGATCAAGTTGTATAACTAGTGTTGCTTTAGCTAGAGCAGGATTCTGGTAAATTCAGGTCTTTGAGGCTCACAAAAGAGTACTTGGCAAGAGCCAGCAAGCAAACTGACAGCTAGGTTGTTTCTTCTTTTTTTCAGATTTTGAGTAGCCCTCCTCTCTGATGCTACTGGACCCATGTAGGTTGTTCCCTTTTCATTTTCTTTGTCTGGTTTCTTTCTCAAGATGATGTCTTCCAGAAGAGTTCATGCACTGTAGGCTTTCTACTGTGAATGATGCCTGAGCTGTGGTGGGCCATTGAGACACCTGCTTTGGCCCTGAGGAGAAGCAAACTCTCAAACTCTCAAAGGAAGCTCACTGCAGCAGTGTGAAGTGTGTGTTAGTTTAATAGTCCCTGCAGAAAATCACAGAATCGTAGAATATTCTGAATTGGAAGGGACCCACAAGTCTAACTCCTAGCCCTGGACAGGACAGCCAAAAGGATCTTGTGCCTGAGAGCATTGTCCAAAAAGAAAATTAACAAAAAAAGGAAAAGCTGTGGCCTGGCACACCAAAGGTGGTCTGTTCCTTCCATGTAAATGTTGATAGAGCTTTTTTCCCCTTTTGTCACTCATTCTCTTGCCAGAAGTCTTTTTCAAGAAATCAATCCCTTTCCTATAGGAAAGGATCATCAGTGATGATCCATCCATCATCAGTGGATGATACAAGAGTTTGGGAAAAATGCTTGAATTATGTTCAGCTTTGAGTGTTGATTTTGTCCCAAACTGTCCAAAGGCACTTTATTTACATCAAAGCCTCAGTCAAAGATTTTTGTTCTATCTTTGAAGGATCCTTCCTTCAGGTGTTCACGCCCATTCAACCAGATCATTAGCAGCTTCTTAAGCACAGAAGAACAGGTCCTTGTGATAAAATCTGCAAGGCCATGACCCGGACTTGCCTTTGCTCTTTCATTAAAGGCTGAAACAGGAACCTTGCACTTCTCTGAGTCGGCTTTGAACACTGGATCCTATAGACTACCCTTACTTGTCTTATTCATATTTAATTGTGACATTTGAAAAGACCCACCTGTACCAAGTTATGCCTGTTTACCTCATCAGTATTCATTTTGTTACATAGTTGAATTTTCTGATTGTGTGGTTCCTATGGCTTGTTACACGGCAGGTATTGGTCTGGATTGGTGTGTGGATATTCTTGGCATGGAGAACTCTCACTTAAACGATCTTCTTAGCTTTGGTCGTTAAAATTGACGCCTTGACACCAGGAAAAGTGACCTTTGCTTGTCTACATGTTTTTATCTCATCTGTGATACTCTTTTGCCTTCATCCACATACTACTCAGTGCAGCTTTGTTCGACCCTGAGACATAGCTATGACCTCTCTTCTCCCTGCCCTCATAAGCCATGTAATTTTAGGGATCATGCTCAGCAGGCATGCACTTGAAAGCTGGCATGCAGAAAATCACAAGCTCTTTCTGTTTGTTCTGAAGGACCTTTAGAAAAGTTGTGCCCACCCCCTGCTCAGTTCTGGCAAAGCTGGAGTCATTCGTGCGTGTGTTTAGTGGGAGCTGTCAGCGCTCTACAACTCTCTAGATCAGACCTGGAGCTTGAGAGCTAAAAACTCTCAAACCCAAAATATAGAGATGATGTATGACAGACAGATTTACATTTGCAGAAAGGCAGCAAATTAAGCCAGAGTTTCCTTCCTACAATATATATATATTTTTTTTAAGTTGAAGAGAAGAAACCTAGACCACTAAATGCTGCTACCAGTTTTGCTTCTTTTGGATGTGTATGTGTACGTGCTTCAGTGAGTTTTCAATATTGTAATGGGTTCTATATAAGGGTGTTTTAAAGGTGATATCGTAGTAATAGTAGGGTAGAGCAGAGATGCTGAGCAAGGTCAGTGGGCTTGCACACTGATGAAGTCAAAGAGTAGGAGGAATGAGGAGGACTTGTGAGAGTACATCCTTTGTGCTTGCTACCCCTGAATCTAAATTTAGCTGAATTCAGGAAACCTGAATCACAAAGAAACCTGAACTTTAAAAAAAAAATTAAAAAACCCAGGTATTCTTTAAATTTCTGACTTTTTTTTGTCCTTTTTTCTCTTTCCCAGATACTCAATTTCATTGCTCAACTTAAATAACTTATATATAGTCACACAGTTGCACTGCTCTCTATGATATCACACAGGACTAAATTACATAATGTGGTGTGGCTAGCACAGGTTCTTCCCGTGGGAACATTTTGCTATATTTCATAAACAAGATAAAGTTTGGATGTTTTGCAAACAGTTTCTCCGGATTGAGTCAGTTCGGGCTTGGCCAATTGGGCCTAGGGGGAGGTCTCGGGCTGACCAATCTGGGGCACTTCTGTAGACTCTATATATATGGAATTCAAAACAATAAAGTCCCTTTTCTCCTCTCTTTCCTTGTCTGAGAACTTGGGTCAGTCCTCAGCTAGCCGCTCAACAGCGACAATGTGGTTATGGACTTTCCATCTCTACCAATGCAGGAGATGCTGGGATAGCAGCTGCTAAACCATTGCACATAAGAGCCACCAATGTAACGGACAAGGAACAGTCAGTGATCTCTGTTTTTGAAGGGGAAAAATAAGAAAAGAAAACAGAGCTTTTACACTTTTTTCTTTTGCTAGTGTGCTTTCCACAATCTGTGTTTTACTAATTCTGTGCCATATAGGTAGCCCAGTAAGTACTTCCATGTTATAAAGTTCATCTCCATTTTCTGCTAGATAAACATTCACCCTTTGGAGGATGCTGTTTCTGTTGGTTTTCCATTTCTCTGTTGGTTTTCCACTTCACTGGTTGACTGCAAGCATCAGTGTTCTTAAAAGCACAGGCCAGATGCTTGGAAAGGGTAAAGCAGCTGCTTCTGCTTTTGCCACCTGAGACCCCCTTTCTACCTTTTTTTTTTGTCTACCCTTTGTGCATTTTGTAGCTCTAAGCAAACTTTGTTAATATTGTTATTGGCAATTATATCTTTATTAGTTTCTGTCTCACCCATAAATGTTTCCAGCATTCCTGCCTTGTTTATTTCTGTTCAAGAGCTCTAAGCTTTGGTAATTTTTCAAGTTGTCATCTCACACTTCCAAAATCACCAGATTTCTTTCATTTGCCAAAGTGCAGTCTTTGAAGTGTCTTTTACTTCCTGCAAAGAGGTTACATCCAGCTTTTTAAAAAGCTTAAAAAGTGCTGTTTCCTTCTAATTATTCTCCCCAGTAAGAATTAGTCTGCGCTGGTGCAAGATGTGTGTCTTTGGTAGCTCTACTAGGTAGTGGTGTAGTTAGAAGCTGTGCTCTCAGTCTGTGTCCTCTTTAATATTAATGAAGTGTAGGGATTGTGGATAGCAGATGTGTGAAATCCTGAAGGTTTTTACATTGCCTTTTAAATTCAGTCAAAAATAGTACTCCTGAAATGCTGCTACCATAAAGAATTATTGGGAATGCATGTGCTTGGGTGGTGAGAGAGGTAGCAGAGAGCTTGCAACAAGTGAGGTGTGAGGTGGAACCAGGGCAGGGATAGGCACTACCAAGGTCAGATTCTTCAGTGCTCACTCCACTATTTTGATTATTTTTCTAATTCTCATTTTATTTTTGCTGATGAAATTTCTTGTTGGATGCCCTTCCATGGAAAACTTAGTAATTTTCCTACATAGTTAATATTCAGATATAAAAAAACCTATTACAGTTTAAATGATGAATAGATGCTAATTTATACATATATACATATACTCAGAATGCCTAATTAATGATCTTCTGTGTCAGTCACGGATATGCAAATGATTATATTTTGCAAGTCTTATCATAATTGTGTTGCCCTGCTGGCTTCAGTTTGGGGGAATGTTTTTACTGCAGTTTAGGAAGGGATAAGAAAGAGACTGAGCAATAAAGCAGTAAAGAACACAACTGCTGCGCTGATCAATCAAAACCAGGTAGATCCTGGTTGTTTTCATGGGTGCCAGAGGCATTTCTGGAGCAGGAACTAAGTTAGAGGATCTGAGTGGCTCTCTGGAGAGCTCACCTATCCCTGTCCACTATAAAGGAAGCTATATTCACTATACCTTACTGGACTAATGCCTGAAGTAATGTTGGGAGCTCTTTGAGAACTCATCATTTCTCATTTTTCTTTCTCTTTGCCATTGATGCAGATGTGGCTCAAAAAGTAAAAGATTCACAGTGCATTTTATTAGAGTTTGTGGGTGTGTTTTGCTACATAAATAATAAATACTCTCCATAATGATGGAGGACTTTAATAAAAATAATGATCTTCTGCTGATATGCATACTTGCACTGAAGTTGCTCCAAATCTGCAAGTCTTGGGACTGGGACAAAGGAAAATGGACAGTGTCAGTCGTTGTTACGGCCTTCTTTTTGGTATCTTGGACTGAAAACACCTGTGAGGGTGGAAAAATCTAATCCTAAAAAATTTCATACAATTACTGGCCTTGGAAAAGATTTTTTTTTTTTTTTTTTTTAATGAATGAATGCAAGCTTGTTTCTAACCCTTCAGCACTTGTGTCAGGGTGCTCTACGGCCAGAGGGTTTGCTGGGGGCAGCTATTTTGTCAGGTCCCCGGTACTTTTTAAAAGCCTCCCTTAGTCCCCTTTATTCCATGGTGGAATTTATTAGTCTGTGTTGTTTCACCTGCAGCTGTGTCTGTAGGCAGAAGGTGGTGGTTGTGCCATAGCCCAGGAAGAGACAGGCTGAATGTTGCTTTGAGGAAACTCAGATCTTGCCTCCAGTAAGGAACGTTCATGGCTCTGCTCTCAGCACAGCTCTTAAACCACTGCTGGGATTTGCAAGGAGTTTGCAAGTCATGCCTGTGAATTGATCCTTTAGGCCAGGATGTCAGACCCTGCCTGGGGAAGCTATTGATTCTCCACACACAGCTGCAGAGGACAGGGAGGTGCTGTGATCTGTACTGCTGTGCTCTTTCCTTATGCTGACCATTGTTGTAACCACTGTGACACAGGGATCCAGTTCTCCTCCATGATATCTAGGTTACCTCAGTCCTTACCACTGCAGGATTGCAAAGTTGGAGTCTGTGTCTCCTGACATTTCTACTTCTGCTTCTCCTCTCTGCCTGCTTGCATTGGCTTTGTGGTCACTTTTAGCCATGTCAGCACATTGAAAAGTGCTGACAGTAAACACCAAAGGCATGCATGCATGCTACTGAAAAAAAGAAACAACCACAAGGAAAGCAGCCTTGGGTAAACAGTGGACTTGCTCACTATTAAATGTTCACAGCTTCCACACACAGCCTGGAGTCTCTTACTAAATACAGGGCTCGGAAATTTGTTTTTAAAGGACATTGATACAGGCTGCGACATTGCTCACTTTTCCACGCAACTTTTGGTATATACAGTAGGAGAGAGGTTCATTCTGCGTGGTGCTATACAGAACAGGAGAAATACTAAGATTTCCAAGAAGAGCAGCAGCCACAGGCATGCAGGATCCTGGGTTTTGAGTCAGGAAATTTGGCCATCCATCCACAAGACAGCCTGGGGATCAAAGAGGAACACACAGGTCCGATGCTCTGTGCCGTCACTGTCACGTCCACCTTCAGGAAGGTGAATGATGTAGGAACTGCATAGTGTGCAGATCTGCATTAAATGCTGTGCACTGCAGCAGGCCTGAATTTTGCACAGATTAAATGCTGGGAGAGGGAGGGCAGAAAAAAGTACACCCTTGGGCTCATCCAGGGTGGTGTAGACTGGGGAAACATGCTTCTCTTGTAAGTACCTGAGCACATCCCAGTATTTGGTAGTATGGCCAGGGTATCCCCATGTTCCTGCAGCTGTCCTGTAGATTCAGTGTGGCCAGGTTAGCCAGCAGGGATGAGCTGAGGAGCTGGATTCTGCTCCTGCCAACTTGCCTAGGTGCTGCACAGGTCCATGGAATTGGCCACCACAACCAAAGCCCAGCTTTGTGCTGCATGTTGCCAGCAGCTGGGCTCAGTTTACAGAGTGCAGGGAGGGGCAGGCTGGACTAAATCAAAAATGGGTTTTGCTGGGAGCATGTTGCTATTTTGATAGTTTACCCAGCTGCTTTGGAGCCATTACAGCCATCCAAAGCAGTGGTAGTGCACACCTTCTTGGAAACACTCATCCTGCCTGGTGTTGTCCAACCTCAGAGCTATCTCCACCTCTTCAGAGGCTCTCACCAGTAGCCACTTACCCACCCACGAGAAATTCCAGCAACATGGGCACTGCCATGGAGGGTGACCCCAGGGCTTCTCTTCTCTTTCTGTTGCATCAGAAATGGTACAAGATGCAGATGAGAAAACCTGCAACCTGAACCAGAAACATAAAGATAAAACACAAGCTGGAGTCACATTTCTCCAGAGTAAAAAGGCAGTTTCTTTGTGGAAATTATTAATTACTCTGCCATCAGTTGATGCAGTTAGGATTTGGAGCTGATCTATATTAAGACTATGTAATAAAATGATGGTTTCCAAACTCAGTTTGAATTTGGTGTGGTCCCATTCATGCCAGTCAGCCATGTATGACTAGTATGAGCTAGTCGAAGCTGGCTTAAATCTCTGCTTTGGACTGAATTAAAGGAAGACAGTCCAAAGCTGATGGATTATTTCTTACCTTCCCAACTCAAAGTAAAATGCCATGAGAAGCAGCTGCTGGAAGCTGGATAAAGAGATCAATATTAGAGGAAAAGTCAAGGGTTTTGGGGATTTGTCTTTGTGTTGTGTGTGTGCTGCTGCCTGCTCGAAACAACAGGCCTGGCAGAGGCTGCTCTTCCTGCCTGCAAGTAGGGGATGCCCTGCTCTGAGCACTGCGTAGGCAAGGAATAAGCCAACCAAAATTACTGACACCAGAGACTACATTAAATCCCTGCTGCAAAGTTCCCTGCAGCGGCACCCCAAATATTTCTTTAAAAATTCCTAGGACGAAGCTGACATATACTGACTAATTTTGTAAATCTTGCCTTAGAAAGGGGGTTGTGCATTGGAGAGCCTTCTGCTATATTTAGAATGAAACTCCATGCTCCCACTGTCAGGATGGGAGCTTAATTACAGCGTGCTCCAAACTTTGCTTTTGTGAAGGATATTTTTCTGCACTGCTTGCTTCAAAGAGCACAGTTTTGCTGCTATTTTTATGACGCTTTTGCAACAGCAGCGGGAGTTTAAATGGGTTAGGTGAAACTTGAGAAGGATTCTCTGACAAAACCAGCGATAGTATCTGTGTGGTTCCCAGCATGGAACTTCTCACCAGCTGAAATGAATCAATGTCAGAAGGAAGTTGTAGCCGGTTGCTGTTGCTTTTTTTTCCTTTTTACTTTTTTCCCCCTTCCTGCAACTTGCAATTCACTTTTTTATTACACCCCAAATTATCTGTTCAGAGTTTTAACATGGATCCGTATTTGCTGCTTATGAGTGGGTAGCTGCTAGAGGATTGCAATAGAAAAACAGAACTGCTAAGTTCGGCAAGTTTTACATCCAAAAACAATGAAAAGATGCACACGATTCAGCCTCCCTGCCTTAAGAGATAACTGCTATTTACTTGCAAGGATTGCCAAGCTGTAAGGAGACTTTTGTCCTTATCACGGAATTGGGATGCGTTTTCGCTGCAAGGAGTAGTGTTGCATGCTGTGGTGGTGGTCCAGAGCTTTTGGGGTGGTGGTGGACATGAACAGCAAAGGATCTTAGGGCTGCAGAGAAAAAATGTTCAGAAAACAGAGAACAAGAAGATTTGGGGGAAGTGGTGTCTGGGTGGTCTGTGTTTGTTTTTCCTTAATTATTCTTTTCCTCATTCAGAGGAGTTGTTATCAGTCTCCTTGAGCTGTGTGTGCATACAAGGCAAGTGGTGATGGGAAAGAGTTTTAGTTTAAGCAACATAAAAAACTTGACCTCTCCCCAAACAGTGCTGTGTTGAGGGATACACATTTCTTATTCAAGCGACACAACTTGCATAATCCTGTGTGTTGCTGAGGGTGAGGATTACAGCCTAAATTATATTGGCACCTTTCAGAAAGTTCTCAAAGTAGAGAGCTCCCGTTAGAGTTACTCGGAGAAATCTGCACTGCTGCTGTTAGCACTTTGCTGCAGGAGAAGGTTTCAGTGTTTTGCACCAGCCAGATGCTGAGAGAAGTACAGCAGAGCCAGGGTATGCTGAGCTGTCTGGTCAATCAAAGGAATTTGAAAGTCCAAATTCAGTCTGCATCACGGAAAAGATTCCCTAAAGAAACAAAGTAATGCAAAGTGAGCAGCATCTGCCCACCTTTTCTTTTTTTTTTAACATTGATTAAAGCTGTCATAAAGTGGAAAAATCCCCATTTTTTAATGGTTGCAGAGAAGTTTTCTAGAAGATATTTAATTTGTCAACGTTACACTAAAAAGTAAATATGACATAACCTGCTGGAAAAAACATTATTTTCACTTTAGCAAATAGTGATGTAAATGTTAAATTTGCTTTTATTTCCCCTCCTTGTTTTTTAAAGGGAAAATAAAATAATTGGCCAGATGTCTTTGAGATTTGATGATAGATTACACAGTACAGAAGCTTGACACCTGCTAGAAAGTCTTCTTTCTGCAAAAGCTTTTATAATGTAACAATATAAATTCATCTATCTATGGTAAACTATTTTCCATGCCCATGGGATTCTCACATGGTGTAAGGATTCTACTGAGACTGCTTGCCCGATGAGCAGAAAATGTACACAGGTGGCATTTGCAAAATCCCAAAAGAGAGAGACTGTAGTTGGAAATAATAATAATTGAAAACATTTTTAATTTAGTGAGAGCCATTCTGAAAGGCATTCCAGCAACTTACTAGAAAATTACTGCTACAATAATAAATAACCCAAATGGCTGGGCATGGGTTAAATAATTGAGGATCAGGAGGTGGTGTTTTGCTGGTGTGCTGTGTTTCTTGGCATTGTTTTGAGAGTATCACGGCTGCCCTCCCATGAGAAGGGTGCTCATTTCCTATAGAAAGGATGAAAAGCTCCCTCACTTTCTGAAACACTCAAGGTCCCATGGTTTCCAGAAACTTGCCCTAGTAGAGCTGTGATCTGAGAGGTGAACAAATAAACCTCACTTGTCCCTGCTTTCCCTGTGATTTGGGACTCTTGGCTCTAGCAATATTTTGCACAGTGAAGGAAAGAATTTGTTGAGCTGAATTCATTAATTATGGGCCAGATTTTGACATTCCAATTCTTTGCTTATCTATTCTCGGACAATGTAAAAACAAAGCCAAGATCTTTATAATTCTGGTTTTCTTTATTGACAGTGTGCTGTAGCAGTGATCACAGTGTGCCAGAACAAAAGTGGCATCATCTAGAAGTAGAAATAATATTTTGCTTAGAACAACTCTGATGTGTTTGTGTTTCTTTAAACATAATCTAGGATGTTAAAATCCTTTCTGTCAATGAGATCTAGGCATTAGTCTTTAGAGAATTCTCGCTGCAGTTAAGAATTACATAACAATCTGATTGTTATGGATAAAAATAATAAACTAGTAAGGATTAACAGAATATTTGTCTAGAAAAAAGGAGACTGGTTGTCTTGTCTTTCTGTGGGATGTGTAGAGAAATGCTCTTTCCACAGAGACCAAAGCTTTTGGAAGAGAAGGGATTGAAATGGTTGATTTAATATAGCTTCATAGAATAAATGTTTTGACTAATACCTTCCCCAAGACATTAAGTAAATGGTAAAGCAGAGTTTCTTTGCTGTAAGCTCTTCTATTTCTATGGAGGTACTTCCATTAATTCGACTGCTTGTTGCTGAGAAATACTGACTTACTGAAGCAAACTGGGCAAAGGGTTTCATACATAGAACATTTTTACCTACTGTTGGTCTCTCTCCATCCCATCTCTGCTCTTTAAAAGTCCTGTAGAAACTCTGCATTAGAGGTAGTTTTAAGTGAGGATACTGTGATGTTTCTGGGGTTTTTTTATCTCTTTACTCCTAGTCCTGCTATCAGTATGCTTCTTTAAGGAGAGCTGTACTAATGCTGTTCATTCTCTCTTTAATGTATTGCTGCTTCATTGCAAGATTACTGCTGGCACCTTAGGGCTTGGTCTAGCAAGAAGGGCCAAGAGGAAAACAGACACCTTGAGACCTGTTCTCCAGCTCCCCTGAGAAGTGTAGATGGATGGAAAGGAGGAGCAGGGAAGCTCTGGAAAGAATGTTGCTCTCTCTGCCTCCTTCCTTCTGTAAATCTTAGTACTGGAAACTTCAGTCTGTTTGGTCTGTAAGTCTGTCCATCTGAGACCAAAATTATGGCAGGTATGAGTTTAAAGTAGCTTTCTATCATCCCCTCTTCCCAGCCCCTAATGCAGTGACAGCCAGGCTCTGGTTTCACAACTCGCCCACCACGGAAGCACAGAGGCATGAAGGGTCAAGAGTCACTACAGTAAGTTTTATCAGACCCAAAGTTTGATTGGGTGAATCAGGTAAATATTTAGCTGTCCAGCCTGTAAACATCATGGAGTGTATGATATATAATATATGCCTGGGTAAACCACCAATAGCTGGGCAAAGGCCTGGCAAATGCCAGGACAGCCGTGCAGGGTGTTCACTGCCCTGAGCCAGGGCACAGCAGAGCCCCAGCCGCAAGAGAGCCAGTCTGGGTAGGGGCTGGCCACGGGAGATAATGAGCAAAGAAAAAGGACATTCTCCTTTCTCTGCCTTCTTAAAATCAGTGCTGCCTGATATTCCTGTTGTTACTGACACATTTCAGGAATAAACATCAATAGGAACTAGGGATGCAGAGCTATTATCAGCACAGTCTTTGTGTACTTTTGCTCCACGGGGTTTTTGCTTCCTTCCTGTCACTTTTTCTTCTGAGAAGGCTTTTCTGAGAAGACTTCTTCTGAGAAGACTGAGGCAAGTTTAGGCTGCTTTGCTGCTGGCTCTCTTTGTGTCAGTCCACCATCATGAGATGCTTTGTAAACTGGAATGAAGTCCTGGAAGACAAAGTAATCAAAATGAGGTGGGGTGGAGGAGGCTACCCAGAAAGGGCAACTCAAATATTCCCAACCTTTGTGGTGTTCACAGCTGGGTTGTGGTTGCACGTGGTTCCTAGTGGATCTGAGTCTTCAAAACTGCATGTTATTTGCAAAATCTGCCAGCTTCCTGTCCTGAGGTCATTCTGGCCAGCAAGGAGCAGGAAGATAGAAGCTGCTGCAAGTATTAGCTGCCAAAATCAGGCAGCCCAAAAGGCTGCTCACTTGGCCTACCTATAATATCTGTTGTGGTTTTGATTTGCAGCTGTTACTCAGGTAGGGCATTTATGTAAAATATGGATCATAATACAGAATTATATTAATAACAGGACTTTTTAAATTCTGGAAGTTCTGGTTTGGAGTGATCACTTGTTCAAATTGTAAGAAAATAATCCCTCAAGTTTTATTGGAAGATCTTCCAGGGAAAGCCTTGAACAGATTTATATTGTTTCTTTCAGTCTGTGCAACAGTGCTGCCAATAGTTTCTGTGCTTGCTTCTGAAGTAGAAATGCAGGCCAAACAATGCAAACCTTGTCACTTCCATGGGCAGAACTATCAACCTGGCCACTAACACACATGTGCCAAGGGAAACATCATACTTGCATGGATTTTTTAAAAAATTTTTTCATTTTCTTGAAGCTTTCAACAAGATTTCCTTGTGTGAAACAGATGCAAGGCAGAAGTACAGCTGATCAGATGAAAACTGGATAATTAGCAGAGAGCTGAAATGTGTAATGAACTTGCTCACACATCCACATGCACCCACATCAGCACACATCCCCTGTGAGCTCAGAGAGGGGAAGGAAGTTGTTATAGGAAAGGAGATATGTGATGGTGTTTCCTATATAAGAACACTTCTGCAGCTTGTCCAAAGAAGCATCAGCTGGAGTTCTGTGGGCCACTGTGAAGCTGGAGTGACTGGGAAGGGATTGGATACCTGTCCCATAGCTGGGTGAGGTTTCCTTTGGGCATCAGTGTTAATTGTCTGTGAATAGCATGGCCTCTGAAAAATGACTTTGAAATCTGAGTTTCAGGTTGACATCTGAGTTTTGATCCCTAAGAAGTTACACTTGCCAGTTACTGGAATTGCATTATGCTGATTTATTGATTTATTTTCTTTATTGTTACCATTAATACCCATTCCTCTGATCATCTAAATATGCAATAGAGAAAAGAGAAAGTATACGCTACTGGATGACCTTAAATCTACATTGTAGGATCTATAAATCCTGGTGTCTCAGGCCAAAGAGGGCAGTTGTTCTCTTTAGTTGGTAGAAAAAAGCCTGGTGTCCTGATCAGCCACAATCCTTTTCATAAGTGCCAATCCTTTCAATCTGCTGGCAGTGCTCAAGACACCAGGAGCATGACGAAAATGGTAATTGGTTTGCTCTGCTGACATGGACACCAATAAAAACCACCTTGCAGGCCAGATCCTTCTTATGTGGCACAGGCCACGCTCAGTCCTCAGCATCACTGCCATTGAAACACTTTGGCTCTGTCACACACTTTATTTGGGGAAGTACCAGAATCCATTTTGGAAATTATTTCAGTGAGTCATTTTAGGGTGAACCTGGCACTGTTTTCACTTTGTTTTAAATGCTGTACTATGAGTTGCAGGAATCTGAGGAGATGGTTGAGATGCAACACCAAAGGTTCCAGCATGAGACAGGGCAAATGACCAAAAGCAGGGATATTTTCAGCTCTGTGTGTCAGTAACACAAAGGCCATCAATCCCTAGTGTACTTTCCAAATTCTGCCCCCAGGCCACTCAGGGTGTTCTGCAAAGTTCTTTCCAATAGCATCTAATTTGCCTCAATTCTTCAGGCTTCTTAAAGAGCCCAACCAAAACCACATGTAGTCAGCAGCTTCTGATGTGAGTTTTTTAATGCTTAGGCATATCATAACATTCTCATTAGGTACCTTCAGTGAAGTACAACTGATGATTTGCCATTTTTGTGCACTGTTATGTGGTTGATTTTTGTGTGGTTAGTGACAGTGAATGCCAGTCTAGTGTTACTGATTTCAAGGCTGTGACTGTTGGTATGAACTGGCAGGAACAAAAATCATTTCCAGAAATGTCTTTCAGTTTTGGGGTACCTGTTCTAAGGTACTTATGTGCAAACGTCTGATGTGCAGAAATCTGATACTTGGCATTTTTCAAAACCTGGCTCCTTTATATGTGTAACTGAGGCACACTTAATATTTGAACTGTTCTGGAAATGAAAATGTTCGTGGTTGCTTTTGGTGTTTTGGATTTTTTTTTCTTCCTCTCTTGTTTCTGTAACTGACAAGCTGAAATTCCACTTCCCAGGCCAGCAATTGTGTCTTCTGTAGTGAAGCTTGTACTCACCCTACTCAGGACCTAGAAACCAAGATTGGAAGTGACAACTCCCATTCCTTACTCTTCACACCCCCGCTTTCCCTGACTGCCCTTCCACTTCCCGGAGGCAGAGCTCACCCATTGCCGCTTGTAACCGGGTGCTTCCCTCGGAGGCCTGGGACTGCAAACAAAACATTTAGTCTGCACGTTTGGATTTATAATCTGATGAAACCTAGCTCCACATTCTCCCTGGAGGAAATGAAGCAGGAAATGGCATCTTCTCCATTTCCTTTACCTCAGTGTCCCCCTGTGCATCTTCTGATGAGATGATACTGTGGTTGAGGAACACTTAGGGGATTTTTTCTTTTCTCTAGGTTTTTCTCCTGACAAATGTAGTCTCTGTCTATCCTTCCATTTATTTCCCCTGAAAGTGTTAATTATAAGAATGTTCAGCGTTTTTATCTAAACAGATTACCGACATTGGACGTATGGCAATTTATTACACTTTTCTTCCACAATATTGATTAATAGGAAACTATCTCCATTGTGTAGACCGAGGTTCTGGAAAAAGCTATTTTATTCTGAGGAATTATC
Source organism: Entomyzon cyanotis (assembly GCA_024500445.1). Lineage (NCBI taxonomy): Eukaryota > Metazoa > Chordata > Aves > Passeriformes > Meliphagidae > Entomyzon > Entomyzon cyanotis. Next base: position 5,993,796 of record JAKEPQ010001007.1, on the reverse strand, counting down.
AGCTTAAACTGTAAATGTATAACTACACTGTCATGGTGCATTTTATTCAAAGGGGATGGGAGGGAGGAAATTCCTGTTGCTTTAAACCTTATTGTGTTCTTTGTGTGTTTCCTTGAATCGTATCTCAAAGATGGAAACCAGTCAGTCCCTTCAGGGGTACCATTTCAAATCAAATAGCTAAATATGTTTTAGACAAGTAAGAAGTATGTAATCTATGCCTTCAAGTAAATGAATCTTAAAAAACTGGTAGTAATTTCATCCTGAAATTAAAATCTCAGTGGTGATTCATCTTTGGTGACCCTGTCTATGCATCTATTTTGTCACTTGTGCTGGTCTGTGTCAGAGAACATGTGTGGTGTGGTCCAGGGCCAGCTCAGTGCCTAAGGAGGTTCTAGGCTGCAGGGAACAAGCCAAAACTAGAAGTCACTGAAATAAGATGGGAGCTGAGGGGAGGCAGACCTTGAACAAGCTGAAGGGATCCTTTCCACTGGATCCTTTCCTTGAGTCCCAGAATATTTCCTCAGTGGTTCACCAGCAACATATGGGAAGTCAGTGGGTGGCAGATCCTCTAGTTGCAGTGCTAGAGTTAAGAGAATAAAAATAACCTCTAGCACACCTTGTGTTATTAACTGCCTAGTCTGTCTTTCATGGTGTAGCTCCCTGTGCATGTCAAAGCTGAGGAATTGATTAGCAGCTCACCAAGATGAGGAGGCAGGAAAGCCTGTTGAGAAGTGCAAGGATAAGCAGTATACCAGGATGCAAAAGGAGACAGAAAAGAGCCTCATCCCCTGCTGTAGTGGGATGACACACATGTGTAGGTGATTGTGAGATTGCAAAGCCCTTCTCTGCGTGGAACAAATGCTGATATTCCTTGTGGGATGCTGTGGCTAGACCTTCCCGCAGGACTTCATCTGCAGCTTCCTCTCGCTGCTGAATGTAAGCAAGTGGGAAATCTACCTTTCCTGTCAATCAGAGCTTCCCCAGTAACAACAGGACAAAACTGGCAGGATTCTTGGCAGTTTTGCTGCTGCCCATAGGGTACTGATTATCATTAATGAGTCTTATTGATTTCACGGTGCAGCTTCTTGGGGGCAACAGAAGCCTGTCTGCAGACTCAGAAACACAAGCACATCGGTGGGTCATATTTGGGAAGTTATCTGTGCAGTCACGAGGGCTGGGGGTTTTGTTGCTGTTGTGCTGTTTTGTTCAAATTAAAGGCTAGATTTTGGCAGCAGTGGATTTTGAGAGCCACATCCTTCCCCACTCTCATCAGGAAATCATTCCACTTACAGCTGGTGAGTAGGTGAGTGAGTTTCTCAAGCCCTCACATCAACTCTGTTCTCAGCTGTAAGAGAGTGAAGGAGTGACAAGAGCCTCTTGGGGATCTTTGGGTCTGATGCTTTCAAGACAGCCTGGTTTTTGTTTGGTTTGGTATTGGTTAGGCTCTGGCTGCAGCATTGCTCCACCCAGGACAATTGTGCTCTTTGCCCTGTCTTCTTAGTAACAATCTTTGTTCTAAGGTGTGGAAATTAAATCTCTAGATTCCAAGCCCTGACTGAAGAGCAGTGTGTGGAAGGATTCTCCCTTTACCTAGACATTATGTCTTCAGCTCGTCCTTCCCCTTGCCCCAGCTTTGGCAAGGAATGCCAGCAAAAACAAGTGCTGTTTGTTTGTTTGTGTTTTGCTGTAAAACTGAAAATAGGAAAGTTACTGTGCTTTTTTGTTTTAAAATAAACAAAACAGATGTTTCCCAACACTTTTACCCTCTTGGTTTAAAGCTCCTAATTTCTGTCAAAACACCCATCAGGCAGTCACTCTCTAACTAGCTGTATTCAGACTGCCTGTGGCATCCTGTTGCCTGCCCTGAGTTTGGAGTCCACAGGGGTGTTGCAGCTCCGAGAGTAATTCTAGAGCAGGAAAGGTGGGATTTTGGTATTAACTCCATCCTCTCCCCACAAGTTGTTTTCTTAAACTGTAAGAAAATAAATAAAGAAGCAGTCTCCCCTGCAGACAGCCCTTTTCAAAACTAGGCAATGCTTCCTCTCCCTGCCCTCCTCACTGCAGTGCGGAGAATGGCAGTTTCTCCCAGTGGGAGTGATGGCAGTCAGATGATATTCATCCTTCAGTAATCAGCTCATTGGCACAGCCCTCTACCTTTCAGCCTGCACTTTTTATCACCACACCGGATTTCTGACCTGTGAGAAGTTTGCATTGAAGGGACAGCTTGATCCCTAAAGCCATTAGCCAGATGCCAGCCCTGGCTGAGGCAATGGCTGGGAGCTCTGGGCATGGGCCGGCGCCAGATGTGTTCTGCCAGCCTTGTCCTTCGACATGTCAGACTTGGCCCAGATTGCTGGGGACTCAGCTCTGAGGAGGACAGGTTCACCCTCAAAGACTTTTCCCCTGATTCCCAGCTGTACACACATTCCCTTCCCTGCAGCGTGGAAGGGAGAGGAAAGTTTTAGCCCGCCACACCCTCGGAGCTGCGCAACACAGCTAGGGGCAGGATGCCGAGCCTGCGGGTTTGCTGGCCTCATCTGCTGTGGCAAATCCCCTTTTCCTAGGTTCCTGAGGGTAGCTGTGGCCACAAAAAGTGCTTGGAAAACTTTCCACATCATTTGCAAAGCCACCCTCAGAGTGAGGCCATCTTACAGAGTCTGTTTAAAATTAAAGAAAAAAAAATATAAAGTATAAAATGAAAACATTCCCTTGCTACCTCCTTTCCTTATCTTTCACTTAAAAGTAAAGGAAGTAGAACATTTTAAAGCAGCTTTGTTTCTATGGATTAAATGAGTTGAAATGCATCTTTTTCCCTTGACTTTCTGCCCTCAGCCAGGTAAAGAGCAGGTCCATTGAAATATTGACTATCATTAGTCTGAGATTTGGATTTTTTTCATCTGTCAATGAAGCACAGATCTTTTTTTGGTTACCATCAGCCCTCTATCATAGCTGCTCCTGTGTAACACTTCCCCTTTGATATGACAATGACTTTGTACAGGGGAAAGGACCTTTACCAGGAGAAGAAATGTTTCAAGAATTGATGAAGGGTGAAACTAAATTGGCAGCATATAATTTAACATTTAAAAAAAAAGAAAAAGGGAGTAGGGAGGAGGAAAGAGAGCACACCTTGGCATGTAGATGAAGAGGGAGGGAGCTCTGTGGAGGCAGGAGAGCTAACAGGCCAGCTTAAAGCCCTCCTAACAATGTGCAGTTGCTCTCCCCAGCTCGCCCATTGATTTTCTCCTGCCCTCCACAGGCCTGGCTGCAGTGAAACCTCGTGTCTTCCTAGTGATGCTGAACCGAATCAGATTTTGCTTTTAGTTGTTCAATCAAATTTTCCTTCCTTGAGCTTAGAAAGCACACTTGGGACTTTATAGTAATTGCCTCCCCACGCTGAACTGCTGATACCTTTATTGGATTGGCATAGGGTTTCAGAGGACTGTGTTTAACATGCAGTGAGCCGCAGCAATGCAAACAGCTCCAGTGTTTAAACAAGCATCCATTAGTCCAGGAAACAAGACAGTGCCAGCCCATTTGGTGCTCTTTAGAGCTGGCAGCTTAAGGGGAACGGTGCAGCAAGGTTTGCCGGGAGGGCGGGCAGAATGGGGGAGTCATAAATGCAGTGTCAGGAAAACAAGCAAAGCATCTCTGTAGGTTTGTGAGAAATGAGCTGCGGAAGGGGGGAACACTTGCGGCTGGGGACATGTGCAAAGCTCATTAATATCTCATTATGTTCGAATTGCAGTCTCCCAGCAGATTGGCATTAATGTGTGATGTGCTTGAGGAAGGGGCTACAGGAGAGCAGCAGGGATATTTTAAGCAAGATTTTTTTTTTTTTTTTCCTTTACATTGAAGAAGGAGAAAAAAATAGTGTGTGCTAGCAAACCATGATGTTTTGTGCATCAGCCCAATACAGTGCACTTCATCAAACAAGAACAGTGCTCAGTTGGGCTTATCATAGTACCCACTAGCATCTTTTAATATTTCCAATAAACCTCCTTTATTTTCAGCACCACTTAAGTCAATTGTAAAATTTGGCTCAGTCTGAAACTTCCAGCATTTGGCATCTCAACCCGGGATTAATTCTCCCCACCCCCAGCTGGAAGGATTGAGGACTCCAGAGTGTACTTAGACATTTTTTTCCCTCCCATAAGGTTGTAGGTAGAATGATGTCCAAAATACTTTTTCTCATGCTCCTATACTGAAATAGCTTTTGTTTTATCCTTAACTGGAGCATTGCAATCATTAGCTTATCAGCTGATAAGCTGCAGTCATTAGCTTATCAACTGACATCAGTGCCTGTACTTGCTTCTGCAGGACCACATAACATTTTTCTGATAAGATCTTGACTGCCATGTTACTGGGAAAAAGACCCATTAGTTTTAGGGCCAGTTATTCCTTGACTTTCTGTACCTGAATATATAAATCCTCTTAAAAAAGAAAAGGCAACTCCCATCAATGGTTTATCCAAAGAAGAACAAACGGTCAAGGACTTTCTGTAGCAGGATCTCTCCTCCCTGTGATCCCAGTTGCTGAGTTGCCTGATTTATCTCTGTAAACTTTCATTGAGAGTCACAAGAGGGACAGAGAATGTTCTTCTTTTGTATCCTGCAGCATCGTGCTTTCGCGCAGAAGTGTTTTACTAACATATTCCAAGAAAACCTATGGGTTTTGCTTTCCTGCAAACACCTACTCATTCTGCGATTGCATACAAAAATCATTTTAATAGGTGCTGTATTGGAGGAGCTGTTTATAGCCAAACTGTAGGAAAAGCATTCTTCTTCAACTCCTTTTGTGCTACAAGAGCAAAACAACAGTTAAATTAGTCCTGATTCTCATGAATTGCTTGCAGGCCCATAGATCTTGGTCCAGACTGAGTATTATGCTTGAACTTTATTGCCCAGGCTATTTGTTATGTGTTTATCCCTCCTAGTAAACTTTCTTTTGCTTTTGTGAAACAATATTGGAGCCCTCCAGTGGCCAAATTAATCATTCTGAGGAATGGAGCTCAAGTTCTGCCAAGGAGGTTGATTTTTTTTTCCCTTCCCTATTAAAAAATTAATTTGGTGATCTTTTTATATTCAGAATTTATGTGGAGTTAATTTGAGTCACAGCATCGTCTGTGAAAAGTAAGGAAAGTAAGGAAAAAGGAAAAATAGTCTCTTTGCCTGTCTAGGATCTCCACATATTTATTCTTCTATGTTTTCAAAAATTTAATGAGTTTGTTGTTTAAATAAATTCTATTAGATTACCTTTTCTGAGAGGATCCCAATACACATACAAGGCAGAGAAAATGCTTTTTGAGTATCATGACAATTCACATTTCCTTAAGTGACTTTTATCAGTTCAGTGACTTTTTATCTATCATGTGACTGGTCTGTTCTCTAGCAAAACTTAATTTTTCAACACGACATCATCATTTGTATCAGGGACCTCAGCATACTGAAGATTTTGGCCTCAAGGCTCCCTCATCTGTGGCTCCTGCTGATGTCTTTCACTTTCCATGACCCACGCTCTGTATATGAAAAAATAGCTTTTATTTGTATTGTACGCATTGTATATTAGTGAGAGGAGTTCTCTTTATAAAGGATTTTGAGACCTAACAGCTAAAATCACTTACTTATGTTACTTATGCCTCCTCACGTTTGGTGTGGTAGTTATCGCAGTTCTTCCTTCTTCCAAACTGTAATAACAGTCTTTCAGAACCCAAAATCAGGTAGGTAGGTTCTGGTTGTGTTGGAGCTGCAAGTTTTGGGAGGAGGTGGGGGTTGAACAGGGGAAGAGGAGAAAGTATGGTCAATTGGTTACCTTTTGATAGGAAGACCACAATCTGGTATTTAGTCCATCTTCAAAAAGCAGTAAAGCAACGGATTAAGGTTGTTATTTTGCACCAACTCCTCTTTATTTATGGTCTACTGGAATTGAGTTTGTGCCACATTGCATTGTATAGCTGCTACTTTGCAAAATCATATATTATCATCAAAATGCTTCATAACAAGAACACTGAAAATCTGGTAGAGGGAGGGTTCTGTTTGTTTTATTTTAGTAAAAACCTTCTAAGTTGCTTTTCTTCTGCTGACACTGTGGGTAGAGGAACAGTTGTACTGGGTCATCTCAAAGGGACATTTGGCCCAGTGTCCTCTCATCAGTGAGCAAGTAGAGTGTCAGAAACAGAGCAGGCACACAGTCAGACTTCCCTGGCACATCTTCCAGCTATCCCAAGTCTAAGAACCTCTTGCTGAGCCCATCTGTACACAGTTTGCTTTTGCAGCCCCCTGCATATGTGAAGAAGGTTTCTTCTTGTTCCTGAAGAGTGGGGTGAAAATGAGGAAAGCCAAGAAAACGGTTGTAGCAGAAGTTTGCACTGCATATGGGGGGCATGCTATGCAAATTCCTCTCATCGGCAGTAGCTGGAATTCCTGGAGCAACCCTAGGCATTGTCTCCTTTAATCTTTTTCATGTGAGTTTGAAAATTGCTGGAGGTGATGAATGCCCAGCCCCAGCTGACTTTTTGAGGAAACTGCTAATGAGGTCAGTTTTTCTCATGGCTTTATCCAAGACCTGTGAACACCAGCAGAGCTGTGAAGAAAGCAGTCAGAAAGATGGGGGGAGGCTGCTTGCAGCATATGAGGCAAGCAGAGGCTCTTTAGCTGTCACAGCAAAGGCTCATGCTCGAAGGCTGCCTTGCTTCTGCAGCCACGAAACTTGAGGCTCACACTATGAGGCCGTGAGATCTGAACTGGGGCAGGAAAGGGAAGAAGATGGGACTGTGCAAGGGGGAAGTGAATGTTTCCCACCTGCCTGAGGCACATTTCATACCCAGCTCCCTGCACCCTCACATGACTGCGCAGATCTGTGATGGCACCTTGCCACTCGTTTCTCACAGCTTGCTCTGGTTGCTGCTGCTACCCAGGTGAGAGCTCCAGGGCTCTGCAGAGCGCTGGGAAAGCAAAGGAGGCAGGGACTGGTTGAAACTCTTAGGCAGCAGCACGAGAGCAGCTTTATCCCCAGGGGGGATTCCTGGATGCATGCCTTTACTAGGAGAGGTTGGAGGCAGGAATTCCAGAGCACACAAAATCTGCAGGCCTGCTGTGCTGAGACCAAGAGGAGAATCTCTGCAGTTCTGTGGTTTAGTGTGAATCCTTGTGGTTTGAACCTCTGCTCCACAGTGGCTGCCTGGGAAGACAGTGTTCTAAAGAAGGGCACTGTGCCCTGTTGTGTTCCCCTGAAGCTCCTTAGGGAGCTTTTTATCCAGGGCCCACTTAGTAGTTCACTGTTTGGTATCATTTCCAGGCCATGTACAGAGAGAGCTTCGTTTGGTAGGTTATGCTGCTGCATAGAGACATTGGGAACACTCACAGGAAAAATATCTGCTTTAGTTTCAGGCGTTGCAGTCCTTTCTCATTAGCAGGGTGAGGAGAAGGCTGCCACTACTTTACTGATGAGTCAGGAAAATCCTCTATGTTTACAATGTTTAATGTTTCTAATATGATTATTGCAGGCCTGAATTTGGAATTTGGCAATACCAGAAAGCTTTTTGGTTTTGGAATAAAAATAAAAGAAAGAAAATAGCAGTGACTTATGTCCCCAAACATAATGAAATCACAGTCCCCTGCAAATCCTACAGGCATCAGGACCCACACTATTCAAGGCTGTTCTTGGCCTCATGTCTTCCACCTGGCATTGAAAAAAAGTCAGTCTCAGGCAGCTGTGCATTTTAAAGCTGGGCCCTTAATGTAATTCTGAAATATGCTAATTGCTAGGCTTTTGTTTTCATTTGACTGTGTTGAAAAGCTTAGAAGAAGTGAGGAAAAATAAAGGAGTATTGTAAATAGCCCTAGGAAGAACCTCAACCTGCTGCCCATGTAATTTCCTTTAAAAACAAATTTTTGTACTATGGGAAGTTTTATCACACAGCAGATTTGCACACAATCCTATATGCCCAATATCTATGTGATTTTACATCATTTTTTTAGCATGTTTGCTCATTGTTACAGTTGTTACTAATGTTACTACAACTGTCATTAAAGAAAGAAGTGATTGCTTACCCCAAAGCTTGTCTATGGTTCCCTGTGTGTCTAATTAAAAATACTTTTTTTCCCTTCTCTATAGACTTTGCTTAGACCATCGTGGTTGTAACACTGTTATTTATCTGGGATTTAAACTGACAGCTCCTCCTGCTAGCTCTCCTCCTCTCCTTGCCTCTCTTAAATAACCCAGAAGTGATTGAACCTGTAAATTAGTTACTAAGCAAGAACTTGGAGCTGCACAACCTTCTTTCCCTTGGCAAGGCAAGAAAGTAACACTCTTTCCAAGACCAAAGGTAATGTAATTACAGGCCAAACTATGAAGATTTCAAGCTTACTTTCTTAGAGTTTAGTGGGACAAAACTGAAGCCTATGGAAATGAAACTGGGAGAAAGACCAAACCCACACAGACAGAAGTCTTTATTAAACACAGATGTTAACAGCAGTAGCATGTAATTAGTGCCCTAATTGTGAATGGGCAAATAATGGTGGCTTGGGGAGGGTCCAGATGGAGGCATTTGACTGTGGATACATCCTTTTCCACTAGTTACCAAGGCTCCCTTTAAGGTCAGTGAAAAGAAAAAGACACTTCTGGGGCATGATTTGTCTTATTCCCATCTTGGCCTGGTATAGGGGATATGAATTGCATTTTTAAGACTGCAATGTCATGACCTGGTTTTGCCTGCAGCTTTCTTATAGTGCCTACAAGAGTTCCTAGACTCTGTGTCCTGTTCATAACTCCCTCTACACATTCTTTTTCCTGAATAAGAAAAAAAGGAGACACAAAAGCATGTTGATCTAACAAGATGTAAGATATTTTGTATTCCCATTGGCTGGGGACAGGATTTGGATTTGAGTCCAGTTCTAACCGTGGCACAGACTTAATAGACAGCTTTAGGCAGCTCCCTGCTCTGTTTTCTTAAGTAAAATTTAGAGGTTTAATGTATGTTTGCATCTGAATGACAACGTTTAAGTGATAAATTATGGCCGGGGGGGTAGGTAGTTGACACACAACTAGGTTTATTTTTCTTTTTAGATTCAGCTCACCTATGTTTTTCTCTGAGACCAAAATCCACATAATTCTGGTAGTAGCCCAGGAGTACTGTCTTCAGACTAACAAATTCAAAGCACTTAGTACTAGGTGGCTCATCATTCCTACAACAGGAGAAAAAGGAGGGAAGGAGAAGTCTTTGAAAAAAGGAAAATAAGATTCGTGGAAGCCCATTATATGAATTCACCCTGGCTTGTAATGTATTTCTATGGCTTATCTAACTGCGAGCTATGATGTTCAGTGCTTCATACCTTCAAGGGGTTTAGAAAAGAACTGTAGTGTTCTGTGTGGCTTGGTCTTTACCTACAACAACAGCAAATCCTTTTTTTTTCTTATGTTTATTTAGCACTGTTGAGGACACAAACTCTCAGTGGTGAATGGGACTTGAAGTCTAAATTTAATTTTAATTAGTTGCTAATATACTTTTAATATGCATAGATTGCTGAGATTAAAACCCACGTGAGTATCATGGGCAGTGAGTATCATGGGCAGTGACTACACGTGCATGTGTGCACTTGTGTGGAAAAAGCAGGGATTTTTTTTTTTTACAGAAAGAGGAAAAAGTAAAAAAAAAACCCTGGTTTTTGGGCATGTACATCTAGACATTTAGAGCATTATGAGTTACAATTCCTTCCCTTGGAGGGCTGTTTTCAAAATACACAAATAGATAAAAGTGACTGGTGATAATGTCGTGCATGGCCACAACTAACTGGGAATGTGACCTGTGTTCTGGTTGACAGAACACTGCCCACCTTTCTCCTGGTTATCTTTTTTGTTTTTGTGGAGAGATCTCAAAGCCTTACACACCTTTGGGATTTTGGGAATCTTACTGCCATGAGTTCAACATGTGTATGTATATTCAGAGTAGGATGGAACAGAAGACGAGGTTTATCCTGGGGTGGAGATGGATGCTATAGATGAAATAAAGCAGGTAAGACCTCAGCAAAGGTCTTGGTCTGATGTTGTCATCATTGCATAAACCATTCTTTGTATTTTAGGTTGCTTAGTGTACTCAGGGGGAAGCATGTGCTAAATATTGTGCTGAATCAGGGCCTTCATTTGCTTAAAATCTTTTTCTTTACACTTCATCAGTAGACTTAAATAGTACATTTGCAGTTCATACCACACAGCAGGTCTGGCCTTGAGAGTCTGTGACTCTGGTAGTTGCTGGGATCTGGGAGAGAAGACGTGCTTTTCCATTAGTTGTGCTTGTGTGCCTTTGTGGGACCTGAGGTCAACTTGAAGCAAAGGTACTGAGGCCACAAAGAGCTAAAATTTGTGTGGTTTACTTGGCGATATTTAGGGCAAATCTGCTATTCAGTGCTATCTGGCCTTTAGCCCATGACAAATAGTTCTCAAACTGTGCTCAGAGTGATTCAGAATGTGTCTGGGTTATCCTATAAAGTCCTTTGATTCCTTGAGTCTTCACAAATCTTCAGTGATCCTGCATCTTTTTTTTTTTCAGTACTGGCTGTAACTTGTATCAAAGCCAAAAAATTAATGCAAAGAGGAGTTGTTTCATCAGACATAGTGTCTATCTCTGAAGAAATTTTGGTGCAGAAGAAATGACCTTATCAATGCACCCCTAATTCCTAGTGAAGCTAATGGCATTCACCCTGGGTGTGTTCAAGGCCAGGTTGGATGGTGCCCTAAACAACCTGGTCTGGGGTGTTACCTTTGCCCATGGCAGGGGTGTTGGAACAGAATGTTCTTTAAGGTCCCTTGCAGCCTTTCTGTGGTTCTGTGACCCAAGGGCTCCAGTACCTCTCAGGACAGAGCTATGGATTCTGTGCAGGAGTCTTTCAAGAACTGCCGTGTTCTTTTAAACAGATACACAAAGTCAAGACAAACAAGCAGTTCCTGCATTGCTCTTCTTTCCTAGAGATGGATCAAGCTGATTGTGCTGATCAGGGAATTGTTTGACTGAAGGAAGAAGCTGTCTCTGATATCTTTTCTATTTTGGAATTTTCAGTTATTTGATTTTATTATTTATTTTTTAAATGGTTGGTAGCTTAGCACAAATTTATTTCCAAATTCATCTGTTCCATGTTGGATTCTTTTTCCTTTCCCCAAAAGACATTTCTCATTACCATGCAAACAATTGGAATGTAGAAAAAATAGGAGTATTAATTAATTATCATGCAAAGGATTCATTTCCCTCCACCCCCCCAACCCCCCAATGCTTGGGTCTCCTTTGTAATGCTTACTGTACTGTTAATTGTTTAACCTGTACTTAGATAACCAGCACTCTTTTAAAGGTCTTTGTCCTTGCAAAGAAATCTCCAGCTCACCTATGTCCTCAGCTAAGCTGCCCATTCAGGTGCAGGGAACGGATGGGGAAGAGGAGGCTAAATTCACCATTTTGTTTGCAGCACAGTATAACTGATTCAGAAGATTTTTCTTTTAATGTGTTAGCTGTGGAAATCTGTTAATTTGATATTTAAATTATTTTCAAGTGGAAGTTTCATTTATGAAGTTACCCCAAGAGGGTAACTAAAATGTGTGGGCTATGTGGCTCTCATTTCCTTCCTTTTCAAATTGTATGAAACACTTTGCTTCAAAAAGCATGATCTTGAATTTGGTTGTGTGGAAGAATCCCTGAAATTACTTAGCCCACATTGATTCGAGGAACAGGAAGGTGCTGCTTCATGCACCTATGGAATAAGTAGCTATGTTGCCATGAGGTGGTGTGTGTTGGGAGTTAACACCAGTGATGTGAATGTGAATTCAGCCTTCTGTCAGCTTCCTATCAGTCTTCTAGGGACCATGCACTAGACAGGCTTTGGTAACAAAAGAGGTCCAATGGAAACTCACAGTGTATGGAAACCTGTGGTGTCATCAGGGGAGTACTGTCACACCTTCACCTTCTGGCTCCTTCTTCAGAGTTTCTCTGAGAATATTCTGGACTGATATATTATGTATGTAGATTGTGCCATGGCAGTACTTTGTGAGCAGCTGGAAGGTAATTTGCTTGCCCTAAGCATAGGAAGGGCTTTTCCCTTACAGCAGTTAGACAAGGTTTTAGTCTGTTGGTTCTGAAGTCAGGAACAGACCTCACATCCTACCAGTGCTTTAATGGTGAGGATAGCACAGACTGTGTCAGAGAGCTGCTTCTCCTTTGCAGAGGACAGGAATGATTTCCTGTCCCACATGCCCCTTTGCTAGGCAGGCAGGATGCCACCAGCATACTTCACTAGCCTGCTATGGCTTGTGCCCATTGAAGGATGAACTGGGACAAGATTTTCCCCAGGAAACCATTCCTAGCATCACATACACAGTTTAAAGAGCTAGTGAGTAGTGAATAAGTAGCTGTGGTGCATGTGCAACTACACTGGGTGTGTTGTTTTGCTGCTTCTTAGTTTAAAACAAAAGAAGTTCCTGCATGTCTTTTCTACCCTTATTTGCAGGAGTTCTTTAGGAGGCACGGCTTTAATAATCTCCAGTGTCTGCTTTTTATCATTAGCCTCTCTTCTGTCCAGATACAAAGCAGACTGGGAATATTTTCCAAGGGTGAAGACGTATCAGCACAACTCCCAGACAAGTCAATTAGAGGCTGCCTGACTAAATCCTCATAACACACCCTGAAAATGCAGCCTGAAAAGGCATCTGCGAGGACAATTTCAGAGAGAGCAGAGCTTGGCTGCTGGGTGTGAGAGGCAGGAGTAGGCACTGCCAGCTCAGTAGTTCAGCTTGCAGGCTCTTAGCACCTTCACTAAGACTTTTGCACAAACGGCGCTGTGCTGGCACTCCCAAAGCAATGAGGTTACTGTTTTGCCAGTGTTTACCCTATTGGGCCAAAGCAGGATTAAATTAGATGGATCTGAAGAGGAGTAAACCATGTAGATCATACACTTGGGCAGAAAGGCTCTTTGACAGTGATAACAGCATTCCAACTATGAAATAATTTGTGCTCTAAAGTTCAGTTAAACTTGCCATGCAATGTCTTTGCACTCAGCTTTTCTCGAGCTGCTTTAGCACAGAGCAGCATCCTTACCTGGCTGACTGAGGGCAGGTGGAGTCACAGCATTTACCTGGTTTGACTTCACCAGTGCTTTTGCTATTTTGCTCTCATGCAGTGCCTTTTTTGCTACCCATCTTCCCTGTTCTCTGCCTAATATCCCAGTGTGATCCAGTTCCTGCTGGTGACTGGGAGCCTGACAGCTGGCTGGGACAGGCAGCTCTGACAGGACCTGCACTGCCAGGTTTGCATCCAGGCACCCACAGCTCTTTACTCTCACCCTTCCTGTCTTACCAGCTAAAATGTAAGGAGGTGGATTGTTTTCCTCTGTTAGCTCTCACAAGTTTAACCAGTGCCCTGATCATCATTTTACTAGTACTGGGAGGTATTTTGTTCTTCTGGTGACTGATGGCAAAAACAAGGGTGATGACAAGAGTCCCCAGCAGCCCTATGGAGGGAAAGGGGTAAAAGGTTGACACCTTTCCTGAGGCAGAGGTTATTCTGTGAGCCTGCAGAGCTGAACAGGTTAGTGGCTAGGTTGGCAGGATGAGATTTTACCAACTTCAGACAGATTTCTCAGCTTGGATTTCCTGCATATTTGAAACATTGCCCTGGCCAACAAGAGCTGGGCAGCCAGGCCCAGCATGTAAGAGCACAGCATGTGCTTTAAATGAGCAATTGTGCTCCAAAATCAATTTGCTACATCCAGCTTCATCCTGTGAGTTAGCAGGCATCAGTGCCGTGCTTTCAGCAGCACGAGGAAATTCAGGTAGTAGGGGAGTGGTTTGCTGCATGAAATACTTCCGTTTGTTGGAAGTGGTGCTATGTAACTCACCTCCACTTAGCTTGGCTGCTTGGCTGAGTTCAGCTCCAGCAGGGTATTTTGAAAGGCTGTCCTGTGCTCCCCACCACCTCTGTGGGACACCTGCAGCAAGTGTCACTGGGAGGCCACAGTGGAGCTGATGGTCTTAACACACTGGTGACGAGGTGTGGCTGTACGTCAGGCAGTGGCACTCTGGCAGCAATGACTTTTGAATGGCAGCATCAGAGGTGATACAGCGAGGAGGGGTGTGCAAAAAATGAGGAATCCTTTCAAATGTTGAAGCTGAATTGCTGGCATGCAAAGGGCAGTGCTGATTATTCCTTACTGATCTCAGATGCTGTCATGTCAAATCCACTTACTTAGTGTCACTTCACAGCCACCCCAGAAACACTTCCTAAATTGTTCATCGGATTTGAGTGCAGCACAAGAAGTTAAGTAGCAAACTTGACTCAGTCTTCAGGGTGCAGGCTGGAGACTGCTGAATTGGGGTGGTGGTTGGAAGAGCTCATGGTAAGTACTCCCTGTTGGAGGTAGGAGGTTTCGCGATCTTTCTGGAAAAGCTCTAAGAGAAGGGAGAAGAAAGGTGGGGCAAACTGAGGAACAAACTGACTGATGGAAGAGAGAATAGAAGCCCTGGAGGAAGGGCCAAGACTTGAGTTCATTTCATGGAAAGGAACTAAAGGTCATGATGACTGGTGATCCAGACTGATTCAACATGAACAACTGAAAAGATCAATTTTTAACAGAAAGAGTCACAGAAGAGCATTTGGAGAAGATGATAACCCTTGTTTTTGTAAGCATGCATGTTCTCTGAGGAAGATCAGCTTTGGGCTTTGGCTAATTTCTCTGCTTTCCCACAGGACGCAAAGATAGTTCCAGAGCAGAGCACGTTCCAGCAGAGCTGGGGAGCCAAGTGAGCCAGACCTCTCACAGTTGTTGCCCTTGTCCTGTATTGGAAGTGGCTGGAGCTGCCCTAGGGAGAGGAAAGTCAGTGGCTACATGTAGCTGATGCACAGAAGCATCTGTAAAAGTGACGTCAGCCTCCTTATCTGGGGGCTCACAGAGAAGTGAGCCTGTGTTAAACCCTGTGAATCATGTCCAGCTTCTCCTGGCATAGAGAGTATTCAGCCTCTCAACTGCCCCACCTCCCCCTGTTTTTTGTGGGTTGTGGGTTTTTTTTTTTAAGGAGCAAAGAAAGGACTGTTCTGCTGCCACAGCCCCAGTCACGCCCCATGGATGACTGGAACAGCCGCCCACCAAAGGCAGCTCCCTGGTGGAGGATGGGCTGGTGAGTGGCTCAGCTGTTGCTATAACAACAGTACCTCTGTCTCATTTCTTTTGAAAAATGAATCGCTGCTGGTGAGATGAAGCAGAGCAGCTTCTCCTCACAGATGAAAGCCCTGCTGACAGCCTCCACACACTCTTGTTTATCTGTTGGGTCTGTCACGGCATGTCCAAGCAGCTCTGCCGAGGATTTCAGGATGGGTTGGATTAGAGCGTTCGGGTTGGTGTGTGTTTGCGTGCACAGCCTCTGTCCCCCTGCCTCTCCTCCAATCGAAAGTCATTTAAAAAGTCAACCTGCCAAAGTTTGACCTTTTCTCGCTCTGCAATTGGAGTTTCTCCAAAGGCATATAAAGAATCTAGAGTCCTGCTTCACCCTCTTGTGCTTTGGGGTAGAAAACTCCCGTGAAATGAAGATCCATCAGCCAAACATTTTGGGTGAATAAAGCTAAAGGCTTATGAGGCTGGCAAGGGGGTTGTTTTATTTTAATGTTTTCCTTTTATTTTGATATTTTCCTTTTATTTTTATTTTATGTGTCAACAGTCTTCTGCTCCTAGACATAAATCTCTCAGCTCCTGCTAATATCTTCAGAATGCATGCTGTAAAACGTGCACAAACTATGCACTCATACTAAGAAGGAGAGGGAAGGTACTTTACAAGAGACTATATAACTTCAGGGAATGTGTTTATAGAGCGAAGGGGAAATGCTGGGGTTTTGGTCTAAAGCAATGTGGAATCCTAGTGGTGGTAAACTGTTTGCCAGTATATGGTCAGTGTAGGATATCCAGACCATCCAAGAGTTAATGTGGCGATTGGGAATGAAATCAAGATATGAAAATGAAAGTTTTCATTGAAGTAATGTGAAAAGAATACTTCTGTGTTGTACCTAAAAAAAAGGAGATACATCTATTGTTATGGCTCCGAATTCCCCCAAAATGCTGGAGCCAAGGTGCTTCACCACCTGCAAAGGTTGTACCCAGCATGTGGCCTTCAAACAAGCCTTTCCTGTTAAGTTTCTGTCTACCTACAATTTTTCAGTGAGCAAACAAAGAAAATAAAATGATCAGTGCCTGTTGACCCCCAAATCCTAAAGTCTCTGAAGGAGAATAATGTGGAGGTGAATACTTAGAATAGATTTAATTTAATTTCTTCTTGCAACAAGGCGCAATTTCTGTATGTTTCATATTTGATAGAAAATAGTTTCCATGTCAAGCTGCTTTTTGTTGTAATGCATAATGGTTATTAATATTTATATACTGGGCCTGCTTTTACTTTCACTGAAGTCAGGATATCCAAGTTCCAGCACATGGTGAAACTTTAGTAACTGATATTTTTGGGGCTGGTTATTTGCCACTAGATAGTTGTGATTCTTTTGGTAAACATGCATATACAAATAAGGGGATATATTCATGATAAAATAGTAAATGTTATAAAACCTGAAAGTGTGAAACCATGTGAAAGCATATTACTCTTACCAATATTTTGTAAAGGATTCATTCACTCTTGCAAAATGTAAGGAGTCAGTTCACTTGTATTCCTCAGGAGATAATCACTCTCAGTTCACTTGTATTCCTCAGGAGATAATCACTCTCACTACTCCCTGTCTTGTCATTAAGACAAACTTTTTTCCCATATTTTCCATATAGGAACTTTATGACAAGAAGCCCGTCACCAGGTCCTGTTCTTACTTTAGCCCAGCATTTGGTCAATATGGAGGGCGTAGGGCCACAACACATTTTGAACATTTCTTTTTTGCCTGTGCATGCCCATTGGGCTTGGTCTTGAGTCACTTGCAGTTTGGTGAATGTTTTTCTGATTTGGCAATAGTGACTTTGTAGTGAGATGGCTTCGGATTTCACTGATTTCAGCTGTAAATTGTGTGGGTGGCCCATTAGGAGCAATATTTAAATATGCTATTTTAACCCATTCTATCAATTGGCCACCTGCACTTGAGACCAGCTCATGCCAGCTCATGCTCTTTCTTTTCTTGCCCTGGTGCTGCTGTCCTTGTGAAGCGGTACCATTACCACCTCTGTAACATCCTTTTCTGTCTCCAGGGTCTAATCTGGGGTTGTATAAACATCAGTGGAAAAAAGTCAGCTGTAGGATTCTACAGCACAGCAGATACACTGCTCAAAAAGCAGCAGGGAGCTGTAATGCCACATGTTGGTGTTCAGTTTAACATGGGCTTTTAGGGGAGGGATGCAGCAGAGGTGAGAGCCATACCGTAAGTCCACTTGTGAGATCTGGTCCTGATCCTTCACACTAGTCCTGGGTGTTGACTTTCTTTCCACCTGGCTGCTAACTGGCACAGGCTGAGCCAATTACCACCTCTGGGCAAGCACCACTTGCTAGCAGAGCTCTGCTGCTGTGGCACAGAGAGATGAGAAGGTGATGCTCTCCTGCAGGGCTCCATGCTCTGCAGCCTGGTGGGTTCCTGGATAACCTGGATGGCTGATAAACCTGACTATGCCAGACTTTAATCTAGAGACAGTGGCACAGTGTGCATTCCCACCTGCATCTGCAGAGCTCATGGGGGCAAGAGCTGTTGCAGCTGGGAGAGGAGTAGGAACACAGTGGCAGGGACTCACTGCTGGATGGGGAGGGCCAAAACAAGCTCACAGGTTTCCTGACCCCCACATTGTGGCAGGCTGGTTCTCCATCACAGCCTGAAGCACAGGGAGAGGAATTTCTTGGTGCAAAGCACTGGCCATGCTGTTCCCTCATCCCCAGAAACTGGGGAGGGGAAAGACTCAGGGTATGGACAGCTGCTGCAGAGCTGCACAGGCATAAATTTGCAGAATGGTCTAGGTTGGAAGGGACCTTAAAAATCATCTCATTCCAACACCCTTGTCATGGGCAGGGACACCTTCCACCAGAGCAGGTTACTCAGAGCCTCATCCAGCCTGGCCTTGAGCACTCCCAGGGATGGGGCATCCACAGCTTCTCTGGGCAACCTGTGCCAGTGTCTCACCACCCTCACAGGGAAGAATTTCTCCCTAATATCTAATCTAAACCTGCTCTCTGTCAGCTTGAAGCCATTACCCCTTGTCCTATCACTTGCAGAAAGTCCTTCTCCAGCTCTCTCGTAGCGCCTTTGGGTACTGGAAGGCACTCTAAAGGTCTGTCCGGGACTTTCTCTTCTCCAGGATGAACATCCACACTCTCCAAATTCAGGGTTTTAAGACCAGACACCAGAGGAGGAGACCAGCCATGAGGCAGAGGCTGTGGTCACAGAGCAGCTGGTCTGTGTGGCACCACAGAAGCCAAGAAGTGGAGGAATTTCAGCCTGTGGGAGGCTTGGCACACACAGGCTTTGTGCAAGGCAGAACAGGCAGCAAAGTCTCAGTCACTTATGCCAACAGTGACCCACTGGGGACTCTTTTTCACATGTTAATTGTTTTCCCACATAAAAAAGCTGTTCTGCTCCAGTGCAAATCAAGGAATTTATGGTCTGCTTGGACTCAGCCTTGCCGTTCTACTTGGTACTCTGCAGAGGAGCAGCCTCACCAGTAGCTTGGTGTCCCATGCACGCTCAGCTGTGGCTGGAGCAATGCCTGTGCTGACCACATCCCTCTGCATTGTGTGCTGAAAGAGACCATGCTGGCCTGAGGGGCAGGAGAAGGGCACAGCCTTCCCAGAAACACTTCCTCCAAAACCTGGGCATGATACAGATTTGCTTGCCCGTCTTACACATGGGATGAAAGAGGAACCAGCCCTCTGGGATGGGAGAAATAAATGGGATCTGGATTGTGAGAAGAAAGAAGGTTGAGGACCTCTAGGTTAGGGAAGGGGTGGGAGCTGCATGTCTGGGACTTTCCTACCAGTAAAAATACTTTAAAATTTGATAAAATCTTTCAGTATTTTGTGTTCTATTGTTCTAATATCAAGGATGCAAGTGTGTCCTGAAGGCGTTTGCTAGAGCTGTGACCTCTTTGCTTCCTCCCCTCCCCACTATTGTTTTTGCCTTTGCTGAAGAGGGATGCTTTTTTTAGCCTGGTACATAAATGAAGGACTTAACTCCGGTGTGAGTGGGGAGGACTGTAGCTTGTTACAATTTTTTGCTGTACTTCTTTAACCTGACTTAAAGCTGATGCTAATATACTATTTTTTATAAAATTCTTATATTCTAATTTATTTGCTTTCCTGGAGATTTGTCTTGCTATTATTTCTGTTAGCTATTTATGTTTTCTGTTAGCTCCTAGCACACAGCTGCTTTCCTTTTTCTCATTATTTGATTGAGTTAACATTATGCAAAGTGTCTTCTATTTTCTAGGGTGGAGATATTTTTTTCCTCCCTTAAAAGTAGTTCTCAGTATGTTTTATAGCCAAGAAGAGAGGGCTAATCAAATGAAACTATTTTAAAAAAATTTTTTTGTCAACATCACGTTTCAATATAAGTAGTCAATCAATTGTATTGAAGTTATTTTTCAAGAAGTTTCTAGAAACTTCCAACAAAAAATTTTAGAGTGAATAGTAAATTTTAGTGATTCCTTTTTTTTTTTTTTTTCCGTCTGGTTTAAGACTCCTCACTGCCTCACTTTGCTAGGCACACAGTTAAAATCTCACCCCAATATTAAGCACCAAAAAGTTGAATTAGTCAACTTACTCCCTAAATTTCTGGTAGCTCGGAAAGCACATATGTATTTTACTGTTCTGCTTTCCTAGTCAAGGGAAGGTTTGGTTTGGGGCAGGGGAAGGTGTTTTGTTGTTTGCGGTTTTTTAGACTGTCTTCAAATTTATCAAGGCATAAGAATCAAAGAAACTTCCTAATCAGTTTTAAAACTTATTGTCACTGGCTTGATGAGGAGTATCTTGTCACAATGCTCATGAGCACTTTTTTTGCATCTGCAAATGGTTAATTTTTTTCTTTCCTCTTGTTTTATTTAAGCTTCAAGAGACAGTCAAAAGGAAGTTGGAAGGCGCACGTTCACCTCTCAATGGAGAACAGCAGAATGGAGTTTGTGATGGGAACTTTTCTCCAACCAGCAAGCGTACACGGAAGGATGTACCAGGCATTGAGGCAATCAACAATTTGCCCAATAATTTGCCTTTGCCTGCTGTTTCTCCTCTTCATCAGCTTGACATGAAAGCTCCCCTGCCCCTGCAGAACAGTGGAACTCACAGTAGTGGTCTAGAAGATTTGAGTGAAAACGGTGGGCTTTCTGAAATAAAGCTCCCTGTTAATGGCTGCAATGAGCTGGATGATAGTTTTAACATCCTGCAGAACAAGGAGCTAAAGCAAGAGCCTTTGGATGACTCCAACTGCATAGACACTTCTGAAACATCTCTGTCGAATCAGAACAAGCTCTTCTCAGACATTAACCTAAATGATCAGGAGTGGCAAGAGCTCATAGATGAGCTGGCAAACACCGTCCCAGAAGATGATATACAGGATTTGTTCAATGAAGACTTTGAAGAGAAGAAGGAGCCCGAATTTCCCAGGCCTGCCACAGAGACTCAGGAGAGTGCAAGCGTAAAAAGCGACCCATCCCATTCTCCATTTCCTCATGTCCCGTTAGGGTCTCCCCAGGTCAGACCATCTTCTTCCGGTCCTCCATTTTCCAATGTCTCCACAGCCTCCAGCATTGCTTCTGCGTCCAGCGCGCCGCCAGCCCCGGTGCCTGCCGGATCCCCAGCAAACTGTGTTGTCCAGTCCCCTCAGACTCCCGGCCAGGCCCACACTCCCGGCCAGACGCAGGCGCGCTCTGGAAATGGCTTCCTGATGACCCCGGCGTCGGCTGTGGCAGGCTCGGGGCCTGGCTCGGTGACCCTGCCCAGTGCTGACCTGTCCCCAGCTGAGCAGCTCAAGCAGATGGCAGCACAGCAGCAGCAGAGAGCCAAGCTCATGCAGCAGAAGCAGCAGCAGCACCCAAATCAGCCCTCAAGCTGGTCACCGGTGGGGCCTCCGTCTAGTCCCTACGGAGGACCCTTCAGCACAGACAAACCAAATAGTCCAATGATGTATCCTCAAGCCTTTAACAACCAAAACCCAATAGTGCCTCCTATGGCAAATAATCCCCAGAAGACCACAATTAATAACTACCTCCCTCAAAATCACATGAACATGATCAGTCAGCAGCCAAATAACCTGGTCACAAACTCCTTGAGCAAGCAGCCCAATATGCTTTCTTATGGCAACACCAAACCTCTGACCCATTTCAATGCTGAGCTGAGTCAGAGGATGACCCCACCGATGGCAAATCCTGGGAAGAACCCCATGATGCCATACATCCAGCAGCAGCAGCAGTCCCAGCAGCCGCAGATGCCGGCTCAGATGGCGCACCTGAGCGAGGAGCAGAAACGCATGCTCATCATGAAGCAGAAAGGAATGATGAATCAGCCCATGGCATATGCAACGCTCCCTGCCCTTGGTCAGGTAAGTGTGAGTGCACAATGTGGGCAACAAAAAGAGGCCAATACAAAGGCATAGTGCCTCTTTGTCCAGTCTCCTCCACTCACCTCTGCTTTCTCCTGAAAAGTATGGAATGTCATGGCAGATGCTTCTTGGATATTTCATGTGGTATTGGAGCGTGATTGTTTTAAGAAACAACTGAAATGATGTTGCATAATGCTTTAGACCTGTTTTTAATTCACTTGTCTTTCCCTGTGCTTCTTCTGATGAGTGCTTAGGGCCACTCTGGGAAGTTTTGGGTCAGAAATCACTCCTCCTTGGAGGGTTTGTTTCCTTTTTTCATAATTCAAGACCTGATGGTTATGGATCCCAAACCACTGCATGGCTTAGTTTCCACAGTGTAGTTAGCACTGTAACAAAAAGATGGAGTGGTTGGTCCCCTCTTCTTGGTGTAGAGATCAAGCCAGCTTTAAACAGGATTTTTGGCATTTTCGCTCTGGGAACAAAGGAACAACATTTTGGGTGCTGAGTGCCTTTGGTTTCAACTGGAAAAAGTAAGAACAACAGAATGCTTTTAGTGGTGCTTGAACCATGATGATGAGATGGTTTATTCTGGGGCTTTCAAGATGTCTTTAGCAACTCCAAGTATTTTGTCTTTCAGCAAGAGGCTAAAGCCGTGTTGGCTTCAGTGCCTTGGCATTGCTGTCTCATGTGTATTCCAGGCTAAGCTCTGGTGCAGCAGCTGCCAGGCTTGGGGAATGCTTTGTAATGAGTTAATAATCAATTTGAATAGTGGTTACAGCAATGCCCTGTCGCCTCCTGGGTCAGCAGGGTACTCTTAGTTGTGCAGCCCCTGTAAAGAACTGCCCACTGGTGTCAAGGAAAGGTTCAAGAACAAATTTTGTAAATGTTGTTGTGAGAGTTTAAAATGGATTAAAGTTAACAATCAATTCCCAAAGTAGGTGATGCCTTCACAGAAATTATGTGCCACCAAAACATGTCAGGAATTCTGATATATACTAATAGTGTATAATACTCTAATAGAATTGTTGATCATTTTAGCATAACAGCTTTTCACCAAATTAGCTGTTTCCACACCACCTACAAGGAATACTTCATTCTAAGCATGGTTTAACTGTGACTCACACTGTAATGCATGTAGAAATACAGCAAAATTTGTCATTCTTTTAGCTTGTGGAGTTTGGGGATCTACCAATAAGGAGGAGTAGGAGCTTTACCAGGTCAGAGCACATCACATATTATTTAAAATTAATTGCAAAACAAAAAGAAATGTTCATCTGCCTCCTGGTTTTGGTTCAGGATGTATGGTGACACCTCAAAGATTCGTATTTTTGTATTAATTCTGCTTGCCTATTGCATTAGACTTAACTGATCTAAAGCCTCTTCTTTTTGTGAAGGCTTATCTAGAGAAATACTGCAATAATGACATGAAACTCAGACTGTAATTGGAGCTGTAGATTTGTCACTTTGTAACTGTGAGGCAGAGGATGCTTGGTCATGCTGCCTAATGCTTTATTGTTTCTTTCTTTTGCTTTTTTAAATCTACTGAACTCAAAGACCCATCAAAGAGTTGAGATGATGAACTGTCTGTGTGAAAGAGTTAAGGCCATCTCCTCCATTTCATAAGTCAAGAAATTCTTGTTAACATCTCACTGCAATTCCCCAATATGAACGAGTACCCAAGGTTTCCTATATCTAATCTCAGTTCCGTTTTTTTTAATGTCGGAGAAACTAGATATTTGGATACAACTAGACATTCTTCCACAAACAAGTCCAGATATTAAGTCATTTCTGTGACATATAAAGAAGAAACTTAATGGAGAGCTATACTTTGTTATATATTATGTGCAATTCACATTTATTGATCCACGCAGGATAAGGGACTTCTTGCTTTTGTGTAGGCGTTAAAAGGCCTCTTTACTACTTGTGGAACCTACTTGTCAACACTGAAGGGATTTTGTTTGGTGAGGAAGGTTGAAATAAAAAGTTTCTGGTTTTGCAAAAGTGGTAAAAATGTTGATATTTTTGAGTTAAATACAGACTAATGAAGATTATGTGATTCGATGACTTACTGCAGGATGCTCATGGTCACATATAAAAAATAAGAAAATTGCACTCTTCAATTTGAAATACATTTCTGAATGTAAAGGGAATGTTTCTGTCAGTTTATAGTTTCTACTTTCATTGTAGTTTTAGGGTTTGACAGAGATTTGTAAAAGTGTATGTTTGTGTTAAATAATCACAATGATTTAACAGCTGGTATTTAAGGTGATTATTGCATCTCATAGCTAGCAGTGACCATATATTTCTGTGAAGTTACTCTTACAAGGACATATTTGAGAACCAAAAGCTGATTTAGGGAACATCTGACATGTACATAAGTGCCTTATCTCCTTGTCTGTGTATGGCCGTAAAATTTAGGTATGGCTTCGTTGTATGTGTGTGTATGGACACTGATTAAACCCATTCCCATTTGTGCCTGAGGATGTAATAAGCAGCATTTTTACATTAACTCATTGCTTCAGTTGTTAGGTGTATTTTAGCAAGACACGCCATTTTTTTCAGTCCAGCAGGGACCTTGCAAATGCTCTGTGGAGGTCAGCTGTCTGTGACTGTCCTATTAATGTGTCAGTGCTCTGGGCTTGTGTCCTGGGCATGCTGAGCATCACTGCCTGCTCTTGCAAAGAGAGGAAGCCTTCTTGCTCAGTATGTGTGTGAGTGGTTGGACAGGCAGAGTGCTAAATTAGCAGCCTAGCTAGCAGAACTAGTATCCGACTAGCTGGGGCTTGTAGGCTGATCCAGAAAGTAGATTTTCATGGGGCTGGTAACTTGTTAGGTATTTGAGGGGTAGAGATCCTCCGATCTTCTGGTTCTCCCATGAAAATAAAAGAAATCGGTTCCACACCAAGATGCAACAGTGTCTTTGTTTAGATTTTTAATATGATTTAAGAAATTAATGCAAGAAAGTCTGAACCCACCTCCTTGTCTCAAAAATTGGACCATTGTTTAACCTAAAATGTTCTGTTAAGTTTTGGAGATGTATGCAAGGTTTTATGGGAGGCACTTTTTTCTCTTTTTCCTCAATTCAAAAAGTAATTTCAAACTGAGGAAAAGCAAAAACATTTTCTTTGGGAAATTTAAGAATAATTAATTGTGCCTTTTCTTGGTTCCAGCTGTTCAACATGAATACATAATGGTAAGAGAAAAAAGCAGCCCAAAGGAATAGAATTTGAATGGCTGAGGCAGAATTTGATATTTGGAGCCAAGCGTGTGAAGGAAAGTAATGAGAGGTCAAAACAAAACAGAATTCTCCGTGGGTGTAAGAAAAACAAAACTAGACTGCAGTTCTTTGCCTGCATGGGACTGTGAGGATGCTGCAATTATTTCCTATTGAAACCACTAGTTATATTGTTTAAAATTGTAGGAATGTGAAAGAAGGGGAGAAATGACACCATCCTGCAAACATATCTTCACATTTAATTATCAGTCCTTTGTTTTAGTCTCGTACATTCAAGATGCATCATCTGCTCAGTCTGGTTTTGTATGCCAAAGACAAAGGGAGACCTGTGTCCTGAGAACATTTCCAAAACATAATAGTCACTGTCCTTTAGAAGTGAAAAGGTGTGTTTCTCTCTGGAATTGTAAAAGAGATTTTACACTTTTTTGAAGGTTATCTTTGGGATAGGGAGAAAAAGAGATCGTTGATGTTCTGGGATTTGGCCTTTTTACAAAGCACACCTGAAAGTAAAGAAGAAAGGGTACAGATTTGTATTCACTGCGTGAAAGTGTGACAGACAGTACTGTCTTACCAGATTTTAGGGGAGATCATCGTAGCATAATCCTAAAAACCAATTTTGTTGGTGTTTCCTTCTTTTGTGACCTGTGGTGGGTGTGTACTTATTAATGTAATAGAAACTTTGTTCATTTCATATGGCAGTGTTTTTCTTCAATATCAAGTTTTTTCTCTAGCCTAAACCTTGAAAAATCAAAGTATAAGAGCATTGCTCCCATGCCCCAACTAAACCTCTCATCCTATTGTAAGGAAATGAGAACAGACTGCTCAGGGAAGTGGTTGATTCACCATCCCTGGAGGTATTTAAAAGACATGCAGATGTGGCCCTTAGGGCCATGGTTTAGTGGTGGACTCAGCAGTGTTGAGTTAAAGGCTGAACTCGCTGATCCTAATTAGAGGTCTTTTACAGCCTAAATAACCCTATGACTTTATGAAAATCTTTGGTGAAACCTACTGTCTTGAGTAGGTACTGGCTCCTGACCAGTATTCACTGCTAAATCCTCCAAGTGATTGCTGGTAGAGAGCTGAAATGAGTTGTTCCATTGTTTTACTAGAGAGTGCATCAGAATAACTGGTCTCTTCCACTTTAAATATCACAGTTGTAGTGGTAAATTTTTGATTCATAGAAACTTCTCCATTTGTTTAAGATTTATAAAAATATATTATTGTGTGATTTTCTTCTTGTCTAGTTTCTCGAAAACTTACTGTGTGTATTATTCACATCTGTAAAGAAAATGTCTTACGTTATTTTTAGAAGCAGATAATTTGTATTACTGAATGCACAACATATATATTAAATGTCCCCTATTTTACTTCTTGTTTTACACTTTGCCTTCATACATGATCTAGAGTGCTATGTAAAGAGCAGTTTGTCCTGTTATTTAGCAAGGCCCAATAGTTTGATGATTCAATGTGTGTAAATCAACTCTCCTTCAGTTTTATTCATTACACCTGCAGTTGTTAAGCACTGTGGTTTTGAAATGTCTACAGCCAGTAGCAGCATATTTTTATATAGAATACTACCCTTTCCTGGTGGAGTTTTTCTGCCATTTTCTCCTGAAAGTGCAAGTTAGCATCATCAGTTTTAGCTTTCCAGTCTCATGACCTGTTCCACCTGCTTTCAGCAATCCTAGCCGTAACCCACTTCTTATTGTCCCTGGGCCTTTGTAGCTCTTCGTGTTCATTGTGTTTATTGCAAACCAGTGCCTGTCCTGTTTTCATGTAGACAGTGAGTTCAGCTCATGAGTTGGATTCTGTTATTTTCCATTTTTATTTTGAGAGAAGACTCATTCCAAAGACAAAGTGCAAGGTTCCCATCCTTGAGAGCACTTCAGTTTTAGCCTTTAATGCCTCACTACTGGTTGCCAGAGCTCGTGAAGCACTTACCTGAGCATTTTGGTTTGACTTGCACTGATTCCTTTCTCTCCAGTCTGTGATCTTGCATGACCCAACCATGACACAGATTGAATCATAGCTTGAATCAGCATTTAGATAATATTTGAGTTTTAGATTTGTCCCTGTGTAAGTTTTGTAAGTCCATATGTGTCCTTAGCTTTACCTTTTCCTGGAGTGTAGACATTTAGAATACTTCTTGCCCCCTGTATTTATTCATTTCCCATCCATAATTCCTAAGTTTGTCAGTTAACTTCTCAACGTCTCAAAAATATTAATCAGACCTTAATTTTACAGGGATCTAAATTTCTGTGTTTAAATTCATAAATATGGAAGTCTAAATGTCTAAAAAATGTCAACTCATGCTTCATAACATTGCTGGTTGGCAATATTCAGAAATTCTAAAATTGCTTTAAAATCACGACCTCATAAAATTAATACATGTTGGGGATAAGGCAGTAGTTATGTTCCTGTTTTCTGAGCTCCTAGGATTCTTCACTTCCAGCTATTCTGTATCCATCTGGGACAGGAGTTTGCTTTTTAGAGTAAAGTTTTAATTCTCCCTTCCCCTTTTGGCTTTAGAATATGAAAGTGAAGGGAAAACCTGAAATTATGAATCTTGCAATGGCATTATAAGATAATGTAATACTGGGCATTTTCCTTACCCCCATTCCAGTCCTACCTGTTCTTGTACCCACCTGTACCATAGAGGCTCTGGTGCAACTCCAAACCTCTTTTTGGAAGTTCCCCTTTGGTTGGGCTTGTATTTCCAAGGTGTCACATAGTCCTTCTAGAAAATACACATCACAAAACCAAATGACATTGTTTCCAAGTTACAGTCCATACTGAACACACAGGTGAAGTAATTGCTCAACGTGTGCCAAAATTCCTTCATTTGCTACCAACAAGAAGGCTGTGAGTGCAGTGGATTTACCAGACCTTGCCGTTCACAGCAGTGATAAAATTAGTAGCAGCTCCTGGCCAGATTTAACAGTACAGATCCAGGGCCAGGAAGGTCTCTCCGTCTCTCTGTCAGAGGGACAAGGTAGATCTCTTCTTCCTTCTTTGCCCAAACTTCCAGGTCTCATGCTAACCAATGAGATTGGTAGTCAGCTTTCCCTTGCCGGTAATGGGAGTCAAGGAAGTCTTGCTACTCATTTTTGAAGAGAAGGCACTTTGCTGGAAAGGCCAAGGGAAGGTTTTGCAGTTGTCCGCTCATTTTTTCTGGCAGTGTTTTGGATCTGAAAACACTCAGACCTATCTTGTTTCCACAGAACAACTATTAGGGGGGAAGGGGGGCAGTTCTTATAATTTCTGACTATCTGAATATAAATAAATAAGCAAATGAATTATTAGTCTTCATCAGGCATATAACTATGAACTTTAGATTATTGAGATTTGGGCCCATACTGCTCTCTGTACTGATTGTAAGCTATGAAATAAACTGCTTCCTCTCAGGCTGCATTTCCACCCTCAGCAGCATTTCTAAGCCTCAGTGTCATTTTATGTATCTCTGCTGACATTAGATTTAAAATTGCTTTTTGACTACTATGTTCTTCAGGGAACAAACTGTTAGCAAATCCCTTTGCTAAGAAAGCCTCTTCCAGGTAGTTTGGGAGTTTATTTTTTCAATTTAAGCATAGTCTCATTGTTTTTCCCACCCTTTGTAAAGAGAACAAGAGATTGGATTAAAAATTAACTCTTTCCATCTCTTTTTCCATCTCCCTCCAATGTAGGGGCATATACAAGCTGACATTTAATTCCAAGCAAACTTGATTTTTTATTTTTTCAGTAGTATTTCAAGAAGAGTTTAATTGTACATATAGAAATATTCTTGCAACAAGAATTATTCATGAACAAACAGTACCCTCCCCCTGTGCTCCCTTTATTGCGGGAAGGATGGAATGTCTTTGCTGCTTTACTCGGTGAAGTATATTTCATGCAGTTTCTGCTGCACGGTAATCACCCAGCCTGCTCTGCCAAGGAACTCCTTTCCTTTCCCTGCATTCTCCCCATTCTCCCTCTGCTCTGATTTCTCTCTGTTATGGAGCTTGCAGCAAAGGAAATTTATCAAATAATCAATCGATAAGGATAAAGGTTATAGGACATCCTCTAATTAAAAATACTATTTTGAACAAGTTTATGATTATCTTAAAAGCAAAATTCGCAAAAGCTTTCTCTGAGAATGGGGGAATGCATGACAATCCTTTCCAACTGCTCCTTCAGGCGGTCCTGTACACCTGATCAGTCAGTATTTTATCAGTCCTGCTGATAAAATAACCCAACGTTGTGAGGGAAGAAAATCTAGGTATTTCTGCTGTGGTGGGGCTTTCCGGAGGGTGTCAGAGCTGTGTGTCAGGAGAGACAGTGCCCACCTCAGAGGTGTTGCAGCTAATTGAAGATTACACACAGTATCAGCTTCATTTTGGATAGCACAGTGAAGAGGTCTAAAAATCAGAAATGCCACAATTGGAGTGCCCACAACTATCTGTGCTGCTCCATAAGGTACCAGAAGTGGCAGGAAAGAAAGAAAGACACAGAGAGAAGTCTGGGAGATGAAGCACTGCCAGAAAGAAAATCCCCTGCTCTGTTGTAATCCCTGTGTTCCTTAAACGTCTTCCCTCCACCTCCCAGGAACATTTTGATGGCACTGAAAGAGGCTGTTTGTTTGTCCCAGGACTATGAATACAGCTCAGCTGTTTTGCTTGAGTAGAACATCATTAAGTACTGACTAACGTTCCTGGTAGGAACTTAGGCCCAAGTAAGGCTCATATTTTCAGAGGAAAAGTAATACTCCCAGCTTTAGGGGCTCTTTTTTGCTCATTTTTGTTCAACACAGTTCATGGCTGTAGCTCAGAGTGTTTTGAACTTGTGAGCAAATGTCACTGTGTTTTGTGGAGTTACATGTGGAGCCCAACAGCCCTTTTTAAACTTGTGTTTACATACTCCTTCGTGGCTAGTATAGCTTTTTGGATATATATTACCAGGAGCTTTTCTGTCCCTTCTCTAAAGCAATGTGACTTACAGCCTCAATGTGCCTCAGCAGAGGTCTTGGCCACCTGGTCCCAGAGAAGTGATACCAGAACCAGTGTCAGCATCCTCGAGCCCAACTTCTGCCTAACCTGTGTCTGTGTGAAGGAGTGATCTCTGATGATCAGTCTGTGCTCCCTGGATGGCTAGGATGTTCCACCTCAGCAGCAATTCACTTCTGAATTCCTGTTTTGTCTTTAATTTTATCTATGTACATCCTATTTCTGGTGCTTTCCAAAGCATTTCTAAATATTCGAGCCCAATTCTACCTAGAAGCATTATGTTATTGGCTTGTGTGTTCCCTCCAGAAAGTTTTCATAATGCTGCAGCATGTATGTGTCCATAGTAGGAACACTAAATACCTCTTGGAAGTAATAGTCCCAGTAAATGGTTAAGTGTAGATTTGGAGTTCTGTGCTCAGGAGGTTCTGCCAAATCCCAGCTGATGCATCTAATTTGCTAAAGAATGTGACTTCTGCTCTCTCAGCAAAGATTTCATTCCTCATGGGCAGTGGGAAACTTGCCCTCTGTATGTTAATGTTCACCAGCTTAGTGTTGTCTGAGACAGCCAAGTTTGTTAATGAGAGGAACCAGTCTGTTGGACCCTATGTTCTTTGATCTCTTGTTGCATTCTGGAGTCCTCCCACCCCTCACTCAGTCCCTTTTTCATGTGTGAGAGGAACATTTTGTATGCACCAGCCTGCAAGCATGTCTTACAGACTGGGACAAAACCACCCATTCTGTGGCAGCACATCTTCCAAACAGTTGCTTCCTCATTTACACCCGAGGGGAGCTTGTTAGCAGCTCTTCCTCTTCAGAAAGAGCAGGAGCTGCCCGGGGAGGGTCAAGTATCTCATAAGAAAACAAGCCCAAATTCAGCAGTACTGTCAGAAAGTCATGTTGTCTCTGTCTCCTTTTCACTTCTGTTTCACACTTGGGCAGTATTGAAGAAGCTCAGAAGCTTTGTCTTTGACTGCTCATGCTAGCACCCTTCTGTAGAATCTGTTCTGCCAGGTCTCTCACTTCTGGTTAAAATCTTCTTGTTTAATAAACAAGTAAACCTATAAGATGCCTCTTGTTTGTTTATGCTGTTTGGAGAAACTGGAGAAAAGTCAATGTCTTTAAAAAACAAAAGGAAAATAATTTGAATGTGTCTACCTAGAGAGAGTGTAAGGTCTGTCCTGAGATGATGACTCCTTTTGTGACTTGGCATTCCTTGAAGAGTAAACATTCTCAAAAGAATCAGCATTTTAAATTCATTTTTGTACATGGTATTGCCTAGAGAAAACAGGACTCCAGAGACTGCCCAACGTGCACTGTCCAGGGAACTTTTTTTCCAGTGAGTACTTCTCTCCCTCTGTATCCAGCAGGTTTTGGGGGAGGGGGGGATTTTGCTGTTGTTTTTGTTTTTAATCTGTCCTCTGTTATTTGTCTGCTCCTTTTCTCTCTCCCTCTACTCCATGAGCCATTCTTCTTTCTCTCCCCCCTAAGTTCCCTGCTCAAGGGAAAATGATTTTTAACCAGTCATGGGGCAGGTGAAGGACAAGGGGATCTTAGCTATAATCTCACTAATGTTGTAGCACCATCCATGAGATAAATTTGGATTCTCCACCTGCAGTCTGACCACTAATCCATCTCAGCCAGAACTTCAGTGTTCCAAACTATGGAACTGCTTCATTGGACTGTTTGTAGTATGTCGCTGTTGAGCGGCTAGCTGAGGAATGACCCAAGTTCTCAGACAAGGAAAGAGAGGAGAAGAGAACTTTATTGTTTTGAATTCCATATATATAGAGTTTACAGAGGTGCCCCAGATTGGTCAGCCCGAGACCTCCCCCTAGGCACAATTGGCCAAGCCCGAACTGACCTAATCCGGAGAAGTTGTTTGCAAAACATCCAAACTTTATCTTGTTTATGAAATATAGCAAAATGTTCCCACGGGAAGAACCTGTGCTAGCCACAGCAGTGTGCCCTTATCACAGATGGCTAAAACAAACTAAAAATGAATTTTCTATTGTTAAGCGGCGAGGAACGTGCACACCTAGAGAATTTGTCTGTGGCAGGAGAATGCAGTAAATTAGGGTTACAAACCCTTGCAGTCTTACAGATGGAAAAGCAGTTTTAAGTGATTTTTTGGGAGAGTGACTTTTAAGCCCTTCATATCATGCGAAACTGGTCCCATCACTTGAAGACAGCTTCACTGTTCCCACAGACACATGCATAGAACAGAAATATTTAAAGCCTTTTTAGATATTTCTGGAATAGTTACTATGTATATCACAAACTGTACAATGCACATGGATGTATATTAGCATATGTGGTCACTCTGAAGATGTATTCACCTTATTCATCTCACTGCATGGGGGTTGCTAGTTCAGGATCAAGGAGAATAATTTCTGTGTTTCCCCAAGCACCTGCTCACATTTCCCAGGTAAAAGACAACACAATGAGGAAACTGTGTGTGCCAAAAGCTTGTGTGTCTGAAGCAGGTGAAGCTCTGGGTGTCAGTGGGAGATGTCAGAGATTTCTCACCGTGACACCAGAGAAGTCACCAGCTGTGCCACTCCGGAAATTTCCCTTTGCACTTGCGCATTCCTGCACCTTGTTTGCAAATAGCACGGGGATTACATCCCCAGTCCTTTCCACACTGCAGATAGGAGTGAAAACTGCTACCAAAAAAAATAATCCTTGGCTCAGGTTACGTAAAGGGTGGGCTGTTTTCCAAGGGCCCTGCTGAAAGGGACACAGGTGTCACCTGC
The DNA here is from genome assembly GCA_024500445.1 of Entomyzon cyanotis. Taxonomy (NCBI): domain Eukaryota; kingdom Metazoa; phylum Chordata; class Aves; order Passeriformes; family Meliphagidae; genus Entomyzon; species Entomyzon cyanotis. The sequence goes on along the minus strand of JAKEPQ010001007.1, from coordinate 5,961,309 downwards.
AGGCGCACTTGCACGGAGCCTGCTTTGGCTGGGGATGTACAGCATGTCACATGCACTGCAAGCCTGCGACTTCTGTGCTAAATGGAGCAGTGGAAAGGCCCCAGCTTGGCAATGACTGCGGGTCAGGGAGTGGGAAACCAGGGTACCAGTGCAGCCCTTTGGGAAGAAGCAGCCTGTAGAAAGAGCAGAGCCCCTAAACCCTTCTGCCGTGCAGTAAAAGCTGCACTGCTCACACCATGCGTGTGCGTTGCTGTCAGCAGGATATTTCCCACTGCAGATGGCCAGGGAAAGCTGAATAAAGACCAACAGAACCCTTATGGCTTATTATCCACTCACCTGTCTGCAGCTTCCTGCTTGCCTGCTCTGCTTCCCAGCCACTTGGCAAGCCTTGTGCCAGAGAGGGTGAGTGTGCTTTGGCTTCTGGGCAGCATAGGTCAGAGTAAAGTGGAAATGTCAGGGCTGTAACTTAAGCAGAGCTCCCAGCATTGTGCTTCCTATAGCAGATGGCAGCTGTGGTGTGGCCAGCACAGACTGGGAGCTCTCCTGGGTGCACTCTGGCATTGTTCTTTCACCAAAGGAAGCTGATATGTCTGTTCATAAAAAAACCCCAAAACATTAATGTCAGTAAACAAGTTGGTTTATTCATGCTCCTGAGAAGCACATTCCTCTGTAAAAAGCATGGACTTTTGGAAAATCCTCATTGGTGAGTCTGAAATCCACATACTGCAGAGGACACTGAACAGCAGGGCACTGTTTTGATTTTAATATGGTCTTTTATCACCTCTCAGATTTCTCAAAGAAAAAAAGTGGGTTATTGTAATTGATTTTCAGTTAATTGAGAATACGTGATGTCTCTCTCTCCCCTCCATTTTTCTTATCTATTCCACCACTTTTATTTTTCTATTAATAGATTGTGCTTTGCCTTTTCAACTTAGTGAGAGCTTTCTCACCTACACAACCTCAGTCAATGGGAGCACTTACATAAGGACTGCACAGTCTGCCCCTGTGCATCTTAATGAAATTGGAGAAATGGTGGGGTTTTTTTCCTTGTTCTTTGGGATTGCATTCTTCTTTCTCAAAGACTTTTTTTGTCCTCACAAAATTAGATCACCACTATGCCAAAAACAACCCACTGTGATCACAGCTTCATTGCACAATGCTTCTACTTTCTTGAATGTTGTTCCCATCTCTTCAAGATTAAGTAAGATCCAGTGGGCTGGACCTTTGATCTGCATTATAAAAGGCAAGGAGGTAGTTTGCAAATCCTTCCTTTCCATCTTTATTCTTTGCAGTTTGGGACCTGAAGGCTTGAAATAATTTTTGCTTGCTAAGAGGAAACTTTATGTAATATATGTGGAGATGCTATTATGCTAATTAGTGTTGTTAGGAAAAATCAATATGTGTAAATTCTCCAAAAGCAAGAAATGATCTTCTCACAATCAGCAATTTATCATGCATTGCCAATGCAGGAGGGCTAGAACTATTTTATTCAGATAAATTTCTCATTCATTTAGTCAGTAAATCATGGTGCACTTCATGATAGTAATTTTTAATGTGACTGCATTTTGTTAAGTTTTAATCATGCATAATGGATTTGATCTGACAATGAGGTCAACCTGTAGTCTCTTCCTCTGTCATTTGTATTTTACCATCCCATCATGGGCAAGATCACAGTCATACCCAGATGCCCCACACTGCAAGGGGATAGGGAAATACAAGAGGCACAGGAAGATGAGCTGTTAAGACTAATTTTAAAAAACTGAGTCTTAGGTGAGGATTTACTCTCGGTGGAACAACAACAGATTTTACTTGATGTATCTTTGCATCTGAGTGTAGCTGAATTTGTTTGAAAACTCTTTGCATGAGCTTTCCAATTACACTTTTGAGCTGACCAGTTTGAGTCAGGGCTCCAGGAGCACCTTTAATCTGCTGGATACCCTGGTAGGGATGTAGCTGATCCTGCTCTTGTGCTGCGTTCCATGGTGAACTCCTCATTGGAAAAGCAGTGGAAGATGAGCCATGGAAGAGGGGCAGGAAACCTTTGTGGTTTTCAGTGAGAGAAAAGCTCTTTTCTTCAGCGTCTTCATTTTGAGTCTGAGCTCTGCTGTGACTTGCTCATTCTTAAGCTGGTAGAAAAAGCCCTGTTGTCTTCATCTACAACAGGAATGTGCCCCGGATCTCCCTTGCAGCTTCAATACAATTCTCCTGGTCTTGCCTTTGTTTCTGAGTGGCTGTGGAGTGTTTCCATTTGCTTCTTACATATGTGGTTTGACTTGATGTCCTTCGCCTCTGAAGCAAGCTATGGCTGTCTTTTCTCTTTCCTGCTGGCTTCTCTGTGTTTTGGTCATCTCCTTTCCCCCTACATCCCCTTGCAGGAGTCTGTGTTCCATAGTTGGGCCCAGGCTTATTAAACCCCTTGGGCAGAGACCTGCACCTCCTGCAGGTGTTCTGTGCTCCTTCTGGCACAGGAGCTGTTGTGGCCACCTGCATGGCCATGGTTTTCTCTGCTCCCTTTCACTGGATGCAGCCTTCATGGGACATCAGTTTATCATTTACAGAGGTTTTTGAGTTCCTTTGGGTTGAAAGGTACTATACAACTATAAAATCCTCATAATGTCCCAGAAGGCTGGCCATCGATCTTGGAAGAGACATTCCAGTTCTCCTTCCAGATCCCCTGATTTCTTTCTTTTGTTGTTCCTCTGAGAGAGTGACAATCTGGAGACTGACGACCCTTTCTCTTACTACAGTACTGGAGGAGGGAGAGGGAGAATTAACTGTCCATTAACTTTGCAGGAGTGTTTTCCTCCTGTAGCAAAAGATTGTGTACTGAGGTTGCGACTCGCCACCCTGTGATGGCTTCCATGTGGAGCCTGACCTCTGCTCTTTCTAGGTCAGGCTCTCTCTTGTCACATTGATGCAAGTCAGGAATATTCATTGAAGATAATGAACTTATGCAGAGGCCATTTTAGGAAAAAAAAAAAAAAGGTCATTTTTCTTGTAAATGGAAATTGAGTAAACCTTCTCTGATGTTTTGTTTGTGTGGTTGGGGGTTTTTTTGTTTGGTTGGTTTGGTTTGGTTTGGTTTGGTTTTTTTGTTACTATTGAAGAGAAGTGCGACCTGAAAACATTTTGCCTTAGCAGGTTTTTAGTATCTCTCTCTGTGTCTTTCTCTGTCTTGCTAATGCAACTTTGCCTACAGCCCCATGCATTAGCAATGCAAAGCAGATTTTCAAAGCCAAGGGAATCCAGACTCTTCCAGATTAACACTGATTTTAAAAAAGATAAAAATCTAGAAAGAATAAAGGTTGTCCAAGTGACATATGGTGTGACAGTGACCCTACTGTAAGGACAGATGTACAGAGCTAATGGTAATCCTACACCAGAGCCAGATAACATTCTGAGGTTAGGAAATCAAAGCCCCATGCTTTGGCTTAGCAGAAAATTAGCATGTGGAGCCTGCCTTAGTTCTGGAAACAGGGCAATTCAGTTCTTAGTCATGTTGCATTTGGGGCTTTCAGCTTTGGTAGCAGCAAGATTCTATCTCATCCTGTGCAGGAAAATCAGACCCATGTAGTTTGACCAGGGAACAGAGTGTATTTAGTAAAGCTACAGTGTTTAGATGGATTTGTGGGGGAGGCGTATACTCCTTCTGATAATTCTGAGAAGTTCATGTCTATTATTGCAGAAACAGGTTACACACTGCTTCAGAGCTGTGGGGCTTTTAAACTGGGGAATAAATGCTGATGTTCAGAGCAGAGGCAGCAGCAGTTGGTACCCAAGGGATGTTTTGGGGCCTTTTTCACATGGGGACCCCAGGAAATAACCTATAGCAAACTAAGCCTCAGGTTTGTACAAGAACCACCTCTGCACACAGAAGTTTAATATCCTTTAATGACAGAATCAAGTCCCAAGGCTTGGAGTGCAGCCGTGGTTTCCCTGAGTCCCAGCGCAGGCAGTCCCTGGCCAGGAGAGTTTTGGGGCAGCTTCAGGTGGTCAAGAACTGTGCCAAGGCATGTTCTTCTTCCAGAGAAGAGAGGGGAGTACATATGATGCAATTATTTTATTTCCCAGTGGCTAGGCATTGAGCAAGTGAATCCCTTATTACAATAATGCTGTGCCCTTGCTAAAGAAAAAAATGAATTGTGGTCAGTAGTGAAAACCAGAAATGTTTTGTGTTCTCTGGGAAACTACCTCTACCTCACCCAAGCACACCTCTCTCTGCCCTACTGCTTGTGACTCCTCTCTCTTTCTTCTGTTTTTTAAATATATTTAGCAATGAGATCTTCCTTGTATGTATTTTCTGAAAATACAGAAAGTAGGGCATGTCTTCCAATACATGATACCAGTAGCAATCCTTGGAAAACAGAAATTAATAAGGTAAGACCATAATTTTTGGTGCAGTTTTGGATGCCTCAGCAGCATTCAGTTAGGCTCGAATTTTAAAATGGCAAAATGATCCCAGTATCAACAAAAAAGATGATCATGACTGAGACATTTTGACCATACTTATTGCATTTCTTTTTATGTTTATTTTTGCTTTCCCACAAAGGGAGAATTTGGGCACAGGAGAAAAACACAAATCTAAAATGCCTAAAGGCAACATACGATTAAAAAGAAAAAAAGTGTTTTCAGGCTCATTTTGGAAATGTCCTGGCTCAGTTGCAGAAGGTAGACAAGGATTTAAGGAATTTGTTGATGTTGTTCTTCAAATCCTATGCACATGTTTTGTATCATTATTGGTCAGGAATGGGGACCTGTCCTATTTTTTCCTGTTTGCTTTCAAATATTTTCTGTCATAGCATCTGGATCCAAGTGCAAAATTAGGGTTATGAGAAAGTTGGTGTGTTTCAGTCACTCCAAAGTTGAGCTGCTTTATCTATTTAAAAGTCACAGTCAGATTTTTTTAATACAATCTTTTTGAAGGATTTTTGGGCTTATTCATTCCTTTAGAGTTCCTTTAGAATCAAGCTTGGGTGTTTATTGTAATTTCTCTTTGCGTTTTGCATTCAAATGGTGGTGGTATTAAAAAAATATTTTTTAAATTGGCCTCTGTGCGTATCTGTCTCTGCTTTCCTGCCACATCATCTGCTTCTTGTTTCCCTCCTGCAAGCAGAGTTACATCTTCTTGCTTAGAATAATGCATGATGGGGGAAACGAGGAAACTAATTAAAATACTTAGACCAGGAAATAGTCCACTTATGCAATTCCCTCTTGTTTTTGATGGTGTCCCTGGAAGCCAGAGCACAATTAGTCATTCCTGCACATACAGGCAAGCAGCCACCATGAACAGAGAATATTTTAAATCCAGGCGCTAACAGAGTATCTATGTTGGGTTTTGTTGCAAGTAATGGATCATTAATAGTTTAAAACTCAGTGACTGGGAACTTCTTTTGTAAATTGAAGGGGATTATTTCATGCTTTTGAGTGTCCCTGTCAGAATAGAAAAGCCTATTAATAGAGGTGGGATTGTGCATCCAGGAGTTGCTTGCAATATGTAATTTACTCAAAACATACACACTTAGCAAAAACCAAAGCAAGCAGCCAAGATTTCAGCTCTGTGCTGCTACTCTCAGATCAAGCACGTGAAAAGGAAATACTACATAATACTCACCGTGCAAATGTGGCCTGATCGGGTTTTTGCCTTGTGAAATATGGTTTGGCTCAACAACTGATAAAGTTGCTTGTAATATAGAGGGCTCGCTCAGTAATGTGAAAATTGTTTCAATTATTGCACATAATCGCTACTAAACTTTACGGTAATTCTGTTTTGAGGTGCTAAAAATAGATTTAATAGAATCATAAGAACTGAGCTGGTCTGCCTGTTCTTGTTCCATACTCTTGACAGCAGGTCAAGTATTATTCCAGTGCACACAACTGTGCAATGCAAAAGGACGTTTTCAAAAAGGCAGTGATGCTCCCAAATCCCACAGAAAGTGAGTGCAGGCTGCGTCTCTAATTCTCATTTCTTCTTTTAAAATTTTCTTTCTGTATCCTTATAATTTTGATCTGAGTGGACAAGAATGCCCAAACATCTTCCACAATTGGTAAATTTGATCAGAAATACTGACAGATAAATACAACCCCTTCTATCTTTCCCATGTTCCTGGTTTCACAGGCATTGGTTGCTAGCCTTTAAGAATAGGAAAAGGAAATGTAATAAATCTTTCATTTCACCTGTTTGTCACCCTGTTCCTATCAGAGCTGTGCTAAAGGGCTTTTGCTCCCCATGACACCTCTTCACATCCTGTGTCAGAGATGATGTAGCAGTGGGATTTTGGGAAACCCCTGTAGTTCTGAGGACTTAAAGACTAGGCTTAGGAATCATGGCCCCTTTACTTGAGTCAGTGGTCTTACTAGAGAAACCTCCTGGAAACAAGGTTGTAATTTTTTGGAGAAAGACGGACAGCCAGCTGCAGGACACAGTTTTTTGTCTAGAACCAATGAGCACTTATTTGTCATCAGAGTAATGCAAAAGGCTCCAGAGTGGCAACACTGTCTTGGCAAATGCCTTTTCCATTACAGAGCTGAACTGCTCAGGGTCCCTCCAAAGCAGTGTTTGTCAGCGACTCAGTCTTTGACATACTCAAATCTTATCCTACTTCTGTGCATCTGCATTCCTCTTCCTTTAAACATTCCACTGTTCCTTTGAAACCTTGAAAGGGTGACGGAATGTACTGCTAATTCTTACTTTCTGCTGAATTATGCCCTTGAGCAGCCTCTGAGAGAGATACCACTTCTCAGGCTTATTGCCTTTTTGGTTTGGAAGACCCATTTTTTCCCATCCAAGGGAGGTATGAGTGTCCTTGGGTCTCTTGCCTCACAGTCCAGGATAAGCCTTTACTCTCTTCCTCTGACAAAAGCACAGTGAATGGAAAGAGACTGGGACATTCACAGCTGGCATAGAAACCTTGTGAAATATGGAAGCTTCCTTGAATATGGAGTAACTGGGATGTCCAGAGTTCACCCACGGATGTAGAGAGGAGGCCAGGTCCCTCTTGTTGAGCAGATAGACAATCACTGATAAGTATGCCTTGCTGCAGTTCTCCTTGGGTTCCTCAGCCCTCACTCCCAACACAGCTGCTAAGGTCTATTCTTAAACCAGAGAGAGATTTCTTCCCCTCCACACACTAAGGTCACTTTGCCAAAGAATTCAACAAAGGTGAGATAGAGAGAGGGGCTGAGGACCAGACATCATCTTCCAAGGTGGCAAATGTTGCAGTACTCATCAAACCCCAGCAGAGAAAGAAGGTGCCTTTACCTGCCTCATCTGTGGATGTGCAAGGCCCAATACATCCAGTCTCCTTGACCTTACCTATCATCAGTGCATATCTTTCTAGTTTCCAGAATTGTCTTGCTTTAGGAGATTTGATCCTGACTAGCTGGGAGGCTGGCAAATAGCAGAGAACATATAAGGGGTGAGGACACAGAGAACTACTTCTAGGCTTTCTGATTTGTGAGTTACAATAATGTGTACCAATACTGACAACTTCGTATCAGAATGAACTAAAATACAGAGCTTCCTACTTGGCTTACTTTGAACCACACCTCCCCAAAATCCAGCCACCCACAAATGAAGCACCAACAGCTGCAGTTGGACACTCTTAAATTTAGTAAAAAGCTCTTGAGAAGACTTCCAGGACAGCATACATTTTTTTAGTCATGTAAATCCATTTTCTGTGGTAAGAAGGAGAGGCTGCTCTGTGTGGCATGAACAGAAGTGTGGAGCAACAACAGGAATTAGAGTGAATTTTCCCCCATCACTCTAGAGAGTGATCACTCTAGAGTTCCACCTTGTTGAATGGCTGGCTGAAATCATGCATGATTAATGGACAAAATGAAAATTAGATTACGTGTCCTCACTCTTCCTGTGACCTCTACTTTCTCCTGTATCAATTGAGAGCAGCTGGGGGGTGTGGGGAGGGAGGGAAGGGAAGGAAAAAAATTAAAATTCTGTATAAATATCCAGAAGCGAAGGGGGAGAGGAAAGGAAAGGTGCAGAGCCCCTTTGTAAATTGTATGCTGTCTACAAGAATTGTGGCTTCCGAGGTATGAATCCTACAGTACTGAAGCTTGAGGAATTAAAATGTGGAAAAAATGCCAAAGTTTCAGGCTGCCTGTCAGCAGGCACCACGTATGTCGATCACCCATGTGGAACTGCATCCTAGGGGGAATTTGGTTTCCCTGCACAGCTGCATACAGGAGGTGACCTGTGGTTCAGACACAGTCAAGCTATTGGAACAGATGCTTTCTATGTTCTGGAAGAAAGTTTTACTGTGTTGCCCATCTTTGGACTCCTGTTTGGGTTATAAATTTGAAGACATGAGTCTTAAAGGCAGAGGGAAGTCACTGCTTGCCTGCAGGCATGGGATTCTTTGGCAGTTTTGACATCCTTCAGTGCTGCCCTGTGATCAGAGCATGGATCTCTGCACCCACCCAGGGGCACCTGCATGTGTAGAGGCACCAGGAGCCTGTTCTCCTTTCATGCCTCTGTCTGTAATATCAGAAAGCAAAGGTTTTTCGTTCCACTTACAGACTGCTTTGACAGAACAAAATGTGTCTTGCTGCGCTCTCTACAACTTCATTCTTTGAGGGGAAAATGTACATGTAAGTCCTATGTTCACTTAAAATAGCTAAAAATCAATGTGTTACATGATTTGCTACCCCAATAACCTCAACTGGAAAGGTTAACAAAGAGCGAGTAGAGCAGGAGTATAGTATCAGACTGCATGAAATTGCTAATTCCCCCCTTTTTAATATGTGGGATATTGGTAATTCCCCCTTTTTCATATGGCCTTGGGAGCTCAGGCAATGGGATTTCATTTGAAGAGACCAAAAATCCCATGTGACTCCTGCCTATTCCTGTGTCTCAGAAGGGTTGATGAGTGAGAACCATGCTTGCAGAAGGCAATCCATGTTCTCCAGCTTACATTTTAGCATGGAGTCATTTTATGGTGTCTTCTTTCAAAGGCCTCCAATCCTGCCAGAGTCTTAGTTTTTGTGTTTTGGAAAAGGCATCTTCTAGGAAAAGAGAGCTCGAACCGGGCACCTGCAAAAACATGCAAATGGAGAAAAAGACAACACATAATGATACTAAGAAGAAATATTTAGGTCTGATCCCTTCTCTCTGGTGACCAGTGACAGGACATGAGGGAATGGCCTGAAGCTGAGTCAGGGAGGTTGGATATCAGGACGAAGTTCTTCACCCAAAGGGTGGTTGAGCCTGGAACAGACTCCCCAGGGCAGTTGTCACAGCACCAGCCTGACAGAGTTCAAGGAATGTTTGGACAATCTCTCAGGCACAGGGTGTGATTCCTGGGATGTCGTGTGCAGGGCCAGGAGTTGGATTCTATGATCCTTGTGGGTCCTTTCCAACTCAGGATATTCTATGATTTTAGGGATTTGCTTCCTGATTTTTAAATATTCAGGGTTGGCTGCTCTGTGATGGTCTTGTAATCTCCCTAGCATAAGTGTAACAAAAGTGCTGTAAGAAACTTCAGGGTTTCCCTTGGGAGTCAATAAGTAGGTCATGGGTATTGCTGCTGTGGAGATACATATAGTTTCCTTCAAATCGTTCTGAAAATCAGAGGCTTAAAGGAAGAGAAGATGGTTCTGAGCAGAAGCTCTATTTCAGGATTGGCATGTTTTTCCATCCTTTAATCAATTTGTCCAGATTCCATTCTTCTTTTGCTGTCACTTGAGTTATCAAAGTTGGGCAGTACAAAATGGAGGTGGGTGACAATATCTGTAACAAGGACCTCACATGACCTCCCTGTGCCTAACATTGCACAGTTCTCAACAGGTTGGTTTGGCCACTGTCTGCCTAAAGTCTTCTGCTGTTCCACTGCACTACAGCAGGAGATCCCATCTCCCCAGCATCGTGCTGCAGGAGCATGCTGAGAAACCCAGGACAAAATGCACCCTTGTTCTTTGTCTCATTCATGCCTTTTTTTTTTTTTTCCCCTGACTTCCATGTCAGAATTCTCTGTGCCTATCCTGTAATCTTCTAATGGTTTCTTTTGTAAAGCAGAGCCCTCTGAGAGTGTGCCATCTCTGCTAGGGCTGTCTGTTGCTAAACGAAGACTTATAACTGAAGTGACCCACCTCTGAAAATCATAGTGGGAGACCAAGCAGTATAGCTTTTATCTGGAAGTTGTTCATCGAGGTCAGTCTGGTCCCCGAGAAATCTCTCTAGCTCCTGTTTCTGCTACAGTTCTGATTGGTGGTTCATTTTGCTCCCTGTAAAAATCGTCCTCTTGTGTGAGGGAAAAGGAAGAGACTTAGAGAATTGCAGAAAACATCTTTAAGGAGATTTTTTAAGCCCCTTTGTAAAGGCTATAATTTTCTTATGAAGCCAATTGACTCAAATGCCTCAAACAGCCAGTTAAGGACCATGCTCTTCCAAGAGGTGTAGGTGGTTGTGATATGTGTCCCAGAGTTGCATACATGTGTAATTGAACATACATTTCTGCTCAGGTGTTTTGACCAGACAGTCAGCTAATAGCTGCGAATAAGATACTCTGCCCTCTTCTATCAGTTTGTCTGCCACTCACACTTACTTAGCAAGATATATGCTGCTTTTTATGCATATAACTCTTGCTAATGCTAAGGATCATTATGAGTGTGGTTTGAAAGGTGTCCTTGCTTCATCCTTTCAGGATATTATCCCTGAGGAGGAGTTACTGTTTTGTACGACATGGCTGTCCAGAAATGCTTGCAAATCAAATACGTTCATTTGCTGGTTTTGCAGGGAGTGGGGAGGAGGGGGGCTGCACACCTTAAAAAAATCCTCTCACCCAGCATCTCGCTTTAAAGAACAAAGACTTTTTAGGTTTGCAGGAACACAAAAAGGCATTCAGTCATATCCACTTTGAATAATTTGATATGAACCTGTCTTGTCAGTTAGATATCTGTCTGCAAAGTCTATTTTAAAAAGTTAGTTTTGGTTTGGTGCTATCTATCTAAGCAGGGAGCGGGTGTCAGGAAACCCTAAGTTTGTTTCCAGCCTCTAACACAGCTGGCCACATAACATACAGTGAGCCACTTCTCTTTTTCTTCTTCTCTTACTGGTAGAACAGTTTCCCAATATATCTTTTCTTTCATGTTGCCCATCTGTTCAGTTCTGTGGGGTTTTTTGTGTTTCATTTTGGTTGGATTTTTTTTTGGACCAGGACTTCCATTATTCCTCCAGCAAGGCATGTAGTCAGGGCATAAGGCATAGCAAGTGGTGATTGTCTGTTCAACATATAGCAAATGTGAGTGAAGAAAAACAGAGCTCTATTTACACAACAGTCCCAGTCTGTGCCATGGCACCACAGTCAGTGCGCAGGAGGCTCGCAGCCACGTGGCTACACATGTTCTGGAATATGGGTACTCCATGTGTTGTTTTTCAGCCTCCTGGGAGAGCTTGCCTGCTAAAGTTGTGCAATCTGGATCTGCTGTATTTTCGGTGTTATTTTTGTACCAGTTGATAGCACAAAGGCTGGATAAATTTGCTTCATGTTAGACATGGCCCTCTGCAAATAAACATACATTTTAAGAAAGCCCTCCATGACATAATTAGTTGTCTGTAAGCCACGGTATCATTGTGTGGGGTAATTAGTTCTGTTTATTTAAAGGAGCCCTGGAAACCTATTAGCAGTTGCCAGTGGACCAAAAAGAGGAGAAAGAGAAGATAAAACCCCATATGTGGTGGTTATTAGTACCTTCATCATACTAATGGACAGCTTGTAAGAAATTGGACCTGCTATCAGTGGCCCTGAGCACCAGCAATCGTGCAGGGGCATTGTTTCTCCTCGCCAGCGATAAGGGCAGCTTGTGGCAGCTTGGATAGGATCCTCATTTTTATCTGCTAAGTGTGTGATGCTTGTAAAAACAGCAGTGGCCTTGTTACCACTTGACACGACACCAGTTTTGGCTGTTTACGCTGACACACCACCGCAGTCTTTTAAAGCTCCAGCCTGGGCTCAGATTCGTTAGAGAACTTCCAAAATAAAAGTGATACAGTGTCTGGGCTGATTTCTTTATGCTCCCTGCTCCAAGCAACAGGGAGAGAGGCAGTGTAGCCTGGTGGATGGTCTTCACTTGCTTGTCAGATTTACTTTTTGTGGTGAAGTAGTGGCTTTTGGAAAAGCAAATCAGGTACTTAATTTATCTGTAGGTTGACTTACACGAGGGATAGGGAAAGGAACTCTGTCTGTAACCCTTGAGAGATGGAAAGGAAACAGGCTCCAGCAGAGATTGTGTGCATCTGGCTGGCAGCCCCAGCTCCCAGCAGGGATGTTTCTGAGGGAAGAGCTATGGCAATGGCTAGGCTCAAACAGATCTTGCATAGATCCAGGCCTCCTGAACTCAAAAGGCTTAAAAAAGAGTGTCAGCTTCTGAAACTCATGGTATTTAATATATTGGAGTTTTTTCCTACAAGATTTCTAAACCACCTTATATAGGCTATTAGTGAATTACTTCCCTGTTCTGTAATTGGCTTATAAATTTTACAGAGGGGTTATTAGCTATAAAGGGTTGTGACAAATTACCTGTGCAAAGGAGGAAAACTTAGTTAAACTTTTCTTCCCTGCCTCCACCCCTAGATTTAGCAGCTGTGCTAAGTCTAGGCAGGCTTTCTGTCTTTGAAAGGATGGGTACTTGTGAGGAGATCAGTGAGTTGTCCCAGCCTCCAAGGAAAGGGCATTTCCTGAGAAGGGTAGAAAACCTTCTGGAGTTCCCCATTGAGACTGCAATAACTGCTAGTGATGAGCTGCCTGGGTCAGCTGAAGTAGAGATCAGGGCCCCAATCACTATAGGTGATTGTAGGGGCCCTGATCTGAGTCTCTGCACTGAGAATGTGCCCATTTACTGCCCTAAACCTACACACAAGTTGGAACAGTTTTGATGGAAGCAAAGCTGCATCTCCCAAATTTTGTCAGGTCAGGCAAGAGGATGTTGCTGCCTGCAAGAAAGGGACAATCTTCACAAAGTGCTAGGAAACCTCTGGCAGTGGTGTGTGACTAGATTAGAATCCATCTAATATCTGTCAAGGCTCCTTTGTCTGAGCTTCTGCAGTAGCTCATTTTCAGATCTCTGCTCGTCAAGGTGTCCTGGGTAATTTCTGTGTATAAACCAAGCCATTAAATAAATAAGCAAATCCCATCTTCTCAGTCCCCTCAAGTCACATTTCATATTGGGCCTGTTCCTTAGATATCTTTTGTTTCTGAATGCTCTCACTTCTACATACCATGTGATATAAATAATACTGCTAGGAATCTGAAAGCTGGAGCTTTTTATGGTCAAATTGTGATATTATTCTCTGAATTCACATTGCTAATTTTTCTACTTGTGGCTGGCATCTGGCCCTCCTTCACATGCAGCCATCCTGCCCTGTTCCACCATCAGCTGCTCTGGGATTGCTGTATGTGTAATGCACCTGTAATCACTCAGCCTGAAAACATGGGGGAAGGTAGCCAGCCAAACATATGAGTAAGATTTTTGCAAGCATATTGGAGTCATTTGTCAGGAGTTTCTTGTTTCCATGGGAATTAGTGAGTGAGGGAAGACATAAGTGAATCTTACTCCTTGCTTTAGCCTCAAGTCTGGCTGAATCAACCTGCAGGCCCTATAATTTAGACCCACGGGGGACTGAGGGAGCTCATTTTCCTTTTTAATTATTATTGCAGTGAGTAGATGGTGACCTATCATGGGAGGAGAGGAATTGTATGCCTACTTGTTAGAATAGCCCAGCACTGCAGTCCAAACTTCCTTGTGTGGCTGTAAATATGCCAGGCCTGCCTTTGTGGTGAATTACAAATGCTCTCAGACTTTTGAGCAGCCCAGGGAGATGATTCCAGATCCTAAGGAAGAACAATTCATCTCTTTTCCCATCCCCCTGTACACACATACACCATCCCCTTGTCTCTTTTTGGGTCATTTATAATCAGCAGTCATGGAGCACTGGCCTCATTAGTGATATAGCCATTCCTTCAGTGCTTCAGAAATAATCGTTTAGAAAAAATGCACGCTTTTCTTCCCTTGAGAGCCCGTGAGTGATGAATTTATTTCAATCTGGCTGTCTTGGCTGTCTTGCTCAGCCTTATCTCCATATTTATTTCAACAAATAATACAGAATGGGAACAACAAAACAGAGACAGACAGGACAGTCTGGGCAGGGAGGGGTTAACCAGGGAGATAGCATTGGAAAGCTGGGGCTCAGGGGGAGGCATTTTTATTCAGGATCTTTTTTTAATGTATATACTTTCTGAGTGTTTGTGTTTGTAGAGGTTTAGAAGCCCTGGGATTTGGACATTGATTTATTCATAGGACACCATTTAGAGAACTGACATTGTCCCCTCAGTGGTCCAAGCCACCGACCTTTCTCCTGAAGGGACCATCCCTTTTGTAAGAGCAGACAGGTGATTAACTTTCCATGCCAGCTAATGACTTGGGTCTCTCACCAGCAAGCACTGATAATTGTGACTGGCTGGGAGGGCTGCTGCCCTGGGATCCATGTCCTCAGCAGCCCCCTGCACTCAAGGTCCAGCTGCATATTCCTCTATCTCCAGGAATCAGCACTTGTACCTACTGTAAACCAGGCTCTCAGAGGGACTGAAACTTGCGCCAGCGACCATCCCAGTAATTGTGTTGCACTCTGGAAGCTGAAGCTCCAAGGTCAGCAGCCAAGGACTGGGAGGCAGAGCTCTTCTTCAGACATCCTGGGCAGCCCAGCTGTGCCATCAGAATTAAACACAGCCTCTTCCTCAAGCTACCACAGTCACACTAGGTTTATTTGAATAGCACTAAACACTCTGAATTCCTTGAAATTATGCTTTCTAAGGATTGGCTTTCCCAATGGGTAAGCTCTTTCTGTTAGACCACTTGGCACCCCTGCTGCTGGGCAAATAAATCTGAGTATGTGGCATCACTTCATGCCATGTGGTTGCAAGCACAAGTCACCTCTGCGTGACGAGAGTTTTATTTGAAGTTTGGGTTTATGTGTACTTACGAAAAGGAACGCTGAGCCTGTCCTCTGCCAAAATATAGCCTCTCTCCTCCCTCTTCCCCTCTCATGCAAGCTCACATGTGAAGTGGTTTTTCCACTAGGGCTTGTGCCTGCATTTCATTTGTTCCCTGGGATGGCTTTTCTGAAGCATCTGGAACTTGTCATTTTTGTGTGCAGCTGTAAAGTACGTGTAATTTGCCTTGCTCTACATTTTCAGAAGCAGTTCCTATCCAGATTTATTTACGGGCAGCATTTGTGCACAGCAGACCAGCGTTTGGCTGCAGGGTTCCAAGCAGTGATGCACGTAGCAGTAGTTGTATATTTTGTGTATGTGCACACATGTTCTTAATGCCTCTTCCAGGTTTTGTTTTCCTTAGTGAGCATGGCATTCATTTACCTAAAAACCTTCCCCTGCTGACTTGTTAATTAATACACATTACCAAAATTTTCCTTCCTCCTCTGTCCCTTTTATACTGAACTTTCAAAGGCCCAAGCTAACCATCTTCCTGCCAGCTTGATAGGTGAGCTCATGAGATGAGATGAGTAAAATTTTAAATTCAGTTCAAACGCTGTTTGTGTCAACCTTCAAATTTAGAGACAAATATCCCACTCCAGTCTTTTCTATTAAGGCAATATGATTATTTAGTTCTTTTCAGCTGGTTTCTTTATGCATTGCTGTCTAATCACCTTAGTAGCAGGACTGTAACCAAGTAATGAGGCAATAAGTAGCAGTTGGCTTGCTCGCTTCTTCCCTTAGAAAAATCAGTGCATGCATCTGCCCTGCCTTAGAGATAAGCATGAGCAGCTCAAGAAATCGGATGGGGGCAGGGTGGGGAGAGGTGGTATAACCAGGAAGGCTTGGAAAGGTGTCATCTCTCTGTGAACAGGCAGAGTTCTCAGGGGAGGAATTTAGCACTTTGTTCTTTCCAGCTGCTGCTCGGGAATGCTTTCAGCTTTTGCAAAGTCATACCTCCCTTGCCTTGGAAGAATTTACCTAAGAGGAAGCATAGAGCCATATCTTTGAAATACTGTGCTGGTCACCTTTATTTTACAGGTGGAGAAAATGGCTTTAAAAGAATTTCACATCAGGCAACAGTTGGGGGAGGAGGGATTGATTCTGAAAGTGAGCAGGTAGCTTTTACTTTGCTATATAGGCCTCAAGGATATCTCTGCTTTCTGACAGAGAAACTCCTGAAAGTCTCAAAGACATTTTTTTCATCTTTATTGAAAAGCTGGAAGCTTTGCATTTACAGAACAGATGTCCTTTGTTACAAATTTTTCATTCCTTATTGAAATAGATATGAGGAAGAATTCATACCACACAAACTCAGGGGGAAGCAGCATTTTAAATGGAATGATTAAAACCCTTGCCTTCTGCCATTGCTTCATTTTTCACTTGTGACTCCTGTGATGTCACCCATTTGCTCTTCTCCAGTTGTCATAGCTTTTGCTGGAGAAGAGAGGAGAAACTCACCTTGGGTGTCCATATTCAATGTGAAAGGTAAGTGGAAAAGAAAATAGAGGAGGGGGAATATCTCTTTTAATCTTTCCGGATCAGAATGAATTCAGGATCAATCCTAGGCCTGCACCTGATACACTTTCTTGATGCTCATTAAGCTGAGCTTGTGGAAACCTACTGTAAAGCATTTAGGCTTCAGACACTAGAGCAGGTGAAGATGCTGTGCTGCCCATCAGTCCCAGATGGATGATCAGAAGTGACAGGTCGATACATTCAACAAAACCATGGCTGAGACCAAGTTCATCATTAAGGCAGTGTGGGAGGAGGTCCCTCTGTGCAGCTGAGGTTGCTGGATCCTACACCTAACATGTGAGCCAACTAAACCACAGTTTATACCAAAAGCCTGTGAGCTTCTGGGAACTGTATGGTTGCTAGTGATATTAATTTACTACAAATCCTTCCTGTAAGCTCTTTGTAGAGCTGCACACTGTGAGCTTCTTTTTCTGTTAATCTTTTCTTTTGTGAGGCTGAGTTTAGTGCTGGTGAGGAAAGGGAGCCTGATGTCCATGGAAAATGAAATCCTGTATTTATCCATAGACTAAGCACTAGCTGTTCCAGCAGTAGAACCCACTACAAGATTGAATTCAGCTCAGTCAGCCCTCTCCTTCCCCTTGGTTTGCCTTCTCCGATTGCCTGTTGTGCAGTGAAATTGGTAAAATGGATGTATCATCCATTCTAAATTAGACTGACACCACTCAGTTGCCTTTCAATAGCTTTTCAGGTTTTGTCAAGTACAGTGAGACAGAGCCACTTGCTTCAAACCTGTCAGTCA
Organism: Entomyzon cyanotis; assembly: GCA_024500445.1. Classification (NCBI taxonomy): domain Eukaryota; kingdom Metazoa; phylum Chordata; class Aves; order Passeriformes; family Meliphagidae; genus Entomyzon; species Entomyzon cyanotis. The sequence continues at coordinate 5,944,032 of JAKEPQ010001007.1, read as the reverse complement.
AAGCAGGTGCTTCAGAAAAGCTGTGCTTTACCATTGAGATTCATAAAATATTGTATATGCTAACCACTAGCAGAGCTCAAAAGTGTAGAGGCTTCTGCATTTACCTGTGGAGAAACAATGCAAAACCCTGACCACCACCCTGACCATCACAAAAACACCACACAGAGCTCAGGTGCTGCTGCTGCTTTCATGCAGGGCAGGTAGGTTGTCCTAGAAACACCACTCTTCCAGCATCCTCATGTCCCAGCAGAAGGTCCCCAACTGGAGCACAGTGCTCCCAAAAAGGCTGAGTTGTGGGATTACTGCTTGACCACAAGCTTCGAGCTTCTTCACTGCCTGAGTCTGTGACCTGCAAGTCACAAGCGAGGTGACTTTAAATGTGCATTCTGGCCTGAAGTGTTGAAGCCTTCATCAGAAAAGGATGATTAAAGCAGAATCAACAGAATGCAGGCCAAAAGTTGGAGGAAGTGCTGAATGTTTTAATGAAAAAAACATTAAATTTTCTGGTTACTTTTGCCCCCAGCATTAGGTCCTGATCCCTTTTCATCTCTGTTATATTGGTTTGTCAACAGCTACTGAGGCCAGTTTTAAAGCTGAAGCAAAAACATCAAGCTCACACTATTTATCCTGATGTTTCAGCCTCAGGTGGATTTGCTTTAGGCTGTGAACACAAACCAGTCTCCTACAGTGCTTCCCTTTTTTTGTATCTGTTTGTGTATCGTATAAGCGAACCTAGATTAATTATATTTTTCTTCTTCTCTAGACCTGACTGTCTTGAATGGGTGTAACACCTGCAAGATATGGTTTAGTCAGGGATTCAGATGGATTAATATCTTCCTTTAGACCATGGTCAAATGCAACAAATCCCGTCCCAAAGCATCCTAGCTTCCTTTAGTTTGGCTGTTGCAATGCTGGTTTTAGACTTTATCAGATTTCCACAGCTTTGCCTGGTTGATGATATGAGCAATCCTCCTTTAGCCTCCTTCCTTGTCCACTTAGTTTTGCTGCTATTTTGGGAGTGAGCAGTTCATCACACTGAGCAAATTCTGCCCAAATCCACATGGCAGATTGCATTCATGGCAAAGTGATGCTTTTACACTAGAAATCCTGGCACAAAAGCAGTGCCCCCAGTTACCAAGCTGGCATTGAGCAAGCAGGCTCTGTTTCTAGTCTCTACCCTACTCTTAAGCCTACAGCCATTTTTTAATTGCTTCGTAACAGTTTGGCTACTTCCACCACCCTCATGCCCAGTTCACCAGAGCCACCAAAACGTGGAATTTTGCAGAAGTTTGTGCAGCAGGAATGTGGCTGGATGTGAGATCAGAGGTCACCAATTGTTGATAGCTGCTGGTGAAGCTGCTTCCAAAAGAGGTCTGCACTACATCAAGCTAAGCCACTATTCCCCTAACAAAATTTCCGTCAAATCTTTGCAGCTTTCAGCTGATATTTCACACAATTTTACTGAAAAGTTTGCAGGTTTCCTGACAGACTTACCAGGATCAGGATTTAACCCTTCTTAGCTGGTATGGTGCTGAATGCTATACTTTGGCTTATCTACTCTAGGTATGGAAATAAGATTTGCCTTGTCTTATGTCGCTCAGGGGCTTGCAGTCATGCTTGAATGGGAGGTTCTTTTTGTTACATGTAGGGAAGTTGAGGTGTGATTCATTTTCTTACAGTTTCTTTCATTTTTCTAAAAATCTTTTGGAGGTGATGGGAGATAAGTTATTGGTTTTAATTCCTCTGAGCCTAAACTTACATTTATGTGTAGGAGAATAGCCTCCAACAAAGTTGTGTGACCAGCAGGTAGGGATGAATAAAACAGCAATGGCAGAAACTCCACATCAATCCACGTGTAATGCACAGGGATAGAGGTCTGGTGTAATTTCCACTGCTGGCACATCTTTCTCCTCTACACATGCAAAGATGGGGAGTGAGGAGCTTCGGGTTAGAGCAGGTTTTGCAGGCCGGCATCAAAGTGGCAGTGCTTGGTTAGGGCCTTTCTTCCAGAGTCCCTTCTTTCCCAGCTGACACCAGATGGGAATGAGAGACACGGTGTTTCCTTGGTGCTTCACCTTGGTGCTGTGCTCTCATTCTCTGCTCTCCATCCTCCCCCCTCCCCTACTCCCCTGCACTCCTCTTACTCCCCACTGCCCACATCGAACATGTACAGATTTTACGGTTCACTGGAGAATAAGTGGCTGTCATTTCACAGATGGGCCAGGATGTAATTAGCCACAATGCATCGAAGTAATGGAACAGATGTCTCTTTGTAAACTGAGTTTGCTGTTGCACACTCTGTGTGTGTGACCTGCCGACTGCTCCGGGCGATTCCTACCCTCACCCCCTCCCCTTGCTCTGTTCCGGAGCCAAGGCTCAGCTCACATCAAGTGTTTGTGTGTTTGTGGGTTTGTTTGTCTCCCTTTCTCATGCTCTCCTCTCTCCTGCTGCAAGGCCACTGATTATGTGACGGATTGTTAGCAAGCAGAACCTGCATTTATCGATGGAGTCATTCAAAATAGAAAAGGTGATACCTCTCTTATGAGATAATTGGCAGTTTCAAGTTGCTCTTATTATCCAATGATAATACACCAGTAAAATCATAAATTACTGTTATGATGCCCAACCTCCTCCTTCCTTTTTTTTCTTCATTCTTTAACTGAAAATAAAATAGCTCTTCTCCCTGAGCCCTCAAATTAGTATTTATATTTTAGATAAGAGATGGGCTGTTGGATTGATTACAATGTGATAATGCACACAAGCTGACAACAAATACAGCCGCTCTCAGAAAGGTGCCCGTCTGACTCAGGAACTGCAATCCAAACACCAGCACAAACTTAAATGGGCAAAACCAGAACCTGCTCATTTTGTAGAGCAAGCTTGTCTCTGTCAGGTACAGAAAATGGACAAATATAATTTAATCCAGGGGAAGGTATCCCTGTGCATGGAGGGCTGGAATGAGATGATATTTAAGGTCTCTTCCAAACCAAATCCATTCTATGATTCTAAGAATTTTCTCCCTTAATATTATTGAGACATACATTCAGGCTATATCTATGCAGGTTTTCCATTTCTTTAGCTCCTGAACCCTGTACATCTTAACGCTGGCAGCTCTCCAGCTGTGCTGCTTTAGCTGCTCCTGCTGAGGGTTTCCTGCCAGCGCTCTACACCACAGCAGGAGGCAAAGAGCCACTGGGCCAGGCTGGCACTTGGCCTCCAACGCTGAATTTGGCTCCACTTACAGCTCAGCCAGGCCATGGAGGAGTTAAACACCACAACCAGGCACCAGTCACTAGTGGCAGAAACCTGATGGTGACACAAACAGGAAGGAGATTTAGAGAAAAAGCATGATTGTGTTCTTGATGCTTCTGGTATTGTCATTGTTTGTGTGTCAGAATGCTCGTAGTCAAATCATGTAGTCAGTCCTTGTGTGTGTGTGTGTGTGTGTGTTTGTGTGTGTGTGCTCTTGCATGCAGTTATGGTTTATTTTCACACAAATTTCCTGAAGAGATGCATTGTTTCCCCAGGGCAGTTTTGATGAGAAGTTTCCCATTCGTTCCCCTGGCTTTGACCCAGCAAGCTTAACTTCGGATTGCACATCTTGTGAGTGTTAACAGTGGTGAGATACATTCATTAATGATGATAAAAAGCAGGTCTTTTGTGTCAGTAAGACTATGTTTTTACCTTGAAACAGGCAAAGCAGCATGGTGATGTGTAGAAATACACGAGATGTGTGGAACCTAGAGAACAGTGTCACAACCCAGAATAATCTTCTGTGCTGTTTTGTGGAAAAGGCATTGAAGATTTTGAAGGACACAAGAATTTGGGATTGGGCTGTAGCTGCATGGGTACATCTCAGAATAGCCATAGTGAAGCACAGGAGAAAAATAGTAACCCAGTTGGTGCCTGTCCTTGAAAGCAAATCATCATGCAGTGGGTTTCTCTACCTTAAGCTCTTTTCTCTTGTGTGGACACACGCACTGAGCAATTCCCATGCTGGCCTGAAAGTCAGGAAACACAGAACCTACCAGCCCTGCAAGTACCCATCGTGGAGGGCACCAGAGGTTTTCCAGTAGTCTTTCAGGTCAGCTGGGTATGTGCACAGGATTAAGAGTGCTGGAGAAGTCTTCTGAGGCTTTTCAGACCAGCAGCAAATTTTACAAATACTGTAGTGAAGATTCCTTTGGGTCAAAGACCATGTTATGAGGCATGAGAGGTAGCCCTTAGTGCAAGAGTGTGCATTTCCACCAAACAAAAAAAATAAAGCAAATGATGCTATGGAGTTGAGAGTGAGGCTTTTAGTTTCCTCTGATAGTTTAAGCAGTAGGTATTCTGAGACAAGGAATATGGAGTTTTGACACAGTTTTGTTGTGTTGCTATTCGTGGCCATGGCTTATTTCAGCCTAGCAATTAGTACAGAGAGCAAGGCACAAGGGTGCAGCCCAGGCCGATGACCCAAAGATCTGCCCATGGGACTGAGCACATGGGTGTCCCTCTCCAGCAGAGCCCTTCACATCTGCAGCCACACTTCCATGGAGTGCTGTCCGTGCTGGCTCTCTGCAAACCTCATGTCCCCCATGCAGGACTTCCCTGAGCCATCTGCTCCCAGCTCCTTCCTTTGGGTTTGTTTTTGTGGTGGTTTTTTTCCCTTTTGACACTCACCTCACCTGCATTGATGGAAAGTACTCTAAACCCACATTAATGGGAGAGGAAAAAAATGGTAATTTGTTGTGATTTTTCAAGTGTGTTTTAAAAAAAAGGTCCTGTGAGTTCCTTGGGTTTCAGTCAATGTTGTGTTCTGCGTGATTGGTCTGTGATGAAGTTGATACTTGCATGGTATTTGTGGATGGTTTCATCTGGTCCCTGTTTTTCAAGAGGCAAAACTTGAGGTTTGTTATGTCTTTGCAATACAGTAAAATTGCAAAGCAGGTACAATGGATTGATTGAGCTTTTGCTTTGCCTTGTCTCAGAAGAACCCAGCCCATTGCTGCAAATGCAGGATAGTCTCATGTTAGGGAGAAAGAGGGAGTTTCTGTTTGGGTCTAAATGAAGGCAGTCTCTGGCAGCTTAAACTCAAAGTGGTTTGTCAGTCCCTCGTCAGTGACAATTGCACAACACTTTGGAAGAGACTATACAGCAGCAAGTGCTTGTGACAATGAACCATCCCTGCTGAACTCTTTTTAAAATAATATACAGTTTCTTTGACAAGAATGATTTTTTTTTTACTGTGTAAATGATAGCTTTCATGCTCCCAAAGCCCCTTCTCAGGCAAAACTCCCCCTGACCCAGCAGAAAGAAGACTGCAACAGTTGAAAGCTGTTGTTGTGACAACAGCTATCACAGAATCACAGAATGGTTTGCATTGGAAGGGACCTTAAAGATCATCTCATTCCACCCCCTTTCCATGGGCAGGGACATCTTCCTCTAGACCAGGTTGCTCAGGGCCCCATCCAGGCTCACCTTGAACACTCCCAGGGATGGGGCATCCATAGCTTGTCTGGGCAACCTGTGCCAGGGCCTCACCAGCCTCACAGAAAAGAGTTTTTCCCTAATATCCAATCTAAACTTACCCTCTGTCAGTGTGAAGCCATTCCCCCTTGTCCTGTCACTACATGCCCTTGTAAAATGTCCCTCTCCAGCTCTCTCATAGGCTCTCCCTTAGGTACTGGAAGGTGCTATAAGATAGTGGAAGACTGCATATAGTATTTAAGTGCATGTTACTTGATTTTAAAAATACATCAGGAGATCACCAATATGCACATCTGTCTTTGCAAACACCTATGACAGTTCACACACCATCCCAAGATGGTGGCTTTTCTGTATACTCTGCCAATGTACCATTTATCTGTGGGGTAAACTGAGGCAGGGAGCAATTAAGCACCCAATTTTGTCCCCAGCATGTGCCAGTAAGGGTCATAAAGTGTGATTCTGTGGTTCTGAATGGTAGGACATGCATTAAATATGGAGAATGATGACTTGTCGCTGATATTTAACGTTGGGTTGTGGTAGTGGAAGGAGCTTACCCACACATCCCCATGCTTCCAGTGTGTGTGTTACACCTACAGGGACCCTCTAGCCTGTTAGTGATGGGTTCCTGGCACTATGGTTTTGGGGACTGCTGCAGCAAACCAGCACAGGTACTGAGAGCAAAACCAATTACCCTTCACTAGAGCACTGCAACCTTACTGTGATGTGAGCATGACCCTGAAGAAAACACACTCAAGTGCTCTTAGTTAGGTTCATGCTCAAGTGCTACTGGAGTCTGGCATCACTTGGGCTCCGGTGTAGCTTGGACACATTCCAAAGTGTGTCCCTAGGTCCAAGGGCAACTTTGTGCCCCTTTGAAGAACATGGCCTGACCCTTTAGGGCAGTGTAGTGGCCTGGCTAAAGTGGGATTAATGTGAATCTGAACTCTGGAGGCTTTATGCTGACCAAAGGTCCTGCTTGCTTGTTGTGCTGCAGGGAAAGGCTCTGGGTGCCAGGAGGGGACAGCTCAGGAGCCAGCCAAGCATCCAGGAGTACATGGAAAAGGCTTGTGTCACAGGGCAGGTGAATGCTGGGCCCAGGATAATGATCCATCAGGACAATCACTCAAGAACATGTATTCCTTTCTCTCTCTCTTTTCATCTGACTGGTTATCTATTGCTCCTCTTTACTGCAGTCTTCTTGTAGGGCTTCATAGCTTTTGAAGGTATAAGAATAGGGCTTTTTTTCCTCTTTTTCTTTTTTTTTTTTTTTTCTCTTGCCTTGAAGTAATCATCTATATTTAGGTCAGTGACATGATGAAAGATGTTTATGTGTTTTTACCTAAAGCTGGAAATTGCCTTTCCGGATATCACTGAATGGAAAAAAGCTAATGGAGCCTTGTTGTGCTTTCATTGCTTTTGCAGTGGTGTTCTTGTTTTAGTACTAAGGCACACAAAGCATCCCTTCCCCACTGCATGGCCCTCGGCTCTCAGCTCCCTCTGCATCCTCTGCTGGCTCCCCTGTGCAGAGGGGACTCAGAGAAGGGCAAAGGGAAGGTCACACGGAGTTGTTTCAGTCTCCAGCTACCTGGAGCAGGTATTGCCAGCTCTGCCCTATTAAGTAGAAAATGTGTCACTGATAAATCCTGTCCGCTATGGAGCTGAGCCTTTTTAATATGCAAGTGCTCAGTCAAAGAAAGTAAACAGACATCTCCTTCTGCTGGGAATTACTAGACAAATGTCTCCCTCCCCTTATCCTCCTTCCTTCCTCCTCCCTGCCATTTAAGTGTAGGAAATTCTGCTTGCTTTATTTGATAAAGAGGAGGAGGGGAAAGGACATGTACTGAATCATGGTTAAGCTGCTGTCTTCTACCTCAAGACCTTTCAGTCTAGATGTGCTTCATTAGTTTGATAAGCAGACACCAAAAAGGGGGAGGGGTGTGGGGTTTGCATGAGAGGATCTGCCTAGGGGCTGCCCGGAGGTTTAAGAAGATGAACTGCTAATGATGTTGAAGCTGTACCTTTTTGGGACCTTGGCTCCTGGAGGAAAAATGGGCCCTTTTCACTAATTGTGTTGTGCTCAGTAGTGTGATGGAAAGGATGTCACAGGGGAGTGAAACAGAATGAATATCGGCTGGGCTCTTCCCCTGAGCAGCCCCCTCTCCACTCCTCCCCCATCCCAACCCTCCTCCCTTCAGCGGGGTATCTGGCATGAAGTAATCCTAAATATTGGGAGATAACACTAAGAAAAGAGATTAATTTGATCAGTCATTTATTTGGACAGTCTGGTGCGAGCCTTGTGAACTGAACATAGATTTTTAACAAATATTGTCCAAATTGGCAGTGCAAACGTTTTGATGAATAGCTACCAGCAAGACTGTGAACCTTGGATCTGGCCCTGCCTGTGTGCAAACACAGGATCTGAGGACTTTCGAATGCTGCTTATCCTGTGCCACCCCCTTTCCTCTCTGACAGATCCGTGTCTCAGGAGCAGATAACTGTATTTCCCCCATGCAGTGGGGCAGGAAGGTTTTCACCTCAGGTGTTACCGCGTGTTTCCAGGTGAACCTATTTCCCTTTCAGCAACTGGCTGCCGCCTCCCTTGGGAAGGTGAAGAGCAATTCACAGGTGCACTTCTGGAGCACCGTGGCTCACCAGGGCATTTCCTTTCTCCTGCAGCGATGTTAGCCCAGCTCAGCAAACTCGTGTGTGAGTTTGGGGGTGGGAGGGAGCAGTGGCAGAGTGACAGGCTGTGCTACACTATGCCTGGGAGCCTTTTTCCAGACTCCTGCCCAGTGCCACCCCAGTGAACCCATGTTATCTGGGCTCCTCCTCCCTGGGAGAAACGAGCCAGAGGCTTGGCACTTTTCTTTCTCATATACCAGCAGGCACAGCAAGCCCAAACCATGCAGATTGATGGGCCTCTAGGTTCCAGAGGGACTTTTTTAACCTAGGCATAGCATCATCTTAAAATTGTGTATCCCTGCAACACACAATTTTACAATACAATAAAAAATAATCAATGGCTGGCTAGTCAGTGACAGACAGGTGGGAATCACTCGAAAAGTTCTTCAGTGAGGGAGACATGGGTGGAACTTCAGGAGGCAGCTGGGTACCCAGGGAACTGCCCCAAATGTGAGATTTCCCCACTGTTAAAGAAAAAGAGCATGATAATGTAGTGTCTCTGGAGCATTTCAGCAGCACAGGTGTGGGCAGTAGCTTTAAAGCGGAAGAATGTTTTGGTTTTGTTTTGTTTGTTTTTCTGCACAACATCAACTCAATATGCAGAATTCCCTGCTGCACGCTGCTGCAGAGATTGTGTGTAAAAGGAATAGTTTAAATGCACCAAGGAGAGGTTTGCAGTTGAGAACCAGGGTGTTAGATCTATACAGTCACCAGCACAGGATGCTCTTAATCCCAACTGCTGGATGCTGGGAGGGATCCCAAGGGCTGCCTTGCTGTGCATCCATCCTTGTTCCTTTTACGCTTTCCCTAAGAATTCGTGGCTGGCTACTGTCAGAGATGGAACACCAAGCTAACAAAACCTCTAAGTGTAAGAACATTATGCTCCATGACAGGACAAGAATGGAATGAATGCCTGAGCTGGGACATGGTGGGATAACCTGGGCAGCCCAGGCTGCAGAGCAGAGCTTTATGGCACTGCTGGTGGTCATAAATGGTTCTGTACATGACTTCCTCAGCATCCCTTTGATGGGGTTGGTAAAAGGAGGAGTGCTGGCAGACGGTGCAATAAATGCTGATGTTATATGTGTTGTAAACCACTTCACAGGGAGAGGTGAACGTTTCCCAGGAATTGGTGTGGCAAGTCCAAGGGACAGACTGTTTGAAGTTACGACCAACTGCATCTTTTCCTTTCTTTTCAGAGGTGACTTTACATAGTAGGTAACACAGACAACCACAGACAACCCCAACCAAAGCTTATTTGATAGTTTTTGCCCACCTTCCACCCTGCTGTCTCCTCCATCAGCCCCCTGCTTGTCCTCTGACAGTCAGAGAGGGACCAACAGGGGCAGCTGGTGGCTGTTCCCACCCAACCTCTCATTCTGTAGTGCTACTGGTCGTCCCTCTAACTCAGCATATGTTGTATTTGCACCTCTGCCCTGACCAAAATCCCTACTCTGTCAGGTCCCAGCAGCAGAGGTGGTGTGGGGAGGAAGTTGGATCACACTTACTCGTGGGGGGATGCAAGGCAGCCTATTCCTGTAGAGAAAATGTGCATCACACGGGGTGGTGGTGAAGGGACTGTGCCTTGGTCCCTGTAATTGTACCCATCTGTTACTTCCCTGTCTCTGCCGCCGCCACTGAGACACACAAAGAATCACAAGCGTGATTTAAGCCCCTGGATAATACAATGGCTACATTTGAACAAGCTGAGCTGGCCTCCAGTGCCCCAGTTTTACTGGCCTAGTGCTGCATGCTGGGCTGGGAAGGGCTGCTCTGATCCAAGCCATCAGCTCTCCTGCCTGATCATTATTAACTCACTGCCTTTTTGTGGCTTCTGCTGCTGTTGTCAGACTGGTGCGGAAGGGACAATGTCAGAGCACTTCCTCCTTTTGCTATCACAGTGACTGGTTTGGAAGTTCAGTGCTTTCCACATTAGTGGGACTGGTAAACTGGTTTGCATTGCAGTTGCTCTTGTTTTCTGTGCCCTCTCATCATTGCTGTTGACTCATCAGGCTGAAGTGTCTGAGCTTAATTGAAGCAGTAACAATGCAATCAACATTTCTCTCTATTTTTATCTTCATCTCCCCCTCCCTTCTGTTTTTTTCTGCTGCTTGACATGCTATTTCTGGGGCTGAGAGCTTGGCAGCCTTGCCAAGGGTTGCACTAGGAGGGAACGGAGCCACAAAGGGAGTAAATCCACCAAAAGTAACAGGGTTTTTTTCTTTTTCTGAGTGCTGCTGGACTCCCTGTATTGCATTCATCCTCACCGTGCCTTGTCATTTCCCCGTCATCCTTTCTGCAGCTGAAGAAGGCCTGGGCAGAGGGAAGCAATTCTATAGCAGGGCTGCACGGATGCACCTAATTAGCATAAAATTAACATAACCCTCTTTGTTTAACAGAGTACTCAGCTCTTCTCCTTTATCCAAGTGATGTGACCAGAGGCAGGGAGGAGTGACTAGTCTTTATAGGTGCAATCTCTATAAGAGATTGGTGGTGAATATGCTGACAGCTTGGTCTTTGAACACCAAAGCGTTCACCCCTGGCTTGAGGAGGAGAGCAGAGCATTTCTGCCAGCTGCAGGCGTAGGTGGCAACTGCTCTGCAGTAGGTGACTGATCCCCATAGTTTCAAACACAGCTCTCCAGTGTTGGATAGCTGTCTAAGTAACCTGATTTGTCAGGGAGGCGAGTCCTTGGAGCAGCAATGTCTCTATCAGTCAGAGATGTTAAGGCCTTGGAAACATCCATCATTTTTCCTCAGGTGCTTAATTACAGGCTCTGGAATGTGACTGCTCCTGTGTTAGTTTTGAGGGCTGGGATCCAGGGGCTGCTGCCAAGTGTGCTGCTCTGACCAGGATAAACGTTCTCCCTGCATCTCCCGCGGCCGACCAAAGGGCCTGGTGTAGCGACTGTAGTTACTAAAAGTGCCTCAGCTTCCACTGGCTTCTCACGTTGCCTTTGTTCTGCTCTTCCCTCTCATAAGTGCAAAGAACACGCTGCCTGTGCCAGCCTTTATTTCTCCCCAGCAACAGCCGAAGAAGCTGCATCTGCACGTCATCCCCCGTGCCATGCAGCTGCGGCTGCTCCGTTCCTCACCGAGCCGCTGGGAAACCAGAGAAGCCAGCGCAGCTGAGTCAGGCACTGGACAAAGGCACGTTGCCTCAGAGAGGCTGTGCTCTCTTTTGCTCTCTCCGTCCTTTTCCCATATTGTGTGCAGACAGGGTTGCTCAGGGACAGGCAGGAAGCCTACAGCAAGGAGATCATTCTCCTGGAGTATGGGAACTGGAAGTACTTCAGTGTCTGTAAACATGCCCACTTAGGGGAAAGTAGCGATGGGAGGCAGGAAGGAGTAAGAAAATTTGGCCATTTTTTAATAAATGAGATAGCATCTTTTGCATGTAGTTTCTGTGGACAGAGTAGCAAAAAACACATGTAGCTTAAAGGTTTTGCATTTAAAAGAACATCAGCTGGATCCAAAATGTTTCTTCTTCTCAAATCAGTTAGGGTTACAACTGATGGTGGCAAAACCTAAAGTGCCCAGAGGAAAAAGTATAAGGAAACCCAGTGTTTCTATTTTTTCCCGATCTAACATCTTGGTGCACTGAGCAGCACACATGTGTCATTAGTGTCTGAGCTTCTTTCACCCCCCAAATGCATGTTTAGCTCTTCTGCGAAGTGATGGCAGGCAGAACATCATCTAAAAGTATGAAAACATCAATAGAAAAAAAACAAAGGAGAGAACAGGCATCTGGGTAGGTGAATTTATTGAAAATACTTTAGCTTATGTCTGGGAAATGCCTGGATTTCAGGTTGACAGAGTCCTTTGCCATGAGTCATGCCTCTCCTTTGTGTAAACCATGCCATCCTGCATCCTCTTTCTGTCACCTTTTCAGCATTGTTATTGGACTGCTCATCTCTATTTTGTAATTCTATTCACTTTTTAAAATACAGAATTAACATACTGTTCTCCTCCCCCATAGCACCCTACAGTACAGAGAAAGACTGCCGCTTTGTATCAAATCCAGAACTGTTTTTAAGGCAATAAATACAGATCTAGACCTTTTAGCACTGATGCTGTAATCTCTGCTGGCATCCTCAGTAATTTTATGTCCTTGTGTTAGACTTTGCCTCCCAAATATATATACAAAGCCGAAATTGCGTATCTAGAGAACAAATGCTTTCAAATCTGTTCAAAGGGTGAGAACCAGCCACTAAAGCAAAGGAAGGCAAGAGGCAGCTGACTTTGTTAAATACTTGTTAATACCTCTTCCTGTTGGCAGCGCTTGAAGTTGTAATCAGCACTGTCTGTGTGTCTGTCTGTGCCTTCTGCCTTTGCATGTGCCTTTTTGGGCACATTTTTGGGTGACTTGTGTGTAGCTGCATGCCTGCTGTCGTGTCTCCAGCGCGTGTGCCTGCCTGCTCCATGGAGCCTCTGCTCCAGTGTGTCCCAGCATGTCTGCCTGCGTGGGATCTGTCTCAAACGTGCCACTATCCTTTGCCTCTGAGTGGAATATTTGCCTCCCTTTGCTCCTGAGTGGAATATGTGGATGTCCCTGGCTGCCTGCACACATCTGTCGCCGTGCCTTGGCGTGTTTGCACGCCTGGACGTGGGATGGGATGCAGGAGGCTCTGTGTGTGGCAGGGCTGGCAGCATTTTAAGATGACTCTGCTTGTGTTGAGATGGAGACTCCATCGTTTCCCTCTGTCAGCTAACAGACACTTGTACCGGGGAGGAAAAGCTGTTGCCTTGGTGGCTTCAGTGAAGTGAAATAAAATGCTGCTTCAAGTCGGTGGGAGTGGGGATCACTTGCAGATGTCGGCTCCTTAAAAATGGCCTCACTTAAAATCCATGTGGAGAGAAGTAAATGGATTTTTCTCTTACAGGAGGGGCTTGTACTCCTGCATGGTGTTGGATTCCCTCCCCCCGCCAAACTCCAGGCAGAATGCTGTGCTCCGAAGGGAAGGTCTTTAAAAACAAAACAAAAGGCAGCTGTCAATTTAATCCAAGCTCCCTGATAAAATTCCAGCAGAGTTCCTTTTTTCAGAGATGAAATAAGAACCCTGGCAGGCCCTCTTGACTGGCCACATAAATCATTTGTGGTAATTGCTCTGAGAAAGACGAGTGCCTCTTAGGTGCAGGGAGGGGGGAAGGCTCCCACAGCCGCTGCATAGCACCCCAAGTACCAGCTTGTGGGGAACCCTGCCCCGGACCTGGGTGCACCTACCTGCAGAAAGGGTGGGTGCTGCAAACCTGAGGGGACAATGTGCTGCAGAGGATGAATAATAGGGTTTCCTGTCGCCTTCCCTTTGTTGTTGGTCCTGCTTTTAATTGCCCTAGAGGGATTAGAAGTCAGACGGGGGGGGGGGGGGGGGGGGGGGGATTTGGGGAAGGAGGGGCTGAGAAGGAGGAGAGGGGGGAGGGAAGGATGAAGGCGCAGGGAAGGTGGAGAGAATGAGATGGAGGTGAGAGGAAGAAGGAAGAGATTGATTTAAGTGACTAGCATTTAGTGCAGTGGCGGCACAATTTCAATTAGCTAATATCTCCTTGGGTTGGTGCATGACTCTGCATGCTCCTTGTCCCTCGGATTAGGAGTGGAATGGCAATAAAAAGCAGAGTGCCAGGTTCTGGTGTCAGCTTTTGCTGGCTGCAGCGGTGTAGGGGGACAGCTGCTCTGGGAAGCTGCAAAGCTGTGCTTGTGCTTTCCCTGGGTACTCGTTGAGATGGGGATAATGAAATAACAGGGATCTGAAGCAGCGCTACAGGAGTGGCCACCAGCCACAAACTCCATGAAGAGGGCATTGCTCAATTCAACCCTTCGCTTTCAGGGTAGGAGCAGTGGGGTGTAGTTGTTATTGTATTTAGTATAAATCTGCAATTGCTGCTTTCAAAATGAGCTTTTCTTAAGTGTTTGTCAACCCGCAGTGACCTGAGTAGTTTTGGTGGCATAGCTGCGACTAAGAATAAAAATGTAAATTATATATAAAATAGAGTCAGTGCATATGAACAAGGGAGGTAAAAGTAACGGGCATGATGACCAGAGTGGGAGCCTGGAGGTCTGGCTTGTATTCCTGTTCTGCCACTGGGCCACGCTGGACCAAGCTCCTCTCCCCTAAGCCCACCATCCTTCGGAACCTACCCGGAGCAGCCTCTGGATTACGGGAGGGATCCATGAGCTCAGCAGCAGAGTTACATGGTGGCACAAAGCCATTGCTGTGGGAGCACTAACATGCTGGCTGTCAGCATCCTGTAGGTGTGCTGCTGGTTCTCTGTGTGAGCCCTGCTTGCTGCCTTGCAGGTGAGTACTGCTGCTCAGCAATTTAGCTTTGAAATACAACCTGCACCAATTGGCTCTGTGGCACCCACTTATTCTGCTCATCTCCCCAGGGGAAGCCCACTGACATTCCCAGTGCAGCGCCAGAGCTGACATGGCCTCTTTTCTTTGCGGCAAACAAGCTGCTTTGCCAGTGTGTCAGACATCTCCTTCCCTTCCTTCTTTGTGGGCATGGAGCCCAGCTGCTGAGCACATGCTGCAGTCTCCTCTGAGCAGAGCCCTGAGAGAAAGACTGAGGAACAAAGGAGTGCAGCCAGTATGGCTGACTGGCAGCTGGAGTCAGACTGCCAGACAAGTTGCTTTTGCTGTTTCCAGCACAGTCTCTGGGCTGAGAAGAGGGGAGAGATGTGTGGTCACTGTGCACTCTCCTGCTGCCTGCTCCCAGGTTCCACAAGTACCGGGCTCTGGGCATAGCCCTCAGAGTCAGCAGCATCCTCCCCTTTTTGGGTTGCCACTTCCATGCTCTTCAGGCACTTCTCTCTCTTTAAAAACACACAGGCAGTTGCAACAGACGGGAAAAAATAGTTTATGGGCTTGTCTGTGGGTGGGAATGAGTTAAGGTGTGTGGGAGAACAACTGCAAAGTGACAGCACATGGCCTTACACATGTGTGTGCCACACACATGTACATACCTGACAGGGTCTGTATTAAGCCAGACTGTGGTAAGTCCCTCAGTCACCTCCTTCCTTCTGAGGGCCCTGGCCTGGAGACGAGTGTGAGTTAACGTGCAACAGTGCAGGAGGTTGCTGTGCCCAGCTATCATCCATCCCTGATCCCAAAGTAGCTGCCCTTGGAGCAAGAGCCACTTAATCATTTTTGAATCAGCTCCTGAACAGCCATAGCTCACAGCCCAGCACATTAAAGTGAACTGGCACAGACTGCAGTTTGCCTTAATGGACTGCAGCCGTGCAGGAGAGGTTTTTCCAGCAGCGAAGCTCTCCCTGCCACACAGGTAGCCTGCTGTGGAAGTGCAGTGGGACGGACACAGCCCCAGCCTCATCCGTCAGTGCTGGAGAGCTGACTGACAGATGGAAGGTGAGTGAGCTTGCATGCCGCAGGGAGTGCAGGGATTTTAGCCTGCTTCCCACACACACTGGGCCAAGCTCGGGGACTCCTCCTGGCCCAGTCCCCCTCTGTCATCACCAGTAAGTGTGCCAACAACACCAATTACTGACACGGTTATCCTCCTAATTATCAGAAAGGAAGCAGTTGATTTCCCTTTTAGGAAAACTGGAACACAAAGAGGTAAAGAGCCAAGAGTGAAGAAGAAGTTTGGGATAAAGACCTCTGTGTCAGCAGTAGCATCCTCCTATTTCTCTAGTACACCTTGCTTTCTTTAACCCTCTGGTTCATTCTAATCAGCTCTGCATGAAACATATGTACTGTCTTGCAGATACAACATTCAGTTTCCTGTTCCATTTTTCCTCCCAATTGCCTATATTTTTCCCTTTCTGTTCTTACCACTTTTGTAAAACATAATAAACTACATTTCCTGCTGTTTAAAAATGAACCAGAATTTAAAAGCACCTTGCCTTTGAGGTGAAACTGTTAGGAATCATAAAATGGTGTTAAAATATCTGCATCCACATTCTGTTTCATGGTGGGTCTCCATTCTAAGGAAGCTGCTGACTTGGTGGAAAAACTGGCAGTTCCCATGTGGAGTGGTAGGGGAGGGCTGATTTCCTGCTCTGAAGCCCTTGTGACGGAGGTGATGAAGCCCTTGTGTCGCTCAGCAAGGACTGTCACCTCGAGAGCCGCCCTCCCAGCCTTGCAGAGGGGTTAATCGATTCTGTGGCACGGGAGGGAGAGGTGAGCTGTCCCTGCTCCCTGCTACAGCCTCCCGGATAGCCTCCCTGAGAGCCACACTTTGTCACTGGCATCCCTCACCGCCTCTGACTGATGGTGTGGGAGTGGTCCCGATTTCACTGGGGCAGAGACAGAGGGTGAGGGACTGCGGGAGTCGCCAGGCAGAGGGAAAAGGTGGATCGCCTGGAGAAGGAGCCTGTCTCTCTCTCCTAGCAGTTCCAAACAGCGATCCCAGGGCCAGCTGCCAGGTGTTTCATTTGTTACATCGCTGAATGCTTCTTCATAGGATGGCTGCCCAGAAAATTGGGCTAGATCCCCCCATGAGACCCAGGCTGCTGATTTTGGTGTGTTCCAGGTACCTCCTGGAGAGCTAAGTGAGTACTGCTTTGTGAACAAAGCTCTGGGAAACCTTCACTGAAAGTGTGGAAGAGTTTGCATCTCTTCTACAGTCAAATGTGTGGTCATCTCTGTTAACTGATTGATTGTGGCCTCTTGAAGTGCTTCTGAATCATCGTAAAGTAGTTTCATTATGAGCCCGATTTTAAAATAATCTTCTTTGTATCTTCCTGTAGAGTTTACTAGGGCTCTGGTTTGCACATGGCTCCACTGGAGCTGGCTTGAGGAACACATTTATTTCTACATAGCCAGCTGAAATGTCTACCTCACTGCCATTTCTTCAGGTGGAACATTCAGAGATGCTCTCTACACCTGAGTCCTACAGGCTCACAAGGGCTGGAAGGATCCCATGGGTACTTGGACACCTTGTGTTGGTATTAATAGCAGCTGTCAACATGCAAGTCAATGTAGTGATATAAAGGTGAACAAGTGTGTGCTGCCAGGCCAAAGCTGGAAGCTTCCAACAGAGAATAGGATAGGGCTTTCTGCAGTTAAAGCTGTCTGCTTTTGGATCTAAAGCTGTGCAGGTGAGTCCCAGTTGCAATGGGAGCTCTCTCTTATTTTTACTGGATAGCACAGAGGTGGAACTGAGGGAAAACATTACTACAGGCAACCTCATATGTGCTTGAGGTCAGAGAGAAACATTGTACTGGCATTAACCCAAACCCCAGGTTTTTAACCCAGAGGTTTTTAACCTCTACTGTGTGAAATGCATAATCCAGGGTTATCTTTTACTTAAGTGTAAGCAATTGCTAAGCTAAGATTCCAGCTGTGAATACAGCTTACCCTGTGACTGCAGCACTTGGATGCTGACAGATGTGTGTGTTACCAGCTGACACTTGGAAAGCCAGATTGATTGGCTCAAATAGAAATTCAGAGATTTATTTGAAGGGCTGTATAGGATCTTCAGAGCATCTCCTCCATTCAGGCTGTCAGTTCTGCCTTATAAGCACATCTGAAAGGTGGCTGTACAGGTTCTGTTTAGATGCAACACGGCAGAATTACAGTTTGTTCTAATTTTTTTATAGATGTAGTAAAATAGTCTAAGGTTTGTTTCAGTTTGTCGCATAAGGTTATCTGTAAGCTACAGATCTGGGAGCTCTTTGGTTAGTTCAGGGTGATATGCTGGCACATCTAGCCACTTCTCTGAGGCTGTGCAAGTTTTAAAGCAGAAAGCCTCAGAATCTAAATGGTATTTTAGCATTATATATTTCATTCCATTTTCACTGGAATGTCTTTTTAATGACAGTACAGAAATCTCTGCAAGGTGTACTTTCCACCTGTATCTCCATACTCAGGTCTCATACATTTGTACTCAGGAGGTATATCCACTTTGTTCTTCCTAACTTGGATCAAGCAGATTTTATTTGAGCACATCTCTGGCTGTGTTATGCCTTATACCTGAATAATCACGAATTGAATTCCCAATTAGCTCGCCTTTTGCAACTAAAATCCTGTTGATTTCAACAGTATAGCCTGGTTTAAAATACACAGTGAAACTGCTCTCCCAGTGCATCCCAGGGGAACCTTGTAATCTTATTAGCTGTACCTGCTGCCATTTTATTTTAACCTCTAAGTTTCTCCCTGCAGCATAATGAATTCAATATTCCTCTGCCACAGAAGGCCTTCCTGAATGTGCTTTGCCATCACTTTGAGGAGGAGCATACCTGCCTCTGAGGAGCTGGTGGCAGCACCTCCATCTTCTGCTGCCCAGCCTGGAGCAGCTGGAACTCACCTCCACCTTCTGCAGGTGCCAGCAGACCCTCCCAGATCCCCTGGGTGCTCACATGAGCATTCCTGGTGCATGCCCCAGAGGGGCTCTACAGCTGCTTATGGGGAGCTCTGTGGTCCTCCCAGTCTGCAGAAACTCGGCTCTAAATCTTTTCATGTGGCTGTTAAATCAATAATGAAGCAGGATATAAAGTGTTTTTGCAGCTTCTGGGATATCAGGCCTCTCCACTGCTGGCTTCACAGCTGTTACTTCTAATCATCTGGGCAGGCACCATAGAAATGTCAATTTTAATAAACAGTCTTTCATTTCAAGTTGGGTTTAGGTTTTACTGGTGGAGAGGGAGGACCGCTGACCTTGCGATCTCACATGTCAGAGCTGCTCAAAGAATACATGTCGCTTCCTCCCTTGCTGCCCTCCCATGTCCTGAAAATGGTGTGGAAGGGACATTAAGGACCTGACAGTGACCAGCGTGAGCCCATGGACCTGCCATCCCAACCTAGCATCCCTTCCTGGACAGTGGGTGGGAGCCAATGCCTTTGGGAGGAACATGAGGACATGAGAGGGCTGTGGAGCTTTCCCCAAGAGACTCTCTGAGCTTTCAGTGGTCCTCATCTCGGGGACTTCAAGAACAACCCACTATGCCTCTCTATTTAATTAGAGGTGTTTAATTAGCAGTGGCTCTGTTTCGATCTCATGCTGCTCTGAGCCCAGACTGTGCCAAACTTGATAAGTAGTGTAAAGCAGCCACTTAAAAGTCTGGGAATAAATAAATGGCAGAGTCAGCATCTTGGCTTGAATCCCCTCTAGGAGCCTGACATGGTGAGCTGAGACCTGGGTCTTGTCCTCAGGGCTCAGGTTCCTCTTTGGACCTCCTGGTCTGTGCCAGGCCATGAGCTCTCAAAGGAGAAGACCTGCCACTGGTACCACCCTCCTGCCATGAGGCTTCACTGCCCACCTCCCTTCCCTCACGCCTTCTCCCTGCTATTGCTGGCAGCAATGTCCCCCACCCTCACCATCTCTAGACAGGCCACGTCCATCCTCTTCCCTCCCCTCTATAAGCGGGAAAAAAAAAAAGGGCATCCTGTAATATTTTTACTGCTCTTTGTTGGCCTTGTTATGCCTAGGAAAACTCCCAGGTGTTACCCAAGGCTTGGGGAGAGTATCTTCTTGCAGGTGCCATTTTTTATCAAAGCTATGTGGGTCATGGAAAGAAAAAAACAAGGGCGAATACTGGTTTTTACATTCTTCAGTCACTGCTGTGGAGTTACAGGCATGGGAATGAATCCATTCCCAGGAAGCCACCAGCAGAATTTGTTAAAGGGCATGAGAGGAAGTATTCACAGCAAGTGAAAGTAAATCATGCTGGGAAAGAGACAGGGAGAGGGGGAAGGCCCCCCTGAGCCCCATTGCAGATGCTGTCTGCTCAGCCCAGCAGTGTCCCAGGGCAGACACTGATGTGGTTTGGCTCACAGGACTCCCAGCACCATATCACACACAGGAAAAGCATTCCCCTCTCACAGTGCTGTCAGAAGCTGTTGCACGAAAGGCTCTCAATGTCCATGTGCCACTTGTGCATGTGCACCTCAACACGGAGGGAGAGCAGGCAGGATATCATGCTGATCCTGAGGAATTTGGCTTGCTTTTAACTCAGGATCTCTGTTCAAACTCATTTTTCCCCCTAGCAATCCCTCTTTGTCAGGACCTCAATATTTTCTGGAAACATTTAAAATGTCTGGCCATTTCTGTCTGTTGAGGGGAATTGACGTGTGGGTTGTAATATATATTAATTCCCTGGAGAAACATTGAACTGTTTTCTCTGCCCAGGTGGAAAAGGATAAACACAGCCACTGACATGCTGTTTAGTCTGAAAATAGCCCACTGAATGCATAATGAAGAGCCTCCTGAGGTGTTACTCTGCATGTTAAAATGGTGTACAACAGCCTGTGCTGTCACACAACATAATTTGACAATGAATGTGCATCTAATCAGCCTCCCAATAGCTGACTGTCACCGTCTGGCCATTAGTATTACCTGACCGTTCAATGGAAGCCACATCTCCAGGAAACAAGAACTTCCTCAGTCCCAAAATATGTCTTATATGTGAGCGAGACAAATGAGGAACTCTGTGCCTTGGCTTTGTGCTCAGTGCCCATTTCATGCTGAACAGCCACTTGGGTTTAGCTGGTGAGGACAAAGGAAAATGAATATTTTTCTCCTGTGGGAGGATTTCTGAATGATATGGGGAAAGAGCACCCCATGTCCTTTGTAAGCCTAATGAAGGTAGAGCAGCTGAGGGTCCTTCAGTGAATGATGCTGCATCTTCTGGTGCATGCAGTCCCTGCCTGCACAGAAATAAAAATCGTCAACCTTGATCCTTTAAAATGCAAGCCAGGGTTTGAGCAAAATGGCTCAGGTTGGAGTCAATTGACAAGTGGCTTCTGCTGTTTAATTCACACCCTGGTAACAACACTTGCATGAATGATACATAGACAACCATTTTTGTCTCTGAACGTTTGACAGCAATTAGGGCTTCACTCCAGGGACAGAACATCATACTAACACTGGAGTGCTGGAGGAGGAGGTTAGGGTAAAGAAATTAGCCATCTGTCTGGTGGAGACTGTATCCTCCAGGAGGCAGTTGGATGTCAACAATAGGCAAAATGTTTCCATTCTCATTGTCCCGCACTTCAGTTGTACACAAAGGCGTGAAAGGCACACAGAAGCCCCATTCACTCCCAGTTATACAGAGGTCTGCCACCAGCCACCCTGACAAACACTCTCTGGCAGTTGCAGCGAGTGGCAGCTGAGAGCCGCTGCCCTCTGTGCTGTTTGCAGAGCAGCCTGTCGGTTTTGGCTGTCCCGTGGTGGAGAGCTGGGAGGCAGGGATATAGATGTTCAGCAGGGGAAAGCAGAGCCTGACTGCAAATGAGGAGGAAAAGTGGTTCTTACAACCCTTCACCCCAGGCAGGAGGATGCATCCAATGCAGGCCCTTGCTCTGCAGCACATTTCTGTGCTATGAGCCCTGGGTACAACACTGCAGGAGAGGAGCAGGCAGATCTCATCAGCCCTGGGTGGCTGTTCATCAGCTCACCCGGCGTGGCTGTGCTCCACACCGCTTGGAGCAGCACATCCATCACACCGATGCTTGGATCCTTGATTTAAGGAACTCCTCATCACCGAGGACAGTCCCTGCTAGATTAGGCCGGTTGAGGGTTTAGGGAGCATGTGTTGACATTTGGTCGTGCTAGTCACACTGAGCTACACAGCCAAACTGCTAGGTCTCTTGCTACAACGTTTTCCTGTCACAAATCTAGTTCTAATAAACACAGTGCCCTCGAACAAGTCCCCTAGCTTGGTGATTAAAAAATTCAAACACAAGACAATGTTTCTTGCTTAATTTTTACATGTGTCTCTGTGTCTACAGAGAAAAGCACTTGTGAGAGACCAGGGGGCAGCAGAACATGTATTTTCTTTGTGTGCATTTGTTGGTTTCAAAGGGTAAATTACCAATAGCATAACTTGATTCCAGACTACTGTCAATCTCTTCTGTATCTAGAAAAGGACCTCCTCTATCAGCCTTCCTAATGTGCAAAGAAAGCCACACACAAAGGCCAAGATAGGGCTCTGGACCTCTGGTGTGCCTAAGATGACAACTGCTGTCTCCCTCCAGATCCTTCAAACTAATTCTGTACATTTATTAAGTGGAATACTGCAGTGGAAGGTAACTCTCTGAAGCTTCCAAATCTCAAGGGAGACTTGCAACAGTGACAGACCTAGTAATTCCTCTGTTTCCTTCCTGGACTCTCTCAAGTCTGCCTTGCAAGGCTTGCACATCAAGCTGTTACCTTTCCCCAGTCTCATGTCTGACACCTTCCTACTCCTACACTGGGCTGTAGGCTGTATGTACTAACTTGTGCTCAGTTGGGCTGAGTTTGGACAAATCTGTTTGGCTTCTTCATAGGAGCACATGGCCAGTGGCAAACCAAGTTTTCTCTATTAACAGTAGGGAGAGTGCCTGTGATTAAATATGTTTTAAATCAATGGTGCCCATGCATACCTGCCTGCCCAGCAGATGATACCTCCGGTAGACTTTTCAGAACATCCCAGCGGATGTCCTTCTCAGTTGTCTTTCCTCAGCAAATGTTTTTCTCTTTCGCAGAGTCCCTCTCTGAACTTCCTCAGTTTTTGTTCTTGCTCCCCCCTGATTTGTGTGGAGTCCTTCCCAAAACGTTTGTTAGCTGGCTGGAGGCAGGTGGTCAGACCTGAAGTGCAAATAGGGCACATTTTTCTCTCAGCAGACCCATGATCACTCATGGATGGCGTGTCAGGGCTACTCATTTCCTTCCTGGTAGCCTCTAATGAAATGAAATCATTACATTTATATAGTAAACATTACTAATCAGGACAACTTACAGTACTCATAGATTGTTACTGTGGCTGTTTTAGGGAACAAAGATCCAGTAACCAGCCTGGCACACAGATCCCACAGGACACTTCCTGCACCTTGTATGAAAGTCACAGATTTAGTATTTAGTATATCAGAGCAAAGTTTGGTAGGGGCACCTTCTTCTTACCCAGTTGTTGGGATTTAATTACATATTCCAGGAGCAGTCAGTACCTAAAATAAGTGGAGGACTGATGTGAAATCCTCCAACCTCTTACATATCTCCACACCCCTTGATAGAAAGGAGCAGACAAAGCAAAAGATCAAGTGGACAATAATGACAGTAGAATCCTTGGGAAAAAATGGGGAAAGAAAGTAAAGGAGAAAGAGAGAGATTATACTTGTTTCCTTTTGTAGTATGTATTGGGTTTGGATATCTCTCTGCAGCTGCTACTATTGCTGCTGCTGCCACCAGTATTTATTATTCATTATTTTAGCACAGTTAAGGAGAAATAGTTGAAATAAACTCAAGATCATAACATTGGGTAACAGATGTTTTTGAATTCTGTCCCCCAACATAAAGTTTCAGATTCATATTTCAAATGCTATATATATGGAAGATCCCACTGTGGATGAAAATAAAATCCAACTGGTGGGTATGTGGATCTGTAAATAGGCACTGGTGTTTGTTTTTTCCTAACCAGTCTGGCTACTGAACCTTTCAGTAGCCTGGACCTGACCACAAGCACAGTTCTGTCTTCTGACACAGGTACTTATTGAGAGGCTTAACACTGTACCCAGTGATAAAGGATGTTCGCAAACATGCGTTATGAGTGAGATTATTATTTCAAAACAGGCAGGTCACAGATGAGCCCAGTACTGCAACAGGGCTTTGAGCTGTCCTGCCCCTCCTGGCGTCCCAAATTCTGAAATGGCCTCATCTGGGAGACCCCAGTTTATACAGAAAAAGGTGTTAGGTGTTGGTATAGAAGATGTAAAAATGCTAAGCATCGGAAACCTACTTCAGCAGTTTACACAGTGTTGAAATTACGTGGGTAGAAATTCTCTGAGAGGCATTTTTGGTGAAAGTGAAAACTTTCTGGTGACAGCAACAGTTGGGTGTTAATGGCTCATTTGCCATCTTCACTCTGAGATCTCTGCAATCTAAAATTGACTTTTGTTGGGACTGGTTTGTACAATACAAGTTTCATTTGGGTCAGTAGAAAAGATGGTGTGAAGGAGAGGGCCATGTGTGTGCCTGCATGTAAAGTCCCTGAAAACAGATGTTTCTGTTGAATAAAGAAACATGTTGAGGCTGAGAATCCTGGAGCACTTTACATGCTGCTGCAGGCTAATGTGGAAAAGTAGGAGAGGGCAAGGATGGGCCATGCACTAAAACAGGGAGCTGTTGAAAATGAGTGGAGAGCAGTCAGCATAAAGAAGCATCATATAGAAGATTTGAACAGAAGTTACTGTGGCTTTGCTTCCCCAGAAGGTAAAAGTTTTTCTTTCCCCTTCCCTCAACCAGCTGCCCCTTCTCTTTCTTTGCATCAAAAGTGGACACAGCAGTAAAATTCCTCACAAATGTTATTTCTTCATGAAGGTTTAATGCTTCCTGCCACATCTCCTATGATGTGAAGTCTGAGATTTGCTTCATGAAATGAGGTAATCATGTGAGCCTCACAAGCAGAGATATATGCGGACAGCAATTAAAACTAAAGCTATGCAATGTGTACCATGGCCTGGAGGAGAGGCAGGTTATTTAACAATGAGAAAAATGAGAAAAATAAATAAACCCTTCCTTCCAGACCTTGGTGCAGTCCCTCCCTGATTTCTCAAATGAATCCTCTTAATTTTCCAGAGAGCTTGTGTTTGGTTGAGAGAAACACTCATAATTTGTTGTTTTGCAGAAGGGTGGTTCCCCATGACCTTGAAAAGAGGCCTTTGCTGAAAAAACCAAACAACAACAACACAAACTTTCCCTCCAGGAAGCCAAAACCTGGTGTTTGAAAATGTACAAGCACATCCATTGTTTTTGGCATGGTCTTTGTGCAAGCAGCCAAGAACAAATTTTGCTCTGAAAGCAATGAAACTTGTGTGGAAGAAGCAATAACACTCTGCACATGTGTCACAACACACTGGAATTATTATCCCCACTGTATAATATGTTCAGGATCTGATAATGGATTCTAGGCAAGCAAAGGGCTGCATCTTGTATTTCTTGGCTTGTAGTGCTCCAGATAACCACTTAAACTTTGGGGGGAAAAGTATTAAGAAATGCTATTAACCAAGAAGCAAAACCTATCTTCCAATTCTAAACATAACTAAATGCCATCATAACATTTTGTTACATTGGCAACTCTAGAAATAAATTTAATCAATTTCTACATGATTTTGCCTTAAGTTTCTGCCTTCCCAGACTTTTTCAGGGAAAACAGTGTCTCTTCTGTTTATCCCTTTTGGAATCTGGCCATGTATAAGCCAAGTGGTAATGTTGTTACACTGTGGGATTTTATCTGTTGTTTTTTGTCCCAAGACTTGGATTCCTGGAGTCAGGTGATTGAATGTCTCACTACAGCTCTCATATTTTTTAAGCAAGTTTCTGTACTCCACTGATGTAAAGTTTTAAATCTGGAGCAGAACCAGCTGCAGGTGTATTTTCTCTCCTTAACTCTCTGGTGGAGGAAGGAGAGACCAGCTCCTGCTTTTGAAACATGAGAGAGCCGCAGTACTGAGATTTGCAGCACTCCAGAAACCAGGAGCATCCTGTCCTTCTGCGAATTTCTTACAGAAGCAGTGATTGCCAGGGAGCATCTTCCAGTGGTATTTACAGCTTGACATTGGTCATATGGCAAAAGTCATTAGAAGCCTGACCAATTTCTTATCCCCTTCAGTAGTGTGAGTAGGGCATCTCATTCCCAGGCTGTGGAAACTTGCAGATCGCTTTCTTACCTATCTCTTGGCTTCCCACTGGGAGGTATTTGCCAAGCCTCAGCAGCACTTTGGAGCTGAGTGAAACTCAGAGGCATCTTGTGTCTGCGTATGCACCTCTGGTTAAAGGTAAGCTCCCATATCCCCTCTCTTAGTGCCAAGTGTCAGCTTCAGGGAGTGCATCCAGGGAGAGTGGTCAAGTAGCACCTCACTGCACATGCACATGGTTTCACTGCCAGTACAGCCTGTACCCACTGACATGTCACACCTCCTTGGGTAGGGACCCAACAGGCTTGTGGCATGTTTGTGGCCCTGACAGAAACTTGCTTGGAAAGCTTCCCATGGAGCTCATCAGGAGGAGGCTTTTAGGGAAGGCACCATTCCCCTTTTGTGAAATGGCAAGGCAGTTTTACCCCTGAGAGCCTCTGAGGAGGCTCCTCTCCCACCAGCCATGCAAATGGAAGACCACAGGTAAAGGCTACTGGGGAAAAAAACACCCACCACGTTTTTCCTTTGTACCAACTTTGACTTCCTTTGTTCAGATGTGAAAGAAAGAGCTGGCAGAGAATGCATTTCCTTAAATGAGATTTCAGTACCCAAAGGAGTTGACGATGTCCCTCTCTATCTTATATTCTGACACAGTGGAAAGGCTTCAACTTAACCCGGGTAGTTAAGCCATAATTGTCTGAACTGAGCCAGGGGGAAGCTGTGGGAAAGTGACATATGTATCCTTTTTTTTTTAAAATGTCACTCATCCAATTGGCTTTTAACAAGAGCACTCTCCGGGCCGTCTCTAGAAGGACCTGTCTGCTAACGGGCATGTATCACAAAGTTCTTGATCACCTCCTCTTCCCAGGCTTTTCATTGTTTGTTAAGGAGCATTGATGTGCTGCAAGATTCTCTCGTTAGAGTAATTCCAGTGTGTTGGACTAAAAAGTCCTCTTGGGAGCTGAGAGATGGGCTAGCTGATCTTCTCCATCACTGCCTTCTGTGATTCCATCGTTCATACATGACACTTCTCTAAACAGTGCCCTTAGAGAGCACTGCTGGCAATACAGCTCTAAAATGCTGAGATTATCCAAGGAGAGCCTTTTTAGCTCAAAGCACATCTCATAATAGAAAGTGTAGACAGCTTAACTAAAGCAGTGGTTTTGCAGTATAAGCATCTGGTGCATACTCAGGGGACTGTGGCTTGACTCCCATTGTCTGCCAATCAGGTCATGACTTGGCACAGCAACTGTTTGGGAGCACAGCTCATTGCTCTGCAGAGCTGTCAGCATCCTGAAGAGCTGCCCCAGGAGAGCAGGCTGCTGAGCAGCCTCATACCCTGGCACGTGCTCGGGCAGCTGGACCAGAGCCTTGGCACAGAAAGGCTCCTCACCTTCCTCAGTTCTATTCATGGGAAATCGGTGGGGTTGCTCCCTGCTCAGGGGCTCTTTTGTTCACTGCTGAGCTTCGCTTCCTGTGGACCCAGCAATCAGTGGGTGCTGGTGGTGTAGCACAGCTGAGGGGCACCAGTCCTCCTACAGCCACCAGTGCTGCCCAAAGCAGCCCAGAGCAGCAGCCACAGCCAGCCTTGGCCCTCATCTCCACATTGTCCCTTCCGATGGCGACTGAGCCTTGCTCTGGCACTGCAGCCGTGCCTGTAAAGGGGGACTGGGTATGATCCTAGTGGTGTGCAGCATTCAAGTGACACCTGACAAAGGGGAAGCAGTTTGCTGAAGGGGCAACACACAACTATCAGTTCCCAACAACTGTGATGGATTCACGGGGCTTTGCCACTCCATCTCACCCTGGCGGAAATGAGGAGACATTTTTCTCAGCATCCACAGAAGATGGCACTGCCTAGGCCACAGTAAATGCCTCCGTTTTAGCCAAGAATCCTGCTGTCCTTCTCCTGCCTGCTCCTTAACCTGTTTTTTTAGTGACATTGCTCAAAGGAAGTGGGAGTCAAATAGTATAGAGAAAGTTATTTTCTTTCTTCTGTCTTGAGGAAGGGTTTTGTGTGAGTTGATTTGTTTAGGTTCATGCAGACAAGAAATACAATTCTGGGCTTTTGTTTGGAGAAAATGTTTTTTCTGAGGATGTCACCTAGAGCATGCTGGCACTTTAGCTCCCTGGATCTTGTTTCCTTTCTGGAGTTGGAGCAGTTTTCTGGAGTTAGACAAACTGTCACTGTTCTGGCTGTAGGGGTGGGGATGCTGAGACATCAGGCATGGCAATGATTTGTCTAAAATCTGGATTCAGATATCAGGTGGCCAAACAGCAGTCTTAAAATATCTTTCCCTGTGTAAGGTTGATAAAAACATACCCTGCACACTTTATAAGGCTGCATACACCCACCTACCCCCTCTCCACCAGTTAATGACCTGTCTGGAAGCAAAGAAATTTGTCTGTTCTTGGGAGACCAGTCAGCTGTAGGCAGGGTGGTACCCCAGGCTTTTTGCTTGACATAAAGTGGGTTGATCTAAATAAGATTCTGAAATAAGTCCATTTTTTTTCCTTATCAACAGCATGCAGGACTCTAAGGCCACAGTACTTCCTTACATTGCTGTTGACAGAATGATCTGGATCCTGAGGAGCTGTTCAAAGAGGGGCAACTTGTTTCCATTTACTCTGTTTTGATCTTGCTTCATAAACACACTGAGCTGACCAGTCACTGAGCAAAGAGAGGTGTGCTCTGGCTGACTGGAATTACTCGGATGGTATAGAGCATTCCCAAAGCTGAGATGAAATGCAAACAGTCAGCTAGCCGTCATTTGAGAGACAATCGTAAGATAGAGTAAGAAAGCACTTATTAACAGAAAACAGGAGGTGGTTTTCCATCCTGCCATTTCATTATCTCAGGAGGGAAAGGTTCTTTGTTGTGTTCATGCCTTAACTGTGGTGAAGTGGAGGGGCCTGATCCTTCTCCAAGACTGAGGCAGTAGGTGAGGTTGTGGCCAATGCTTGCCCAGTGCTCGAGAGGTTGCTCAGGAGATATGAGAGCATCAGGCAAAATGCCATTTTAAAACATCAGCAACAAGGATTTGACAGGATTCTGTCTGTTCACTTGCCCTGGAATTGGTACCACAACCCATGTGTAGTTATTCTTTAATGGGAAAGAAAGGCTATGTAGGATGTGTGTTCTCTTTTATGATTTATCTCTCTTGAAATGGATCTGACAATCGTTAAAATTTCTGAAAGCTTCAGAGGAGGAGGAGGAGATCTCTGTGTGCTCCTTCAGCACCAGTCCCCAGTTCTCCCTCCTCAGACTTCTCCACCTCCCATCCGCCCATGAGCATGGGATTGGGAACGGGACGTATCAATTCAGCCTTATCCCAGCAAGAGAAGAGCCCCCTCTGTTGCTATTTTTGGTTCTGCGGATGCACCCTGCCTGCCATGAACCCAGCACAGTGAAGTGTTTAATTCAGCCTCCTCACTCATTTGAAAGGAGGCTGCTGAGCATTTTGACCATCACAGCTCCACTTTTACAGCTGACCATGAATTTCCGAGTGTGCAGTGATATCTTTAGCTCTGGCTCCAGAGATTTCCTGTGGAGCTGCTAGATGCAGTCCTGCAAGTGTGCTGGAGCTAAATATACTTTCCTGGGCTGACATGCAGCCAAACAAACAGGGGCAGTGTCAACACCAGCCTTTTCCAGTGCTCAACAGGTCGACTCATTCTGGAGGTGAGGCCTAGTTCAGTTAATTAGGCAATTAAGTTTGTTTTGGTATTTAACTAATCTTTGGACCTCTCTGTGCTAATCTTGTTTGTACACCCCTAGAAAATGCCATGTGATCTGCATTGCAGCACTGCACTCAACTTGGTTACCAAGACCATTGTGGAGGAAGGTTTTTACCCTCCAGGCAGACTTTGGCTGCAGTAAAATGTTGTAGGTTTTCACCTGAACTTGTTTTTGAACCACAGCCTTTTTGAAAGATGAGAAAGTAAATTTTGAAGCAGTCCAAGTTTACTGAGGATAATAATTGTAAAAAGCTGGAAATGAGACAAGCAGTGCTGACTTGTTTCACATATGATCACCAAACTTCCAAACCGATGCCACTGGCTTTAGACCATAAGGAAGTATTTTGAGGGAATGAAATGCAGTTAATTAGTCCTTCAGGCTTGATTTTGCCATTATAAATCTTCAGTCACTTTCTTCTGCAAACAGTTGTGTCCATGCCCAGCACCTGCTGAAGATGCAGCAGCTTTCCTCCTCTGCAGTTGCATTTGGCTGTTGATCTGTATTGTGAGTGTGGAGCTGTTTGGTTTTCCAAAGGAAGGGTGCTTCCAGGTGACAACTAAGGCTGTCAACTGCTCTTACAGTCACTATGGAGAGCTACAGAGAGGTTCACTGAGGTTCACAGTCTGCTGTGAGGAGGAACAGCAGGAAGACAGCCACTCCACCAGCTTCCTGTACCACTTCCCCCAGCAGCTTTTGAAGGCTTGTGGCTCTGCCTTGGCTTGAACCTTTGCTGATTTTAGTGGCTAGGCAAAGGAGCTGGAGTTTGCTCCAGGATTGTTTCTGAAATATCAGGGAGAGAAAGAATGAGGTTTATTTATGCTTGTCTTTCTTTTCCAGGGCATTGTTGCTGTGCCATTTTCAGGTGATGGTGTGTTTATGTCTTTTAAGAGAGAAATGTCTCATCGTAAGCAGTGAAAACACGTACTACTACCTCAGCTCAGAGCAGTAGAAGGATTTGGAAGGAAGCCAGCAAAGAAAACATGCCACTTACAGTTAAATAAATATAATAATGCTGGTTGATGAGTATAGGGCAACAAGGCACATTGCTAATGTGTTGTGCTTGTTAAGGAGCTGATGTTTTTGCAGTGACAAACTGAACACTGAAGTCTGATGACTCTGTTACAATTTGGAGATGTCTGACAAAGTTAGACACATATCAACATGCTGGCTGAGAATCTCAATCCTTTTTATACAGCTGAAATGCTTTACTAGGGTGCACAGTTACCCTAGCTGCAGGACAAGGAAGCATGAGCACTGTGGTTGAGTTGCCAGAGATGTCCATGAGGTGTAAAAGCAGAACAGCACTGGAGAGTCTCGACACTTCTGCCAGTGGTGTGGCCTTCCTGCCTGAATGCTGGGTTTCTCACAGAGGAAATGCTTCAGGTCACACCCTGACCATTGGCCATCTCTGGCAGTCCCTAGGATGTCTTGGAGAAGAGGCCTGGCAACTTTGGAAGGAACTGGAGTCAGCCCACCAAAAGCACAGTAACTCAGTAGATATAAACTTGGCATTTTTCTAAAAGCAAAACCTCCACTGCATTTCATTCACAGCCAAATGGATAAAGACTTCCTTTCTTTGTGCCTATCTGTGGTAACATTTCCTCAGTAGCATCTTCAGCTGCTTGTTTTGCAGAACTTGTTGGTAGTTTTTGGTGAAACCCAGGAAGATGCCAGCACCAGGAGGGACAGTGATTCTGATGGACACCACAGCTGCCAGTCTGTGTGTCAGAGATATCTCAGTCGTACATGTGTATTTTCATACATATCTATAAAATCAGGTGTGGGGTAATTAGGTCGAAATCCAGTGAAAGTTCAACAAACTGTTTGCACCCAAAGGATACTCAGCATTTTCAGTGGGCTACCGTGGAGATGCCTGAATGCATTGATTTTTGGACACTAAGAAGCAGATGTGAATCTGCAGAGACTTACAAAGCTTGTGACACTCCTAGTAGTAGTGACTGCATCTTTTATTTGAAACATTATGAACCCAGCTTACCAGCTGGAAAATGGCATAGGAATCTCACCTAACATGGTTTTAGGGAGAGTATTTGATTACCAAGTTTGCTAATGAAGCAACAGTGCTGCTGAAAAGTGACCCAGACCTGTTAAACTTGCCTGAAGTAAGAACTGTGATTCATTTAGGTGCTTCCTACTAGCTTCCCAGTCTATTGCAGTGCTCTGGGTAGTTTTGGAGGAAAAAATTTTAACATGCTAATGACAGAGTTACAGCTACAACCCAAGGGGAGGTGGAGCTAAACAAAAGAAGGACTCATTAGCGAACAAAAGAAATACTGGAGGCTTTGAATCTAGGAGACTCCCACACATTAACCAGGTGTACTGCCAATGTGCTACAGATGTGTGTTACATGAACACATAAGGTGATGATATGTCTACAAAGGACTGAGTGCATCTGTCTGATGTTTTGTAGTGAATTATATTTAAGCAGGTGGGAAGCTGCAAACTTCCCAGTCCCTCCACATATCAGAAATAAGTTACTAAGAGGTCCGAAGCTATCTTCTGCAGTTTTTGTAGACTCACAGCTGACAGATACACCGTGTGTTGGTAAACTGGAGCCCTGCTCTATCATTGGGAAGTACAGCCCATGGTTTCACAGAGCCACCTTTGGCTTTGCTTTGTGAAGGGTTTGAGGTATCAGCTCTCTGGACAGTCTTTTGAATACAGATAAAGGAAAAAGTAGCTGGAAGGAAGGAGGCAACCCATATCACTGGGGATTTCAGAGGCTCCCTTTTTCCATGGCTCACTAGGTGGGATGCTCAGAGAGGGACCCATGTTTGGGACAGGGCACACACGGAGCTCCCAGCCAGCTCCTGATTCCCCAAATACCAACTGATTCAGCCTGAAGAGCAGGGGATATGCATAGCACTGATTCCCAAGAAGACTGTGCAGTCAGACTCAAAATAATTGGGCCTCCAAGTCAGGATTTAGTCACTGGGAAGTGACTGCTGTGCCTGTAACTCAGCATGTAGCAGAACGAAGCCCAAGCAGAAGTACTTACACCAGAAAGTTGTACTGCAGGAGTTTGCCCAACAGCCTGCTTTGTTCTTCACTGCAGAAAATAAAGTGACATCAATGTCCAGGACAGACCCCTTGAGATCAGGATTGAGAGCTCCTGACTTTACTACAGCTTTTCTTATTCCTTCCAAGGAGAGCACAGCTAGGAAATGTGGATAAGAGGTGATTTTTGCTAGTGGCTTCTACAACAGTGAGGCTGGACCATAGGATGGGGCCAGGGAGATCTCACAGGAAGCAAGAAAGGGAATGGGATTCTTGCAGCTGCAGAAAGGTCACAGTCAGGATGCAAGTGCATTACAGACACTTATTCATCCACAGAGATGCAACCAAAATACGCCGTTAGCACCAACTTCTTCAGAATTAGATTTATCTAGCTCCAGGTGCATCTGCATAGTTTTTCTCACGCTGTTCCATTTTTTGCTATTGCACATTGGTTTCTCATTGAGCATTTGAATAGAAAAGATATCGAAGCTGCTTTGGAAGATCTCTAATTGTAGGTTGTTCCCTTTTTCACTATACATTATGAAAAAAATGTAGGAAGGAAATGTGAATGCTCAGCTAGAGGAGGTCACCAATAATCCATGCACCTACCAATGCCATTAGCTCCTTTGGATTTTGCACTGTAGGGGCCTAAAGGAAATGTTCCCTAAATATAGCCATCTAACCTATGAAAATGAGTCAGCCAAACCTTCCTTCAGCTGAACTGCAGCTATCTGAGCATTCTGAGCAGTGGTAATAGAAAGCTGCAGTAAGGATGCTTTTTCCTTTTCTCAGGAGACTCAGCTTTACAAAGGATAAAGAATGAGGTACAGGAGATCTGCCATGTTTTCAGTTAAATAACTTCTAATATCACCTAAGAAGCAGCAGAGGGATTCTGTCATCCCATCAGCATTTTAGATTTGTGCAAAGCACAGTCTTGGTTTGGTGGCTGGGATTTTGGGTCACCAGTGCTCTGCCACTTACTGCTGTTTTTTCAGATCCACATATAACCTTGCATTGGCACCTTGAGAATGGTCAAATTCACAGTGATGGCAGGGTGTATTAATGAAGGGCATCATTCTTTGCAAACAGTAGTGTTTTTAATTAATAACTCCAATAGGACTTTTCTGAGATTTGCATTTTCCTATTCCATGTTCTTTTTAAGTTACTGAGACAATGAAATTACAAAGATGAAAGTGGGGGCAGGGGGAACCCAACTCAAAGTCTGGAAAATAATTGCTGCATTTTTTTCCAAAAAAATACTGTAGTCTTCATTCCCATTAGTGATAGCTCAAACAAGACACCAGAGTTGAGTGGCAACTGCACCAATTAGCAATGCTGCTGTTGGTTTGTGAATTGCATGTGAAATGTAGAATTTGTCCAGAAGTGCTAATGCAAATCGCTCAACAAAAATGTGCCCTCTGTGTCAAGTCTTTTCACTTGTTCTGACACACTGATGTCTCCCCAGATTTCTCTGATCGGCAGATCCCTCTCTCAGTTGACAGCTACCAGAGCTCATAAAGTAATGGAAATATTTCTTATTGCCATTAGCTGTATCTCTTCAAGGAGGGCTCCAAGCCAGCACCAGCTACTTGCTATACAACATAATTCTGACTTTTATTTATAGGGTGTTGGACTTCACATTTCCAGATTTAAATGCTAAAAGCCCAGTGAACGCCCAAGATTTTACCTGCACAGGAGCTCAAAGACCTGGTTATCTTCCACAACAGTAATTTGGTCACTTTGCATGTGTTCAGCATCCCCTGTTATTGTACACGGTGATAACCTTTGTGCTGTGCTGGTGGGGGCTGAGTTACGATTGCCGTGGGAACTGTAACTTAGCATTTCCTGGCTTTTTCAGCACACAATCACTCATCCTTATATTTTGTCCTTTAAAAGAAG
The DNA here is from genome assembly GCA_024500445.1 of Entomyzon cyanotis. Classification (NCBI taxonomy): domain Eukaryota; kingdom Metazoa; phylum Chordata; class Aves; order Passeriformes; family Meliphagidae; genus Entomyzon; species Entomyzon cyanotis. The sequence continues at coordinate 5,909,660 of JAKEPQ010001007.1, read as the reverse complement.
AAGAAGTAAAGCAAGGGCACAGTGAAATGTTGGTGTTTTCACACCTACAGAATGTAAAATAGTGTATTTAGCTGTATGCAGATTGACGTTGTATTTGTTACACTACTTGTTGCACCTCTGAGCCATGGCCCCAGTTTAGGAGTTTCATTTTGCTGGGCTCTCTGCAGATGCTGGATGTAAATATGTTTCCTTCCCCACAAAGACTTCTAACCAAAGAGTAAGATAAGAGATAACGCCAGGAGACAAATACACCAGGGAGTACAAGGAAACAGAAGACTGCTGGACATCATGGAGACAGAAACTTCTACAAATGTAACTATGCTGGGGGCAGAGTTCAGGGTCAGATTTGTATGATTTGGAGAATCTCCTCCCAACAATGAGATCCAGCAGGGAAGAAAGCGTGAAAGCACTTCTAGCTAAAATGTAACATGTGGAAAAGAGTGGGTTGTGATGGGGTGACAGAAAGTCTCAGCAGTGAAAGAGAGATGATGTGTGAGGTGGCATATGCTGCAGCTGAATTTGAGAGCAAAGGAGGGTGTGGAAATCCAGAGGAAGGGGAATCCAAGAGAGGGCTGCAAGGAGAGAGGTGGCACAGGCAGGATGACAGGCAAAGAAAATGAGCAGGACAGCAGAACCTGGGCTGTCTACAAGCAGGGTCAGATTGCAAGTGTCGGGGTGTGAGGCAGCGAGCCTGGCTGTGGGACTGCACAGAGCGTGGGGACACAGATAACAACCAGGCCACGGGCTGAGTGACAGCCAGGCCGTGGTGTTGCCCACAGGGACTGCAGGGACAGGGAGGAGAGCAGGCCTAGGGAGTAAGATGAGAGCCTACTTTGAGCTTGAGCTGACAGATAGCCACATGACAATGCCACAGGCAGGGCATGAATTTAGTTGGATCAGATGGGAAGTGGACAGGGACAGAGAGGCAGGGCGGTGAGTTACTGGTGCTGAGAAGGTTCCTGAATGCGTACAGAGGGAGAGCTCACTCTGAGAAATGAGGGAGAGGGAAAGGAGACAAGGGATGAGGACACAGAACCACAGAGCAGCAGCAGGTGGGAGGGTGCGCAGTGATGAACTAATCTGAGTAACCCTGAGCAAGAAAATGAAGGTGTTGGAGTCAAGTACAAGCACTTGGGAAAGGAGGACCAGATTTCCAGAAGGAGCTGACAGGCTATGACAGAGCCTGGCGTAGTGCAGAGCTGCAGCCAGACAAAGGATATTAGAAACTCTGTGATTCTGGTTCTGTGACAGGAGAGATGTGAAAACCTGTTTGGAAAAGAATCTGTTGGAGATGGGGCCTAAATTCAGTTTAAATCATGTAAATCAGCAGCAGCACACTCAATTAGCTTAGAGCTGACAGTGAGAAGAGATAGAGAGTAAAAGCTGGAGAGTGACTAGGAGTCAAGGGTTGTTTGGGTTTTATTTTATTTTTTAAAAAACATTAAGATAAAGCATGGTTATGCTGCAATGGGAGGGAGCAAGAGGAGAGTGAGATATAAAAAAGCAGAATGCAGATGGGGGCAAGAGAGATGAGAAGAGAGGACCCAGTGAGGTTGCCAGGGCAAGCAGAGGGGCTGAGGACCACTGATGAGGCCACCTTCTCTGTGGTCAGGAGAGCTGGGTAGGATGGGAAGTGGGAGTAAAGGGAGGTCATGTCTTGCTTTAATTCTCTCATGGGAGAGATCAACACAATCCTGTGCAAAAACCTGTCTCCAGTAAAGGCAGGGATTCAGAAATGAGTCAAAGGCTGCAAAAAGGCAGCTGGGATTGCAGTTGAGAGGGCTAGTTAAGCTGGCAAAGATGAGTATGCATTAGGAAGACAGCAGCATAGAAGGAGGCAAAAAAAAGCATTCATGGTGTGGAGGAAGTAAAAAAAAAAAGAAAAAAAAAGAAAAGGGTGAGGAAATTTAAAGCTTAAGAGGTATAAAGGCTATCCAGAAAGCCTCAGACAGCATTAATGAGGGCTTGATCAGCAAGGCAAGCTATGCCTTAGAGACCTGGAAGTCTAGGGATAAAGTCAGTTCTTCTAAAACCTGAGCTGTGTTAGGCCTTGTAAAGGAAATTAATTCAATTGAGGGGTTTTCCTTAGTCATATAAATAAAGAGGGAACCATACTGCATGGGACATGTTGAGGTTAAAGACCTTAAAGACAAGCTAGGCATAACCCAAATCAGAATACCTTATCTCAGTTTTCAGTAGGACTAAGATGACAGAGCATCAAAGTACAGGCCAGGTGGCTAACAGAAACACAAAGACCACATCCAAGGGGGAAGAAAAATCAAAAGAGCTTCAAGTGCTGGAACCAGGTGATCTGGGTTGCTTGGATTCAAGGATGTTAAAAGAACTGGCTAATGAAATCCTATACCTGTTGTGCCACCTCAGCCAGCTTGGTTTCTCAGCAACTAGTTACATGAAACCACAGCAAAGATCCTGTGGCTTTGCCAGGCAGCTGCAGTGGAGGACCACTTCCCTTGGCCCTGCTGGCTACCTTATGGAAATATTTGGCTCTTGATTTAAGATGGAAATCACACCTGCAGAGCGGCTGCACAGACAAGCACTTGCAAACAAAGACAAGGGAGTTATTCCAGCTCTTTGAAGTCGCTGTCAGGCAGTGAAATATCATTAAATTTATGCATGAATAGGTACAGATGACCATTCCTCATAAGCATTAATGCTTTTATCAGCCCCACTCACAACCCCTGCTGGAGCCCACCAGGGATCGGAGGTGCTGCATATCCACAGTACACTCTCCCTCTGTGTCCCATATGGGCACGGAGCAGGGGAGCAGAAGGAAGTCCTCACTTCACCCGACCCTGCTGGTGTGTGATCTCCCTCTCCTGAGGGCTCAGTGTGAATCAGGGAGAAGAGAGCAGTGTGAAAGGAGCAGCTGAAAGCTGCAGATCACTCCCAGGCTGTGCCAGGAAATACCAAGGAAGAGAGTGCAGCTATACTGCAAGCACCAGGGATGTGTTGGACACACTCCCTGACCCCTCCCCACATTCCTGCCAGGCCAGAGCCTAGCCGCAGGGTCAGGGACAGTGCAGGAGAGGACCCTGGAGCCATGCAGGAAGAAAGCTACTTTGTGAGAGCCTTTGCCGTACATTTTTCTGTGGATATTTTTTTGCCTTGGCAGAAGCAACACCGTGGGGATGATTGTAGCCTCTTCCCAATTTTTGAGGTAAGGTGCCTTCCGCATATGGGAAGGAGAGCACATGGCCCACTGTGTTTATTTCTCAGCCAGAATTCTTTCAGGCTTGCAAATTACATGCTGCTTTCTGAGGAGCAACACAAGTGCCAAGTCGGAATTTCTAAAAATGAAAGATTTCATTTATCACAGCACAGAGAAAAGGATCTGAAAAATGCCCTTAAGTGTGAAAAAATACCTTTTGTTTATACTCAAACAAAACAACCAAGAGGAAATTTAACAAAATTTCACCTAGAGAAAAAAAAAATCTCTGCAGTCATCCGCAGGAGACTTCAGACAGCTTCTGCCAGGCGTGAGCTAGAGCCAGGCTCTGTAAAATACCTCAACAACCAGTGAGCTCCATGGGGTCCAAGGTGATAATGTGGTACAGGCTTGGGCCATTAGAAGAAAAGGGGCTGCCTGGTAATAGGGAGTGTTAACTGCTAGAGAGCTCCATTATAGCATCTTTTTCCTACACTTTTGCTTTTTCCTAGCCCCACATTTTTCCCTGTGTGTGCTTAGAAGCTTTTCTTTCTCTTATAGCATTTATTTTTATTGTGTCATTTTCCCTCTGTTCCCCCCTTTTCATTGGCCCTGTGTGACTGTTTGTTTAAACCATTTGCCTGCTTTCATCTTCCATTTTTCTTCTCTCCCTCTTCCCAGGGGCTCTCTAGCCGTGATTATCCTTACACTTCACATTAGCTTTCCTCCCTCCTGCTCCAGGATGGGCTTGAAGGGGGCATTGATTAAAGCTAAAATCTGCAGCAGGAGAATTACTATCAGGCACCAGCTTCAGGGTCCAGTGGCCTCCATGAGCTAGCTCAGCTCTCACTCCATTTTTCTCCAGGACCAGCTTCCAAAGTCCCAGGAAATCTGCCAAGACAGAGCCTAGTTGGCACCGAGAGGGCAAGTCACAGCTCCTCTAGAGTGGCTTTTGGAAGCCCTCAGCCGTGGGAGAAGGCAGCAGGGATGTGACATGGAAAAGCTTTGGCGTGGGCCAGGTTTTCAACTCCTTCCTCTTGCCTTTTGGTCCCCGAAGGTTCCCTCTTGCTTTCTGAGTGGTAGGGCAAACTGTGGAATGCCGTGATGGCTCAGCTTCATGCAGCAGTTTCTGAGGAAACTAATTACAGGCTTCATAATATGCCTAAAATATAAGGTTGGGCACTTCAGTGTTTCTTCAATCCCTCCCTGCCACCAGCCTTGCCTGGGGTCCAGTGCTTATTTCTCCCTTTCACCCTTTTTTTTCTTTTTTTAATAGATATGGATATGACGAGGCTATTTTGGTTTGAATTTGGATTGATCCACTTTTTTTTTCTCCTAAAAAGATGAATAAAAATCGCAATTACAAGGAAAATAGTTATTTGAGATAAATGAATACTTCTGTCTCAGTGCACAAACCCAACTATTATATCCTTACACTCCATACCATGGTCTTAGCTGGTGAAACTGGGGATAAACAAAACTGAAAGCTGATTTCCCCTGCAAAGGTTTCTTTCTTGGGGGAAGGGAGAAATCACCAGAGCTATTATTTGTAAAAGAGGAAATAAGCCTGGGTTAATTAGGCTGGCTGAAGTTCAGTGGCATTTTGGTGAAATGCTACATTCCTGAATCCCATCATTCCTGAATCCCATCGTTGGTGCTCAGGGTTTGTGGAGTTATACCCCTGGGCTGCAGCAGATGTGGGTGTGTGGGGAGGTGCCAGCAAAACGACAGCCCCTTCTCCTCACAGGCTTTGAGAGGAACTTCTGCCAGCTTTAGCTCTTAAACAGTGTTAGAAAAATAGTTGCCCCTCTTAGAGCCCTTTGTTTACCTACTTCATTACCAGAAATTAAGACACTGGAAAATTCCTAGAAGAAAACAAAAATACACCGAAGTCTGACAGATCCTGTTTGTTCTGTGGACAGAATAAACTGTATGGGAAAACACAGGGAGGAGAGATGCAGGCAAAGGGAGGTGAAAGGAAAACAAATTGGCTGCATGCAGAGGTCTGGTGTCAAACATCAGAGGGATCTTGTTTGCTCAGATACTGTATGAAAGACCATGGCAACCGGGGGCCTGGGGGGAGAGGAGAGGTTTGCAGCCCCTCCCTGAGGCTGGATGACAGAGAAAATAGGTGAAGCAATCTGCTCTGCTGAGCCTGCTGCTGGAGTTGGAGTTGTGAAGCAGCATATTCCATCCCTTCATCCTGTACACTGGTTTTTCTGAGGCAAAAAACACCCCCAGAAGTACAAAATGAATGGATTTGTTATTCCCTTAGTCTATGAGATGGTACCATTCCGAGAAAGGTGGCTTTGCTGTGGACAGTCTGATTTAGAGAGAGGATTAAGATCCCTGCAAGGCGCAATAAGTAACAATGTTACAAGGAATTCAATAGAAATATTTCTGGGGAAGGATAGGAACATGCTTTCCGGCTGCCCTAAAAATGCAGGGTAGAGATGATGTTTTACTGTGACCTAGTGTATGGAAAGGGAGTAATATTTTTGATCCCAGAAACATGTTGGGGACCCTTCTTAACACAGAGACACACAGACAGACATGCAGGCAGTGCCTGAGAGCAGAAGTGCTGCCTGTGTGCCCAGCAGCAGCTCAGAGCTGTGCAGAGGTGAGGGCAGACAGTACTGTTCTGCCTTGCACGTCACAGCCATTCCACTGCACTAGTGTTGTGTTTATCCAGAAAGGCATTCGTCCTTGAAGACATCAAATTGTGGAGATCTGCCATTTCTGATGGGTAATGGAATCAGAGTGTAAAAAATTATTCTTCTTTCTGATTTGAATCTGTCTTCAGCTTCCAGTTCTTGTATGTGGTTTTGCCTTCTTCACTGGATAAAAGAGTTCTTTAAGGGATTTCTTCCCTCATGAAGGTATTTTTATTCACCATGGTCAAAGCATTTCTCCATTCTTTTTGTGGTAAACTAAATGGATTGAGCTCTTTAAGTCACTCACTGGAAGGCACTTTCTGCCGCAAATCATTTTTGTGTCTTCCTTTTCTGCTATGACTCTAAAATGCAGATGTCTGATTGCATACATTTTTCTAGTGTCATTCTTCTGATGCAGTACGTGGAATAAGTCACCTCCTGGCTTCTATTTGCTTTGTATATTCAAGGATTCCATTTGCTCACATGGCACAGAATGGCACAGGAAATTATGTCTGTTTGTCCTTTTTCACACATTCACACCCTGTTTTCCAGTCTATGTTTTGCCTTTTTGGGTAACGCTGTGTTCCAGGACGTGGAATACCCATTCTCTCTTGATTTCTACCAGTAGTTGCCTGGAACAACCCCCTTTTCCCTGAGGTGCCACTTTGCCCCCCTGGCCTTCAGCGGGAGCAGCGCTAGCTCCTCCACATCCAAGGCTCCGAAATCAGGCTATGCATAGAGGGATAATGGGCAGGCTTGGCTGCCCCTGCCTGGTTCTTGGGGCTTCAGCTGGTAGTCGTTCTGCTTGTTCTGAAAGAAAATTGTGTGATTGCTTTTAGCTGCAGTTGGGGGATTGAATGACATGCAGAAGGAATAAATTGCTGCATGATAAGGAAGAGGCACATAAGATTTGAGACAAAGAGGAAAATCTTGTTTCCACTCCCCATTGTTATCTTTTTAAAGTCACTTATGTTTACTGTGCGTAACTCTGCATATCACACACTTTACTCCAGTAGTGCCCTGGAAATGCACTGGGAGGACACAGGATTTATCCCCCTGTTACTTAACTAAGGATCGGATTATCCACAGGGGGCAACTCCCGTGGAGGCGTTAAGTAAGCAGCCAGATCCCAGCACAAATTCATCTTACTGAGTGCCCTGCAGTGTTACAAACCTGCCCAGGTGTGTTATGCTGACCATTTGGAAACAGTAGCAGTTTTTTGGCTCTGTGAATGGCAGCTCTTTTGCTCCTTCAATACCTGGTTTTGCTCCCGGGGCCACGCTCTTGATTCTGTCCCTGGGCTGCCTTAAAAGTGGGCAGCTGAGGCTGCAGGGGCAGGAGAGCTCCCAGGAGGCTGAGCCAGGGCCAGCGTGTGTTTGAACTCGCTCTGTGGCACAGCTGAGGGGCCTTGGCACCATCCTCCCTTTATGTAAGCAGCTCTTGGCTTCACCTGTCCCTCAGTGAGGACCCTGCAGTGGAGCTGCAGCACCACTGTTCCCAACTGAAATGCCTTTGCCTCTGCTCGCGCCACAGTTAGCAGGAGAGAGCTGTTTGTAGCCTGAGAGTAGCATACAGTGGCTTTGGGAGGTGTTAAAAAGAGCCAGAGTGAAAAATCAGAAATCACACGGTACCATTTTCCCAGATGTTACAGCCTGAGAACACAACCTGTGTTTCTCCTTCCAGGACATCTTGTCACTCTCTTCAGGGACTACCTGCCCACAGAGCAGCCCCATACACATGTGCCTACATGCACACAGGAGCACAGGGCTCTGGGAGAAGGAGCTGGGCTGTCCCCAGGCTGCTGCAGATCCCTGGAAGTTACAGGGTGAGCCAAGCTGGGAGCATGAGCCACTGGGGACCAGCATGAGCAGCTGCAAGGGTGATTTGCAGCCACAGGCTGGATGCTGATGGGAGTGTATGGAGAGTGAAGCAAGAGGCAGTAGTGCCAGGTGGTGGACAAAGGAAAATGCAGAGGCTGGACAGAGGGTGTAGGAAGGAGAAAGGGATAGCAGACAATGAAGAAGAGGAGGAGGAACAGGAAGTCTAGGGGCAGGAAGGCTCAGGGTGCAGTAGGAGGATGAGGGAGCTGGCAGGCAGAGCAAGAGCAAAGATGGTTGTCAGTGAAGCTTGGATTAGTTTGGTTTTGAAGCCCTGTGAGCTTGGAAGTGCTGCGCTGAGTTGCTTGATTTGGTGTTTGGTTCCCATGAGGAGACTGCACCTGGGTCTGGAGCTGCCATGGCTTGTAAGAGGCAGCCCTGTAGAGCCCAGTGTTGCTTCCTTCATGCCCAGCTCCCTGCCACACAGCCCATTGCCAGGTGTCATCTCCACACACTCCCCTCAGAGGATAACAGTGCCGGGCTACAGAGATAAAGCTCTGAGGAAAGAGCTCTGCTCCAAGGTGCTAGGGAGCATTTCCCTGCCTGCAGAGACCTTTTGCCTGCTCTGTGCTCTTATTTTCTGAACAAACAACCCAGGGCTGCTCCCAGTGACCTCAGCAGGGCCTTTCATCATCACTTGGGAAGAACTTTTGTCCACAAAAAAAAAAAAAAAAAGGAAAGAAGAAATGTTCTGGGCAGGAGGGTGGTCTAGATGAAGAAGGCCTGGCTTTAAACCTGTTTAAACCAGAAACAGGAAGTTTTCATGATGTACCTTGAAATGACTAAACACACAACACTGGAAGTAGCACCTTTGTACTAATCTTTGTATTTCCTTCAGCTGCTGCACAGTGCACCAGGCTCATGTCAGCTGGTGGGGCTCCTCTCAAAGCTTTCTTCCTTTTAAACTCCGGAATTAATTTATAACATAATCCAGCAGAGAATGGAGTGCTTTCTGTGTGGGGTGAGTTTGTCCCTCAGCCATACCCATGTGTGCATTAAGAGCCAGGACAGGAGTTCTGTAGGAAGATTTTTTTAAAGGCAATTCAGTGAGGACTTGGGCTGCAGCCCCAAAGGCAGTTGTGCACTGAAGCTCACAGAGGAAGCTCCAAGGGATGTCACTTCACAGCATGCCCTTCGGCTCCTGGGTTTTTCCCCCTCCTTTTCCTTTGCCTTGTAGTGGCTGCAGCAAAGGCTCCATTATTTGGCAGCATGGCACTGCTTTTGTCTATAAATGGAAGCAGTTGGCCCATCTCCCAGTATAACACAGGATAGTCCTGTGCATCAGTTATGCAATCGGTAGCTTGATGACTTCATCAGAAGCCGGGGGAGGGCCAGGGGGTGGTAGGAAAAAGCCTTTGCCATCAGCTCTGCTGGAGACAGCCAGTGAATGTGTGTGTCCCCAAAGCAGAGAAAGCAGGGGCTCAGCGACAGGGGTGCGTGAAGGGCTCAGTGCTGGAGCAGCTAAGCAATACTTAGCAATTCCCTGACCCGAGCCTGGGGGACACCCTGCCACTGCTGCAGCCCTCAGGATGCTGCAGGGACCATGCTTGACCAGGTTGTAAAGTGCAAAGTGGGGTGTGCGATGGGACTGGGGGAGAAGTGGAAAGAGAAACAGGGAGGGAACTTTCAAACTGGGGTAGATGTTAAAAGGGGAAAGCACCTAAATACGGGAGAGCTGCCTTTCAGCAGAGAGCCCTTCAGGGAGTATCTGTGCAAAGTAGAGATGTGGACAAATCATTTTTGTTATTTCCTCAGAAGGGTCCTTGAAAAGCTGACCTTCACACAGAAAGGCTGATCCTCATTTCCCAAGCTACACTTCAGAGCTGAACTTAACCCTTGCCCTGACTGGGCTGGGGTGGGTACTGCAATATCACCTTTCTGTACGTTCCGGATCACACAGTGACTGACATAATTCAAACCCCCAGTGAGGCAGGTGAAACTGAATCTCACCCTGGTAGGCTTTGCACAAGGGATGCTAAAGTGATTCAGGTCCTTTCCATCAAGTCGGTGGTTTTGAATGAGTACCTGTCATCTCCATTCATCAATTAAAGAGGTTCTACGGGCTCTTAACACCCGAGACAGGGACGGGGCACGCCGGTTTTTAAACACGGCATTAGGGACGGCCTGGTGCCGGGTCGGGAGCGCTGGCGGTGTCATGAGCCCCGTTTGCCCTGGCAGCGGGACAGCCTCAGGCTGGGCGGGGGCGGCTTGGGAGAACACAGCCGACGGCCGGGAATGCTCCCCGGGGCTCCCTGGAAAACGCCGACCCCGCTCGGCTCGGCTCGGCCCCGCTCGGCCCCGCTCGGCTCGGCCCCCGCTCGGCCCCGCTCGGCCCAGCTCGGGTATGGCCGCGGGCGGGCAGCGCCCCCTGCCGGCGGCGGTGGCGCCTGGCGGGCTCGGCTCATCCCGACCCTCATCCCGTCCCTCCGCCGGGACGCGGGTTGAGATTTCCCTCCCGGCCTTCCGTCGGAGCTTTTCCCAGCTCTAAAAGGCAGCAAATTGGATTTAGAACACAAAGAGAGAGTGAGGTGTGTGCAGGGAAGGCGCTTGCCCTGCGTCCTTCCAGCCACACACACTGGTCCAGTGCTGCAGGATTGAAATCTTGAATAAACACATCAAATTTAAATCCTGAGGTTCTGGAGAAGGAGCATTAATGCTGCCAGCTCCTACTATTCATTGTCTGCACCTAACGCCTTGGCTCCTCAATCCAGAGGGCTGTGTTAAATTGCTGTTATGAAGAGAGGAAAATGGAAAGGGAGAGAAAATGTACTTGAGAAAATGTACTTCTCCTTGAGAAGGGAGAAAAGTTTAGGAAAACATGACTCTGAAGCATGAAAAAACCTTGGCACACGATTTCATTATTTCATTATTAATGAGTTACAAAGTGCTTCAGCTTTACCTGGAGGGCTTTGAATTTCAGGAGAAAAGAGGAACCTGTTCCCTTGTGGGAAGCATCTTTCCAAGGACTCCCTTTCTCCAGGCTGCAGGCTTCACCCACAGACCCAGTGCCTCCTCAGCTTGGTGAGCTGTGATTTCCCTTGCCTGTGGAGCACCCCACTGATGAGGCCTTCCCTTTCTCTTGGCACAGGAGCACCAGGTGGGATTGTCGCGGCCCACAGGGCCCATGCAGCCATCTGTCCCGGCGGGCTCCAGCAGCGTGGTGACAGGCACCAGCTCTGGGGGGCCCTTCCTTGGCAGCCAGCCCCAAGCGGCCATCATGAAGCAGATGCTGATCGAGCAGAGAGCGCAGCTCCATGTGATGGAACAGCAGAAACAGCAGTTTCTCCGAGAGCAGAGGCAGCAGCAACAGCAGCAGATCCTAGCAGAGCAGGTACAGTATCCATCTGTCTCCAACACATGTTGGGATGAACATGAGCACTACAGATGGTGTAGCACCAGCCCTCCCTTCTAGATTTGGGAATTTTTTTTGTGGCTCTTGTTGGGGTATTTCAGCAATGGTTGTCAAAGAACAGGCAACTTGTCAGTCCTACCATTAGCTTGGCAAATATTACCCATGTTCCCAGTGGTGGGCTTGACAGTCACATGGGATTTTAGGCACTGGAAAAGTTAGCTCTCTACATGGCATCTAATGGTGCATTTACTCCAGCAGAAGCAGACTCAGCTGCAGTTTCAGTCACAGGTCCTCTCCCCTAGCTCTGAGTATGGTCATGTACTGGCAAAATCTGTGCACAGCTGCACAGGGATCTGGGACAAAGAATGGATGTGGGTTAAAAGAAGCCTTAGCAGAGAAAAAAGTATTTACCCAGAACAATTCCTTAATTTGGTTTATTGAGTGCCAATAGGAGCAATTAGGTCATACAAGGGAGAAGACAGCAGCAAGAGGAAAACCAGAGACTGAAGTGGGAGAACAGTAAAACCACCTGTCTTGGTTTGAAACACAGGTGTCTGCCAAGCAAGGTGGGAACCTCCCTTGGAATGGAGAATATTATGCCCTTCCCCCAAATTATTATAACTTTGAAATCATGGGGCTTTCAGGAAAAGATACGGGAAAAGGAATAACAATGTTTTACTAGTATTTGTAAGAAGGCAAAGAAACAACATCAAACAAACAACAACAAGCCCAACCCAGCAGCCCAGCACTGACCTTCTCTGGGCTCTCACACACCCTGCCCTGCCCTGCAGTTCCGCTCACAGCCGGCAGGGGCGCTGTTGGCTCAGGCCGGCAGGGCAGGCGCCATGATTCCCCCGCGGCTGCAGGGGGCGCTGTGGCGCGAGGGCAGCCGAGTCTCCCTCAGTGGTAATGGCGGCCGGGCTGGATGGCGGGATGGGCTGGAGTAGGGACTGGGAGCAGCGGCTGGATGGCGGGATGGGCTGGAGCAGGGACTGGGAGCAGCGGCTGGATGGCGGGATGGGCTGGGGGGGGGGGGGGGGGGGGGGGGGGGGGGGGGGGGGGGGGGGGGGGGGGGGGGGGGGGGGGGGGGGGGGGGGGGGGGGGGGGGGGGGGGGGGGGGGGGGGGGGGGGGGGGGGGGGGGGGGGGGGGGGGGGGGGGGGGGGGGGGGGGGGGGGGGGGGGGGGGGGGGGGGGGGGGGGGGGGGGGGGGGGGGGGGGGGGGGGGGGGGGGGGGGGGGGGGGGGGGGGGGGGGGGGGGGGGGGGGGGGGGGGGGGGGGGGGGGGGGGGAGGGGGGGGGGGGGGGGGGGGGCGCGGGGGGGGGGGGGGGGGGGGGGGGGGGGGGGGGCGGGGGGGCCCAGCAGGGACTGGGAGCAGTAGCAGAGAACACAGCAGGGCTGAGCAGGAATCGCTGCCCTGGGCAGCTCAGGTGGTGGCTGGGCCTGGGGCAGGCTGTGCTGAGATGGGACGGGATGGCTCCCGGCAGGGGACAGGGCTACTCCGGTCCTGCTTCCCGGCGTGGCACACGCTGGCTCTGAGCTCCCGAACAGCAGAGAAACGAGCCAGTAAGCCCAAGTGCCGAAGGAAAAGAAAAAGAAACAGGCAAAACCCACGATGCAACAGTGCCTCTGCTAGAGAGACCATGCTGCCAGGCTAGCCCAATCGCCCGCTCGGCAGGAAAGGGCTGAGCTGCCCTTTCTCCTGCACCAGCTCTCACAGGCTGGCTCCCACCTATCGCAATATTCCTGGAGCCAGGGGATCATCCCAGACACAAAACAAAGAGAGAAAACAAAGAAACAAAAAACACAAACAAACCAAAAAACCGAGAAAACAAAATTTAAAACCCACCACAAATGTAGTATGGGATAAAAGAACATGCCCAAGACACCACATCTGGCAGTGGCAATGTGGAAGAGATGCATTGGAGCTATCACCTGGCCTCCTGAGCTCCTGGGCTTTGCAATATGGATGTTAAACTACCCAGTCTGAATGGTGGTGTGTGCTTAATTCAGCTGTAGTTTTAAAGCAGCCCAGGAAAAAGCCAGTGGAAAGTCACACCATTGAGTTCCTACAAGATCATACCCAAGTTTAAATCTGCAGTCCCATAACATTACTTAGATAATGCTCTGGTAGGTCAGCAGTTGCTTTAAGCTTGGCTTCTTCCTCTCTTGCTAAGGAAAAACAGCTTAAGACTGTCTGCTTCAATTTGTGTTAGAATACATGCATGCTGTGTAACCACAGAAATACAGATTGCCTCCCTCCCTTCTTGTTACTCCTAAGAAAGAGAAAAATATACTCCCAGCGAACAGGAAGGGTGCTTCTAGAAATATTTCGGATAAAGATGCCTGAATTTGTTCAAGTGTGAACAAGTGCGCAAGAGTGAGGACACAGTAATGCATCCTGTGGATTGGACCAATTCACATGCTTAAAGCCAAGAGCCAGTCAGTGACTTGGCTGCTGAAGGCAAGCCAAAAAATGTCCAAAAGCCACCAGGCTGAGGCTGTCAACTGTGCTGGCAGAGATGAAAAGTGGCAAAGTCACAGTCCTCAGGCTCCTGTCTTTGGGGTAGTTTGTGCCTAACAAGATTCCCTTTTTTTTTTTTTTTGATAGTTTGTAACACATACTTGTGAATGCAGGTATTAGTACTTCCTTGTTTTCCATCTCTGCCATTCTTGTACCTTTGTTACACATCCTTGGTTTTGGACACAATATTTGTACAGCTGCAGATGATTCTCCAAGACATGTCTTTTCAGTAAGTGCTCAGTTGAGTACACCTTAGCATCTGAAAGCTCTGTTTTTATAATCAGCCCTTGATTCTGTTTTGAAATATTCACAAGTATTCATAGAAAACAACCACAGAGGAGCAATGTGGTCTGGATCAAGGCAGCAATGCATTTTGCAGTTACCACTTCCCAAATATCGTTTATTGAAGCACAGGAGGAAATATACCTTAGTATCCATTTCTGTTTTGGCTCGAGAATGTTCCTAGTCTGCAGTGCTTGGGTCAGGATGCAGTAATCCTTGCAGTTGAATGTTATGAGTAGAGACATGGAGCAAAGTCTTGCACCAGGAAAACAAACCTCTGGACCTTGACAGGACGGAGGGAAGAAAAGTGTGTGTGTGTGGCTACAGTTGCCCTTAGACTAGGTGAGCAAACTTAGTTCACATCCTTTCTGCCTGAAGACAGTTAAGCTCATGCTGTAGAGGTCAGAGGGATATATGGCTGTACATAAGGAGGGATGATGTTGGCCTCAGTGCTTGCTCCTTTTTGAGCCAAAAAGAGTCTGAGTGGTGAGTAGCCCAAGTGCTAAGAACCACTGCAGTTCTGCAGTTTTGCCACCAGTCCATTAACTAATTAATCATCTCTTTCTCTTCTACTTTCTTTCCCTCCTTCATTTTCAGCAGTTGCAGCAGCAGTCACATTTGCCTCGGCAGCATCTGCATCAACAGCGAAGCCCATATCCAGTGCAACAGGTCAATCAATTCCAAGGTAAAAGTCAAATTACTTTTCCTGTTTTGGAGTCAATGCCCCTCAAGGTAGCAGGTGTGTGAAAGCTTGTGCAGTTTGTGAAGACCAGGATTTAAGCAGTGTGCCAGAAGAGGAACACAGGCTGTTGCACGTACCACATATTTTACTAAAGGGGAATGCCCAAGTTTGCATATTCATATTAAGTTTATTGCATTATTGCATATTAAGTTTATTGCATATTAAGTTTACATTTTCCTTTCTGCTTTCTTCAATGAAAACTGTCTTTTTTTTTATTTGACATTTGTTTTGCCTCTACTCTTATGGTGCTTTTTTTTTTCCCCCGCTAGCTTTTCTGACTGTATCTTGGGTTTGCCACTGCTTCATTCCCCACTTTATCTAATTTGATGAGCAGAGGATTTCAGAGAGGTCATCCTTATCTGGAAGTGACTGATAAATGTCAGGTGTGGGAAACACAGTGAAATATCTGAGATGCAAATAGAGATTTTTTTATGGTCTCAGAAAAAGCGCAAGTATTTTTTTTTTTTTTTTATGTGCTCTTAGGTTACTGAAGAATGTAAGTGCACTCATTTTGGCTTAGGAAAACAAGTTAATTCTGAGCTTTTTAGGTGCAAAGCATCAGCTGAATGTCTTCACTAACTGTGATTTCTATACAGACATGAAATGAACACACACTTGTGCTCTATATTCATGACAGTGTTAGGTAGCTGCAACAGAAAACAAGGGAGGCAATTCTGGACAGTTCACATTGCTGTTCTGGTTCCCAGGACATGAACAGGCAGCCACATCTTCTGCTGGCATGTATCAGGGTGTCTTCTTCCAATCACCTCCTCATTTTTATCTTTGACGCCATAAGTTCTGTATGAAATTACTCTTTTCCCCCAATAATTAATTTCCAAAATGAAGAAGTGTGTGTGCATGGCATGCGCTGAGATCCACACATACAATCTCTCTGCATTCATGCTTCTTTGAAACATTGCCTTTGTATGTATTATTTAAAAGAAACAGAAAAGAGAGTTTAGACTAATCTGAGAAAGCAAGGAATTCATTTTCATAAATGAACTAATTTAAATTGTTCACCATTTTTTCCCTTTTAGTCACATGAATGTAATCCAGTGCAGTAGGTTAAGTGTAAATGAGACCAGAAGGTGGCCCAAAATCTTAAAATCTGTTGCATCTCTCTTTTAACTACTCCTTGTCTGATCTCCTGTCTCTTATGCCAAGCAGAGTAGTTAACAAAAGTAGTATGTCAACCTCCTGCTGTTAGTGACTCCTTTGGAGCTTTTCAACTGCCATTTTCAATTAAAAAATAGCTAAAGTTGCATTATGTTTTTAACATTATCTGTATCTTAAGCACTTGCTGCAGTTATCGTAAAAAGACTCTTTCTAATCATGGAAGGAGATGATCTAAATTAAGAAAAATCAAGGGGACACCAGTGACAATCATTAAGAAAGCAGTTTGATAGTATGAATAAAGTAAAAGCTGCCACTACATGTGGCCTGTTCCAGTGAGATCCAGATGGTCTCTCTTCATGCTACAAAATGTTTCATTTAGCTGTGTGCTGGAGCTAAAAGCACCCACCAGAAGCTTGTGGTGCTGCAGAAAATGGAGTTGTAGCCATCCTCTGCATTATGTAATAGAATAACATGTATAGAAATGACTCTTCCTTTATCCAGACCCATTTCTCACAGAAACCAAGCCAACATCAATAACAGGGACCAGTGCTCTCCACTCCCCACTGATGTTCAGGGATGTTGTCTGCCACTGAGGGACAGCAAATAGGGGCTGATTTAAGAACGTTCAGATTCTCTTGTACAGTTCTGAATTCTTAAACAATGATTTTATATTTACACCTTGCATTTAATAACATTTGAGTCTGGAGCAATTGTGTGCCTCATACACTCCAAGCTTCATCTGCCAAGTGTTGTATTTAGTTAGGGATGGTAGTGACTCAAATCCACAATGAATCCATGGCATAACCTGAGCTCCAGGTAATTGTCTTTACATAAAGATAGTAAATACAGAAGCGTATTGGCTTCCCAGAAATCAATAGCTCCCAGCTACCCCTGAAAGTAAGACACAAGCATGGTTAAGTTACCTGCCACAGTGTGGAATTTAACAAGACTAGGATTTTCTGGTTTCCCATCACTGGCCTTAGGCGAAGTAAAATGTGCTTTTAGTATTGATTCAATAATACACTCTCCCTGCTTTAAATGTCCAGAAAACCCTAATTTTTCTTCTTTCCATAGAATTAATCAGTAGTGATGCTATAGAAAATCCATTCATTTATGCCTTCTGAGCTATTAAAAAATTGATTGGCCTTCAGAGCCTGACATTTCCATTTTCAAGGCTTACTTTTGAAAGACAATGGAGAAATTTAAAAGAGAGCTTCAAATGGTTAACTGAAGTTCAGCTGCTTTGCTGCCATTGAAGATGACCAGTGGAAGTTTTCCCACTTGCTTGCTAGAAGCTGAATTAGGTGTAGCTGGAGAAGATATGTGGTACTGAAGAGGATCCTACAGATTCTCTCTTATGCAAAGATGTGTTAATTAAGATTTTCAGGACTGTGGACTTTTTCTTACCTTCCTTCCTTTTTGATGCAGGTTCACCCCAGGATATAGCAGCTGTGAGAAACCAAGCAGCACTCCAGAGCGTGAGAACATCCCGAATGATGGCCCAGAATGCGAGCATGATGGCCATGGGTCCCTCCCAGAGCCCGAGCACGCTGCCCACCACTGTGGGCCAGTCGGATATCAGCATGGCTCCTTACAGCAATGCCTCTTCCAGCCAGCCAGGAATGTACAGTATGAGCACAGGGATGAGCCAAATGTTGCAGCACCCAAACCAAAGTGGCATGAACATGGCCCACAGCGCAGGCCAGGGAACAAGGCAGCCTGCCTCTGGACAAGCAGTGGGAATGGTTGGCAGTTTTGGTCAGAACATGCTGGTAAACTCTGCTCTTCCCCAGCATCAGCAGCAGATGAAAGGACCTGTGGGCCAGGTCTTGCCAAGGCCACAAGCACCACGGCTTCAAAACCTGATGGGGACTGTACCTCAAGGAATACAGAACTGGCAGCAGCGAGGTTTGCAAGGCATACCTGGAAGGACTAGTGGTGAAATGGGTCCCTTCAACAACGGCACTGTGTATGCAATGCCATCTGGGCAGCCTCGGCTATCCAAGCAGCACTTCCCACAGGGGCTCAATCAGACAGTTGTGGACACGAGTGGGACAGTGAGAGCCCTGAACCCAGCCCTGGGGAGACAGTTGCTGCAACCGCTGCCTGGGCAACAGGCAGTGAGCCAGGCCAGGCCGATGGTGATGCCAGCAATAAGCCAAGGGGTCCCTGCCATGTCAGGCTTCAGTCAGCCCTCAACACAGCAAATGCCAGGTGGTAACTTTGCTCAGAGCAGCCAAGGCCCGGCCTACGAGAGGAATCCCACTCAGGATGTATCTTACAACTACAGTAATGAAGGAGCAGGGGGGTCATTCTCCAGTTTAGCAGAGGGTGCGGACCTTGTGGACTCCATTATTAAGAGTGGACCAGGAGATGAGTGGATTCAAGAACTTGATGAGTTGTTTGGAAACCCCCAGTGAACGGGCTTGTACAGTCTGGAGCTTTGGTTGTTATGTTTGAAAAAGCAAAGAGAGAGTTGGATGTTCTCCCCATCCCTGGATTGTTGTTTTTTGTTTGAATTGGTTTGGTTTGGGGTCATTTTGTTTTCTTTTGTTTTCAGTTGTGCAAACTGAGCTGATCTGTAGCCAACTTTGGAAGATTCAGGGGATGATGAAAACATCAGCATCCCAAAACTTCCACCAAGCAATCTTTACTGTGTGGCAGCACCCACTCTGTGTGTATGTGAGGCAGAATGGGGAAACTGGAAAAGCCAGCTAATGCCTCTGGCTGGGAAAATTTATGCTGTCCCCACTTAAAACAAGTGGGGTGGTCTCTGTATCTCCCATATCATATGACTGTGCACATTGCAGCTTCCAGGGAAGCAGATGGAAGAGCTGGGAGCAAAGCCTACAGATGTCCAGAGGCAATTGCACAGGCCCTGGTCAGAAACGGGCTTAACCCTGGGGGCAAGCAGGTCTGGGAGAGCCATGGCCAGGCCGTGGTGCTGGCTCTGGGCTGTCCTAAGGGAACACACAGCACTCACATGACAAACCTAAACAATGACAGGGAGGTTACCGTTTTCACTGCAGAGTGATAAACCCCAGTACAAGTGTAGGAGAACATAAGTTTGGCAGTGTTGTGAGGGCAGTTTGATTATGTGACTGCTGCTGGAGACAGCCTAGTGGTGGGTTAGCTTAATGACCTGCTCAGTCCTCTTGTGACTTGAAATAGGGCTTCCCAAGTCAGAGCACTTGGCGTCTCCCTGCTGTCTGGGGTGTTGAAGGGCTGAGAGGTACCAAGAGAGATCAGCAGATGTCCTCAGCAGGTCACTCCCTCTCCTTCCTCCCCAGGATGCGTTCAGTTCACTCCCTTCCCCTCCTGTTCCTTCAGTGTAAAGCAAGCTGAGCTGGCTGCACTTTTTTCAGGTGAGCCACAAAGGGTCAGGCAGGCGAGGAGAAAACAGGCATGAAGAAAACATAGAGTGAGGGTTTGGCACACAGAAACACTTTCTCCTCCCCTCTTGAAAAGTGGGGTTTGGCAGGTATTGTTACTCCAGGGTGTCTGGGCTCTCAATGTGATATGTTCAGTTTTAAACAGATGTTTGGTCTAATCTCTCTGGTTTGCTGGAATAAAATTCACTGCAGTATTTGAAGAACAGGAGTTAGTGAAGGACTACTGTAAAGACCATTCATGAGTGGGTAAAATAATTGATATTACAAACATGGGGTCTGCCCAAATAAGGTCTATCTCCACTGTGTGGACCAGTGCCGAGCAGCCCTGTGATGAAGCTGTGATAGATCTCACCCAATACTGAGTCACCAGCCATTCTGAGTGCGTACAGCAGGGTTTCCAAGCTGCAGTTGGAAGCTGTTTTCTGGAACCTATCACCTCTTCAGTGTTTTCAGCTGAGAGCTGCTTATCACGTTATATAGTTGTGCATAAAAAATGTTAACATGACCCACAGTCCAGAGCTTTAGCACCCTCTGGCCTAGCACTGGCCTCTGTGAGCTATGAGTTGTGCTCTGCAGCAGAAGTGTACAAGTGCCAGTCCCAATTCCCCAGCTCCTGATCTCCTCCTTCTGCGCAGCTCTCCCTGGGCCCAGTGATGCCAAGTGCTGAGCCCCTGAATTCCACGGAGACTGAGGGCCTTGGCACTTAGCAGTTTCACCTCCTGCCTTTCCCTGTGGAGCACAGACATGCATCACATTAAAGAGGGGGAGAAAATGAGCCTGGAATCATCTCAGTGCTCCACTGAGGTTCCTTTTTGAGCAGTTTCCCTTGCAGGGCTTTCCTAGTGGGGGGAGTTACCTGTTCTAAATGCTGTGATGCAGCAGGACAAGCTGCATTTTAATGTGCTCAAGGTGAGCCATCAATTCAGCCTTTGACTGCTATATTTTTGAAAATGGCTTTAGTTGCATCTCTTTTAGCTGACCCCTTTTTAAAATACAGCACGAGGGCCAATTCCAGCTCCTTCTGAGGATAAGCATGGTTTGCCTGCCTGCTGCTTGAGCAGGAGCCAGGTTGGGCCCTAATTCAGTGAAAGGAAGCACCAGCCAAAGTTTTTGGTTCATCCTGTGGGTCGGTATCTCTTGGTCAGAACGGAAGGGGAATGCAAACAGTGGGAGAAGCAGCACCCTGAAGGGACCAGGGTGCTGTGGCTCTGTGTGTGTCGGCATGAGCATGGGTCACACACCTGCGTGACAGGGCTGTGACAAGGTGAAGAGGCAACCACCCTGCTGGGCAGGGAACAGCACTGGGGACAGCACAGCAGCCGTGCCTCGGGTGAGGCTCACCTGCCAACACACAGCTGAGAAGGGAGGGCTTAGAAACACACATCCACCACGCAGCAGCCAATGCAAGTCCATGTGCATCAGGGAGATACAGGCTTTGTTGATAAATGGTGGTGAAGACGAGTCTCTGTTGTCTTTGTAGAGCTTCCTCCAAATACCCCATACTGGGATCAAGTACTAGAGAGTAGGTTTTATTAGATTTGGGGTTGGTTCGGTTTTTTTTTTTCTTTCTTACTATGGTGCTGATGTATATGTAATGTTAAAAAAAAAGTCATTTGTAAATATGTTTTTACAATTCTACAGATAACACTGGGTCTACTATCTGTAAAATATATACATATAAATATATATATATAAATATATATATATACTGTTTGTTTAAAATAGAGTATTTTTATTTCATTCCTTGACTCATCCTTACTGCAGTGGTATTGCACTTCAGATGACGTCTAATTACTAATTTGTACTGTATCCCTGACAGCAACTTGCTCCATTTTATTCAGATTTTTCTAGTTTTCTGGTTTTACTTTGTACATTAAGCATTGCTTATTTCCTTTTAAGACCTGTACAGAGTCTGAAAATGTAGAAAAATACCTGATGTTAACACACCACTTTTAAAGAAAAAGAAACAAAATGAGAACAAACAAAAAAAGAAACCCAAATAAAAGATGGTTATCTGAGTCATATACCTGGTGTATATGAATCATGTCTTGCCCCACTCCTCTGCCTCGCTGAGTGATCTTCCATGGAGGGGAGGGAAACTGGATGCAGGCAGGCCTGAGTCAGCCCTGGGGTTTCTGTATGGCTGCATCACAGTACCTGCTGGAGCTGCCCTCAGCACTTACAGGCAGGGTACCTATCCCAGGATGCCACTCTCGCTCCAGCGGGTTCAGCAGCTAGTGAATCCCTGCATCCCAGGCAGCCCTAGCAGCTGGCCCTGTGTGGCAGAGCCCAGAGCGCTGTAATGAGCTGCTGGACGGGAAGTGGTTCACTGCCTTCAGTTCCTGTGCTCTGAGGGGAGGCGTGTGCTCAGGCAGATGTTATTGGGGATGTTGGTCCTTAAATGGGCCTGTTAGAGGTGGCAGCTCCAACCTTTTGTGTTTATTCTGTGCTGGGAGCAAAAGTAGGGAGTAGAAATGTGATTTCAAGGGAGGAGACAAGATGCAGATGAGGGGGGGGTGAAAGAAGGGAAACGTGTGGTTGGACATAGAAGTTGTAGAAAACAGATGAGAAAACTGGGAAAGGATAAAGACATGCTTAGAGTAATTCCCCATCACGTACTGCTACAACAGTGTGAGAATTTTGTTGTCAGAAGCCTTTTGGAACATGCACATAGATCTGTTGGACATGTATGGCCTGTCCAAGGTAAACATGCCATGCAGCCTTCAAGGTTTGGCACCACTCCCTGCGTATTCCAAGCCTACCAGGGAGTCATGGAGGATTAGACATTGGATCCCTGTTCACTCAGCTGGCTGGTTTGGCTCCACATACAGCCTCTAAGGTGAGGTTTCCCCTCTCAATGCCAATTCATTACCATTCTAGATGTGGATAAGGAGGCCCAAAGAACAAGACTGGCCCAGATCAGAGCAGCTTCCTGGAGTTACCCCTCAGCATGTGCTGACACAGGGAGTGCTTCCTGGGAACAGATGCTTTCAGCAAGAGGCTCCTGGGTACTGCCTGGCTTTGAGGCTGCAGTGTCATCATCGTTTCTGGACCATCATCATTTCTGGTTGTGACTGATGGATGAACATTTGCAACAGATGAACATTTGCATCACCTTGCAGTGATGCTGAATGTGTAGCTTGGTACTGACTCCTCCATCAGCAGGCAGGAAATGGTGTGCTTCTCACCAGAGCCAAACTAAATACTAAATACACTGCCAGCATCCATCTGTTATAGGTGTATTTTGCTTTTAATTATAGATGAGTCAGTCTTTAACACTTTTCCATCACAGACATTCTGTCCTGGCTTACTGGGGACAAAACAGTGATGCAGAAAACAGGTGGCATCCTCAACTCCAGGCCTACTTTCACCTTCTCATTAGCTCGTGGAGCTCTTAAGATGTTCTTTTTATGTTTATCCTCTTGCTTTGTGTTGCTGGATGATGTTTTGCATCCTCACACCTGCCTTTTTTGGCTTGATAAATTGTCCTTGTTTATTTCTGTCTGTGGAGAAGAGAGAGAGGGGAGAGGGGAGAGGGGAGAGGGGAGAGTGGAGGGAGGGGAGGGGAGGGGAGGGGAGGGGAGGGGAGGGGAGGGGAGGGGAGGGGAGGGGGAGGGGAGGGAGGGGAGGGGAGGGAGGGAGGGGGGGAGGGGAGGGGAGGGGAGGGGAGGGGAGGGGGAGGGAGGGGAGGGAGAGGAGAGGAGAGGAGAGGAGAGGAGAGGAGAGGAGAGGAGAGGAGAGGAGAGGAGAGGAGAGGAGAGGAGAGGAGAGGAGAGGAGAGGAGAGGAGAGGAGAGGAGAGGAGAGGAGAGGAGAGGAGAGGAGAGGAGAGGAGAGGGAGAGGAGAGGAGAGGAGAGGAGAGGAGAGGAGAGGAGAGGAGAGGAGAGGAGAGGAGAGGAGAGGAGAGGAGAGGAGAGGAGAGGAGAGGAGAGGAGAGGAGAGGAGAGGAGAGGAGAGGAGAGGAGAGGAGAGGGAGAGGAGAGGAGAGGAGAGGAGAGGAGAGGAGAGGAGAGGAGAGGAGAGGAGAGGAGAGGAGAGGAGAGGAGAGGAGAGGAGAGGAGAGGAGAGGAGATGGGGTAACATAAAGCACTACAACAGATAATGGAATGGAATAACTTCAGAGGCTAAGAAAGATCTATTTGAACCAGTAGGTGACCTTTGGACCTCCTATAATCTGTATTTCAAGTCTGTTACATAGTTTGGAGCTTTGTCTCGGTTTTGGTTCTGGCAGCAGCACTTCCTGCTGCCTTTGACTGACTGAAGGCATCACTGGCAGGTTGGTAGGTAGATTTGTCATATTTCAGCCCATGGAAGGAAAATTAGTGGAAGAATCCTGATGATTTCTCTGGTTGGTAAATCTGGCCCTGATGTACTTTCTCCCTGGAGGTAAGTGATGGACACCTGCCCTTTCTGCAGCTGTGTCAGCTCCATCCTGTTCACCATCATGATCTGTCCTTTTTCCCTCAGCAAACATTGTTGGACCTAAGTCTTGCGTCTTTGCGCTTGTTTCATCTTATAGTTTCCCATGCCATTTCAGCCTTTGCTACCTGCAGGCACAAAGCTGTATCTTTTTATCGTGAGCTAACTTAATAAAATCACAGGATGGCTTTGATTGGAAGGGACCTTAAAGATTGTCTCGTCCCAACCCCCTGCCATGTGTCCATACATGTCCACCTTTTTAATATGAAGGGTTATTATGAACCTGATCCACCTCTCAATTATCTTGTGGTCTGGTTATCAACCTCAGTACACTACTAGAAAGACCACAGGCATGTTCATTATATAGATTTGACTGAACACCACTATAAATGTGCAGTATTTTTGGCCAAGTCATGTCTTCAGAGGCATGACAAGGAAAGTTTCTTCCTGCTGGCTCTAGCATGAGTATATTCAGCATTGTCTAAATAATTTGAATTATCAGGAGCTGCCAAAACAGCCATGGCCTTTCATCTCTATTCTTCTGCATAGTTCAAATTGGTCATTTGCGTATTTTGAGCTCACAGTGGTAAGCTATGACTTTTCTCTTCTGGCAGAAAACTGTTTTTTGAGTCAGTTTACTTTCCACTGTGACTTTATGATTCCCAAAGCTGTGGTAATGCTCTGGGAATCTGGGAATGTGGGAATGTGTCTAGTCTTTCTCACACCCCAGCCATCTGTGCCTTGGTGAGAGACAATGCAGTGGATCGAATTGCAACACAAGCATCTGTGCCTACTTTTCATCTGGGCTGGCTCTCCCCTTCACAGGTGTCGTGTTTGGGCACAGCCTGTCTTTAGGAGGCTTCCTGTGAGGACTGGGATATGCCCACAGGAGGGCCCCACTTATATGAAAAGAGTGTTTGAGCATGTGTTGAGCTGTAAGTACATTCCAAAATACAAAATCCAAAAGTTCTTCGCAGAAACTTAGGGCCAAGTGAAGCTTTAAATGTTTTTCTGAAGTAAGCAGTTTTTCCATGTATGCTTCTACAGCAGTAGGATTGGATATACTTGGAAAATGGGGACTTTGCAGCAGCATATTGCATGGAAGTGTTTTTACATTTGCATAAAGCAGAAGGCACTTCTGGGGAAAATGAAGAGCAGTGCAGGAAGACACAGAACCATTGGCAAAACTGAAGGGCAGTGGGTAAGATGGGCTGATGCTTGCAGTGCCAGTTGCAACTAAATTACTTAGTGAATTAATGGGTTTGGTTTTGTGTGATTTATTTGTGGAGTTGCAATAGCGTACAGGGAAAGAAAACATTTAATTGCAAATGTAGATATGACATGATATTCTGTCTTACTGACTTTTTCCAGAGTGTAGGGAAAGGAGCAAGCATAAACAGCTCAGGAAAAATATGCATTTTACATTGCAATGGGCCGTTAGGAGAGAGCTCTGATGCTTTATTCACATGTAGCTTATCATCTTTAGCTTATCAGACAAAGCATCCATGTTATTTATTTATATTTTTATAACAGTCTTCAGAGCAATTTATGGACTTTCTTCATAATGCTGAAGTCCAGGTATTCATCCAGAAAGCTGTTGACAATCCCAGCTGCACCCAGGGTTACCAAGGAAATCAGAATTATCACACTCGAATAAAACCCTGTTAACCCAGAAGTGGAATGCAGAAAAACACAGTAATGAGCTGTCCATGGTACATAACAGTGGAACTGCCTGTCCTCAACAGTTGATAAGCATGGAATCAGAAAGGACCATGGCTGGAAGACTGCCTTGGGGTGTTTTAGTAATAAACTATTCCCATTATGACTTCTGCTAGAGACAAGAGATTCCTAATACCTTCTCTAGGAGAAAACTTTCCCCCAGTGTTTCTAAATTTTCATGTGGAAGTTAGGAACTGGCTCCAGGATGAGGCCACTTCATCCTGTGACATGAAGACCTGTAGGTAAAGCCATAGAAAATCTCGAGCACCTCATTGCAACTGCAGGTGTAGGAGTGTGGGAGAGAAGCCTTAGGAATGGAGGGAGAGGTGTGCATGTCTCTTACATCCACATCTATTGGGCAGGTATGCTCTGCTGAGATGGGAGGTCTGCTACTGGTGATCACTTTGACTTGAAGATGGATTTCTGGACCAGAAAGGAAGAGCCTGAGAATTTCACTGGTGCCTAAAGACTTGAGATAGGCAGCCTTTTTGGGCATGGCATGTCTGGATCAAAATGATGAAATATTTTCTCAGTTTCAAGACAGCATGAAAAGAGTCTTTAGCTTAGCCCTTCTTTGAGCATGAAGACCAGGTTTGTCTTTATAACTAGCAGCCCTTGGAGCAAAACCATTTCCCAGGGCTGCCAGGCTGGCTCTCAACACCCTCTGATTTAAAATCAGTCTCACCAAAGTGTGAAGCTCTGTCTAATAATGAAGCCAGCTATTCTTCTACAATTTCCTTGAGAGGCTGAATCTCTTAGTTTGAGTACTGAAGTAAAGCATGGGAAAGATTTCTTGAACAAAGGACTTTTTCATTTGTTGATTATAGAAAAGTCAACTATGCTCTGCTTGTTCATTTATTTACATATTTCTGCTCCTCAAACTTCCATTGCAGTTGCAAGTCTTCTAGCTTGTGTTCATTGCACTGTTTGAATTATTGCATCTCTTACTGGGAGATGTAAAACCATCTCCACATATTTGCTCTGGAAAACAGCCTCTCCCTTCTCTCCAGCAGCAGCTCTTCCAAAGAGGGTAAAGGATTGGTGGAGCTGTTTTGAAGGAGAATGGGAACATCAGTACACAAGCCATGGAAAATAGCCCCATAGGACAGTCTTTTGCTGCTGCAGGATTATTCACTACAAGATAGTCTGATTGTGTTCTATCTTCCTCTAGAAGACATTGCAAGTCTTTTAATTTTATGACAAGCATTTATTGTGCTGTTACCTTCTTATGACTGATAATGGGTGGTGGAAGAGAGCCTTAGATCAGGACACAGAAGACAGTGCAGTACCTTCAGTGAAACGAAACAAACCATGTATTTCAGTGTCTATAGTGGAGGGTATCCTGCCAGTGTTTGTCGAAGTGGAATTCATATCAGGAGATGCTGTGCACTCACCATTCATTGATGTATGCTTATCTGGAGCCCTGTTCTCTTACCTATTTGGTGAAGGTTCATCAGCCTACAAAACCAGATTTGCTTGCTTCCTTTAGTGCAACTTGTGTGGCTAGAGAAAAGGTCTTAATGTGACAAACTGAGGGAAAATGCAGACAGGCAGGCATGGTGCAAGCTTTGCATAAGCAGCCTCCCATCCTACAGTAGCCCTGACATGCAAAACTGTGCTTCTGTTTCCAAGTCTCTCTGAATGTAGTTATAAATTACACCCAGTACAAGGCAGGTGTCCATAAGGTGAGCATCTAAACTCTTCTCTCTCCTGGCCTGCAGAACATGCACATCCCAAACCTAGGTTTCAGCTGTAACGCCCAGCCCTCTTCCCTGAGGGTTTTCAGACACATTGCTGACATTTTACCCATGTTGTATTCAATTATAATCACTTTTCACTGCAAGTCTTTTGCTCTCAGCCCAGCTTCAGACCACAGTCTGGAGCTGTTAACCTGCATCCAGCTGGTAACTTCTTACCTTCCTTTCACAGACTGGACGTAACCATGGAAGTACTTGTAGCGGGCAAACACGTACAACACACCCAGAAAGGAAGCTAATTCTAAGAAAGAAAAGATTAATATGGTGGGGAAAACAGCTAGAAAATTTAAAAATGGGGATTGCAGGCACTTAACCACTCTACTTGTGCTTTCTAGTTACAGCTACCCATAACCTGGGAAGTTATCTTGGGAAAGAATCATTCAAAAGACATATATGTATTCTTACAAAGTCACTGCATGAGGCTCTTCATATGGGTTTACAGATGGGGTGGATATAGGACTGTCCAAAAAAATCCAAAAGATTTCAAAGGACATCTCAGGAACTTACAGGAATCCTAATTCCATCCCCCCCCACCCCCACCAGTTTGGTGATTATCACAGAAACAGGATAGCACATTGGAGCATTGTGGCTTCACCCAGCACTGTCATTTCGTATTGTTATGGCAGTTTGTGCTAAGGGGGAGTGTTTGTTTTGGAAAGAGAATCCTATTTATGTTGTTAATAATCTGCTTTGCATTTATATAGCAGCTTTTATACAAGGACATGAGAGAAAGATGTAGTGAAGTTAGCTTTCCGACATCCCTGAGGGAAGAATATGAAGTCACCTCTACTGGACAGATGGAGCAGGGTATGGAGGTAAGTTGTATTATACAGGACTTAGCAGTGCTCATTAATTTTGTGTTTTTAAACTCTGTGTGTGTATTAGGACAGCTTTCACTGCGTTCTAGATTAGCCCCTGTAAACATACCTGTGGGACATAGTTGAAACATTACTTCAAGGGAGGTTATCATAATCTTTCATTTCTTACATGTGACAGCACCTGTGTTGCTGGCAAGCAACTGTGATCTTCCCTGAGTCAAGTGTCTGTCTATGAGCACATGTATTATTTCATATTTCATTATTTCATTTGTTGGCTTAAGTGGTGCTTCTTTAGATTTACAGTGGATTTACAGTGGAGATGGGACTATAAGAGAGCCCCAAACAAAAAAATTACTGTTTTGGAGCAGAGAGAAAATAGAGAAGTTGTTCAGGAAGGAGAGGAGTGATGGGTATGAGCTAGTTATCCTTTCCCCAGCCCACAGACTTCATGCTTCTAAAACATTAGCTGGGAAAGGGTTAATAAAGCAGAATGCAAAGGTTAGGCTGTCACAAGTTCTAGCTCGGTGAGAACTCCTTGGTTTGCAGAGAGACAGGAAAGCTGGCGGGGCTCTATAAAGTGCCATGGGGATTTCAGTGTCATCATTGAGCATTCTTCTAGGAAAGCTGTGTTAAGGTAATGCAATTAAAAGAAGGGGAAAAATACTACAGTCAATTTCTTCCTAATAATACTAACGTTTTAAAAAGTTATGCAAAACTTCTCAGTCCAAGATAAAAGCAGAATGTGTTTACCTTGATTAAAAAAACATCCTGCAATCCAGAGGCTAGTCAGGAATACTGGGTAAAACTCCACACAGTTTTGTCTGAAGAATAAATTTGAAAGAACATTAGTCTGGAAGGGAAAAAAGTTGTGGGTGGGATTTTCAAGCAGTCAGCTTTGGCCTTGTTTTATTGCCACTGAAGTTATTGCTGTCATATCCAGTGGGAGTACAGTCAAGTCAGTATTAGGTATTTTTAAAATTTCTCATTTTTGAAATCTCTGATACAAACTGTTTAAAATATTTTCCTAGTATTTAAACTTAGTCAAGGATCTGGATCCCAACTACATGGAAATAAATAGGACAAATAATCCTCAATCAAGTGCTTGTGCAGCAGAGACAGGCAAGAATTCCAGTTCATTGATGTGATGTTAATCTCTTATCTCCACATTTGGTATGCAAGTTTTGCAGGTCAGCATTACTGGGACTGCCAGAGGAATCTGGATTGCTCTGCTGAGGCCACCTGCCTTTATGAAGGCACAGACAGCACATCATAGATTTTCTTATGGCAAGGACCATAACACCTTTATTTGTGGACATCAGTTTTCCCACCAATATTTTGCTGCATTATTTTTACTTGGTTGTTCTGAATAAGTTTCTTTTTAAGGAATTAGGCAAAGTTCTAAATCTAATGATTCATGTTATCTAACAAGTTGTCTAATGCATATTATGTGTCATTATTGTTATCCACGACAACTACAATTACAGCAGATGAGATTGTTTGAAATAAATAGAAATAATTTTGCACAGGGTCGTTAGTTAATCACAAACTGAAGCCTTTTAGGAAAACAGTCTTCTCAGACGGGATATTCCACCATTTTCCACTGCAGACACAGGTTTCTTTGCTGATCTTCATCTGTGGTGTTAGCCACAGCCCAAAAACAGACAGCACAGATTGCTAGATCCAGAATATCTGAATTCCTTAAGTTACAATCAGTTGGATCTCTTAATTAAATTTGGGTAATCTGATTGCCTAGTTTGATCAGAATTTGAGCAGTGACTTTGAAACAAGCTGAACGTACCCCATTATTATTAAAATAAGAGCTGAACCATTTGAAAAACCATCTGTTCTTTTTATTGTTGTTGGGGTTTTGGGTTTTTTTTTTAGCAGAAGATGCAAAGAAAAAGCGACTTTTTAAGAGAAAGTTTTTGCTTCTCTTCTGGACTGAATTGCTATTCAATGCCACCATCTTAATGATCTCTAGACTTACTGTGCACGAAATATTCTGTCAAATTCGGGAGCTCCGGTGACAGCTGGGGGCATGACCTTGTGCTTCATTCTTGATTTCCCCACCAACCAAGCAAAATGACCTGCAAGCCAAAATAAGGGCTTACACGACACAGTTCCTTGGTTCGGTTGTTAGTGTTGGTTAGTGTTCTCTAACACACAATTTTTTAATTTAATTTTTTTATGGAGATCATTGTTCTTCAGCTTTTTCCAGAGAAAGACCATTGTTAGACAAACTAGTTTTTCCTTACAGAAGTTTAAAGTTTATCTTTAAGAGTGACATTCAAGTTGGACTTCATGTTCCTTGTGGATCCCTTCCAACTCGGCATTTTCTGTGATAAATGAGGAAGGGGGAAATTGTAATTTCAGAAATCTATCCATTTTCCTTTTTGCATTTGCTGCACTACTGATGGCTTAAATATCCTTGTGCCTCATCTGGATTCTAGAATCACACAGCCCTGGGGTACAGCCTAGTCACACTACAGTGGCCCCAGTGGTGTCTCAGTGACCAAAGTGCACTGGTGGAGGTCACTGCCCTACTGATTTGAATGGCATACTGTCATTTTGGTTTAGTGACACTAAGAGCTACGAGGCTTTGAAGTGTGGGGGAGCATTACAGTCTTTGGAAACAAAAATCTGGTAGCCGCCTCTTTTAACTTGTTTAACCATAACTTGTAGTGCATGATTTTCCATCTGTCTTGGACTCTTAAAATTCAGTGTGTTGGAAAGAGCAGAGAGAGTTGCAACTGGGGAGGCTGTGGCCTGTTCCTTGCTCTCCACCTGATCTGCTGGAAAGCGCTGAGAGCTATCTGATGGAAGACCTATGCTGTTTCTCCTCTACTGACTGGAGTTGACTGTACTTTCCTGTCTTGTGAAGTGCACTTTAATGAACAGAGGCAGTGCCATTAAAAGAAGAAATTATTTACTGCACAGTGACTAAATATCAGTCACTTACCAAAACCTCCCAAACCAATCAGGCACTCTCCCTACACTTCTGACCAGCATTCTAGGACCACATCTCATATGTAGATGCATACCTCATTTTACTGATGCCCTCATTGCAGAGGTCTTCCCCTGAAAGTTGAACAGAGGCTGCCACAGGGAAAAGGAAATATTCAGCAATCTGCTGTATGCAACAGAGCTATTGGGAAACACCCTGTTTGCCTTTAAAGTTCCCTGGGTACCTGGAGTTAATACTATTATCTCCAAGATATTGTCCTGGCCATGTCATAGCCACCCTGTATGAGTTCACTACCTACCCTGTACCTAAGCTACCTGGATCCAGAAAGCAAGCACCCACGTGAGCCCCCTAAAAACACTTGTCTAAGGGGGGAGCCTCGGAGATCCCTTCTGTATTCCCTTGTGGGATCAGTGGCACTAAAATACAGCTAGAGATATTAGTGGTGCTGCCCTGTGCATCTTTTATGTCTTAGCCTTGTGGCCAAATCCTTTACCCAAAAAAAGCATTTTCCCATCTTGTCTTCTCCCCATGTAAGTAATGATGAGCCATGCTTAACCCTTCTCTCTAGAGATCAGCCCAGGCAGCTCAGCTATCTCTCTATAAGGCCCATTTACAGGAGTCTTCATTGTATCTGCATCCTGCAAGGCCCACAGGTCCCACAATACCTGATTGGTCAAAGTGGTAGGTGAGCTGCAGTGTTTTGTGCAATGGCATTTTTAGCTAGCAATATGTCCCTCATTTTCTGACTGCACAGGCATACATTCAAGGCATACAACCAGTCTGGGACCAGGTTTTTCCACTGAGGAACTAAGGCAAGCCAAGGTTGCTCATTGCATCCAAAGGAGGTTCTTTTTTTCAAAAAGCCTTGGATGGATGCTGGACAAAATAAACTTACTGAGGGAAATACGAAGATTAAGGCACTGTAGGATCATCATCTTTCTTTGCTCAGTGCAATTAACCAGAGCAAATCATCAAGACCATGGTATAACCCTGGCCTCACCTGTAATGCCATTTGCCCTTGGTACTGTTTGAGCAGCAAGGCTCTGGTTTGAGGAACATGGGAGACTCTGGTTGTCCACATGGTCATCCACAGGTGAGCCTGGTGTGCAGAACAAGATAGATGCCAACCAGGGATGTGAAAACAGCTCTGGAGAGGAACAGAGCTCTCGAACTGTGGATTTTGTTAACTGCATAGGATTTGCCTTTTAGCTCCCCCTTGGTGAATGGGAATGGCAGTGTAACTCCAAATTTATATTTTCTGCTGATGGTTTAACAAGGGCTAGAGTAAATAAAGCAGTGCAGCAGGAGTAAGTAAAGATTTTCATAGCTTTTCTTCTCCCTGTATCAAGTTGTTCAATTCTAACAGGCTGAATTAAATATGACTGAGGTAGTTACAAAGTGTGCTTGACTTGCCTCTGTATGCATTTTTTTTTGCTTTCATCTTCAGGAGGCATTTATGGTTACTGAGCCAATACATTTAGTCTGAAAACATGGGACAAAGCAGGCTTTCAAGGAACATTTTATATGTTTTAAAAGCCTGTAAAGAAGCTGCTACCTGTATGACAGTGTATGATAGTGCATATTAATTTGCATGGCCTAGCCTAAAAACCTGTAAAAAACCAATCAATTCAACCAAATCAATTACTTTTTAATAATGTCTTCCTAGGTCCTGGAATTATTAAAAATTAATTTTAAAGTGGCTAGTTCAGAGAGATCCTTCAAAATAGAGGAGTAGTGGGACTCCTGTGTCCCTGCTCTTTTCTGTATCAATGACTGAGATTCATTCTACTCTTTCATTGGATTTCCTCATTTTCCCATCAGTGTACAAAACACTAATCTCTCAAGCAAATCTCAACTGCTTAAAACTGGATTCATTACTTAGAACCAGTTCCTGCTTGTTTCTGCTCCTTCTTTCTACCCTGGAGCATTTCTTGCACAACCTAATCTTCAGATGACCTGGTTCTTTGAATAACTCCTGGTTCTGAGACACTAA
Source organism: Entomyzon cyanotis (assembly GCA_024500445.1). NCBI lineage: Eukaryota > Metazoa > Chordata > Aves > Passeriformes > Meliphagidae > Entomyzon > Entomyzon cyanotis. The sequence goes on along the minus strand of JAKEPQ010001007.1, from coordinate 5,876,887 downwards.
ATCTTGTACCACTGCTCCAGTGAGGTGGTATTGCCCATTAGCACCTTTCTAAGTAAGGACTGGAGGCCCAGCAGAATAAACAGAAGATCAAACAGAGCACTGAGTGCTGTGCGTGTTGTACTTAGTTCAGAAGCAAAGGTCACAGGCTGGGCTGCTCCCTTCACTTGAACTGGTTATAACACATGCTTGCAGTGCTGGTTTCACAGCATTCAGCTGAACTCCCATGAATTAATCTGTGTTGGGTTACCCAGGCTGGAAAACTGTGATAGTTTAAATCAGGTCAGCTGGTCAGATTCTTGCACAAGTTTCTCTTTGGGCTTGATGTCAGATTGTCAGTGTAAATGGAACTCCAGGTTATATCATCTTTTCTCTGATTTTAGCTAAGATTAACTAATATAGGTTATCCATCATAAAGAAGAACATTGCTATTTTTCACCTCTCTTCACAGTGTCAGGATCTGTACAACTCCTTGAGTTTTCAAGGTACTTCTCCGAATAATGTATGGTTTTCTGCTTGTTTGTTTTTAATCCTTCACACTTCTAGGCTAAAAATCAAGGCAAGCAAGCTGAAGTTTCTCAGAAGTTGATGATAAACATTGCCACCAGATTGAAACATTAAGATCACAGGGTATATTGGAGCTGATCAGGTGACAGAAAAAAGGATGTAAATTTTCAGTGGTTTTTATTTGCCTTCTCTTGTGTTGTTGGTTTTTTTCGGTTTTTTTTTAACTGGAAGGACCACATTCTCAACCTTTTTCTTTCTGCTGGGTACAAATGTTGTTTCAGTAGCTGAAGCTTTTAGAACAAATACGCAAATAATCAAGCCACATCGAAGGGTTGCTAGGTAAGTTGGCAGTGCTATACATATTTGGAAAAAAAAGGCAGCATAATTACTTTTAACCTGCTCTAAATCTCATGCTAGTGTAACACAAATGTCTTCAAAATGTGTCTTGTTCTCTGGTGTAAACACAACTATATGAATTAACATATTTCAAAGAAAATAATGGCAAGCATTAAAAATGATTCTTCAGTTTTAGATTGATGCAAAAAGAGCTTCTCAGATTTGCCCCCTTCTAGTCATAAAATAGAATCATTAAGGTAGGAAAAGACCTCCAAGATCCTCAAGTCCAACCCTTAAGCCAGCATATGGTCACCACTAAGCCATGTGTCCAAGAACCACATCCACACACCTTTTCTTTTTAACCTAGTGGTGATCCCACCACTAGTGGGGCAGCCTATTCCTTGATTCTCAGAGGCATATTGGGAGGGCATAAAATAAATCCATTTACCTCTTAAAGAAATGTACTGATTAGAGCATAGTAATATCTCATAATTTTGTTGCCTGGTGTAAGGATTTGCTTTCTTACTTCATTTCAGATACTATGTATGTATCTCTATTACTGGAAACACCTTTTTTTGAGCACTTTCAGTCCAGTATTGATGTCTGTGATTTCGTGAATTTACTCTCGCTTTTGAGGTTTTCAGTTGTGTAGGTGCCTAAATAAGATTCAAATCAAGAAGACATAACATGGCTTTGGAGTAACTTTACAGCCAGTTAGAAGCTCTGATAAGAGTATCATTCCAAGAAGTCAACAAACAAAAGAGAATTGAAAACAAATTATTTTCTCCCACAGGGAAAAGTAATCTGTCCCACTGAGCCAACTCCCTCTCAGACTGCAGAGAGAGTAAACAATGCTCTGCTGAGAAAAATCTTATGACTTCTCAGAAATTAAAGTTGCAGAGCAACCAATTTATCTTAAAATAATTCCCTGTACTTCAGAACCAGTGGAAACCTCCCCAGACCCCAACCACGCAGCCCACAGCTCTTTCTTACATTGCTGGAAGGCGGAAAGAAGAGAGACAGCTGCAAGTAAAATTAAATCACCAGCCATGTTCCCAGCAGTTTCTGTGTGCTAACAGGATGTGTGTATGGGAGAGAGCGCTTCAGTGAGCAATAAGGAAAAAAAAACAGGTGGGAGAGTTAGAGTTCTTTTCAGCATGGCAACAAAGGCCTGCCCCGGAAATAAAACAGACTAACTTTTTAAAACAACAGTGCAAAATTATGGCCAGGTTTTGTTTCTGAAAAAGTTCTGCCCTGCCTACTTCTTGCCTGTGTGAAATCATGGAGAGAACAAAAACAGCCTTTCTTGCCTCTGTGGATTCAGCTGTTCCTTTATCTTTAGATTTCACTCACAGCCTCTTTGGGGGTGAACCCTTTTTGTTCTGTTTTTGTAAAGGGTCTGTGTCCATCAGCAGCAGTGCCCCTCAGAAGCAGCAGGTGTGGAACATGTGAGGGAGGAGGGAAGCTTTGTGCTGTCCCTACTTTTGATTTACGGGTTTTGCTGAACATGCACGACATCGGCTCTGACGGGTGGCACGGCAGCCACAAGCAGTCAGCCTGCAGAAAGGAGCTGCTCAGGGTAATTCAAAGGGTAAAACAACTGAAAAGAGAGAAATGAATACCTCCCCTCATTGTACTGCCTGGAACACACTTCCTATAGCTTATGCCTAGTCTTAACACTGGGAAAGATTCTCTCAAGGGACGTTTCTTCATCACCTAACTAATGGGAAGCTTAATGTCATTAGCCTTTACGATCCCATAAGACCACTGGAACAAAACCAGTGTAATGTTTGTTGTGACTCCAGGATTATCCATCCACTTTGCCTACAGCTGATGTAAAGTGGGATATTTCATTGCCTTTCATCATACTTGCTAATTTTAAGGGCTAATGTAAAAAAGACTTTAAAGTGGTTATTTCACCTTGCCAAATATTACTTTCTTGGGTGTTAATTCAATATATTGTTCTTTCTAAAGATTGGAAGTGTAGATATATTGTAGTAACAGTAGTTTGATGTTTGTGCTTAGTAACTCTTTAATTGCTGATTTAGGCCCTTTAATTGCAGTTCTTGATGTAGTAAGGGCTGACTTTCTGACCACAAACTCCCTGTTTTTTAGGGACTGGCTCAGAATTGTTCAAAGCATTGTCACCTTGATGATAAATGAATGTGAAGGAAAACTGACAGAGCTGGTTATTTGAAAAGCTAAAACCACGAGGGCTAAACATTCTAAGGCCAGATGACATTGAAGTTATATGTTTTTTCTGACTTTATTCAAAAGATGCGAATTTCAAAACGGTGATAGACATGCAAATCCAGTAAAAATAGACATAAAAGGAGGCAGGAACAGAGGTTCTGAGCAGTGAAATGTCATGTAATTCAGAGACACTGGTGATGTCTTACCAGACATAGGTCTTTCCTGTTTGAAAAGAGTGGTATTTTATTGCTGCTTGGTGACCTTCCCAAAAAGGCTGGCTACTCTCTCTCTGGAGAAGCTGCTGTTGACTGGAGCTGGAGAATTGCTGTCACAAGAGAGCAGATGGTTGGGGTAGTGAGACCAAAAGCATTTTAAGCATGAAACCAGACTGATCAAATAAGCACTTTTGATGGAGTTACATAGCCAGAGATGCTCAGGTTTTGACTCTGGAAGAGCTGAAAAGAGCTTTGCAAAATGCAATGCTCAATCTGTGCCGGTGTGCAACTTCTTAAAGGCCAGTCACAAGTGGTAGTGCAGCATCTTTTGTTCTTGAAAACCTCCTAGAAGACAGGCTCTGAAGAACAGAGAGACTCCTCTGGGTGGAAGGGAAAATATACCTGAACTCTCATATATTTCACTGGAAACATTTATAGGGTAAATAAATGCTATTACAATGTATGAGGCTGGCTCATGTATCAAAAGCAGTTTAGCTACAGCAGTAACAGTAGTGGGCTCTGCAGTTTATTAATCTACTTTTCAACAATATATTACAAAGAACATGGGCGTGTGTGGCACTGGGTCATACCCAGGCTTTAAATTTATTAGAATTCTGAGACAAGTGAAAGGAGAAGAAAATATGCTTATTCCTTCAATTGTTCCTCTTTCTGCCTCCTAAGTACTAGTTGTAACCCACATCCGGTGTCATTTCATATATACTTTTTGTGGGGTTTCAGAGGAAAGATGAATAGTCCATTTTATCCAGTTCAGTTTACGGCCTGGCTGTTCAGAGTCCCTGCTCTGTGGCAGTTACACAACTGATACTCATTTGCCATCCCCATCCTCTAGCTACTTGTGGCACAAGCTCAGACTATTTTTTGATGGTGACAGCAAGAGCAGATTTAGGATTAAAAAGAGTAGTAGACAGAGGTTTGGATTCTTCCCTGAACTGCACCTTCTGCAGCTTTGTGTCACCTCCATCAATATTGGATATAAGTCAGGAAAGAATTGGTTCATGATGTTCTTATCTGCATGTACAAAAGATTGATGTGTTTTAAGCACATAAACTCCTGCATGCCCACAAGCCTCTTGGATTTTTTTATAGCCTTTGGTGATCATTACATTTTTTTACTTTGGTCATTGCAAGAACATATCTGGGATGCAATTCTGGTCTGCATCAAATAATAATGTATTTTAACATGTGTGTATAAAACATAAACTGTTACAATCTTGCATAATATCCTATTGTAATCACAGCAGGCTTTCAAAGTAGCAGCAAAAAGAGGAGTTTAATTTATTATAAGAAGTACCTTATGTAATTACAGTGTGGGGCTGTCTTTTGTTAAAACAGTGCTATTCTGCTAAAAAAACGGAGATTTTTTACAAAAATCTCCACCTGTTCTCAGCTCTGAAGAGCTCAAAAGTGCAATGGCTTGGGAGAATTCCTTCAGGAAAATGGTGCACACACAAGAACACCGGTACTGTTGCACAAAAGCTGTGTGTATGTGTTGATGAGGGAATAGCTGGGGCAGAAAAATGGGTAGAATATTCCACATCTCCCATGCCACAGACTTCCTCCTCCTCCAAACCTGAATGTTTCTGGAACAAGCAATAGATCTACTGAGGTACAGCCTAACACAAGTGAATTCTGCAAACTCTGCCTCTCCTGTTGTTGGAGGTTATGATTTTTCCTTTTGTTTTCTTTCTCTTAGGGAATTTTGTCCCATCCATTGCCAAGAGACAAAAATGGTCAGTACTTAAGAGAGATGAAAAATGTACCCATGGGGGAAGGAGGGGGGAGTGTGGAAGCACACCTGGCTGCTCTTCTTTCATCTGAGGGGCTTTCTCTTGGAGGTGCAGAGATACCCCAAGACTGGGGCCGGCAGAAGGGGCTGGGTGCAGCTCCTAGCTGGACTCTGTCTCTCTCAGCATCAGAGGGGATGGTTGAGCTGCTGCTTACCGCAGGGAGAATCCAGTGCCACTGCCGGAGCCAGCCCTGTACTGCTCCTTCCTTACTGTGGGTGAGCCTTTGCTCGTAAGAGCAGCTGTAGAACTGGGACTTTATCAACACTCGATTTGACTGGAAAGGACCTCCACCATCCACTTGGGTGCCTCAGGGCAAAACCTGGGACCCTGACCTCCCTCCCCCTCCAGAGGGCACATCTTCCCTGCTGCGTCCAGTAGCTGCTATGGGGAAGCCCTGCTGCCACTGCCCAGCCCTGCTGCTTTCTGCCTCTTGCTGGGGCTTTTTCGCTACACTCTAACGCAACACGTTCACCTGGCTCCTGTGGCCCCTGCTAAGGCTGTGGAGTTTCCTGTTACATCTTGTTTGCTACTCCTGGGGTGTGCCTGCCTTTTGCCGTTCCAGCCACCGCTCGAAGGTTTCCTGCTGCAGCCCATCCCGCCATCCAGCCGCTGCTCCCAGTCCCTGCTCCGGCCCATCCCGCCATCCAGCCGCTGCTCCCAGTCCCTGCTCCAGCCCATCCCGCCATCCAGCCGCTGCTCCCAGTCCCTGCTCCGGCCCATCCCCCATCCAGCCCTGCTCCCAGTCCCTGCTCACCCATCCCACCATCCAGCCGCTGCTCCCAGTCCCTGCTGCAGCCCATCCCGCCATCCAGCCGCTGCTCCCAGTCCCTGCTCCGGCCCATCCCGCCATCCAGCCGCTGCTCCCAGTCCCTACTCCAGCCCATCCCGCCATCCAGCCGCTGCTCCCAGTCCCTGCTCCGGCCCATCCCGCCATCCAGCCGCTGCTCCCAGTCCCGACTCCAGCCCATCCCGCCATCCAGCCGCTGCTCCCAGTCCCTGCTCCGCCCATCCCGCCATCCAGCTCTGCTCCCAGTCCCTGCTCCAGCCCATCCCGCCATCCAGCCGCTGCTCCCAGTCCCTGCTGCAGCCCATCCCGCCATCCAGCCGCTGCTCCCAGTCCCTGCTCCGGCCCATCCCGCCATCCAGCCGCTGCTCCCAGTCCCTGCTGCAGCCCATCCCGCCATCCAGCCGCTGCTCCCAGTCCCTACTCCGGCCCATCCCGCCATCCAGCCGCTGCTCCCAGTCCCTGCTGCAGCCCATCCCGCCATCCAGCCGCTGCTCCCAGTCCCTGCTGCAGCCCATCCCGCCATCCAGCCGCTGCTCCCAGTCCCTACTCCAGCCCATCCCGCCATCCAGCCGCTGCTCCCAGTCCCTACTCCGGCCCATCCCGCCGTCCAGCCGCTGCTCCCAGTCCCTACTCCAGCCCATCCCACCATCCAGCCCGGCCGCCATTACCACTGAGGGAGACTCGGCTGCCCTCGCGCCACAGCGCCCCCTGCAGCCGCGGGGGAATCATGGCGCCTGCCCTGCCGGCCTGAGCCAACAGCGCCCCTGCCGGCTGTGAGCGGAACTGCAGGGCAGGGCAGGGTGTGTGAGAGCCCAGAGAAGGTCAGTGCTGGGCTGCTGGGTTGGGCTTGTTGTTGTTTGTTTGATGTTGTTTCTTTGCCTTCTTACAAATACTAGTAAAACATTGTTATTCCTTTTCACATAGCTTTGCCTGAAAGCCCCTTAATGTCAAAGTTATAATAATTTGGAGGGAAGGGAGTCATATTCTCCATTCCAAGGGAGGTTCCCGCCTTCCTTGACAGACACCTGACTCTCAAACCAAGACACCTGTTTAGCAACAGAGGAGGAGGAATTGCAATAAACAAAGCTGCTCTTTCCTTTGACTCTCCTTGTGAAGGATTTAATGTGTGCTGCAAAACCTACCAGCCTGGAGAGAGTAGGTGAAGTCACATGTCTGAGGTGAGAGTTAGGCAAAATCATGTTTCTTTAGTCAATGCCTGTGATTATACCTGAAGATTAGAAGCCACTCTCCCAGATTCTCCTCCCTGCGGAAATTAGTGTGGCTTACGCTCCACACCTCACAGGCAAAAGCTGCTGAGGACCAACATGATCATCTTGCCTGTATAACACAAATTGGCAGCATTTCAGCAATGAGATACAAGTCATCAATAAGTGATGGGAGATGGGAAGCACTGGTGATGCCAGACGTCAGGATACTTCCTGCCTCACGCAGTCCTTCTGGCTCTGCATGTGATGCCTCCCGAGGGAGGCTTGGGAGAAACAAGGTCTGCCAGTTGCATATCCTGCACAACTTATGTCTGGATCAAAAGGAGGTTTAAAGATTTTCCTGTTGGTATTGACCAACTGGAAGCAGGTCCCCAGGCCAACATAACTGCTCTGATATCTGAAATGCAGGGGATTAATGAAGATTCAGCATGAGATTTGAAGACATGTTGGCTGTACATCTCTTGTCTCCCTTCACAACTCCTAGTAGATTTGTGGTAATATAATATTTGCCAGTTTTTACTTTCCTAACCTTGGACAAACAGTTATTTTAATTGGTGAACCATTTCCGCTCAAGGCAGGCTTTTCATCCAAACAGAAGTTTAATTTCATCTTTGTGGAAATCAGCTGCGCTTAGGAAGCACTTGCTTATGTCCAGCCTTATCTGAGGCCTTTAGGCAAAGAGGCAGATCTCAGCATTTGCACAGGAAGCTGGTGAGCCAGGCCCTGCAGCCTGGTCAGCTCTTCAGCGTGCCTTCTGTTAGAGACAGTCACAGCTGTGTGCCATGTTTTATTGCCTGCATCTTCAGCTTTTCAGAGACACTATTGGTAAATGTTGGGTTTTGGTGTCAGAGTGATGCTTGCTTAACCTCAGCTACTGAGGGAATGTAGCAGCTCCAGTCATTGTCACAACTGAAAAACAGATGTTTTTCCAAGGTGCCTGCTGCAGTTCCATTCAGCTGCTCCCAGATTTCTATCAGGTGTATTGCCGGATTCCCTGAGATTCATTTGAAAGACTGGTGTGACTTGGCTGTGCTAACAAACGAGGTGAATGGTAGAGACCATCTCCTAATCAGACCAGGTACCTGGCTGCTGCCCTTGACCTTTGAATTCCAGAGTGCAACCTCCTCCTATCAGGCAGGTTGCAGAGCATGCAGGGCCTAGATGTCAGCTCCCTCAAGAAAAATAACCCAAGTAGCTGATGTGAGCACCATATTTACATGGGCATGTTTTAAAAAGAAAAAAAAACTCCTCCAGAGTCCTTCTACCATGCTCCTCTGTCTCTCTCTCCAGCCAGGGAAGCCCCACTCGCATCCAACCCTTCCACACTGGAGCAGCGTTTGATCCAAACACTATTGAAACAGGCATACTCCCAAGTCGACCACTCCATCCTGGATTGGCTTCTGTCTATCCTCTCGGCTCTTCACCCCCCTTGGCACAATTGCCATTTCTTCCCTTGGTCTCCGCAGCCTGTCCTTGCCAGATGGAAGCTCTTCCCTCCTCCCCTTTCCTGCTCCCTAACTCCCCAGCATGTCCACTCTCCCCTGATGGATGCCAGCATAGCTTTCAGAGCAGTTGTACCAGGAAGATTTGTCTGCTTCTGAGCTAGGGAGGGGGTGCCCTAGACGGGGTCTCATGTTGCTTGGCAACCTATTCCTCTCTCTTCCAACAGTGATTTTCCCTCGCAGCACCTGCTGATGCAGGCACAACAAATGACAGCAATATTACAGCAGCAGTTGCTCCTGTCGCTGTTTACTCGTTATTTATGGTTACTGTCGTGAAAGGATTTGTAAACATTTCTTCCCTTCCTTCTTCGGTCAAAATATATATAATTTTACGCTTTTGTAGCATGCCTGCATAATTAATGGATGGACACTGCATTTCAGTATATGTGACATACAATTTTATTGGTGTTTTTTTTAAAGTGGTTCCTGGTTCTGGGTGCTTCTATTTTTCAGCCCCAAATTGCAACATACAAGGCTTTATATTCAGAAGTGCAAAAATCCAGTGTAAGAGAGTCTGGCTTAAGCCTCAAATTGTGGCTCTTGTGTTTAGGTGCATGTATACCTAAAAAAATCTGCTCTGAATCACTTTCTGTTACCTTCAAGAGGTCCTGAAGTCTAACACTGAGATTTCAAAACAAAAACCCTTCCATGAACAAAGATAAAGCAGACAGGGTTTTTCTTCTTTGCCATTTCCTCCCCCACACTAATCACTTCCAGCTTAGCCTTTCTGGTTTGCACTTGTGGATGTGCCAAAGAAGATACACAGCTTCACTTATTCATTTGCTCCAAACAAGCACAGCAAGAAAGCCAGCCCTCATGTGTTTTCTGATCTTACAGTGAAAATGCTGCTGAGGCCTTTCTTAACAAACTGTAGACAGTCAGGACAGATCGAGAGAGCTTCATCCATGCTGCTGGCTAGTTACATGCTCTCAGATCTTCTACTGGGCCGTGATTCAGCTCTAGATAGGATTTATTCCATTTTTTAGCACCGAGTGACTCCTGAGCTGGTGACAAGATCTGGTCTGCAAGGGAGAACTTAGTTTTCTGTTGCTGGGATGCTTCGCACTGCCAGACTCACACGTACATCTGCCATTGCCCTCTGCTGGGGTATGCCAGAACTACTGGTGTGTGCCTTCTGCCACGGGACCCCTCGGAATTTCCAGGGAAGCCTCTCCTTTACAAAATTATTGCTTTGGGAGCTCAGGATTCCTGGCTGACAAGCGAGATTTGCGGTTTTTTTCAGCAGGTGACTGTCACGGAGAGTCAATTTGTTACTATAGTACTCAGTATATTTAATTGTTTGTATATTTGTGAACGGTTGGAATTGGATGCAGAGATGGTTTCTGACCACGGCTCTATGGTACATTGCCTGGATGACATCCACCCACTTACCTTCATGCTGAGTAGAGACAACTGCAAATCTCAGCCAAAAAGCAGCTGAGATCCTGAATCCACTTTAAAATCCAGTCTTCCCACAACAGGCCTTATTAAGAACAGCTTTTTTGAAACGGCTTTTTGGAACTAAGAGCTTTGAAAGGCCTTGAAATGAAGTCCTTTACAGAAATGAAGGCTCAGTTCTGAGGCACTACATACCTGCAAGGAGAGGGCATCTTGCATTTCTGTAGGATTGCACCAGTAGAGAAGGAAGAGGAGACTGTGGCCCAGCTGTTCCTCAGAAAAGGAAAACAAGCTCCAAATCAGGCACACTTAGCCTAGGCACGCTGGTTGTTTAGGAGGGAGTTCTCTGAAATCAACCAGAACAGAAGTGATCTGCAGTAATGACCTACTGTCAGCCATTTCTTTCCTGAACTTACACCGACCAGGAGAAAAGTATACTCTTTGTGAGGTTTTATTTCTTTTGCTCTGCACCCTTTCTAAGCACAGACTGCTCCAGAACCAAACAGAGATCTGAGAGAGTTTCCCAGTTCCACCTACTCAGCAGTGGCTCTGGACATGCCGGATGCTGGTTGGGTTCTCTAGCTTGCAAATCAGGAGTTTTGTGGAAATCTGAAGAGATTTGGAGAGTACTTTGAAATACTTGAATGAGCATAGCCTGGCCAGGGATAGTTTTCAGCCTTATTCAGCTTGAAAATTCCTTTGTGTTTTCTGGTGGAAACAGAATTGGAGCAGTATCAGTTCAACACATAACCTGATAGGTCTCACGTGGAGGCTCACAGGAGTTAAACCGAGTAACAAGGGAGTACAATTTCCATGTCCTTACCCCCGGTCACTGTCTGAATCAGCTAACATCCTTGTGCTGACTGATTTGCTTTTCTCAACTCAGAGAGAGATGATATTGCAGAGTATGGAAAGCTGCTGATAAATTAGCAGATTTTAGAGTAAAAGCCATTCCAATTCCAGCAAGGCCTTATTACTCTTTGAACAAGCCAAATGTTTCTTGATATAGTTCATTTAGCCAGCTCTGAAACAGGGAATGTAGAAATAGGTGGCATTGACTTGGGACATTTATTTTTAGGTAATGCTTTTGGTTCCCTTTCTCAGCATAAGAACTACTTTCATCTTCTTCAGAGACACAGTTATAAATATCTTCCATTGAGATCTGGGGCCTCTGAGATGAGTGTGTAGCACTTGTCCCTGCTGCCCATGGCAATCATATTTCCTTCCATTCCACAGCACTCTCTCACCCCTCCGACAGAAAAAAAAAACCCCAAACCCTAATCTCCTAAAATCCCTTAATTATTTTCCTGAGGAGGAAGAGGATGCTTGTGGAGAACTACACATTATGTGTTGTATCAATTTCTGCCTATTCCTAATCAGTCTTACACACTTCACAGCCCTGGATTTCAGTGGCCTGGTTCTTCTTTGTCCAACCAGTAACATATGCAAAGTGCTCCTGTCCTTGCTCTCCTCTGCTTACTGGTGCTTTCACACTGCAGTCCTTGCCCGTGACACTTCAGACATGACAACACTTCATTTGTCAATGTGTGTTATAGAAAGGACCAAGCAAGAAAGAATCGAAAGTTTGTCAATGGCAAATTTACTTCCTGCTCTCAAAATATGTGACAAACCCCATACAGACTTGTAACCCATTGTTCCCCTAGAGGAGAACCAAGGCATGCCTTTTGGTCTATTTGCTCTGACAGATACTGTTCCTTTAGGAAGCCTTGTTCAGGTAATCTAAAAGAAAAATTACCGGAGAAAATAAATAGAGCAATAAATAATTAAATTGGTCGGGGAATGCCTACCTGACAAAATCTGGAGATGCAGGTAGGGAAGTAGCATTTCCTATTAAGTATCTTAACTTTCAAGTGCATCAACATATAAATTGTGCTTAGTTTCCCTGGTGGATAGAGCTATGGGTGCATTACAATGCATGGGCATTGGATAAGCAGTGTTAGAAAACATGCATAACCTGAAATAAACACAGTGTGACCACGGACAGAGAATACCAGCATGTACTTCAAGTTGTACAGTTTCAGCATCATTATTTAGGAATGTTCAAAAGGAAACAAAAGCATTTGGGGTAATTTTGGAAATGTGTCCATTTTTAATTTCTTATGGTCATTATTTTGATGTTTTTTCGTAATAAAAATTTTAAATTTTGGCATTTGCTAGTGTTGGGGGCTAGGTTTCTTCAAGGAATTTTCTTCCCATTTGTTGTCATGGAAACGGCAAATGGACGTCGATTAAGAGACAATGCCTTGGCATCCCTTTGGAATGGTTGTGAGGGGATGTGGGGGGGAAGCAGTGGGGATTCGGCAGTTTCTTAGCTGGGAGTGGTTCAGTCTTTGCCCGGCTTGGAGGGGAGATGGTTGTGGTGTTTGGTGCTGGAGTTGTCCCGCCCAGGGGCTCAGCGCTGCTGTGAAGTTGCCCCTGACAGCCTACAGGCGAGGCTGCTGCTTACAGTGAACTGGGGTGGACTGGGACTGCCTCTGCAACACCCACCCGAGCCAGACATTCCCACCATCTGCCTGCCCCTTCCAAGGGAAAAGACCGCTCCCCCACCTCCTCTCTCTCTCGCTCTGGAGAGACCACCTCCCAGCTGCCGGCGGGTTCCGGGTTCAGGGGACACTGAACACCTTGCCCCAGCTGCACCTTCTCCCTCTTCCCGCGGCCACCATTAACCCCTGCGGGCTCGGGGCTTGCATTGCAGCGCCCCCTGCAGCCGCGGGGCAGTCACTGCAGCCGTGGGCGGTTTTTGTTGCTGTTGTTGTCTGTCTTTACATATATATATAGATATATGTGTGTGTGTCTGTGTGTCTGTGTGTGTCTGTCTGTGTGTCTGTCTGTGTGTCTGTCTGTGTGTGTGCATATTCTAGTAAAGAACTGTTATTGCCTCCTGCATACCTTTGCCTGAAAGCCCTGTAATTTCAAAGTTGTAATAATTTGGAGGGAGGAGGTCGTCTTTTCCATTCCAGGAAGGTTCCTGCATCCCTTGGCAGACACCTGTCTTTTAAAACCAGGACAGCTAGCTTAGTATTATTTGAAAGATTTTAGTTCAGATTTTACCTGTCACTTTAAATCCCACATTTCCCTGAAGGAGAGCAGAAATGGGTCAATTCTTTAATGGGCAAAAAAAGATTAATATTCCAAACATTTGTCTGTTTTAAAATTAAACCAATAATTCTACATGGAGAAAAAAGTATTTTAAAGTGCTTTAAAATGCAAAAATTTAGTTTAAAAATAAATTAAAGTTTGGTCTTTCTTGAAATAGTTTTACTGCCAAAAGCATACGAGTGAATGTATTAATATCAGTGCTAAAAAAAAAGTATCCAAATAAAAATATTTCTTTGTTAAATCTCTGCTTTTTGTATTTTTTACTCTGTTCTATTGATTATATAAAAATATTAAGGATGCAGTATTTATGAAAAATTGTGTAAATTATAAACTTTGTAAAGATTATAAACTTTGAATAAGGTAATTTATACAGAAAAGAGAATAGGATGCATTTTGATTTGAGGCATGTCCTGGTACCAGCACAAGCCATTAATTATGTCAGATCCACTTTCTTTTAAATTTCGTGGACAACTTGGAAGCATTCTCTATAAAAGGTTTAAGGCAGTTCCTTTTCTTTCCCATGATCCAAAACATTGTCAATGTGATAATGTTCCAGGATGCATTTTTTGGAGACCACCTACCTTTTAAAGAGAATCGAACAAGTTTGCATTTTTCAACTGCAGACATGCAGTTGAATACATGATGTACTGGAAAAATCCATACATTGACTATTGTATTTTGTATAGTTGGCAAGGCATTGAATTTAAAGCAGCAAATAAATTAATACACCCCATTGCTTTTCCTTTTTTCCTTGTCTGTGGTTGCATATTACAAGAATGAAGTGAAGCAAAAATTTGAATTTTAAAAAAATACATGCCTAAAGGAAAAACAAGGTAGTCAACTATAATCCAAATTAAACCATTACCTGATATAACCTGGAATATTATTATTATTATTATTAGGGTGTTGAGCTGACCCTGCTTGAAAAGCACAAGAAGCCCTGCCTTTGGCTAAAAGGCCTTTGATTGCTACACAGCAGTATTCACTCTCTAACTGAAACCACCAATCTCATACCCTTGGGGATCTAACATGGGGTATATATTTGCCAAAGTTGTAGTTTATAAACTAACATCGTTATAAGAGACCAGGGCCACTTGGCCTGCTCTCTCCCATTTAAAAGTGTTTGTAATGCACAGACAGGCTCGTTGTTTCATGCTAATGGATGGTATCTCTATCTGCTAACTGAAATATCTTTGCCTTTTTGGCATCGAAGTAAGTACTTCCCATGGCTCTTTCCAGGCTCAGGTTTTATTTTCCTGCTAATCTGAAGAAGTACTCTTGAGTCAAGTGAGGCAGTCTAAGCAAATCCTCCCCTGCTGTAAGCCTCTGAGCATGTATTCAACATAGAAATTAATTGAATTAACCAGACGAGGAACTAGAAGGAACCTGCTGGAGCCTAGAAAGGCCCTGCAGGCTCCATGTATGCTGTAGGTGTGTTACAGGACTGCTGGCCTGGGCTGGGGAGCTAAGGAATGATAGTTCAACTCTGCTCCCCAGATACTTGCTTTCAGAAGGAAGGTCACCAGATATTTTTTTGCCTCTCTTGCACTCTGTCTTCCAAAATAACCCACTTGGGACCCAAGAGGCTGATTGCCAAGTGTCGGCATTGCTGCACAGCAATCTCTGAAGCACCATTTAGTCACATTTCTGATTTGTGCTCAAGCTCATCCTCAGATGGATGCATAGCTGCAGGGGAAAAAGTGAGGAGATGCTCCTCAGCTTGCAGTTCTGCATGGGGCCAATCCAGAGCCCCATTCCCTGTACGCTTCTGACATAGTTGCCCTTTTGTACCAGCAAGAGGAAGGTCTCAGGTTCACTGGCATCATTAATATTCACTGGTTTAACTTAAGAGATAGGGCTCGTGCTGTCTAAAAATCAGCTTGTCCTCCAATGCCCTCTGGTGACGGGAACTAATTAGATGCCACTGCTTTTACTGAATCGAGTTGTGAAACAGTTCTTTTATTCCTATTAAATATTTTAGGCAAATACTGAGATTCAGCACAGACCAAAGCCTGCATTCACTAGTTTGAATAAGCCTTTAATTGCTACAGCACTTCCTAGGAGCTGAAAAATAAGCACCCTCTAGAGACACCATAACTTAGGGAATCTCCAAAGCTTATTAGACTGAGCCTTTAAATACTTTAGTCCTGATCCTTACTGCAGAGATGTACACTAGTGTGTGCATATGTGCGTCTGCATGGCTGCAGAAATGCCTTGTGTCACCTTCCACGCTTAATCTCCCAGGATGGAAAAGCAGTGACCCCAAAAGACTTTAGGAAAACAGGTTGCTGAAATGATCACAACAACTTGCATGTGCCAATGTGCGACTTCTGTCCTCTGCCTGCCAGGGCTTATGTGAGTGAAGGCACAAAGCAGCCAGGAAACAGGAGGGAGGCCAGAGGCAAGGCGGGTCACCTTAACGTGGTATTTGAAAGTCTGCCTGCCTCATAAATGTGTGGACACTTTTCAAAACCAGACTTAATAGGAATGGCAACATGCGACAGCTTATCCACTAGCCCTTTTTTTCTCTTAGCCTGACCTTACTGTTGCACCACTGTGATAATAGGGAAGGAAGTAATAACACTGAAATACACAGTAAGTGGTTCGTGAAAAAATATTGGAAATAAGCAGGTCAGATTTTCATTTTATAAGCATAGTGACTTTCTGAGAGTATCTTTTTTGTTTCTTCTACTTTTTGCAGTCTCTGTTCTTCAAAAACAAACCCCATAGAAACAGCGCATGCTCCAAGACTTTGCTGCCACAGTGTGCTGCCGTAGACTGAGAGCCCACAGCTTAGTTACTAACCTATGAAAAAAAGAGTTTGTAATTAGAACTACCAGCAGAGCCTGGATTACTGAGGGGGATGTAGGTCCAAGTATAATTTGATAAGCTCCTTGGGCATGCAGATCTGCAGCACTTAGTTACTGCCTCCAGCAGCACAGAACATCTGTGCTGCACCTCTACAGCCTCTCTGTGCTCGCAGCCAGCACTGGCTGCTGCTCACCCTTGCCTTTCCACAGCAGCAAACCAGCTGTGAATGCCATGTGGGATTGTAAAAGCTCAACCAGGGTTGTGCTCCAGCCTCCACCCTGTGTGACACTGGCAATGAGTATGTGAGTGTGTGGTAGCTGCTGGTTTTCTGCACCGTAATAAGGGGATCAGGAGCTCCAAAAGTGACACCAACCTTCCATGTTTATGTTAGTAGGAGGTTCTGCCCAAGACAGGTGCATCAAAGAATGTTTTCCTTACCTGTATCAGAACAGTGCTCAAAGAAAAGAATAGCCAGAGCAAGCTGGCCATCAGGGTATGCATTGATTTACCCCTCCTGCATGGTCAGGGTTTGCAGTCTCCCATATTTGTGCAGTGGTCTTTCTAACAGAACTCTTACCCCCACCCCCCAGAACAGCTCCTTCCATGCCAACAGAGCCCTCTCCCTCCTTCAGGGTTGATCAAACCGGTTGCCTTGCATTTTGTACATGAAATAGCCTTTTGCTGTAGCCACGCATCTGTACAACAAATCCACTGGTGCTCCAGAAATAAAGATAAGAGCTAGGCATTTTATGAGCTTTTTGGAGGAAGGAGATCCATCTTAAAATTGAGCTGGGCATAAGCAAAGAGCATGATATAAACCTGTGCAGATTACCTCCCCCCTGTGCAATGCAAGTCAATCTTTTGGAAAAGATGTGTGCCTGTTCTCTACAAGCAATTACCATTGGTTATAATCCTTTTAGAATATATGTGGAGAATGACTCAGTTCATTTGATGAGTTATACTGCCAGTTTTCCCTGAAGCACTGACCCAGCAGAATTACTAAGGCTGGCCCTAAGCTTTTGGAATGGGAGGGTCTTAGGGCAGCATTTGGGTGAGTTCATGGTAGCAGGCAACTAATGGGTTGGGACAGACCAAGGTAAAAGTAGCAGTATATGAAAGCTCAGCAGAGATTTGGATCTCCCTCAGTGGGCATCTGCCCACCCCATCTTTCTGTGCTCTTGGTAGGTCTGCGGAAAAAGGAGCTGTGATCTTCTAATACTCTAGCAATACTTCAAATTACATGGCTGAGGATCTCAGTGCTTTACAAATATTAATTTAGCTTCAGAGCAGGTATGTGAATGGGATCCCACATCTTCACATCTACAGCACATGTGATATATGGAGGGAGAGAGGAGGATAGTTTTCCAGTCTGTGGGAAGCATGTCAAGCTCAAGACTTCGTTCAGGTTTGGACAGTTAAACACAAGTTTAACAAAAATACCTAGAAGTGATTTACTCCTACACAAGCAGACATCAATGGCAGTAAATAGACCTGAATCAGGACAAAATGTTATGGAAAGCATTGCCTGAAATGCCTTGTAGCTGGCTCTCTAGGGGGTCTGTCACACAGCCTAGAATAGATCCTTCATCAAAGGAGCATTTTGTCTGCCCTCAGGTCCAGTGATAGTGCCAACCTGGCATTTCAGAGGAAGAAAGGATTTGCCATCTACATTTTTAATTGAGAGTTAACCTGAATTTTGAGTTATTTTGAGCACTGTTTCTGTGCAGGTGGATGTGTGGATGTCCTTGCTAACAAGATATGGGTACTCTGAGCAGAGGGCTTATTTTAATGGCTTTCCTCTGCATACCTCTCTGCGCAAACTATTCAGAATGCAGCCCTTCTGTCAGCACTAGATGGGGGCATATAAAACATTTACTACTACATTGGCAGCAGCATTTGGAAGCATTGCAAGTAGGAACAAAGTAGCAACTGCTCTCAGCACGTAGTGTGCACAGCTGCTTCACAGCAGTGGCTTTAATTTTCTGCTGTTGCAGGGCACAGCTGACCTAACATTAACTGCGGGTTTGCACAGTGTCAAGACAGCCCTGACAATGTCAAAACAAGACAGGGATATTGAAGGAAAAAACCGTCACGGAAAATTCTGCCCAAGATGGATTGGTGTAAAGTAGTTGGCTCCAAGACCTTGGCTACCTCAAAGTGGGAGCAATGGGAGGGCAAAAGCAGTTCCCACTTCCATATAATGCCAAATAAATGGTGTGTTGTTGAGGCGTGTTTTCAACAGCAGCACAGAGAGTTTAAGCTATGAGAATTCCACATGACTGGTGTGTTGGTGACTAGAACAAATCCAGCTTTCCACATGGGCTCTTTGGACACAGCTGCAGTCAAGTACTGTGAGCATTCACAGCTGCAATTAGAACCCCCATGTGGCAGTAGCTGTGTATACATCAGACTTTCATTTTAGCAAAGGGTAGACCAAAGATTAAATGGAAACTTATAGGTTCTTAGCTTCTTCTTGCAGCACCATTCTAAATGCTAACCATGCCTCTACAAATATCTGGAATAAATTGTTTTCTTTCTGTTGAGGTCTGAATAGCCTGTGCATCAATGAATTGAAAGGATGCGATTACAGAGTGAGTTTTGCACTATACTGAACCTTGTCCTTTCTCTTTTGTTAGCAAGCCTGACTAGCTTCTGCAAAGAGTGTTCCTTTTGAAAATCAATGAAAAGGGAGAGAAATATGTAGAGATAAATAGCTTAAGACTGCATATTTGCATGCTGTGAAACTTATAATTAAGTAGTGGCACAACTGAGTATACAACTTTTATCTATCATTAGCTGTCTTTAAAAAGATAGGGCTACGAAAATTTGATTTTCTGTAAGAATAGATGTTTGGGATGTTTCGTGCACACACTTATGGCATATTACTTATATCAATAGAAGATGCAACTGCTAAGCATCCCCATCTGCTTCTCAACTGAGACAGATTATTTAAAATCCCTGTGGCAGAGATAAGAGCTTAAAAGACTAGTATCCAGATGCTTGTGCACATGTACCCATTAACCATGTCAGTTACTCATCCTGTGTGACGTCAGGTTGTCATTCCACTGCTTGCTACAGTATCTGTTGACAGATGTGATGCCTTATATCCCAGGGCCCCAGTCCCGCTCCATGGCCATGCACATACACAGCCATTGTTTCCACACCACAGTCTTGCTGTGCCAGTGCAAGCTCATCAGCTGGGTCTCCAGAGGGAAAGCATTGTTTGGTGAAGGTGTGAAGGTGTTAACACAATCTACTCAGACAAGATTTTGACCCACCCCATCAGATCTTAACTGAGTTTGCCTTTATACATTACACATACATCCCCAGGAAGGAGGAATTTTATTTCTCTCTCCTCTCTGTTTTCCTCCACTGCCCTCTTAAAGACCTGTGCACTGCCTTGTTTATTTTTACAACTGGTCCATGCAGTGCCAGGCCAAGAACAAGACAACGCCCTGCACTTACAGCCTCACAGTCTCTGCATCATGACACATCTTCCCAGAAACAGCAGGACATTCAGTGCAAGGAGAGAGTTTGTTGGTGCTGTAAGCTGAAGACTCAGCAGCCAGTCACATGTGCTGATACCTTCAAAGGAGCATCAGTCTCCATTCCAAATAGCTGGTCCCAGAAGTACAAATGGCTCCCAGAAATGATGATTGGTACCAGTTATTGAATCATGTTTTAACAGAAAGCTACAATTAACTCTGCATACCCCTCAGAGGAAGCAGATTGCAAAACTGCAAGCAGACAGGAACTCATCTTGTTGTTAACAAGTGTCAGAGTTTCTGATTCGAGTTTGGTAATGCTTTTTACGGGAGGAAAGTCCAGCATTATTTGTGTGAATCAGCTTGGCTTCCTCTCAGGCTGACACAAGATGCTTACACAATTGAAATCAAAGCCTCTGAGTAGCACAGGGGGGTCATAGATTAATGAGGTGATACAAAATCACACAGCTCTGTGCAGCACACACATGCTAACAAAGGTTTTACAGTAAAACTTCTCATTTATCACAATATCTGAAATGAGATCCTTCTCACAGACCTGTCATAAGAGCTTTAGAAGTCCTCAGTAAGTGCTGAAAATTAATCTTCACTTTCAGATGGGCAAACAAATATTGGCAAGCGTGTTGTAGAAACAAATAGCAACGTCCAAGAGTCTCTTTGGCCTTTTTCCATTACCAGGGGATTCTTCCAAAGTGCTGGGATTGAACTCTAGCACATTGTATGTGGAGCTGTGCTGCAGCCTTGTAAAGAACTCAGGCTTTGGCTGAGCAACAGGCAGGTGCTGTGCAGGAAAAGGGTCACCCACAAAGCTGGAAGTTGGGAATAAAAACAGGCATATGCTTTATTCATCTTCCTTTAGCCCTCTGCTTTAAAAATGGTTCATGATGAGTTGAATGAGGGGTTTGCCTCTGAAAGATGTTTCACAGGAGTATCTTTGGCATTGCAGCACCCTAGACGTGCAGCTCAGTGGCTCCATCCCATCAACAGGTGTATTGTCTGACACACACACACACTCGAGATCATTTGTCATGGCTGTGGGACTGAAGGAGCATGAAGGATAAGTTTATGTGTCTACAGTCAGTAAATAGCTGAGAGTGGAGGAAAATATGACAGCTGCAGTAGAAAGGAGGTTTGAAAACTTTTATGAGATTTTTCCTACCAGGAAGAAGGCTCCAGAGAGGGAAATGAAGTAAGGGTTCTGACTGTCAAATACTTTTCCATAACCATGTGTCAAGCGCTTGTCTGCCATATGAGCTCTACACCAAGGCTGTGGGATGTGCATGGTTATTTCTTAAGTGCCAGACACTGAATTGGATTGGTATAATATTTTCACATATTTTTCTCTCTGCTATTGTCTTTTTATAAGAAATCGCAGTGGACCTTTAAGGTAACAGAGGGCAAACACACTCACTGATATGCAACCCCTGTCTCTGCAGACATCTGATATTCAACTCAGTGATGTGCACAGTAACACAACCATCTCTCTAATCCCTAATCTCTCCAGCCACAAGTGGGACTGGCAGTGACCTGGAGGACTCCAGCCATCTTTCACTGCTCTACTGTCCTGAGGCTTGCAAAAGCAAAGGCTGCAAGACTGTTCAGGCTTGCAAATGGCACATCACTGGAAAACTAATGCAGTGTTATTTTGAGAGAGACAATACCAAACCCCTACTCAGAGGAATTACATGAGAAACCACTATGTGGAGCCAGCCACTAATTATTTGGCAGATGAGAAAACTGGATTCAAATAAGTTGTTACCTGAATTTCAGGTACCAGTGCTACCCCATTGGCTTTTGCTTTACCTCTCTCAAAAGTCTAAACATGGGACAAATTTGCTGTGATGTAAATCAGATGCATAAAACCACCAGTGAACTTAGTAAAGTGATGCTGTGAAGACAAAAAGACATATCCTTTCCCTGTCTTTAGGAGAGAATTCTATACCAGGTTTGCTATGCTTCCATCTACATTATTCCTTATTTTACTTCCATCTAGTCTAAAGTCTTGTGGCCTGTGAAAAGAGTACTACAAGTTTCCCAGACTAAACAAGAGAACAGAGTATAGCTCAAATGTCATTACTGACAACATGCTGTGGTTTGTGGAGTTCATCTGGCAGATGCAGAGCCTCTTTAGCCATTAGATTAGGATGGAATTTGATTTAGAAAACAGAAGAGCTTCTAGGTAATGTCTGTATTCAAAAGGCTGGAAAATATAATAAACTTCTTTAAACTCAGGCATGGCAGGCAATTTCAAACGTTACAGAAGAGGGCAGTAAGAAATGCACACACCAAGCAAACCTTATCTGTTACACAAGACTTTCTCCACTGATCAGCCATGAGAATTTATGGACTTAAAAGTTCAAACTCAGCTTTGCACTGGAAACTTTTCTCACCATTTACTCCATTACTTATTTTGAATGTTTCTCTGAGTTTCTAATACTGAGTTTAGAGGTTTTGTCACAGGCAGGCAAATGACTAGGATATAGCAAGATGCAAGTACATTTTGTTGGGAAAAAAAACCAAGGAAAGAAGAATCTCAAGAGTAACTCAGGTTTTTGTAGCAATGTGAAATCTATCTCTTTTATTCCTCCACTATCTCTGAGGAAACAGAGAACTGAAATAGAGATGAGAAAAATTCTGACACCCTCAGCAACCATTGAGCAAAATTTATTATTTGATGCATGCAGCAAGAAGCCATAGAAAAAAATATGCATATTGCTGATACTAAGAACTGAATGCCATCTGCTCAGGAGTGTCACTTAAACACAGCCATGTCTTACAGAGCATTCAGTTGCAGAGGGAAGTCTTCTGTCCATACTGATGAGCAGCTAGGAAAAACAGCGTGTGACTCTAGAGTAAGAACCACAGTCTCTGCCCTGCAGTATATTCATCTGTATAGCACAAGCCCTAAGCACAGTTTGTGCATCTGGGAGGGACCAATTTGATTTTTATTTATGCTCCAACATGTGTTATACACGAGGTTAAAAATTCCTGCAGGGGCTGTACACGTGATAGAGGGGGAGCCCTGTCCCCTAGGGGACTTCACCAATCGGGAGAGAAAGCTTCCGTGACTGGGCTGCAAGCGACCCACCTTGCCAGTGGGGCACATCCCCGGATGCCCGGGAGAAAATGCCCGGGAAACTGGGCTGTGGGAGAAGCCTTAGCACACAAAAGCAGTTTACTGCGACATAACCCATGCGCCTTTTTCTTTTCTGCCGAGCTGACGCCGACGGGGCGTCCCGGGGTACAGCGGGAGCGATCTGTGCCGGCGCTCTGCTTCTCTCTCCGTCTCTCTTTTCCCCTCTTCACTCCCTTTTCTGTCCCACTTCGGCAGGAACACTTATCAGTAAACGGTTCTCAGATAAAATACTTGCTGCTTTTGTGCTTTATTTTCGTCTGAGAAACCTATCAAAAAGAATCCTCACCAACTCCCCTTTTACAGTAGGAGGGGAGAGCATGCTAATGATATTGTGATGAAAGAATTTGAGAATATATTGTATTTCTTCCCATGGCATCCCTTCTGGATTTCTGCATCTAAACCTACTGACAGGCAATCATCCACATAAATTCTTCAAGTTTCTGAGCCCAGGCTGCTCATACAATTTTGACCTACAAATGGCATTTGCTGCACCTGCTAAAGTACCTCAAGTAGCCAGTAAGGCATTGAGGAGACGGATGTTGTAAATTATCTGCAGAGAGGCTCAGGCTTCATGAATAAAAAGCCCAACCTCCATTAACCCAGCTGGAAAGAACTGCCTTGAAAATTGGGCATTCAAGTTGAAGATTTGTCAGTCTATCAAGTGAAATATTCCCAAGGAAAGAGTTCAGTGTTCATTCCAGGTAAACAATTTGGGCACAAGTTTGTCTCTTTCAGCCCTGGTTTCCCTGGGTTTGATAAGATAGTTCTTGACTTATCCAGTCCTGGGGTTTTAAAAGCACAGCTCTTGTGGCATTATTTGGGGTAGCTCTGATCCTCCCACAGCACAGAGGAAACTTCTGTCCAGCCATCCAGTAAAACCCACCATCCCAAGGTGTTCATACCCAGACAGCCCCGAGGGCCTGATTGTCCACAGCAGCCCTGAATTTGGGAGCCTCCTAGAAAAACTGGACAAAAATGGCTTCCTCTACATGTGCTGATGTTGCAACTTTAACACATCCATAATGCTAGAGCCCCTCAGCAGAGACCCAAGCTGTTACACCCCTGGCCAGAAATATCAATCTGTCTGACAAAGGAGCAGTGATAACCAACTTCAGCAATAAGAATAAAATTACAGTGTTTTAATTGTAAAATGGATTAATAAATTATATTGGTGTTTTGTTAAAGAGATGGAAAAGTTTTCATGTGTTAGAGGAGCCATTTTTGTGTTATAAATGTCTGAAGAAACAGGTCAGGAATCACCAAAGAACAATCTGCTCTGCCTTGATTTAAGCCTTCAAATACTGTCCATCCAGAAACAGACTGTCTTGTAAACATACTGCAGATTAAATAAGCAACAGTCTGGATTTTAGAAAAGGTTATTTCTTATTTTAGCATTTCAAGTCTTTTTAGGAAGTCCTTCTTCTGTCTTAATAAAACTTGTCCTACTTAGAGATGCCAAAAGCCATTTGATACGAGGTGGCAGGACCTGAGCTCTGGCAGAAAGGGCAGTGGAGCCCCTGGCACACCAGGAGGCTGGGAGAGAGCTGTCAGGGCTCAGTGCTGAGGGCAGGGAAAAAGATCAGAAGAGTAAGAGGGGGGAAACTGTAAGGAGCAGGAAAGCAGATGACAAGGGAGATTGTTTTGCTGCTTTGCTGATTTAAAACCAGCAAAAATCTTCCAAAATCTCTGGACCCTCTAGTTGCTTTCAGCAAGCATCTCCAACAGCCCTTTGGAAACGAGTCACTCTGTGCCCAACCATCTGCTCCCCACAGGTCACAATGTCCTGGTGCTACCAGGCCCTGCATTAGTTCTGTGACCTTAGGAGCACAGCTGGGATTCACTGTGATACTTTTTGTTGTTTTATTTAGAAATCTTATGAATTCATGTTAAAAGAGAATGCTCTTCCAAACTGAAATACAAAGGAAGTAATGTAACAGAAATTGCATGTCCAATCTCACCACATTATTCTGTGTCTTTTGCTGCTTTATGAGCTTGTTTCCAAAGGATCCTTACCAGAGTCAGAGTAGTGCAGGGAGATTTAGGGTGTTTTTTTCTCCCAGAGGTTGGCATTAAATAATAGGCAAGGCAAGGGATTGTATAAACAATAATACAATTAGGCTGTTGGATTCAGAGTTAACATTTAATGAGAGCAAGCCAGCATCAAGCCCCTGCTTGCTTAGAAGAAAATAAAAGAGGCAACCAGCCCTAGCAGTTGCAACCAGTCCTAGCAGCTGGAAGAAGCTTGAACAATGCCTCATGATGTGAAGACACACTGTGAGCCCCAACATGTCTGCTTGTCTGTTTAGACAGTTAATAAAGCTGAACACCAGCCTAGAGGTGCCTCTGCAGTTTGCCAACTCTAAACTGATGAGACCCCTAAACACTGCAGCCTACTAAGAGTTTCCAAGGGATTGCTCCCAATATGAGCACATTGGCTGAACCAAACTGTAGGCAGCTGATGGCCACTTGTTTTCTACTCTACAAGGGGCACTGGGGAATAGCTCAACAGATGGCTGAGCTCTCCTCCAGCAGCCTGGCTTTGGGTAATAGGTGGGTGGGCTTTTCCTAGGTTGATGTTAAATTTTTCCCCACTTCTCAATATCCAATATGAAATGCTGAAACAGTGTGTTTACCATCATTTTCATTTAGGGTTGTTCTGCTGTTCTTACAGTTATGTTTGTAGTTAATGGAAATTACCCTTTGAACATGTGAGATGCTGTGTAATGCTAAGAACTCTTGACAACGATCCGGCACTTGATATTTGCCAGACACTTTCATAGCTTCAGCCCGAGCCTCTTAGTTCTCCTGCTGCAGAACAGGATGACATGCCCAGTGCCATTACTGCTGCAAAAATAAGTTAATTAATGTGGGAGGAAGCTCGGTACCATGGTGAGGGAAGTACAGAAGCTCTCACCAGTGTCACCCTTGTGTGCAATGGAGGGTAGGAAATAAAATAAGGCCTGAGGCTGTATGTGCAGTCATCAGGGCAGAAGGCTGCACTGTAGTCACAGAGCAAGGCATGGGCCCTCTGAAAAAAGAGTATGTGGTTATGCAGATAAAGGCAGGAGAAGAGCTTGTGCACAGAGCCAGGCACATTGCAGCTGGAGGGGGATTTCTTATATTTAGAGAACTTGTAACTTTAGCATTTTTACTGTGCAGTATTGGCAAAAAAGTGTGCTTTTAACCTGACTGCTGCTGTCTCATATCCCAGTGAGTGCTCACCACACTACCATGTTTAAAGGTCCTGTTGATTTGCACTTTGTGTGTGTAGGTCACAGCATGTCCTTTTCCTTGCTTTCTATTGTATTCCCTGAACACTTGTTACCTCTCAGTAAAAATGGTACCTACTACATGTTCCAGCTCCAGCCCTATGGCCTCATCTCGTTTCGGAGTACTAGGTATGTTCATAACTTAAGCACATCACCTTTGATAACTCCAACACTATGCATGTGCTGATTATGAATTAATCTCTTCAGAGACTCACAAATCAGTGAAACAAAACAGGTCCTTTGCACAGGCGTTCCTATTGTGCTCAATATTTACTCTTTCTCTTTTGGAGGTTTGAGATCAGAATTGTTTTAAGTATGTGGGCTTTAAACCACAGATCTTCTGTCCCAAAAAGCAAAACTGACTGTCCTTTAGTTAAACTAAACACCTATGATACAGAGGCAAGCACTTACATTCTGCTCAAGCTTTCTGTAACAATCAAATCCTCCCCAAAGCTCTCAAGATTAGTAAGTTCTCATGTCAATTAGGTCAAATACTAACCTCATTATTCTACTGTTCAAAGATTCCCAAACTCTCTTTCTGCAGACTTCTCTAATTATTTTGGTTTTGTTAAGTTGCAGCTGTCCTGTTTTCCTGGTGGAATGCTGTCCCTGGCTTCAGCAGCACTGCCTGGCAGCATGTGGCTGACTCAGAGTAGACTTACTGAGACGTTCAGGTGGGAAGGGACCCCCAGAGGTCCCTACTACAGTCTGCTGCTCACAGTAGGGCAGCTCTGAGGTCAGATTAGGCTGTTTGGGGCTTTAATGGGTTGGTCTGTAAATGCCCCCAAGGATGGAGACTGCAGAACCTCTCTGGACTATCTGCTGCACTGCTTGGCTGTTCCCACAGGGAGCAAATTTCTCCTTATTTCATGTCTTATGTCATGTTTTCAGTCATGCCCATTGTCTCCTGTCCTCCCTGTGGAGCACTGTGAAGAGCCTGTTTTCATGGTAGCACTGCTCTAAGTGCTGGTGGGTTGCTGCTGGGTCCCCCTAAAGCTGTCTCTGAGAAGAAGCCTCATTCCATCAGTCTCACCTCACTGAGCCCCGACTGTCTAGGTCACCTGCAGTAGGATGGAGACACCTCCTGTGCTCCCAAGACAGCTGTCTGGAAGACCTAGAAACACTCTGCCTTTCCTTTAAGGCCATCCCTGCATATTGTCAGACTGTGGTGGAGAGGAAGGGCCCTGCAGTACACTGAGACATCATCCTTAAATCTCCTGGGTAAGAGCTCCAAAATTGCACCCTCTGCTTGCAGCTATCATCCTTCCTGCAGCATTGAGTGCGCAACCAAGAGTGTGATTCTCTGTGTTTTGTGAATTAAATCCTTCAGCGCCATGAGAGGGAAGTCCTGCTTGTCCAACACAATCTCCTTCTACAACAGGGTAACCCACCTAGCTGATTCAGGAAAGCCAGTAGAAGTAACCTTTTTGGACTTCAGCAAAGCTTTTGGTACAGTCTCTCACAGTATCCTTCTGGACCAAATGTCCAGCACACAGCTAGATAACCATGTTATATGATGGGTGAGCAAAAGGCTCACGGGTCAGGCACAAAGCATTATAGCAAATGGGGTGACATCAGGCTGGTGTCTCGTCACTAATGGGGTTCTGCAGGGCTCCATCCTTGGCCATGTGCTCTTCAACATCTTCATTAATGACCCAGATGCAGGACTCAAAGGAATACTAAGTAAGTTTGCTGATGACAGTAAATTGGGAAGAGTTGTCAACTTCCTCAAGGGCAGAGAGGCCCTGCAGAAAGACCTTGACAAATCAGAGCGATGGGCAATCATCAAGTGTAGGAAGTTTAACCAGGGCAAGTGCTGGATTCTGCACCCGGGATGGGGCAACCCTGGATGGACAGACAGACTGGGGAATGAGAGGCTGAAGAGCAACGCTCTGCAAAGGGACCCAGGAGTCCTGGTCAGTGCAAAGTTGAGTGTGAGTCAGCAGTGCCCCGGCAGCCAGGAGTGCCAGCTGTGTCCTGGGGGGCATCAGGAACAGCATCGCCAGCCGGGCAAGGGAGGGGATTGTCCCGCTCTGCTCTGCACTGGGGCAGCCTCACCTTGAGTGCTAGGGGCAGTTTGGGGTGCCACAATATAAAAAAGACATTAAGCCCTTGGAGAGTGTCCAAAGGAGGGCCACAAGGAGGGTGAAGGGCCTTGAGGGGAAGCCATAGGAGTGGCTCGGGTCAGTTGCTCTGTTCAGCCTGGAAAAGAGGAGACTGAGGGGAGACCTCAGTGTGGTCTTCAGCATCCTCATGAGGGGAAGCAGAGGGACAAGTACTGATCTCTTCACTCTCCTGACCAGTGACAGGACTCGAGGAAACAGCCTGAAGCTGTGTTAGGGGAGGTTTAGGCTGGATGTCAGGAATAGGTTCTTCACCCCGAGGGTGGTTGAGCAGGTTGAACAGGCTCCCCAGGGAGGTGGTCACAGCAGCAAGTCTGACAGAGTTCAGGAAGCATTTGCACAGTGCTTTCAGGCACAGGGTGTAGTTCTTTGGGATGCTGTTGGCAGGGCCAGGAGCTGGACTCGATGATACTGGTGGATCCCTTCCAACTCCGCATATTCGGTGATTCTGTGGTAGGAGCAGCAGGTCAGCGGTCCCTGGTGTGGGAAAGGAGAAGGAGCGTCCTGGCGCTGCCGGAGACTCTCGAGGCCGAACGAGGCCGGCTTTGTGAGGTGAATTGCAGCAACGCCAATCGGGGTCAGCGGGCCGATGGATGCACAGGACAGAATGCGCTGGAGGGCCAGCGCTGGGTGGGATGGTGCTGTCGTGCCCTTAGTGCCATGGGTGGGGACATTCGGAACCAGCCGCGGCCTAACGCTGGACTTCCCGCCCCACTGTCCCGAGGGGCGGAACCTCCACCGCTCCCGTCCCCTCAGCGCTGAGCCGCCGGCCGGGCGCTCTGTCACCCTCCGGGGCGGGGCCAGGCCGGGCTCTCGGTCACCCTCCCTCACCCTCCGGGGCGGGGCCAGCCGGCGTTCTGTCACTCTCCGGGGCGGGGCCAGCCGGGCTCTCGGTCACCCTCCGGGGCGGGGCCAGGCC
Source organism: Entomyzon cyanotis (assembly GCA_024500445.1). Lineage (NCBI taxonomy): Eukaryota > Metazoa > Chordata > Aves > Passeriformes > Meliphagidae > Entomyzon > Entomyzon cyanotis. The sequence continues at coordinate 5,848,038 of JAKEPQ010001007.1, read as the reverse complement.
GCGGCCCCTCCCCCTGGGCGGGGCGGAGGCGGGGCGGAGCGCGCGTGCCCGCCCGCGGAACCGCGGCTGCGCCTCGCCCGCGCCCGCCGCCGCCGCTGCCATGGACAGCGACGAGGAGACGCTGGAGGAGATCGTGGAAGGTGCGTGTCCCGCGGCTCGGGGAGCGGGGCCCGCCGGCGCCGGGCGCTGCTGCGGGAGCTTTGGGGATGCGGGGCGGCGGCGGCGGTCGGAGCTGGGCGCCCGGGGCCGGGCGGCAGCGCATGACATCAGAGGGCTTATGCAACGGGCGGGCCGGGGCCGCGCACGTGGCGGAGTTCGGCCGGGGGCAGCCGGGGCCGCGCTGGCGCCGGTACCGGGCGGGAGCTTTGGGTGCCGCCCGCCACCGAGCGCTCCGGCCACGGCGGAAGGCTGCGGAGCCCGGACGCGGGGATGGCGGCTGCTCGGCTCTTATTGTCAAAAATAAACTCGTGACCGTGGTTTTCTGCCGCTGCCGTGCCCCCGTGCGGGCGCTGGCCCGCAGCTCGCACTCCCCGGGCGTGGCGGCCGGTGCCCAGTCCTTGCCCCGGCTGCTGCGGGACCGGGGGATGCTCATCCTTGGGGAGAGCCCAGGGAGCCAGGGCTGCAGTCACATACGTGCAAATGGAGAAGGGGTAAGAAGGAGCGACTCCAAGAAGACACTGTGGCCGTATCCATGGGCAGCAGGGCTGCAGCCATCCGTACGGGAGCGCGGCGGGCCACCTTATAGCCAATATACACCCTGTGTGTGCTCACCTCTCGTGTGGAGAACTAATCCTGAAAGAGTTCCAAATCCAGAAGCACATGCCTTCTGGAAGTGATGTGTTGATGGAAACCTTAGGAGGCTGGGATGCAGCTCCCCAGCACGCTCTCCTCCCGTGAGGCGCCTGGGAGCAGGGAAACAAAGCGTGACATCTCTGTGGGAAAGCACCTGCTCCCCAAAGGTTCCTCGCAGGGACCGTCGTGGTCCTGCCGGGAAGAGCAATCCGTTTTCAGCTGTTAGGGAGCAAGGAGCTGCCCAAGATGCTGGTAGTGCCCGTGTTAGCCGTGTGTCTGCTGTGACAGAAGGGATAGGCCTCACAGCGAGTTGCTCCGGAGAAGGCATCATGCTCGGCGGCTTAGTGTGACAACAGGCGAGAGCTGAGCAGCTGCTGCTCGGGGCTGGATTTATTGTCTAGGTATGTGGTGTCGGAGCCAAGGAGAAGCTTTGTTGTGTAGAGCATGGGTGTGAGGGGAGTGAGGCCCTGCTATGAATGGAGTGTGCCCTGTGCCCTAACAGATGGGGTTTTCCACTGCCCTTCCTGCCCACTCCTCAAGTCTGTGGATTGCACTTGTCCGGGGCAAGGAGTCGTGGTTTTGATCCTTGTATCATAGATAAAGTGTTCTGCTGTATCCTGGATTTGTTTGGCGTTTCTATGGGCTAAGGAAATAAATTTTTAAAGTATCTTTTAAAGTATCAAAAGTGTGTTTTTCTGAGCAAGACAGAAGCAGGGTGCTCCTTGGGGGTGAATAGGATTTTGCACTTACCCAAATGAAGTTAGAAATGTCATAGAAATCAGCACTTTCTTTCATTTTTATAGGGGGGAGTATTGTAGTTATCCCCCAAACATCCATCTGGCATCTTTGTGGCCAGAATCTTTGACTGATGATGCATATTGTATGTCATCTATTAAGTAATAGGAATACTGATAGTAAAGGGCATTTGTCTTTGATTTGTGTACATCAGTGGTTTCGGTAAGTGACCCCACTGTGAGCTAGCCCCTATTACGGTAATTCATTTTCTTGAAAAGTTAGTCATCTGAGTTTAAGAGGAAATCTTGAGTGACCCTTAATGAAGCAACAAAAGTGAGGTTTTACAATAATTAAAAAATATGTTTAGACGTTTTGGGTTTATTTTTGCAAATGGAGGAGAGTAGTGAGAAAGGAAAGTGGAACACACTGCTCCCCATGAAATACTGAGGATTTTTTCCATTTACTTAATCTGAAACAGAATTAGAGCCGAAAGCCTCAGCCATACAGACGCTGCATTTATGTTACGAAACTTGAAATTGCTTTATTTCCTGGTGTTGTTAATTAAGAGAGACTGTATGCTTCTTGTTTTGTTGCAGTGGTGGAGGGATGGTTTTACTTTTTTTAATAAGGGGAAATTTCTAGCATATTAGAATAATTGGATTCTTTGTATTGTGGCTGAGATTAAGACCCGGTATAGAGGCCATTGGATCAAAGCTGACCATTTGGATCCCGAGGTAATCTGTATCCTACTGTGCAAAAGTCCTGACATGTTCTGTGTACAAGCATGGCAGCTTTTGTGTTGGACTTTGCATTCCAGCAAAATCTTGACAAAGCTGAATAGTCACAGAGAACTATTTCTGGGATTTGAAAGGGATTGTTTTTGTTGTTGTTGCTTTGGGTATTTTTTAATAGTATTATGTACCAATATTATCATATTATTATACAAAAATACAGTATGTTTTTAAAATCCAAATGTTTAAAAGTTTTGCTGTCGTAGTAAGGAGGGAACTGGTATTGTATTGTTTAGAGTTTGTTAACTTATACCAGTGTACCCTTCCTATATTGATAAAGCCTTTAATTTAAAAGGCTTTTAATTAAAACTATAAATGTTGACATAGTTTTTGGTCTAAAAGAGGTGTCCACACCAGAAATGTCTCTGATCTTTTAGTTAAAATTTACATAATTGCTAAAACCTGTCCTTTCTACAAAAAGGGGTGTCCTGACAGAATGGAAGGGGAAAAAGCCTTTCTTCTCTTTGAAAGAGCAGCTTCTGTTTAAAGGGGTCCTCTTCAAAGTAATTAAAAGCCTTTAGTGATAGACCTGTTTTCCTTCCACCTTTTGTTCTCTCTTTTTACACTATTATTTCTCTCATTTTGAACTGATAAGCAGTGCCTGATTGGTTTTACTAACTTCTTAAACTTTTGATTGTTTTCAATCTAATTTGGACTAGGGACTTGAAGTGAGACTACAGTGATGTGCAGGTGCAAGAGAAGCTTTGTGGAGCATGCACGGGCAGGGTGAAGGAGGGAATCCTGGCTCTTGGATGAGTTCAGATTCCTTGCTGTTAGTTTCTCCTGTACATCTTTCTAGGTGCATTTCCATACTCAGTGAAGTCTGCACAGCTTGTTCCCTCTCTGGGCACAGGACTCAGGGTCTGGTGGTACTGAAGTGCCTCTTGTTGCCTGCATCAGCTTGGGCTGTAAATCAGTCCCCCTCACACTGAAGTTTGTTTCTGCCTTTCTGCATGTGTGATGAACCTTTTCAGTTTAGGGCAGATTTGGTTAGCGAAGAGCTTGACGCAAAGCCTGTAGCAGTGAATGCATGTACTGTCTCTCATCTCTAATAGGCTGTGTATGCATCACCAGGAGACCAGGGGTATCAGAGGTAATGTTTTAGTTGGAAACCTGGAAGAACATAAATATAGGCTAGCTGTTATTTATTTGACAGTTTTTGTGCAAAATTTATACCTGCTAAAATGTCGCTGTGGGAGCTCTAACACCCGCTCAGATGTGTCCCTGTGCTGAGAGCAGCCCTGCTGAGCTCTGTAGCCAGAGCTCACACGGCTAAACCAGGCAATAACCATTGTTTAAAACACTTTTCTGTCATTTTCCTTTGGCTTTGAAGAGATGCAATAGGAACCTTATTATGCTTTACCTTAGTAGAGTTGGGCAGTCATATTCAGTGAAACAAACCATGCAGGTGAGGATCCAAGTCCGTTGTTTCTCCTTTCCCTCTGTGCAACAGCTGTAATGGAGAAAACAGATATGGCTAGGGGAGGGAACAGGATATAAAGTGAATGCATCAGAAAGGCCCTGGAGAACAACATTTGAAATATTAAATACCAAGCTGACTGATATATTTCAAGGGCACAGCATTGTGGATATTACATACTTTTATTTCTTGAGATTCCTGTGGATATAGATGCAGGGTGGCACACCCACAGTATCATAAGGCATGTATTTAGCAAAAGAAAAAAATCAAATCTCTTCTTATCCTATTCTCACCCATAAATACATGTTTTAGATAAAGAATAGTTATACTTTTGAAGATGTGTATTAATACAAGTTAGAGTAATATACACTTTGTTTCTTCTAGAAACAATTTTTGCTTATTATTCTCTTCTGTTTCTCATCACATTTCTTTTATCCTTTTATTTTTATTTTAAGCTATGTATTACACAAGTACAAACATCAGATGTACAGAATCTCTGATCACTGTTCCTAACAGCAATGATCAAATTACTGTTTTGTACTAAGGAGCTACTGCATTTCAACCAGCTACATAATGAGAGCAGGTTTGAAATTTTGTATAATAATTAATGTGCTCTGTTGATCTTTGTCTGGATTTTATTTCAGGGCATCTAGATGATGATGGGCTGCCACATGGATTCTGTACAGTAACATATTCATCAACAGACAGATTTGAAGGAAACTTCGTGCATGGAGAAAAGAATGGTCGCGGCAAATTCTTCTTTTTTGATGGAAGGTACACTCTGACTCTTTGATTTTTCTTCTGTATTCTTCCTTCTGCTTGTAGCGATGCAAACCTAATCTACATTGATTGTGGGCTGCTGAGTTTCTGGATAAGATTTCTCATTAAAAACTGTAGCTGGAAAGTTTACTGCTGCTGTAGCCATTCCTGTGGGGGCTTTGTGTGTAATGAGGTGCCTGTAGTTGTTTCTTGGAGGGAGAATGCAGTGGTTATGCTCATAACTTTACTTTTAGCACTGTAAAGTTATGAGCTAATTAGAAATCCTAAGAAATGGGAGGTGGTCAGAACTATTGAAAACCATGCTGACAATGACTTGGACATCAAGATTCATAATTGCAGGTTGAATTCTTTGCCTTACTTTGCTTTTACTCTACACAGAGAATACAGCTGGCCCACACACACAGATGTAGGACCTTGACGGAGAGGCTTGCCCTCTGCTTGGTCAAATTGTTTAGCAGTTAAAGGACTGAGTTAAATACAGGTTTGTTAGCAACTCTAGTTAATCCTCTGCAAGTTGTTTGTGGCCTGATTTACTTTCAGAAAAGCCCCTATAATTTCTTCTCTTTTCACTGGGAATTGTGACAGTGAAATCGGGCTAGTCTGTGCCTATGAACACCTTGTACGTCTTCCCCCCACCACCACTGCAGCATTCCTGTCTGCAGTTGCTCAGAACTTCCTCTGAGGGAGCAGCAGATGTATAAAATGACATGATTCTTCATGGCTTTGCAGCTGTTGGTGACACTATGAATAGCAGCTGTTAAACTGGCAGTTGTGCTGGGTCTACTGCTCAGCAAAGTTCTGAGCAGGAGCAGAGGTATTGTGCTGTCTCAGTGAGTCAGCTCCTTGTCTGTACTTGCCTTTGCACTTGCTTCATACTGGGGATTGTGGGTTTTTTTCATGAGAAGGATAATATATTTATTCAGTTATGCAGAAAGTGATCAGGCCTCCAAGCCTGGATGAAGAAAAATCCCCACTGTTGTTGGTAATGGACTTACTAAATCTTCCTTGAGTAACTGAAAATCAGTATTGCCCAGCAGCTGACTTCTTTAAAATAGCTATTTTTTTTTTTTTTAATTGTCAGACAGCATCTCTATGGACACGTACATAACACTTCTGTGCTGCTGGATGATCTCAGCAGAGTAGTTGCTGATTGTACAGTCAGAGGAACTGACCCACTGTTTTGTTTGTAGGGCTCCTCCTCCTCCATGCAATCCAGACTACACGCAGTGTTCAGTGGGAAAAGTCAGGTTGCTCCTGAGCCTTTTCTGTACTGCTTCAGTGTTGCCAACTCTTCTCTCTTTTTTTTTCTCTCTCAATTTTCGTAACCCTTTAAAAAAATGGAACAGTTGTCCACTGATGACTTCAGTAGCTAGCAGAATGAAAATATGCAAAAATAGACTACAATGCGTTTTTGGAAAATGGAATATTTTCATTAACTACTATATATTTTAATTTAGCTAAAGTAGCCTTAACTGAGCAGTGACTAATTACTGAAGATGTCATTTATCTAGCTATTCCCAGCTAGCAAGACTAAATTGCTCTCTGAAATGGATTGTTCAGGAGTCATGATGTGTCATAAGAATGACCTGGCATAAAACAGGACATGCTGTTTCCATTAACTGTGCCATGGGCCAGGCTGAGTGCTCATGAAAATGAGCAATAAATATCCAGAATATCTCAAAACTCCTCTCCCTTTGCAGAATCCTGTGCAGTCAGCTAGCTGGTTTCAGCACTCCTGGCTCTGTTTCCCTTGCAGGCTGACAACTGTGCTGCTGTAGCTCTGTTGTTGGGGAGCAGCTGAGTCCTGTCAAATACAGGACTGGCTGCAGTGTAAGCATTCTCATTTTTTGAGTGTTGGGCAATAGGACTGGCTGCCTGGCTGCCTTGTTTGGTCAGTACAAACTTTTCCCTTTACTGGCATAGCTTCCTCCTTCCTGTTGATCATTTAAGGAGTGGAAACCTGGAATGCAATATCAGTTGTTTTTTTCCTCTCCCTTCAAAAAAATGCAACAAACCACAGCATATTCTTTAAGAGAGAGACGTTTCACCTCTGGCATACTCCCTATTTTGGATTGTGTGTTTGAACTTTCCTTGGTGCCAGTGCTTCTGGAGTGTACTTTGCAGAACACTTTGCACTATAAAGGCAGTCATGAGAGCCGTGCTTGGCACAGAGCTGCAACTGCCCTTCCTCCTTGATTGGAAACTCCTATAAGCTGACATCTCCCAGAACACAACAGAAAACTTATTTTTAGGGAAAAAGTTTTCAATGTATGTCAATATATGGGATAGAGGTAGCGAGAGATGAGTGGATCAGTCTCTATCGATACTAACTTAATCCCTGGAAGGATATTGCAGTAAGTATTTTCTCCCCCAGCTCATATCACTGGTTTAATTTTTAGGTAAGGAGTATCTTCAATCCCTTTTAGGCATAGTGGATAATGGGAAGATGGTACATCTGATAAATCTTGACTTTTAGTAAAACTTCACGTTGTCAGAAGTATGATCATATGAGAAGCAAACCAGAGACATACAGGCTAGCTCAGGGCTTGTATTAACCAGGTTTTGCTTATGGAGGACACAGAAGCTATTTATCCCTCTTTGTGCTGGTCAGGTCTGAGTTGCAATTACTGTGTCTGGCTGCAGACACCATACTTTGAGAGCTTAAAAAGAGGGAAGGGGGGAGCAGGGTGGAAATAACTCAGAAACTGTGAACAGCATAAAATTTTCAGAGAACCTGACTTTTCAGGCAAACTTGAAGGACATAGACTTCTTTCTTAAGGTATCATCCTTTTGATTTCATTAGATGAGATGGATCTTTTGGACCCTGTTTGGAGCTTAATACAAAGAGAGAAAACATAGAAGTTTGAGGTACAGTAAAAGAAAATATATTCTTTCCAGGGCTGAAGCACTGTTGTAATCTAGCAATGTTTTAACTTCAACTAGTGCAATTGAAGGTAACAAGATGGGATTTTTGGTGTTTTTCATGACATAAACTGGGGGTAGCTCCCTCTTTTAAAGAGTAATCCTACACGTGGATGCTGTGTGTGTTGTCACTATAATGGAATTTAAATCTAGTGATCTGTGATAAATTAGAGGGGAAAGTGGCATCATTTATAGTCAAGTAAGGGCACTGATTTCTGGTGGTTCCTTCATCTGCCCTGGTCCTTCCCTATGCTGTAGTACTGTAGCTGTGCAGCTCTGTAACAACCTGGATCAAGAAATTCATTTGACTGAAAAGGAAAATAGTTTTCCTGTTCCTTCTTGTTTTGCATCTGGTGTGCACCGAGGCTTTTATGGTAATGTATTTTTCCATGGAAGCCTCAGCCAGCTTGCAGAAGTTAGGTAAAAACAGAGCATAAAGCTTTAGAAATGAGAAAGTGAGTTCTGGAAAAAGATTCTTTCCACAACTCTTGCAAATCTGTTTTGTAAAAATCTAGAGTCATCTGCTCACAGACACTATTTAGGCTTATACCTTAGATGTCTGCATCTGAAAAAGAATTCTGCAGTGAAAATGTACGTATGTTGACAACTGGCTGTTAGCTAAGTATGCTGAAGTAAAAGCTAAGCAAGTTGTGTTCCCTTATGCTAATTCTAACATGAGGAAGTAATAACTGAATAGACGCTCTTTTATGGTGATTCTAAAGGATTTGCAAGACGAAACCAAAGTGAAATGTTTCTTTGTTTAAATCCAAGCACAGCACTAGTTCTGTTTCACAGGCTGTGTTCCCTTTTAAGAGCAATACATGAAAAATGACTGCTTTTAGCAGGGCCTGTACAAATGGCTCCTAAGTGTATTGCTGGGCAGCTGACACTGAACTGTGGCGGGTTGCAGTTCATGCCCTGTCATGGTTCATCTGTACAGCAGCTCAATTTCATCTTGCCAGAGAGATATCAATAAAGGTCCACACACAGCAGGTAGAAAATCCTAATGTGAGAGTAGTCTACTTGAGCAAAAATTCCTCCTTTGACCAGGACTGTCCATTTGCCGACACTATTTCAGCCTACAGAAAATGCCGAGTATGTGATTGAGATGAGTGATGCTGTGTCTGTGCAGCACACCCTTGAGGAAAGGGTGCTGTAAGTTGTTTTCTGCCTCTGGAGCTCCATAGAAACAAGTTCCTGGTTTTTGTCTTGGCTTTCTAGTATGTTGAGCCTTTGGGCTCACCCCTGAGAGGTGAACAGTCTTCCACTGCTGTTTTCTTTCTTTCACCAGCACTCTGGAGGGGTACTATGTTGATGATGCCCTGCAAGGCCAGGGAATCTACACCTACGAGGATGGAGTGGTCCTTCATGGCACCTATGTGGATGGAGAGCTGAATGGCCCAGCCCAGGAGTACGACAGTGACGGGCGGCTGATATTCAAAGGGCAGTATAAAGACAACATCCGACATGGAGTCTGTTGGATTTATTACCCGGTAAACCTGACCGCCTGCTCTCCTTATTGTAGAATCATGTACCTTTCTTTTCTTTCCCAGCTGAAATAAACACCTATCATGACCCAGCTATCCAAAAATCAGGACACAAAGATCTGGGTAAAAGATCTGTGCATTCTGATTTTGGATAATCCAACACAAAGTTAGAAGGTTTTGGTGTTGAATGTTCGCCCAGTAGATGCGATTCAGCGAGGCTGCAAGATACCTCCACCATTTTCATCTTCCAGGAGACTTAGCCCCTTGGAAGTGCATTTATATGTAATTTGTATGTAATATAAAAATAGAATGTCTAATGATTTAGGCATTATCTCTTTGGGAAGGCTGGACTAATGATTTTGCCACTTTGTAGTGTTGGCTGCCGGTGAGGAGCATGGAATCCATGCAAGTTATTGCAACCTGCTGCTCTTATTAAACTAGGAGAGACTTTGTTTCTTCAGGGTATGTTGTGAAGTCTGGCTTTGCCCAACACATCAGATGTAACTGCTGTGAGAGCTGTGCGTCTGAGTGCAGTTGTGGACAAGTGATTTGCTAATTGAGCAAGGCAGTATTTTATGGTTTTGAATTTTGATGGTTTTTTACAACCATGCTAGTTAAGGTAATGACTGTTGTACTAGTTTTTATGGAGTTTGTGATGCAAATTTTTTTTAAAAATATAATTCCTATTCAGCCTTACACACCAGAGTTGCACCTTTCATTCTTACCTACCGCCAAGAAGGGGCTAACATCTGCATGTAATTAAGCTGCTGGTCAAAGCCCAGTCTGTTCTATGCTACATATGGCACAAACTTTAGTTGCAGAATCATTACTAAATGCTTACCACCACTGGCTGTTCATTTTATTTACTGGTTTTCACTGTTGCCATTAAGCACATGTTAGGATCAACAAATGTTTGGTGTGTGCTGCCAAAAGTTTTTCAGTCCTAATGTATAAAATACACACAGCTGATCCTTCAGTTCATGTATCTCCTGCTTCATCTTCCAGCTGACAAAGCGTTGCTGTACCTTTTGAATAATTAGAGCTTGTTTACCATTATAATCTTGCCAGACTAAAGCATGCAATGTGTTCCAAAAAAACCCTTTGCCATGGAACGAATTGTTTCCTCATGGCTCTGTGCAGGATGCTATGGGCACAACCTTTTTCCCAGACTTAAGGTTCACTGTTCCCTATTAGAGCATGTTTGAAACTCTTTCATCCTTGGAGTTGAACAAAACGGTGTCACTTTGAAATAGAGCATGTACACAGTGGTCTTGATATAAATCAGTCTGTTTCCATATCACACCTGCTGGTTTTGCTTCAGGGTGTTATTTGGAGATACTTCCTTGTCTCTTTTGAAATAAACACCTGAAGTGGTTAGACCTATGCTAATTTATGCATCTCATTCTGCAGTTCTGGAAATAGACCTAACTGGAGCTCCAGGCAAATCACAGATGGCAAAGCCCAGGGCTGAAATGTGTAAACCGTGGAGAGGAAAAGTGCTGCTGTTGAATGCTTTCAACAAACAGTTGTTCTCACTGAGCACCACCTGACACTAGGGGACATTCAGGGACAGCGAAACTCTCCAAGAGCTGTTTTTCTTTAATAGGCTCAAGTGTTTAGAGGTACCATGAATTAGCAGCAAGCAAGGTAGCATTAAATCCTTTTTTCCTCCAGCACAATATCATAGTAATCAAACTTGGACATCTGTGTGGCTTTGGGTCCTTGTTTTGCAGACTGTATACATAAAAAATTTCACCAGGTGAAATTGAATGTTTGTTTCACATGAAGGAAAGACCTTGGGTTTTGCCAATTCCAAGCAACATACAAAATCAGTTTTCTTCTAACTGGAATTACTTCATCCAGCTTCTTCGTGTGTCTGTTTCTCCCTCATTTTCTTAATTTCACATCTGAACTTACTGTTGCATTTTTAAAAAGTTGGGGAAAACCCTTTTCATTTACTGAGGATGTTGCCTAGAAAATAGAATAGATCGTCCCAACAATGTTAGAGTGACTATAAATGCAAACCTTACTTGAAAGCTTTCAGGTGCACAATATGGCAAAAACCACATGTTGATACAGTAATTCCATGGTTTTTATAGAGTTAGTTGATTAGTATACCTATCATATAATGTCCAGTTTAAAGGTTAGTTGGTTAGAAATAATTCCCAGGGTTCTGCCCCACTGAAAGCAGTCCAGAGGCTTCTTTTGTCCCATTTTTGTTGTCTGGTCCAGATTCTGGTTGGAAAACTGAACATCCTTGTAGTTGGTTCTCTTCTTGGAATAAGACTAAACAATATTTTAGGAATGTGTTTAGAAGGTTAGCTTATTGCTCCTAAATGTAGGGAAAAAGGGATATGAAAAATACTAGAAGCTACAACCATGCATTTGCAATCTACAAAGCTACAAATGTATGAAAAATACAAAAAGCTAAAAATCTTAGTCATCAAGGATAGTAAAGTATAACTAAATCTTTGCATTTTCTTTCTCACCTGTGCTCTCAGGATGGAGGCAGCCTTGTGGGAGAAGTGAATGAAGAAGGGGAGATGACTGGAGAGAAAATAGCCTATGTGTATCCTGATGGGAAGACTGCATATTCTGGAAGGTTCATAGATGGAGAAATGATAGAAGCAAAACTGGCAACTCTGACAGCTGTTGAGGATGGGAAACCTCAATTTGAAGTAGTACCAGGCAGTAAGTTCAGATAACACAAATTTGTATTCCTGCTAGCAGCCCTTTGCTAGAGACAGCTTGGTTCCTGTGATGTTCCCACTGGAAAGTGGCTGTGATGACACAAACTGTTAGTGAGAGGCCCTTTCTCCAAGTCACAGAGTTGGGCAGAGAGGCAGGTGGATTGAACCCTTTGCTCTGGGAACAGGTGGGAAGTGTCCCCTGCATGGTCCTGCTTAACTGCATTTCATAGCCCTTCTCTCACTCCTGTGCTCATGAGCACAGTCCTGCTTGTCACACACCCCACTGCCCTCTGTGCCAGCTGCAAAACCTGCTCCATTCACCCTGTTAGTGATGGTGCAGCTACAGGCATTCTGTTAGTGAAATTACTGCAAGACAGGAGGGAGGCCCTGAGTTGGTTGTAGCTCTGTCAGCTGGGTTTATGCAAGTCAACATTAGCACTGTGAATGTTCTGGCACCTGCGTTGCTGGGCTGAGATCAGAATTAGTGAACCAGATTCAGTCGTTGTGTAACAGTCTGATTCACCAGCACCCCTCAGTGTGTCTGGTCCTGCTGACAGAAAGTGGCTGCAAAGTGTGTGGGGGCAGGGTGGTGCCTTCTCCAGTGGCTTGAACCCGTAGTTGTGGAGTGGGTTTGTTGCTCTGAGGTGTGTGTGATGTTTTGGAGGAGTGTGGGTTAAGCTGCAGTAACAAGCAGGGACTGTGCTAATACATGTATTGCTCTTGCCAGCAAAAGTTACCTCACTTGATATGAAATAGACACATAAAGCTCAGTGAAAAGGTATTGACAAGCAAATGCATGTGAGTTTATTTTTTAAATTGCTCAGTTATAGTAGCAAGTCAAAATTTCACTTAAAACTTATTTTCTAAGAGGGTACAGTTGTGCTTTGTAAGTAGGATAAAGTTGCACTCTGCAGGAAGCTGCTTTCAACCAGATCAGATTCTGGACACCAGGGGCAAATGCCTTTTATCAAACTTCATACTATTCTGTTCTGTGGGGGTTTTTCCCATCTTGTTTCCACCCTCTTCTTAACATTATCTCCAAGATAGTCCTCTCGCATTTGGGAGAGGGATGTAAGAATATGATTACAGCTGTACCACTGAGTTGCTTATTAATGGCAAGAAATAAATAACTGTAGCAAGGGTGCATTCTGATTACTGAATATTGTCTTATGGCTGAAGTCTGTTCAGGATTTGGACAAGAAAATATTTCATATTTGAAGTAACCAAGTTGTTGGGTTTTTTATTTTTTTTTAGTTAATGGGCAATTGAATATGTCCTTTTAAATTTTGCTTTACTTTTAAATTATATTTAGAGGTACTGGGAGGGTCAGTTTTGAAAGGCTATCCAGTCCTCCTCTACAAGCTGGTAATTTGAAGAACATGTATCACCTTTTTGTGTTAGTGCTGTTATTCTAGAGTGTTGAGGGGAAAAAATAATCAAGAAGCAGTATCTCACTTAAGGCTTTTTACAGGTGCAGTTCTGCTTCATACCTTTTTTTGGAAGCATAACATTTATTTTTTGCAGCCATTAAAATTTAATTTTTTACCATCTTGATTAAGTTAAAGATTGCATGCTCTCAGTACTGCCAATTAGTTCATTACCTTCATTGATTTTGGATTTTTTCAGGCCCAGTATACAGTTTTGACAAATCTACTTCATCCTGCATTTCTACAAACGCCCTTCTTCCTGATCCTTATGAATCAGAGAGGTAGGCTTTTTTTCCTCCTCCCTATATTTCTTTACTTTTGTGTATTTAGGGCCTAATTTTGTACAGCTTTTCTCATCTAAAACTTAAAATATATGTAAGGGTTTGTAAAATGGAAGCCTTGCTCTGTGTTTACCTCAAGTGTAGGTCCTTTCTGATACTCTGAAATATCTAAATATGTGATTAGTAAAACATTGGCTTTAATTTTCATTGAGTACTTGAAGCTGTGGCACTTCACCTTGAGAACTCTTGCTCCTCTGTGCATGTACATGCCAGCAACGCCAGCTTGGTTGGGACTTCTGGGGTTCTGGTGTGTTATTGAGGGTGTTCCTGAATTGAAGCCATCATTGTGGAGTAATAGTAGATTGGCACTTTAAAAAAAATAAAAATTTTCCAAGTCAGCTTGAACTTCCCACCAAATCTCAGTTTTGACAAAATGGAGAAAACATACAGAAGAGAGAAAGGGAAGGAGTTCCATATGGAGATTTTGAATTATTATTATTATTGTTGTTGTTGTTGTTGTTAGCTTTATTGTTATATTAAAGTATTAGGCTTTATCCCAATAGTGTTGGGATAATACTTCTTGAAAACTAAAACTGCAGCCAGTCACTAATTCCATGCCCTGTTCCTCTTATAGGGTGTATGTGGATGTCTCTCTCATTTCCAGCGCTGGAGAAGGATTGTTTTCAAAAATAGCAGCAGAAGCCAGTACAGTGATGTCCTTCTACAACGGAGTGCGAATTACACACCAGGAGGTAAAGAAGAGAAAAAGTCAGTCTGAATTTTCATTGCTTCTGAAATTTTCTTTTCATGGTAGGATCTTGCACCCACCACCTTCCCACCCTTGATTTAATGTGATGGAGTTAATTGAAAGAAAGTGCATGCTCACCTATATATAGATTTTTTTTTAAAAGTGTGGGTTGTTTTGAAAACAACCATGAAAAGCTTTATTTGCATGCATTTCAAGTGTTGGCTTTCAAACTGCTGACAAAGTTGACCCCTTCACACACACGCTGGATTTTTGCCTTGCAAACTAGGTAGACAGCAGAGACTGGGCCCTCAATGGAAACACAATATCCCTGGATGATGAAACAGTCATAGATGTGCCAGAGCCCTACAACCACGCTGCCAAGTACTGTGCCTCGCTGGGGCATAAGGCCAACCATTCCTTCACTCCTAACTGCACCTACGACCCGTAAGTACAGCCCTGTGTTTTGGGGTAGAAGCTGCAGCCTGGCTGGTTGGGCTCACAGCGAGTCCCTGGGCAGCTGCATGAAGAGCAGTAGTGGACTGGGAGTAAAGAGTTGAGGCACTGAAGGTGTTTCTGCTCACCTAGGCTGAGCTAGAAATGGGCTAGCATTGTGGGTGCTCGATTGTGGTTAGTTTTGTCATGAACTTTATGAGTTGCTTCTTGATTCTAAAATGCATGATCGCAGCTCTCTAAATTGTAGCTTGGCTAGAACTGCACTGTATTTGCTGAGCTACTGATGCTTCAATAAATCAGTATTTTTGCTCTTATTCTTAAATCTTTATGAGGTTGACTCAAAGAAGTCTGTTAAATTGATTTCAAATTACTCAATATTGCTGTGAAGTGAGTGAATTCTGAAACTGTAAAAGGGGCTGGCACAGTCTGTGAAATGACAGCTGAGGCTAGCAAAGGGTTTTTTTCCCTAGGTTTGTTCATCCTCGCTTTGGGCCCATCAAGTGTATCCGTACCATCCGGGCTGTGGAGAAGGATGAGGAATTGACAGTGGCTTATGGGTATGATGACAACCCTGTGGGGCAGAACGGGCCGGAAGCACCGGAGTGGTACCAGCTGGAATTGAAAGCTTTCCAGGCTGCCCAGCAAAAGTGACATGGGAGCACCTTCTCCATTCAGCAAACTGAAACAGAAACTTGGATCTATGCACTACCTTTATACTGAAAACTGGACAACCAGGGATTGTTCACGCTTTTGCATCATAACTTTGCATTCTGTGTTAAGAGATAAGTTTCTTGCATACTAACTAGGTTTGACTGTGTTACTCATAGCAGATTTAAAAACTAGCTAGCATTGCACCAGTCTTATCTGGAGAAATTATTTAATATTCTATACAAGATGTGGTATTCTTTGGTAGCTTCTGCTTTTGCACCATATGCAAAGATGCCAAAAGACTAGAAAGAAACTAAAATGGGTATATTGTTCACTTTTAGTCGGCAGACTTAGTGTTGCTCTCTATCTGCCTAGGCATTATTGTGCAACTGCATTTTGCATATATGCCACTTGTGATGATAACTAATATTTTGATATTCTCTAATAGTAGCATAATTTTGCCTTTTTAAACCTTTGATCTGAATCTTGCAATAGAGCAGTTTATTTATTAGCATATAGGAGGCTGGGTTTTGATTCCCCTTTCCTCTTGTCTGAACGTTGTTCTTTCTAAAAATTTTCTTTGCAGGAGAAAATCCTTTCTAACTAGTGGAAAGGCTTGTGTGTGTATGTGAGAGTGCTGTGTGTTGGTCTCTGTGGCTCTCTAAATAGTATAGCAACATGTCCAAACCTAATATTTATCTAGCCTTTATGGCTGGCTTATTTTATTTAATTTATTATTATGACATGCAAATGAAGCTGTTCTTGCATGAAGATTTTCTGAAAAGGAGAAAACAGATTGGCTTGTTGAAGGACTTTCAGAAGTACATGTTCTGGAAGGCAAGCACGTTACTTGCATCAGTGTCCATGAGTTGGTTTGTGTATTTCACCTGTTCAAGTGGCCAGTTCTCAAGGCAAAAGATGCTTGGATCTCCCATGGATTCTCTGAAAGGAGGTGCATGTATTTGGGGGCAGGCTGTAGTGCTTGGTGAAGGATACCTGCTACCTTTTCTATGTGTTCGCTTGACAAAACAATATAGCCTTATAGCCATCTTTTAATACTTCTGGTTTAAGACACAGTGAATTAAAATAGTATGAGGTATCAAAATAAGACTTTTTAAAATGAAAGATATTAAAAGATTGTTTTTGAAAGACAAATAATGAATGTAAAAACATCACTCGATGCTCATATTTAGAAACAGCAGTCAATCCATAGTTTTGTTGCAGCCAGCAGTGGGGCTTGTGAATATTCTTCTGCAGGGCTGTGTTCTGGGGTTTTTCAGGGGTAGGGAGATTGTTGTGCAGTTTTTCAGATACTGTACTGGTCTTGCCTAATGCTGTATAAGAGAGAAATAATGTATTGTCTTGGTCTGGATACTGGAGCCTTTCTGGGACTCTGATGCGCTCTTTTGGGTTTAGCAGTTTAGGAAAAACTCAAATGCATTTGCAACACTTTCTTTAAATGTTTGTAGTTTTAAAAAGTTTGTATATATGTAACATAAACGATTTGGGAATAGGACCTACCTTTCTCTTGCAACACATTTTGGTTGCTTGCTTGAACTGTTGGAGGTGTCTGGGAAGCTGAGCAGGGAAAATGTGTTGGGTACCTGCAGGTGGAAGGATGAAGTTGCTGTTCTGTGCAGTCCGAGAATCCTTGCTTTGGTACCTGAGCAAAATTAGGAGTTACTCATAAGAACCTGGGGCTCTGTTTAGTCCATGTGGCTGCTCACAAACTTTCCAGCACTTCACCATTTCAGCTTGCACAGAATCTGCTCTGTGCACATGCTGGGACACGGGACAGGCAGACTCAGGGCATTGTGACACTTTCAGCAGTGATCTGCATGTGAGCTGTGACACCTCCCATCTCCTCGTGCTGGACACTCAGGTTGCAGCTCCATGTCTCATCCAAGGCAGAGGTGACAGCTCAGGGATTCGCCTGAGTGTGCAGAGACACAGCTGAACCTCACAGGTGAGGGAGAGTTGGCAAAGGTCAGTCAGCAACTCGGCTTCAGCAAATGATTCTCAAAAAGAAATGTGCGTGACTTGATCTTTCCTTACCTGCCCACAGGTCATTACTTTGGGTCATCAGCCACTTGCAGGGAAGCCTCTGGTAGGGAACTCTCATGTGTATCGTGGGGATTCTTCTGCCAGGATCATCACGTTTGCAAAGCTGAGGCTTGAGTTTAAGTGCAGGGAAGAGCAGAAGAAGATGTGACTGAATCCTGCTGGGAATGGATGGTAACTCCTTCCACAATCTTGAAAACCTGCTTTGTACTGCTGGCCTCTCTGTGCTCGCTGGGGAATTGTGCTTAAAATATTCTGATGTCTAGACCTCCTTTGCCTTCATTCCTGATCAGTCTCTGATTCCTCTGCTATCTCCTCTTTGTGTGGAGTTGCTTATGTTTTAATAGATTTGTCAGTCTTCATATTGCCTGATTTTGAGATAAATAGAATATAGGTGCTCTTTGTGCATCAGGCTTGAAGATTGTATCCTAAAATAGGGACATTCTAGGGAAAAAAAAAGGCACTGAGGTATCCTGTGTCTTCTCAAAAAATTTGGTGATAGTAGAGCGGATTCTTTTGCACATGTGTGTAGCCTGGTAGCATGCCACAGCTGTGGCTGTTCTCTCTGTTAGCTCTGCTGTCTTCTCAGCTCTGTGAAATCTGTTGGTCCTTCTACAGCTCCCTTCTTCAGTGACCAACCTTGTATAAAAGTTGCAATTACAGAGCTGCTTTGGCTTGATTCAGGACCAAGCCTTTTAACTCTTCTTTGTTTTCTCTTTCTTCCTAGTCTGTTAGAGTGGAGATAGCTGGGATAACTTTTGCCACTGGGTGGTGAAAGGGCTCAATGTGTCCTTCAGAGGTGTGCATTGGCAGCCCCTGGTTCAAACACAGGTTAGTTACAGAACTCCAAATAATGCCTTAACTTGGTCAGTGTGTTGCAGCTCAGTTTCTGAGGCTCACTAGAGAGCAAGACCAGCTTCACAAAGCTCCTCATTGGTAGTATGATGACATATCCATAGACACGAGACTCACACCCAGCCACGGTTTTCGTGTGGGGGAGAGGAAGCATCACCTTGCATAGCAATCTACTCGGGTCTGTGGGATGCAGCTGACTACTGGTGAATATGCAATAAGTAAAGAAGCTCTACTCCTCAGAGTCTGGCCAAAGACCTTTCCTGTTGGCACAGAAGCTGGGAGGAGAGCTCATGCTGGTCAGCTGAGCCTGGGTGAGCAGCTGGCTCTCGGGATACACATTGTGACTAAAGAATAGCATAGGAGAACCTGGAATTGCTGCTTTTTTTGGGTACAGATCAGTTCCCAACTGCCCATCTGCCTTTGGTCTGCAGCACTGCATGTGGCTCCTCTGTTGGGAGGGTTACTTGATCTCCTTTATGTATCCCCTGTATTAGAGGCTGCTGATTGTCTCTGTAAAAGAAATAAAATCTGAGGTGGATCTTCTGTGATGGCAGCACAGGGTTTTGTCACCAAGAATACAGAAGCCTTGTTTTCTGAAGAAGTGGCTAATCTTGGAGACAAGAGAGACGGAAAAGTTGCAGCTGAGAGCTGCCTGCTGCTGGCGTCACTCCTGTGGATAAGAAGGAAAAGGAAAAGGGCTTAGACCATGGAGGGGCTGTCTGAAATTGAGTCTTATGCTGTAATTTTACTTCTGGGGATCTACCTGATTTTCTTTCAGAAATCTGAGAAGGCTTTTTTTCTTTTTTTTCCTTTTTTTTTTAAATAGTAATTACAAAAACTTAACCTACATAAATACCTGCAAATCTTGACTGTTGAAAAAGTCAAAGGAAATACATGGAAATGGCTTTTCAGCACTGAGAGCTTTTGACCTTTTCTTGCCACGATACCTGCAGGGGTGACCTGTGCTTTTAATCAGGTGCAGCTCCTGGGCAGGTTTTGGGAGCTTTGGGAGGCTGTGGGGTGAGGCTGTGTGTTTTGCGAACGACTAGGCAGGCTGGTCCTTGGCACAGCCTTTCTGGATGCAGAAGCATTGCACACACATGGCAGTGGGTTCTTTCCTGGGGCTCTTGTAGCATGTTGCTGGTGTGGAAGCAAGAGCTCCATCGGGGATTTCTCACCCTCTGCCAGGCTCTGGAGGAGCAGAGTAGCCAACATATCCTATCTGTTAAGAGAAACAGAAATGATAAAAATTGCCCCTTCTTTGTTTCCTTCCCAGCTGTCTGCCCTTGTCCTCCAGTCAAACCAATGCTCGCCACTTGGGTTGTACCAGGGGTGCAGTGATGTCCTTTCTGTCCCAGAGACTTGTGTGATTTGTGTCCTTTCACTTAATTTGATGGTCTTTAGGAAAACATTTAGCTGCTGTTGCAATGAGGTAACATTACACAGAGCCGGGTATCTGCTGCTTTGTTCTCCTGCGGCCCAGCAGAATCACTGGAGCTGTAGGTGCCTGAGGAATTCACCTCCCAGCACTTAAAAAAAACCAACTTGCTTTGCAAACAATGCTACTGAAGTGTCTCCTTACATGCTGGGGTGCTGCATATAGACGCCTGATCCTCACTTCCACTGCACTGTCATGTGCTGAGAGCATCTGAGCGAGGAAAGCAGGCGTGGGAGCAGCTTCACCTGCAGGTGGAAATGGGCTTCACCTGCAGTGAACTTGTTCCTTTTGCTTCATGAGACATGAAACATGAGAATTATATTTTTGGACAAAGAATTTCTAAGCAGTCTTATAAGGGATTTTTTTTTTTTTTAAAGAAAAAAATAGGTGCAAGATTGAGTGCATGTTTACTTGCCCCAGATCAAAGGTTTTGAACACTTAAGGTCGTTCTCTCTTGAATGGACTCTCCGCTGTCTTCGGGCAATGGAACCTCCTGCCCTTTTTCTTTACCAGTTTACTGTAACTGGTTTTTTCCCCTAGGAGAAATATCTATAAAAAATTACAAGCAATGAAATGTTCAAGCCATAAAATCATGAGTGTTGGAAGACCCTCTTCACACGTTTTAACATTTGTATGTAAAATGATATTTGTATGAAATATTTTCATGGTAGAATGAATATTTAAACAAAAAAGTTCTAGTAAGATTCAAACCAGATTTGAAAGGATATCTTTTTGTAAGATGCAAGTGTAATTGAATACTTGTAAGTAGTTTTTTGGGTTTTGGGGGTTTTTTTTGGTTTTTGGGGTTTTTTTCGGTTTTTTGTTTTGTTTTGTTTTTGTTGGTTTGGTTGGTTTTGGTTTTGATTTTTAGGGGAGATACAAAAAATGGTCCTTACAAATAGTTGTTCCTGCTATTTGGGAAAGTATTTATGCAGCATTACATGCAGCTGCCATAAATAATTGCAATATCAAGGCTAGTCACATCTTCAAGACATACCTCTTAGCTTGTCCCTTTGTGATACTGTACAAACAACCTGTCCCTCCTTTCTGCAGATTCCCTCCTAGAAAACTTTTCCTACTGTAACAAATTTAACTCTGAGCTAAGATCCACACTAAAATTGTGTATTACTTAACAGTTTCTGCTGGGCCTTCTGCTATTTGAATACTCTTTAGCCCATAATTACTGGGTGTCTCTGTTCTGAAGAACTAAGTGCTAAAGAATAATCTTTGGGGTAAGCTTATACATGTGTTAACAGTTAACCCTGAAGTACTTAACTTGTATACAGTACTTGATAGGTGTTTTATGACGTTTGTATTTGAACTATGAGCCTTACTGAACATCTGTAGGTTTATTCATTACTTTTAAAAAACGGATAACTCTAAGAAAGATGTTTACATGAATGATGATTGCCCTTCCTTTGATGTTATGAATGAGGTTTTTATAGTGTGTTTGAGCGTATGTGCAGGGAAGCAAGAAAAGTGTTTCTGGGGAAAAACAGACTTGACAAACATTTGTAATAAGTGAATTTTAAAGATTGCTTTAATTGCGCTATGAAGGCATTGCGAATATTAAAATATTCAACAGAAAGCTGTTGTCTCTCCTTGTTATTTGTCACAGTTTTGGGTATCCTCTGACCTCTCCCCCTTTCTTGTGTCCTGTATGACCACAGTTTTTGCTGATGCACAGGAGCAGGATTTCACACAGTTAACACATGTCTAGGCCATATTATGTAAATAGTGAACACCTGACACCCGTTGTTTTGTTCTGGCACCTCTGCTGCTTTTCTTACTCCTCTTTTTCAGTGCATGTAACATGGGCTTCTGTTGTGTTGTGGTTTGTAAGAATATCCTGCCCGAAGTGTCTTTAATTGTTTTCCTCTGAGGCAGTGGGAAGATGCAGCAGGAGTTCCTTCCAGGCAGGTAACCTACTCCTCTGTCTCCTGATTCCATGTACATACCCGGCTGGGTGAGTGGTGAGGAAGGGGGCAGCACTTTGGTGCCTGCCCTGCCTTCCCCTCCTGTGGGATCACAGTTGCTGAGGTAACTGATCCTCTCCCGCCTGTGCTGGGTGTAGGTGTGCAAAGACTGTGCCCTCCCCTCTCTGCAAGGACACAGAAGGGCCTTGTTTGGCTGGGACATTGTCCCTTGACCCTTCACAGTCCTCAAGGGCTGGAAGGATGGGTGCTTGGTATTTGCAAGCTGTGTGGAAGATGACACTGGGATTGCGGATGCTGCCAGGTGCTGCCTTCACCCAGCCTGGCTGTGTTCCAGCCCTGTCCTGGTGTAATAACCCAGTACACTGGGGAGGTGCGGTGGGTTTATTTAAACAAATTATACCTGACCTGTGAGCTGATTTCTTAAAAACGTTTCAGGGGTAGGCAGGTTTTAGTGCTGTGCTTGTTTGGTTTTGGCTGGGAGTGCTTGGGAGGGTGTTGGAATCGTGGAATCATTGAATCAGCAAGGTTGGAAGAGACCTTCAAGGTCATCTATCCACCTACTACTACCTCTGTAACCCCTACAGCACATCACCCGGTGCCAAAGCCAGTGAACACCTCCAGGGATCACGACTCCGCTGCCTCCCTGGAAAACCTATTCCAACACCTCACCACCCTAACTGAATTTTTTTTCTAAAATCTAGTCTGAATCTCCTCTGTCTCAGCTTAAGGCCATTTCTTCTGGTCCTCTCCCTGCAGACACGGCAGGAGAGACTGACCCCCACCTCACTACAGCCTCCCTTGAGGGAGTGGTAGAGAGTGATGAGGTTGCCCCTGAGCCTCCTCTTGAGACTAAACAACCCGAGGTCCCTCAGCCATTCCTCGTAAGACATGGTTTCTAGACCTTTCATTAGCCTTGCTGGCCTTGTCTGGACACGCTCCAGCATTTCAATATCCTTTCTAAAGGGAGGGGCTTGGAGCTGAGCACAGCACTCGAGGTGTGGCCTCACCAGTGCCCAGTAAGCGCGATGATCACTGCCCTAGTCCTGCTGGCTACTCTATTCCAGATACAGGCCAGGATGCCACTGGCATTCTTAGCTACCTGGGCACACGCTGGCTCATGCTCTTATCAACCAGCACCCCGAGGTCTTTTCTGCTGAACAGCACAGGTTCTTTCGCTCTTTCCAACAGCGTGGGCTCCGATGTGCCAGGGGAGCCTTGCCTGTCAATCTAAACAAACTGATTACACAAGTCATTAACAATATGTATAGCGTTTAATGGAATCTTGCAATCACAAAACGGTTTAGATTGGAATGATGATCTTAGAGATCATCTCCACTCCCCCACCACGAGCAGGGACACCTTTGACCAGCCCAGGTTACTCAAAGCCTCATCCAGCCTGGCCTCGAACACTTCCAGGGATGTGGTGTACAACAAAACCTCTGAGCAACCTGTGCCACTTTCCCCAACTCACTGTATTGCGGACATGTGGCGTGTGAAGCAGCACTTACGGCTGCAGGAAAAAAGTTTAAAAAAAAGGCTCAATGGCTGTGGAGAAGGGATGGGTGGAGTGCCGGCCGCGGCAGCTCGAGGGTGCCCGGGGCGGGGCGGCCGCTCCCGCCTGCAGGCCCGGTAGGACGGGACGGGACGGGCGGAGCAGCCGTGTCCCTGCGCGGGGCTGGCACGGCGCAGGCTCTCCCGGCCTCGGCGGCTGCTTTGGGAGAGGCTCGGAACTCCCCCGACTGCGGAGCAGGAGCTCTCCCGGCGCTGCCCGGGCAGTGCCGGCCAGGCCTCTGCCGCTGCAGGTGAGGGCGCAGTGGGCGCGGCGCTGCCCGGCCTGTGGGGTCGGGGCGGGACGAGGGACACGGCAGGACACGGCAGGACACGGGGACAGGGGGGGACCGGGCAGGACAAGGGGGACGGGGCTGGAGCCGCCCCAGAGAGGGCGTGCGGTGTGGCGAGGGTCCCGAAGGGAGTAGCGGCGCTTTCCTGGAGAGGTGCGGAGCTTAACTTCCAAAGGGACAGAAGCAGGACACCTCTCTGGGCGGCAGAACCTCCCGAGGGAGCGGGTCAGCGGTAGGGTCTGAGGTGACCATTGAGCATTCCGCCCCGGAAACGTCGGGAATGGTGCCCCAGTCACCTGCCAGGCAGCAGCTGCAGGGATTTCCCAAAAGGCCGCTTGCCTTCGATGTGTGAGGAATGAACTCTGTACTCCTGGCACAGGTCCTGCACACCCATGGGGTGCTTATGCTGCTGCACCTTCTCTCTCTCCTGCCTAGGAAGAGCCGTTCTCCCGACCCTGGAAGGGCCTGGCTCAGCTCGCCTGTCTCCGTGTCCAGGGGTTTATGTGGGAATCGAGCAGAATGGATCGGTATCGATATTTCATCTTTAACCAGAGGAACATGGTCGTGCTGGGGATGTTTCAGATAGCCTTCAGCACTGTGTGCATCACCACTGGGTTCGTAGATGGCATTTTCAGAACAGAGTCTCAGCTGGGCAAAACCAGAGCTCCAATCTGGGCTGGCATGGTAAACTTGTACTATATTTTCTATGCTTTCGTTTGCGGTGGTTTTTTTCCCCACTGCCGCCTACTAGTACTCATATTGGGGGTGGGACAGAAGCCAGGATTTCTTGCCAGCTCTTCTTTTGTTTTATGCTTTGAATCTAGTCAATAAAAGTTTGCTTATCATAACACAGGCAGAAGAGTGCAAGCAGACTTCCCTCCAAAGGAACTAAATTAAATACATTTCTGCTGGATAGTGTAGAAAATGGGGCATTGTGACAATTGACAGATTTTTTTTTTTTGCAGAAGCATAGTGACCACAGAGAAACCACCAGAGATTAGGAGGGGCACACTTCATCCTCTGGTCAGGTAGATGAACATCTGGGTGATGATCTGTGTCCCACAAAACAGTGCCCCTAATTTTGGTACTGCAGTGAGGAGAGGGCAGGAGGTGTCCCTGCCCCCTGGCATTCAGCACCCTGATTTACCCTGCTGAGCCATGCTGCAAGGAAATCGTACTGAAGAGCTCTCTCCAGCACAGAGGCTGTCTATCTCCTTTCATTAGTATCTTTATTTCCTGTACAAGATGCATATGGACTGGGGAAAACAACACACATAGCAAGTGAGCAAGGTGCATGTCACCCATGTCCTGCCCCCCAGGAGATGCTACAGAGAAAACCAGAAGAAATGAGTAATTATTTTCCCATTTCTGATGCAGCAGTTAGTCTGATCCAAGCCTTGAAAACAAGGGTTTTTCATTACTCTGTAGTGATTTATCTTCCACATCTGGTACTGGTCTCCCAGTTGCCAACTCCTTTTGTGCTCCGCAGGTGATGGGAGTCCCAGGCGTCCTGGCTTTGTTCTCCTCCCAGAGGAAGAATCCAATTCTCGTAAGCTGGAGGGGCAGATGGGTGTTTTTATGTATGGGGCTGGGGCAAAATATTGGGGTGATCAAAAACAATTTGAGGAGGTAATGACCCTACTAGTCCTCCTGCAGCCTTAAGAGATTATTTCTGTGAGTTATCTTCACAAAAGCTGCTGTGTTCATAAGCAAGAGGAAGATGCAATGTTACCATGCTTTCTGCTGCAGCAGACAAGGCACTGGGCTTAATAAAAAGCAAAAATCTATAAAAGCACTTGGTTTCAGTACTTTTCTTTTGGTGGTCCTTTCTGTTGTTGAGAACTGTGTACGCTAAAATATGAAACGAGTTAATAGGTTTGCATTTCCTAGGCAGGTTTCTCCAGCCGTGTAAACTCCAGGGGGGATATTGTATGTAAATAAGATACCTCTAAGACAAAGTCTTTGGGTAGCACCTCTGATTGATATTCAGGACTCAGCTGTAGCTCAGAAACTCAATATTATGAAAACCTTTACTGCCAATTGTTTGGCTTCTAAGTGGCTGTTGCTGCTGGGGATGTTGTAGTGTTATGGCAGGTCAAAGGCTACCGTAATGCTTGGTAGGACAGTTGCCAAGGACAGCTTTAATTCTGCTCCCCTTCTTTTCCCCACTAAAATTCTCTGTCTGTTTAGGTGAATGTACTGATAGTTGCCTCCATAATCTCTTGTGTTGCCATCCTCATTGTAATAGTTTATAGCTCCTTCACACTGAACTATGGTGAAGAGGAGGAGCTGAGTTCTGCCCCAGTCCATGTTATCCATACTGTAAGTATTGATACCATGATTATTACTGGGGAACGTGACACCCTTAATCTGCAAACAGTACCAGGTGTGACTTACAAACTGAACCAGACTTCCAGCAGGGGTGACACTAGGTCAGGTTAGCTGCTTTTGCTTCTGTGTGCAAAAGGGTGGGGTGGGCTGAGCCGTGAAAAAATACTGGTACTGCTCGGGGAAAGGTGCTGGGAGTATCCCTGGTTGGGAGCATCCCTAGCAGTGACTGCTAGGCGCAAATCCTTCCAGCAGGCATCTCAGGTGATTAAGTTACAGCAGTTACAGGTAAGCTGGTTGAACCTGGTGTTATTTCAAGAGTATCCTCCACAGTAAAGCTGAAGAGAAGGAATGAAGCCCTTTTGTATCTCCAATCTGGTACAAGCAATGGCTTGCTGTGGGGGTGAAGGCATACCAGGTGGATGAAGCCGATCATGAGTTTGTAGAAGGACAAATCAAAGTGTCAGGCTGCTAAGGTGCAGTGCGGCAAGATGATGTCTCTTATATTAAGTGTGAAGAAGAGCAACCATTCCTTGGGTTTCTACTCATTGTTAAAGCTATTTCCAAACCCAATGTCATTGCATAGCATCTCACATTTAATCAGAAGCCTTATTTCGCTGCTTGCTGTGTTTGAGGTTCACACTTGGCTTGTTTTCCAGAACACAGAAAAACCTTAAATAACACTGACTACAAATCAATCTGTCATGCAATCACAGCATTCTTGCAGTCATTAGATTATATTTCAGTGGAGAGTGTCATTTTCTGAATATGGCTTTCTCATCTCCTTTTCTCTTTGCAGAGGTTCATACTCAGTAAAGTAGTCAAGGGTGCTAACATAGCCATGCTGGCTGCATCCATCTGCAGTGCCTTTGTTGTGCTGGCCATGGCTTACTTGGGATGCCGGAGTCTTCCACGCTGCTCCTGCTATGATAGTGTAACTGGAATGGTGAGTGAGGAGCCCAGGGCACAAGTTTATTTCTACTGAGTGTGGGTGGGAGGGGAAGGAATTGGGAAGAAGGTGTGTTTTTCTCCTGTAAACCTAGTCTCAGCTCTACCTCAGTCATGCAGGGCTAATTCTAAGAATCTAAGTGGGATGTTAGAAAGGTTTCATACTTCTTACATTTTTTCCTTTTACTATCTCCCTCTTATTTGCAGTCTCATGTAAGATCGAACATAGGTTATCTCTATTTCCCAAACCATTTGTGCTGAAGCTATCGTGGCCCCATTTCCCAGGAATTCCTTCTGTCCTCAAAAATTGCTCCTCTCACCTTTAAACCAACAATTGCTTCCACTACAGCATTTCAAAGACTTACTTTGTGGTACTTCCACAAAAATTTGTTTGAATTTGCAAACTAGGAACTTCAAATTCAGTAATAAAAGTATCCCCTGTGCTGTGTATGAAGTGTAGGGGTGCTGACATATATAACTTACTGCTCATTCATAAAGCCTCTGCCTCAAGTGATGGGGCACACAGCGTTTCTGCTGAGTGAAGTCAGTAAATAAATAAATACCAGCTACTTCTCTACTAGAGCAATTCTGATGCTGTGTTATTAAACATGTACATCTGACCATCTGGTTTGTTAAGGAATTAATGGGTGCAGGCTAAAGACACCAAGTGGGTAACATGAGGCTGCTTTAAACTTTCAAACTAAAACTAATAAGGAGGAGTAAACTGAACAGACTTTTAAAATTTTTTAATTCAGGAATTTCTTCTTCAACAAATTTCCAGGTGAGGTGTTTGATGGTGCTGTTTCTTTCACAGGAGTGGTTGCAACCTAGTGAGGACCAAAATCAGGGTGTGGAAATGGTTTGTGCTGTACAAAGTGAGTAACTCTTTTGCTTCCATGTATCTGGATGTTCACCAGGGCTGAGGAAGGAATATACTGAATAAGCTTTATATTCCGGAACAAAATCCTGATAACCAAAAGGAACTCAGGATTTTGTGCAAGTGTCTATACCAGGTTTAATGGTTTTCTCTTTCTTTCCTCACACAGGCCCTGGGGACAGAGTTTTTAACTTCCCAGATCAGTTTCCGGCCCAAGATGTAGATGCAGAGGAAGACACATCCAAACCTCCACCATATATCAGAATTACATGAAAAAGTGGGCAAACATTTTGTCCAAATGTGGCAAGAGAGATGCAATAACTTCTTTGTCTTTAAAGATGGTTAGGCACTTTTCCTTGGCCTTTTGAAAAACACACACAGAAAGAGAGAGCTATTGAATGCCCAACATTGCGCAGAGATCACAGTGCAGCAGGAAAGATCTGCAGGTGAATTTAAACTTTCAAACTTTGTATAGTGAAAATACCTCATTGCCTCTGGAAAGTGAGAGCATATTTTTCTCCGGCTTTTGTACTTAAATCATGTTTTATTTCACTGGAATTCATCATGCAATTTATGTAGCAGTTTAGGCATTTAAATATTAAATGCAATTTTTTTTTTACAACTGCTGTCTCAATTTCTCCCTCTTACTGAATGAACTATTTGGATGAAGCACCCACCTCATCCTTGAACTTCAGAGTGTTTTCCTTTTCTTCTTGGTAGGAATGGGGGCAGGTAAAGTTTTTGATATGAAGCCTTCATAACGCCATTCAGATAGCTCTGTCAAAATGTGAATTCTGTGGGGTGTACATGTGTCAGTACAATTAGTTTTAGTGCTGAAGTGTAATTAGAGTGTGGCAGGAGCTGGAGCTGCATTAGCTCCTCTTATGAAGTAACTTAAATACTTTGAATTCAGTTCACGTTTTCCTATTTCTACTTTGTAGAAAGCTGAAAGTTTAAAAGAAATCGTTATTTTAGGGCCCATTCTGCTAAAATTTATTACAGATCTAGACAAAGCTGTTGTATTTTCTCTAGGGGACTTCTTGGTCCTCTAGCCCAAGGAACTACAGCTTCCAATCAGCTTCTGTCATCTCCTGAAGTACACAGGATTCCCATACGTACTTTATGTTTCTCTTTTAGGTGAATGTCAAGTGCTTATCTTGCCTGCAGGCCTTGAGCAGGAAGTGGTGGATGACTTATCCCATGATGCAGATAACCACAGCATTTGAACAGGGCCTGGAATATAAATTCCCACCTTGAGAAAGTGACAAATATAGTAGGCAGTAGGATAAGTCATGCCCACCATGAGGCATGTAACTCGAGGAACGGTCTCATATAAAATTTAGCTAATTGCAGAAAATAAGGTGCCTTTCACGGTCTCAAGAGAAGAGTTGTTCTAGATTTTTTTTTTCTGTGAAGACTGAAGTCGTTTTCATAACACTGGTAAAGGGACTCCAATACCTAAATGGCTTTAAATGAAAAAGGGCAGGTTTAGATTGGATATTGGGAAGAAGTTCTTTGCTGTGAGGGTGGTGAGGAACTAGTGCAGCTTGCCCAGAGAAGCTGTAGGTGCTCCATTCCTCAAAGCTCAAGGCCAGGTTGGATGGGGCGCTGAGCAACCTGATCTGTGGCAGGGGCGTCAGGATGAAGTGATCTTTAAGGTCATTTTCAAACCATTCTATGATTCTGTGATGATTTAATGAAGATTTTTTACACCTTTTGTTTTAATCTCGAATGGAGAAATACTCTGAGCCACATATTGAGGAAGTCCCAGTGAACTCTGGCACCCCTTTGTGCATAAGGTGCTTTCCAAGTGTCTCTGACTTCAGCCATTAAAATTATTAATGTCTGGAAATATCTCTCATCAAAAGAGCAGCCCTAACCACCAGTCTCCCTCCACAGCCCTTCTCAGGTCACATATTGCTTCCTCCACTGCCCAGCTTCAGCCAGGGGAGCTGTCCCCATCTCTGGGTGCTTGGGCCAGCAGCTTACCTTGGGGCTGCATTTCCTACTCTGGCAGCTGGAGGCTTGACTACATGCCAGAGTAGCCGAATTCTTCCTGGCTTTGGCTCTCAATACCTTCATGTGTTTGCCTGAAGAGCCGCAGAATGGTTGAGGTTGGAAAGGACCTCTGGGGATCATCTAGTCCAACTCCCTCTTATGCCAACCACACAGCTGGTGTCTTGTTCATTTGAAGGTGTCAATATTTGAATTGCTTTAATATAGTAATTCAAATGTGATTCAAAAAGGGATGCTGTGCTTTTTTTCTCTGGACTAGTGCCTGTCAGCAGGCATCAAAGCACCAAGTGTGACTGCTCTCCCTGTCCTCAGATGCTTTTGGCACAACTCCACACCATCTGCAATGAAATGCTGGGGAGTTTCTTCGTGATTAACACAAATTACTGTTCTTGTACATTAAAAGAAAGTTGGGACTCCCTGAGAGGGTAATGGGTTCACTGATAGCTGAAAGCAGCATGGCTTTGGTTAGTCTAAACCAGATTTTGCATTGCTAAATGCACCGCTCAGCCTCTGCATCATCCTGGGTGGGAGTTATGGTCCCATCCAGAGGTGCTGTTCCATAACCATCAGTGTAGTGTAAGATGGGACATTCTGAGCATAATTCAACAGCTTGTGACTGCTGGTTGAACAGAGCAATTTGCTTTTACTGTGAGCATGCAGAGCAACACGTCACTGGTCCTTCTTCAAGTGCTGCGCTGTCTCCATCGGCTCAGGCAGATAATTCCTGGAACGAGGGTGGCAGTGCCACCACAGCTGCTGCAGGTCACGTCCTCCTGGCACAGCTCTGGGGCACAAGTGAAGTACCCAGGCCAGCTCTGAAAGTCTTTGATCAGTGGTATTTAGTGGCAGGTGTGGCAGGTACTCTTGGCTGTGGAACAGTCTTAGCAGCAGATACTGAAGTATTAGGGTGTAAATAAAAGTATGCTCTATGCTACTTCTGAATGAAAATTTATGTAATCGATTCAGCAGCAGTTTTAAGCTGCCATGTTTCTTTTACAGTCCTTTCAGTGGTGCAACTGTTGCAGATCACTCAGAGGCACATGATTTCAACACAGTTCTTTTACAAAAGTGGGGGCTTCCAGCAAATGACAGCTGCAGAATGGAAATTGGTGGAAACTGATTACCAGTTTAGTGTCACTCCTTCTCTTTGGTTAGTGCTACAGAAAATATATTCCTGACTGGAGTTTCCAAGGCTATATTTAGCAGCCTATTCCACATGCAAGGTATGGCATCTTCCCAGAGCTTGCCTGCACCTCCAGGGACATTCCATGACCTGTGTCACCCCCAGCTTTCCCTGGTGGAACTCAGGTGGAGTTATGGATCCCCATTATGGACCCCAAGCACTCACCTTGTGTCAGCAATGCTTGTATTAAGTCAAAGACAAGGCATTTACATAAAAAACTTCTTTACCTCAAATAGGCTGAGACAGGCATTACCCTATGTCCTGACGCACAGAACAAGGCATGCAAAATCCCCAGGTGATAAAAGCAAAGCCTGCCAGCCTCTCCATCAGCAGTGGCCAGAGTTAATCACCCAGCATAATCAGAAGGTTAATCAGGGAAGCTGATTCTGGTCGTTAATGTTCAACTAAGGGCAAAGAATTTTCTGAAGTAATTTCCCCTATTTCCCCATTTCCCAGAAGGGGCAGGAGGTGCAGAGGAGGAGGGAAAGAGGAGGGATCTTCATCATGGTGAGGATCAGGGAACCCTTTCAAGTACCTCTTTGACAACAAGCCTATTTGGAATTTTTTGATACATATTTTTTACATTTTAAAATTTGTATATTTCTTTTTTATTTTATTTTTCATAGATACATGTTTGGTGCAGTTCCTCCCCTAAGCTGCTGGGCTGCTGGTGCTCAGGGTCAGGGCTGGACATAAATGTCTTTCCCCTTTGCTGGCAAAAGGCAGTGAGAAACCAGGGGATACAAAAAGTCCCAGCCCTGCATCTCCATAGCCCACCCTGTTCTAGCATGAAGTGGTTGGAAATTGAAGCAAAACTTACTATAGGTAGATGAACTGGCCTAAAATATTTTGGGTGGGGAATACTTGCTCATTAAACATGCTGGTGACTGCTAGGGAAAGGCAGGTTACAGTAGAGTGCCTTCAGAGAGCTGGGAAAGGTCACAAGTAGTAGTAATGAATCAAAATACAGATATGTTCTGAAAATAGGAAGTGGTATTTGCCTGCAGCTGAGAGGAGGAATATTCCTTCTTTTGTTTGGTTTTTTTTAATAGTCAGTAGAAACGCCACCTAATATAAGGAGCACAACATGCATTTTTTGGAGTCAGACTGTGTGATTTCCTGATTCTTAGGATCATAGAACCACAGACTTGTTTAGGTTGGAAAGGACCTTTAAGATCATTGAGTCCAACCATTGATCCCTATGGGTCCCTTCCAAATTGAGATATGATTCCATGATTCTCCAGCACTAACTGTGTGTAAGTACGGGGAAAAGTCCTTGGACTTACCGCTAACTTGAGGAGGGAAAGTCCATCAAAGCAAACAGCATTTCCCAGCCTTCCCTAGCAGCTTATCCAGAAAAACAGGAACTGCTTTGTCCAGCATCTCTTCAGGTCAGTCGCACCCAAGCACATTATCAAGCTGCACTGTTTCACTTGCACTTTCTGAGCTGCTACAGTAATGTCTCTTGTTGTTGTTGTTGTTTGGTTTTTTGTTTCAGCTTCATAATTACAGAAACATGTGTTCTCCTTCACTGAATTGGCATTTATATGTCAATTTAAAAGAAAATTACTTTGTCTTATAGTTTATGTTTCATCTTCTGGCTTCTGTCTGTGTTTTTAAGTAGATTCATCACTTTCTTCTTTAGTCAATATTAGTTGCTGTGTATGTTGTGTTTATGATGAAACAGTACATGGCAATATTGCCCTTGCCCCCCACACAATAACCATAAGACTGATTCAGGATGACAGATGGTGTTTTCCGTTTCCAAATTCTTTGCCCTAAGCGTATCTTACAGCAGTTGCTTCTGTGTTTCTTATTTTGTCTTGTGCAGGCAGCCTCCCAACCCTGACTGACCCAAGTTTTTGCTTTATTCAACAGCTCTTCACCCATAAAGCCTAAAGCAGATGCTAGAGCTGGAATCCCATCAGTGTCATGTACCACACATCACGAAAAGTTGGAATTCCACACAGCACTCCGCCAAGTGATGCCAAAGTATGCATCCCTTTGATGATCAAAATACAAGTATGTGAACGTACATGTTTTCTAGTATCATCATGCATATAAATGAAATATACCTATTTAATGATAGATTAAAGTATTGAAATCAACTCTCTCACTTCAGATGCAATTGTGTGAATGCAAATGTGAGCCTTCGAAGCTGAGGGCAAGGGCAGCCAGCATTTGTGCTTTTTAACAGCAGCATCACAGTGACTCAGATATTAGCTCAGAATTGCAGTTAGCACTCCAAGGCAGTCATGAGGATGCACAGGAACTTGAAAATGCTCTCTGATTAGCACATACTTTTTTTATTCTATAGCTGAATCTTCAGTTGCTGAAGCCAGGAGCCCTTCACTGCCTCTAATTTATGAGTGTGTTAAAAATACCTTGAAATCAATAGAAAAGCTGTTGCATGTATTTTAGGGTCAGTTTAGTATTTTCCCTATTGTCTGCCCTTTGTTTACTGAAGGAAGGACCAAAGGACAGGACTATGAGGGACAAGGTACACCTCAAAGCCCCCTGAGCATTTCAGGTGTTTTCCTGTACAGGAGTGGGTGTGAAGGGTGTGGGGATGACCAGGCTTTAGCCATGGGAGAGGATAAATGGTTTGCAAATGCAGCTTCTCCTTTATGACTTGTGATTTAGAGGCTGAGCATGATGTTTTTCACAGTAAATTGCTAAATATTTTCAGAAAGAGGGAGTTTAGCATATTGTCTCACATGAGCTTTTTTCTGCCTGTGACCTTTCCAAAGGGGCAGTGCAAACAGTAAAAAATAATAATAGAAAAGGAAGTACTGAGCTAAGATCAGGGTCTTATGACTCTTAGTTTTCATATGATCACATTCATATGCATTATCTCTTCTTGTTTATTATTATTCTTATGGCTGTTTTTCAGGAGGTGGATGGCATCTGAAACAGAAAATTTATTTTAAAAGGGGCTTATAAAGTGTTCAAAAGACAATGCTCACTCTGTTATTAAATTTGGTACTGTAAACTTCTACTGAAAAATATTACTAGTAGAAAGAAAAAACCTGCACCATTATTTTCCAAAATGAAGATGAGGTACTGCTTTTAGTCTCAAACACAGGGCTGCTGCTGTCAGCTTGCGCTGCAAACTCTTTGCTGTGCCATAGAGTTACTCGTTTTAAACCAGGACCTGATGTGAGCTGACTGTACAGAAAGATGGATTATGGTGGATGGATAAAAGCTCTTTGGTGTTGTCAAATACAGTTGCTTTTCCTTGATTCTCTGTGAGCAAGTAACTACCTGAAGATTCTGGTGGGGTTGTTGTTTTCACATGTGTAAGCAAAGTCTGGTTCTGAACTCCATCTCTTAATAAAAGTACAGACAGTAAGATCCAAGTGTGCCCTACAGGTTTCAAAATCAGATGTAGGGTGACAGGAATCCAAAACATGTACCCCCTCAACATGTATTTTTTTTTTAACTTGGCCCATTTGTTTTAAAGCCAATCTAATTTAATTTTGGGGAACAGAATAGCTTCCTTTTGAATGATACTGGTAATACCAACTCTCCTACACTTAACGGTAGAGTGAGTTGCAAGTTCTACTACCCCGAAATAATGACGAAGGGGAGTCATATATCAAAGAATGATTTGGGTTGGAAGGTACTTGAAAGTTCATTTTGTTCCCATCTCCTGCCATGGGCAGGGACACCTTCCACTATCCCAGGTTACTCAGAGCTCCATCCAGCCTGGCCTTGAACACTCCCAGGGATGGAGCATCCATAGCTTCTCTGGGTAACCTGTGCCAGTGCCTCTCCACCCTCACAGGGAAGAACTGCTTCCTAATAAAAGTAGCTTATTTTTTAAATGGCAGGCCACAGAGAGGATTATGGATTGGGGTTTTTTTAAAAATGATCACTGGTATTGCTGGGAAATTTACTTTCCATTAATTGCAAATGATTACCTAAGGATACAATAATTAGTGATTCTCATTAAGCAGTGGTGACTCAGCGAGGCAGAAAACAAAACATGTGAATGACATCCCTGCAGGGACTGTGCACCTCAGGGAGTGTGCCTGGATGACCAGTAGCTCTTACTTGCCTTCCTTTGAGCTCTGGAAATAACTACAAGGAGCTGCCTTCATCAAGTGCTTTAATTTTGCAGGTGGGAGGCTGTGCAGAGCCCAGTGAATCCCAGAACATCCCTGGAAACTAGCACCCCTTCTTCCTCTCTCCATGTCTCTTCATAGCCCTCACTGGTGACACCATTCAGCTGGACAAAACAGGCCTCCTTTGGGCACCCAGGGTCAACAGAGGAAGGAAAAAAAAATCTTTCATCCTCAGAACAGTGAGATTTTTTTGGTAAGTCCTAGAATGACAACTTCTAATGTCATTTATGACTTTATATTTAAGATTGCAAGTTGGTATTGTGTTGATTTGCACAGAAAACCAGACTGCCATTTAAAAGTAACATTACTATTACTTTTAAATAACATATAGCTCTACATTAGCTAGGAATTGCAATGTTAAACAACCTCAGTCAATGACCATGAAAGTAGGACTCTGGGAAAAAAGAAGTATTAGAATTCTACATTCTGGTAGAAGTGAAAATACTCACAGTGGGGATAAGGAATATGACATCCAATAAATTTATAAAAGTTAAGAGGTTTTATTTCTGAATGAGACTAGAAGAAGAGTAATGGAGAAGACATACATCCAAGTATCAGTAATTCCTATTTTTATAACCGTTGTATCACTTCCCATTCTTCTGGAATCTGAAATAAATCCTTAAATAAATCCTCTGAATCATCAGGTGGGCGATTCAGATGCCTCAAAACCACCCTGAACCATGGCAAGAAAGCACTCACAGTAGTCCAAGTATTGTGACAGTCTTTTACAAAATTGTCACCCACACAGACAGAAACTAAGAATTGTTTACTCCCTCACAGCTTTTTTTTTTAACCATAAGGGATTATATTATCATTCCTAGTATAATTATTGAAAACAAATGATAACAGTTTGTGGCAAAGCCAGTTTATTAGGTTTCTGGGATTGTGCCTTGCCTGCCCCCAACACATAGAAAAGTACCCAACTTTACAATCCGGTAAAGTGAAAATACACATACAAAGTATTCAGTACTCTGACATCCATTCTGTGGGCAGAACATCACCACTGAAAGCCAGGAAGCAACACTGAATCCTGCATTACTGACCACAGTGCCTTCATGGCAGAACCATTAAAACATGCTTTGCACTGAACATGGAATTACACACTTGAACACCATTTCTACACAATTTTCATTACATGAGGGCCCTTATTTACAGGTTGTGATAACTCAAGTAAAGCTTAACAGATGTGCAGTGTTTCAGATCAAATTTAGCAGTAATACTGCAGCTACACTATTTTCTTACCTCAACCCCCAACCTGACTGGCTGACTTTGAAATTCTTAGTTCTGGGATATTTTTTATTACAAAAGGGGAAAAAAAAAAGACAACAAAAAAAAACAATACTTGCTGACATACTTAGTATACAAATAATTAAGATGGATCCTTTTCAGAAAAGAAAAAGGATTAAGGACATGAGTGAAAAACAATCTGTCCAACAGGACTGTAAACCATATTTATTTACAATAGTATAAACATAAATTTAAGACCAATCCTTTTCTTTAAAAAAATCATTAAGGACACTAGTGTTAAAAAGGTGATTGTTTCTGAAACGACTGTGAATTCTAGTCATGTAAGATTTAGAGTGAATACAAAAACTCCCTTTTACAAATGTTTCCTAAGCAAAAATACTGTCACAATTGAAGCAGCTTTATACAGGAAAAAGTATTACGTTTTGTTTAAATTATTTTAAATATCTTAATCATATTAGACCAAATTTAATGCTTTTTCTAAATCTAGAAAAAAGTCAATGCTTTTTTTTAGTCTAAGTTGCAATGAAATTACATACCAAGAATTGTAATAGTTTACATAGCAACAGTTACCTAGTTTCAGTAATTTGTTTCTACTGTGATCATTAGGTGGCAGCTTCTGAACTAGCCCTTCCATTTAGTTTCCTGTAAGCAACTCATGCCAATAAAAAACCCTTCATTTATACTTCAGTTCCTTCAAAAACTAAGTCACAAAGCAGTTTGACCTGGCACATGAATGAAGCCACAGATTGCATTCTATGGCTTATATTTCACTTTATGCAACTATGTGCAACTTAGCACCATTTTTATTATGAAACTTGATCTTCAGACAGAACTGAAGAAAAGCAGTTCCAACTATGAGAAAACAGAAAAAGATGGTTCTGGAGGAGGAATTTCCCTCATCTGACCCCTACTAGCTCACATTAGTAATGCCAAGGATGTCTCACATACAGTCATATTACACAAGCAGGTATTAGCTCAAAAATCTGTAACAGATGGTGTACTTGAAGTCGATTTACTTCGTGTTTCAAGACCCATTTTAGTTTGTGTTTGGAAATATTTTAAGAATGTACCATATTCTTAAGCATTCCCATTCCTGAAATACATTATCAGGTTGGCTTTTCAAGCTATGTGAGAAGCACTCAGGATCTCTAAAGCCCTGCAAACCCGTCTTTGAAAACCAGCATGTTTTTGGCAAATTCACCCAATCTTTTACTTACTTAACTGTTTTTACTTACCCTGAAACACTCAACGCAAATACCTCCAAGCACCTTTAGGAAGACATCCTCATTTAACGTTCAGTAAGATCAGAGAACTTGTGGATAGACAGAGTCCCAATTTCACCCCAAATCCTGTGCTACAGTACTTTTCATAAAATGGAATGCATAGGTTAGTATCACATGCTAATTATGAAAAATTTAATGAAGTTTTAAGTATCAAATAACTGTCTAGAGGTAGGGTGAAGTTTGTCTATTCCCTTACCACTGCCATGAAGAAAAGACCAAGTTCATAGCGGAGCAACAGGCCAAAACCTAGCAGTTTGCACCAACACTGACAGCCCAAACTTTGACAGACCTGTTTTAGTTTGCGTAATAAAAAGGTACTTGCTTACTTATTTGGTAGTAGTCACCTAACATTACTTCATATGCCAAACATCTCCCCACTTGCTGACCCAAAACCCAAGTTCCCAGGTTGTCACAAAAGGCTCTTTCTCCTACATTATTCCAATGCAAGTAGCAACCAAAAATATTAAGATTATAAACAGCAGGCCAAAAAACTGGCCTACTATTTATAATCTTACCATAAGTGATGAGAACAACCTCAGGCAGCAAGAGCTCAAGTAGAATTGCTTTGTCAAAACTTCACTTGAAAGTTAATATATTTCCATATATTTATAGTGAAACTGTAGTAATTCAGAAAGTACAATTACAAAGTGCAAGAGCATGACATGGGCACATCTACACCAGGGAAACAAAAAAAATTCCACATTAAAGTGCCAAAGAGATTTGCTGTAATTGCTACCAAAACCCCAAACTTTGCAAAGATCATAATTTTGAAGCACTTGGAAACAAGACAAGGTGACAGCCAGTGACAGTGTGACCTAACACCAGCAGGATGCGGTAGGTTTTGGTTCAGGCTTTATATGTATTTCATCGTGATCTGGGGGTTGACTAAGCATTAATGGCTTGTGACTTTTAAGCTTGTGAGCCAGTGTCATGAATATGGCCTCCACATGGTCATTGTCATTGGGGTTTTTGGCAGAGGTTTCAAACAATGGCATGCTGTGAGTGTCAGCAAACTTCTGGGCCAGGTCCGTGGGCACTTGAATGGCACTTCTCAGGTCACACTTATTCCCAACCAGAATCCGTGGTATATCATTGGCAAGAAGGTGCTGTTTGCATTCCTCTATCCAAGACGGCAGGCTGTGGAAACTGGCAATGTTTGTCATATCATACACAAACACCACAGCATGTACATTCCTGTAGTAGTGCTGCACCATGCTCTTCCTGAAGCGCTCCTGGCCTGCAGTGTCCCACAGCTGTATCTGAAAACGGAAAGATAAGGAGAGGAAAAAATGTTTTATTACTCATCTTGGAAAGTAACAAAAATTACCTGTAGTGAGGGGAGTTACGTGATCACAGAAATCTATTCTTCTGAGTTAATCATATTGACAAGTTTGTGCTGAAGAAAACCATTCATTCACACAATTTCAGAAGCTTTGGCTTTCAAAGCTGCACACAAGCAAGGCCAGGAGGAATGATGACACAACTTGAGAGAAAAGACACATTTCTGAAAGTTTATTGGAGCCTGTACTTTTAAAGATTTTTATAAAAACAAATCCTGAAGTCTTAGCAATAGCACTTTCATTTGAAAATAAAACAAAATATGCTACTTCCCAGTACAACTCGCAGCTGACATGATTTTCGTTATTGCCAAAGATAATCTCATCTTCCCCAAAATTTTGTTCTTAGCTTGACATTAACCACCATGTAAAAGCAGGAAGAAATCAAACCATGCTTGATTTCAACATCACCACCAACAAAAACAGGACAAAGAAATCTTCCTCTGCAGTGTGTTGGAATCAAACCCTCCTAGATTAGATGAGATAAACATCTAACTTAAGCTTATTTAATGCTTGAACTGGGACCATACTATGGTTTGTAGTAGCAATGCATGCATAAAAGGAAAAAAAATTGAAAAAGATGAAAAAAAAACCCCATAAACCTTCTGTTAGCTTAACATGTGACTAGTGTTTCCAGGTACACACCATTCTGTCGAAACCAGACTGAACATATGTGTTTGAAGCTTAGTCAGAACAGAAGGACATTTAGAAGAACTGAAATGCATTCAAACTTCTGGAGCCAGATTGAAACAAAACAAAACAAAACAAGCCTTGAAGCACCAGCACATGTAAGCAACAACTAACAGAAATTTAAAATATATTGATCATCCTGTGTAATAGAAGCCTGGATTCCTCAGACATGTAGAGAACGCTACAAAATTGTGCACAGTGCTGTTTACACAAACTGGCACT
This sequence comes from Entomyzon cyanotis, assembly GCA_024500445.1. NCBI lineage: Eukaryota > Metazoa > Chordata > Aves > Passeriformes > Meliphagidae > Entomyzon > Entomyzon cyanotis. The sequence goes on along the minus strand of JAKEPQ010001007.1, from coordinate 5,808,473 downwards.
CCAGGAGACAAGGAACTGCAATGCACAGCAGTCACTGTCACTCACAACACCACATTACCTGTACACAGTCAGAAATAAATTGGTGTGCAGCTCTATCACACATGTGCCTTAGTGATGGTGAAACATCTGAAAGACATTTGATTTTTCTGGGGAAAAAGCTGAGTCCTAGCTTCCTGTCTGTCCTCTACAGTTGATCCTTAATGGCTGAGGAAGTTTGATTAGTAGTTTGGCTTTTGAGCAGAAAATATTTCCTCCCTAGGAATGAAAAGAGTTTTCCTTGAGACTCTGAACTCAAGGCTGTATACAATGAAGATAAACTTGAAATTCAATCTGTTCTCATGAAAATCACAGCCGCTGTGTAATTATTGAAATTGTTCTCCCATTACTACAGCTCTGTATTGCTTTGATCCAAATGTTTCAGTAAAAGTTCTTTAGAAATTGTAAGTATCTTGAAAGTTGCCTTTTTTACCACATTAACCAGTGACTTTTTATATTAGAAAAGAGGAAGCCCAAGTGCCAGGGAAATCTGCTGAGAGCAAGAAGATGCATCACTGACAGGGAGGATTGCAGCGTAACATAAAATTGCTTAAAAAGCTACAACTGTAGAAATAAGGTGAAACTGACTACAAGTAGATGCAAAGTCTTGGTAACAGTGACTGACAATAAGGACCTTTTCTTTAAGCACAGGGTTCATCAGGTTGGAAATTATTAAAAAGGATGACAATCCAGATGCACGAGTCAATCACAAGACATTATGAATCCGTCATGTGACAGACTGAAGGAAGAAGAGTGAGGGATGTTTCAGACGGTGTGAGTTTTTCTGCAATATGCTTAACCCTGGTCACCCATCCTCAAGAAAACCTCAGACTAGAGCAGGTGGGAATGGCAGCTACCAGTTGCATCAGGGGAACTGAGAATTTACATGAGAACATCAGAGCAGCTTGGCTTCTGTAGTCTAGTCCAGTTCTCGGCAGCTTTTGATCAAAAGACTTAGAAAGATCTGTGTGCAGCTTCTAAAAAAGTCATTAAGATTATTAGAATATCTTTTGAGTAAACCCCCACTTCTTGCCACTCTACACACAACTGACAGCATGATCTGTTGAGGGACTCTGCACAGTGAGACTGAACACAGGCACCTGTTTTGGGTAAGACTCAGTCACACACCCAAGTGAGACATCCAGTTCCATGCACTTAGTATAGACAACATAACGTTAAGGAATCATTACCGATAGATCTTGGAAAATGCTATAGCAAATTAATTTAAAGAGGGAGTTAATTTTCACATGCAGCTGAGAGCTTACAATTCTTTCTGCAACTTATTCACAGAGCAGGAACCAGTCATGTTTTGGTCAACCAGAGATGTGCAAGTGTATTCCTAGCCTCAGGTTAAGATGGGGAAATTAAATTAAAGGTTTACATAACTTCCAAGTGAAGCTTAAACTACAGTTCTTCTGAAAGTTGATTTACATTAAGTATTCAAACTTGAAGGGCATTATCTCAAATTAAAAATGCTAATATTATTGGCACTGAGACACTTGCACTGAGAGGTAAATCCTTTCCCAATACTGGAAATGGCACACTTTAGAAGTTTCTTTTTTTCCTCTTTCCAGGTGAACTTGAGGAAACAGTTCCACTTCTACCTTTCCCCCCAAATATTTTCTCTTCTGAAAAACGACACTGAAAATGTTCACGTTAACAGGTGTGCTAACATTAGGATTACTTTTCATCGTTAGTCCAGTAACACCCATCTTCAGGGGGAACACATTTTTTATAACAGCCCTTCAAAACATGTATTTTGATTATTTGGTTTACCAGCATAATTCAGCTAATAAAACTGTACCAAATAACTTGGTGACATTCCCTAGGAAAGACAAATGACATAAATATTAAATACACTGTTTCAGCTATCACATCCCACCTTCTGACTCAGTTTTGTGGATCCAGAAAGGCTCTCTTCTACACAAGGACTCACTTTGTATGTGTGGTTTATACCACACTCGTAAAAACATAACTGGCCTTTGATAAAGATAAAATGGTAAGCTATGTCTCCTTTAAAAAGATGTGGGAAAAAAAATTTGGAATAGCTCAAAGGTACAGAACATGATGTTCAGACATTCTTCCTTGAATTTCATTTGCATCTTTTGCTCTTTTAATGTAGGTCAGTGAAGATTGACATTGTTTTCTTCAATCTTCAATGCTTACATCAATTGAGGAAGAGGACAATTTAGAAGGCAGCAAATCTATTTGTTAAAAGTTTTAATTTTAAATCATCACATTTAGGCATCAGTGTTTGATATGAAGCTGTCAGCCTACTGTACAAGGAACAGACTTGTTCCTGTGTCTTGGAATTCTACACAACCGCTGTGCAGGAGACCCTCGATGAGAATAACTGTGCTTGTGTTCCTGCCAATGACACAGCACTTTTCCAGCTGTGAGCGAAACACTTAGTGCTGTAGCAGCACAAGAAAGAACCATCCAGCTGGCTGGGGGAAGGGAGAAGAGAGAAGACACTACTTTATAACCTCCTTCCATGCAAGAGGAAGAATTCCCTTTAGGGCACAGCAAGGACTACAATAATTCAGGTAATCAGAGCTTCCCTCTCCTGGTTCAACAGGCATTGCTGGAGCTGACTGCTACATGTGAGAAAGGTGAAGAGGAGTCAGAGAAACCCCCAAAACTGGTTCAAACTTGACAACACTCCCACTAAGAACTAGGGTCCTGGCCATAATGATAAAATTTATTCCTTTAAATCTGAAACAGAACTTGCACAAAACGATGTGTCTCAGAAGAGTCTCCTTCACTTCTCTGCCTTCCTCAACCAGAACTGGTTTATTTTACAGGTAATATTTTCAAGAACGCAACAAAACAATCTACCAAAACATATATAGAAGAATAGCACAATAACCCATGTGAAGCATCTCAGAGCTGTGGATTAGCCTATTAGCCTTCTTCAGTTCTCTCCAACAAAGGCCAGGCATCATTCAGAGGTGATGAAAGTGCCAGTCAATAAGATGGTGCTGATAATATCACTCAGGAGGTTCTCTCCTCTGTCACGGACAGCAATGGACAAAGGTGTACAGAATCTCGGCTGTCAAAGAAATTCTAATCAGTGGTTTTTAAAAAAAAAAAAGAAAGAACTACAAAGAAAGAACAACAAAGATTCCCATTCACCTTTCTTTTTCAGTTGGAAAAGCATATGAGGTAAAAATCCCACGAGAGCAGGAAAGCAAATTGGCTTTTCTACTCATATATCCTCCATAATTTCTTTAATCAGTAAGTAAGCAAGGAAAAACTATAGCTTTCAGCTACATAACTGTAAGCTGTAATTATAAAGCCTGATGATAATAAATGCCAAAGTACAAGCTCAAGACTACTGTTAACTTCTTTTTTCTGCACAACTGAGCTTTCCTCGTAGAAATGAACTGTAATACAGAAGCAGATGGGGATTCTGTTTAAAACCACGTTAGTAAACAAACTGCACTTGTAAGCTGCTACAGACTATTCTGCAAATTACTGTTACAATCACCACTAGCATTTATCTACCAGGCAGACAAGGTGTATTCGACATACTTTTATAATAAATTTGCTTTCCAGTGCAAAAAGAGAAAAGAGCGTTTTTTTTCTCCTATTCAATTTTTCCCTTAATTTAATTCTGTAAGACTGAGATTTAGCTAAACCTATACTTAGATTAAAAACACAGTCATGTGAGCCAGGTATTTGCCCAAACACACAGCAAACTTAACAAAATCCTAAACATCAGAAGTTGAAACACATTGCTCAATCCTGAACAATATTCAGAATTTTTTGGAGGCAACACGCTGCTGATACCAGGCCCAAATAAGACCAAAATACTGCTAAGAGATCTATATATGAGTCCACTGTAAGGATAAAGTACTGATTAACAGCTGACAAAAGACGCACCAAGGTGTGGCCCATGGTTAGGAATTCGTTCATCATCACAGAAACCTACATCGTGACTACATTTCCAACAGGAGCAAGGCCAAGCGCTGGAACCGTTTCAGGGCAGACCCAGCTGCGGCTGCTGGCGACGCGAGCCCGCCGAACCGAACCGAACGGAACGGAACCGAGCCGAATGGAACGGAAGGGAACGGAACGGAACGGAGCCGCCGCGGCACGGCGCTGCCAGGAGGCCTGCAGACCCCGCGAGGGCGCGGCCCGGGCCATGCCGCCCTGCCGGCGCTGCCCCGCCGCCCCCCGGGCCGGGCCGGCCCCGCGGTACCTTGATGCGCTCGCCGTCGATGGTGACGGCGCGCTCGCGGAAGTCCACGCCGATGGTGGCCTCGGTGCGCTGCGGGAAGCGGCCGGCGCAGAAGCGGTACGTGAGGCACGTCTTGCCCACGTTGGAGTCCCCGATGACGATGATCTTGAAGATGCGCGAGCGGGCGGGGGCAGCGCGCCGGGCAGCGCGCCGGAGCCCGTCAGGCTGAGCTCCAGCGACGACTCCACGTCTCCCGCCGCCATCGCGGCCCGGAGCGCCGGGACGGAGCCGGGCAGGAGCCGCCTCGCGGGCCCCCCCGCGCCGCTCTCGCGACAGCGCCACGGCCAATCCCCGCGGGCGGCACCTGCGCGAGCCTGCGCCCCTGCTTGCGCGGCCGCCGCCGCCGCCAGGGGGAGCCCCGCGCGGGGCCCGGAGCACTGGGGAGGCGGGAGCGGGACCCGCCGGGAACCTCCGGAAACAGCCGGGAACAGCCGGAAATAGCCGGGAACAGCCGGGAATAGCCGGAAATAGCCGGGAACAGCCGAGAACAGCCGAGGGCGCGGCTCCGCGCCCGTCCTGCGGGCCTGAGTGCGGCGGGGTGCGGAGTGTGGAAGGTTTTCTTAAGGGAGGCTGTTCTCTGATGTTTGCTCTCTGTCTGCTCTCCAGCCTAACCAACGAGAAGGGAGATTTAACCCACGAAACAGAGAGCACCCAACAAGCTCTAGGTGATGTCCAGGTGTTAGGAAAATGAATTACTTGTTGGTAGAATTGCCTCGTAAAGTTCAGGGCTGGGCAGGCTTCAATGAGGTCAGACCTCCCGTGATCTCAGGGAGGTCAACAAAGCTTGGGAAGAAGGATGTCCCACAGTGGACACAGTGGATGTCCCATAGTGGACACAAAGAATGCAGAATTTAGGGGCCACAAGGAGATCTGGCAGAACTCCCGAGATAAAGAAGAAATGAAGACATCTCAGTAATTGTGCTGAAATTGGCTCCAAGTGAGTAATTCCAGCAGGGCAGATCCCAACCATCTCACAGAGCACCAACCCAAAAACCCACCGGCCCAAAAGGAGAGAAAGACTGAGCATGGGATTAATTAGAATGGGAAGTGAGAGAATCATTAACCAGTAGAAGGCAGAACTCTAATTAATAAGAGAACTCTGTAACTTATAGCCAAAGAACACTAACGCCTTTGTTTGCCAAAATGTATAAAGAGGGGAAAAGCTCTGATAGTTGGGGTGCATGATGTGTGGAATTCCGTGGAGCACCAGGCTTGAGCGATCTGAAATGGATAATGTCTCTCCTGAGTAATTACTGGCTTGTTGCACACGAGGCAACAAATCCAGTTTTTGCAGGCAGAGCCTCCACGGGGAGCTGCATTTGTGAGCTGTTTGCATTGATGGTGAATAGTCAGAGACAAGAGCCGCAGAGGCAGTGCCTGGAGTCAGAAGGGGAAGACGAGAGCACAAGGGCTCGTTTATAGCTGTGGGGAAGGTTTTCTGTGGTGATGTTGTGACTCAGCCTGTGGGGTGTCATGTAATGCCGCAGCCCAGGCTCTCCTCGCAGCCATCTCAGTGCTGTACAGCCCAGCTCCCTCAGCCTTTCCTTGTAACAGAGGTGCTCCAGTCCCTGAGTAACTTCATATCCCTCTGCTGGACCTGCTCCAGGAGTCCCATGTCTCTGTTGTCCCGAGGAGCCCAGAACTGAGCACAGCATTCCAGGTGTGCCTCACCAGGACTACGTAGAAGGGCAGGATCAGCTCCCATAACCTCCTGGCAAGGCTTTGGGAAGTGCTGTGCTCCAGCCTGACTGCTGACTGCTCTGCAGTCAGTGAGCAAGTTATCCCTGGCAGGGAAGGACACTTGGATCAAAAGGGATTGATGTACCTCTCAATAAGAAGTATGGCATTGCCTTAGCAATCTGTTAACTCACCAAGGGCATCAACACAGGTGAGAGGCAAGATGTAGACATCGAATTTAAGCAATGTCCACCAGCAAAAATTTTTAATGACTTTAACCCTTACACTGGAAAGCAAATGTAGATTACAGTAGTTGAGAGAACTGTTACCCTAACAGGAGCTTTGCAAACTGATAGCTGAGCAGAATTCCTAGGGTTTAGATCAGATACCTAATAATAGCCATTGAGAGTCCTCCTCTTCACACTGTTACACATGGTTGAAGGACAGTGCTTTGAGCAACCCATTATTACTCATGCAGACAACAGGCTAGACCAAATTTTAAAAAGTGTTAAAATATCCTGAGTTCAGAGCAACTTCAGTTACAGTGCCCACCTTAGGTTTTGTCACTCACTTTCCCCCTCCCTTGGACCAATCCCTAAGACTGTAGAAATGCTCTTCCACCCTGTAGTCCTCATCTGAGACAAGCTGCTTCCATTTATGCTCTCAAATAATTCTTTCTTTCAGAGAAGAAGAGTAATTTTGTTCTGGTGTGAAAGTAAGATTAAAGGGTGGGTGGAAGAGGTTGTGCCACCCTCAAGTCCATACTGTCCCTCGCACAGAATTGCTCCTTCTTGCAGCCAGAATGTAAGATGTGTTGGGCTAAGGACAGGGAGCACAAGCAAGTCCATCTCCATAGCCCAGTGATCAAAGAAGTAGAGAAATGCTAATTCTAGTGGGGGTGTTCTGATTTGAGCTCTGTCTAGTGTGCTCAAAGGTGAGTTTAAACAGCTGTTTACTAGGTCTGCCAACAGCTCATTTAGCTGATTTTGATCTGCGTTATGCCAGGAGGGCCAAAGTGAATCAGAATTGGATCTGAGCTCTTCAACAGCTCCTAACTTCTTTTATTTCAGCAGCCAGGACTTTAAATGACAGAATCAACACACCACCTAGTGGCTCAGGGCTTTTCTAGTCATTAGCACTGGGCTAATTCTAAATGGACGCCCCCAGCAACTTGGCACCGAGTTTATCTCACGATGGTGCCAACAGCCACCATAGTCCCTGTTTTGTTAGCCCTGAGACAGACAGAACCTCCTTCACGGGGAGCACAGCTGGCCCCTGGAACACTGGGCTTGGAGTAAATAACCTAATTTAAACCTGAGAGTTTAAATTCTGTCCCAGATGTGGACGCTTTTATGTGAGCTATTTCAGTGTGGTACTGGAAAATTCATCACTTCTGCTATACTTGAAGGAATAAAGATGTTGATTACATCCTTATATTCCATCCAGCACAGGCTATTTATGGACATTCCTTTTCCTTTCTAATATATTTGGAAACCAGCAAATATGATTGAATTTATTTATAGTAACAGAATAAGTTAAAAATGCTTCTTGCTGTAAAAGCATTTCAAAAAGCTTTTGATTTTCTTCTTTTTTTCAAGGACACGTACTTTTAATGTGCTCTTCGGATGTGCTCAGTGAATGAACATACAAGAGCCTAAGTTCGTGTCTATTTTTATTTAGCAGATGTAGAAGTTTCTAAGAAATAGGATTCTGAAAATAGTTGCAAGTCTCTGGACTTGCTTAGCATTTCAAGAACAGTTATTTTTGTCTTCTCTTGGAGGAGTATTTTAATGTGTTAGTCCCAAGAAAATACAGTGTTAAATATCTAAAAATTATGTCTACTAGGTTCTACGTTAAGGAACAAATTAGGGGGGAAAAGTGTAAGTCTAAGGCTGTCTCATTTGCTTGTTTTTTTTCTGAAGGGATCAAAAAGTTTCCAGGTGTGTCCTCGTAACTTAGTGACAAATAGTTTAAAAATGCTTTTAAAGTTTCTGCAGAGATATTGTACTTCTGACTTCTGACTTCTTCTGGGGCTTTGTCCTTTGGTGTGAGGCTTCACATCCTCCATGTCTGCAGGAAAAAGTCCTGTGCTTTCGCAAGGAAAAGTTCCACTATTGCAAGACTTGACTCTGCAAGTCTTAAGGAGAGTTTGACCCCCCATGAACATGTTCCTTTATGACAAAATACAGATGGCAGAAATCTTGGAGCTGCAAAGGACAGCTTTTTAGGAGATGGGGTTCAAAGACCCTGTATGTGAGTCTGAAAAAGCAAGTGTTAACACACCCTGTTGAAATCACAGTCCAATCTTTGCACTGAAATGAAGTTTTGACACAGCTGCTTTACTGCCACTTACCAGAATGTGCCTTTCACATTCACTTCCATGCTGTTGTTCTTGTCAAAACTATAAACCAGAAAGCTTTATGAAAATTAAAAGCAATAAAAGCTTTCCCATTTCTGGTTTGTGCTTGGATGTTTTCTTCATGGCATGCCTGGAACGAGCCTTGGGCCTGTCTGGGTAGCTGATTGACAACTCAGTAGCTTCTGTGTTCAGAGCTTGGTGCAGAAACCTGGACTCTTCACACATTGCAGTCCTGTAAGGGTGTCTGCATGTCCCAAAGGGTCATCAAATGCCACGAGGCTTCTCTATTTACCTGTGTGCACCAATGCCCCAATAAATCATCCCCAGGCAGCAAACAAACCAAGTTGTACTGTAATCTCCCTGAGATTTGCCTGCATGTCAAGACCTAGACTCACAAGACTTTAATGTAAGGATATATTGTGCATTTTATTTTTTGGCAACAGGCTTTTCTTCCAATAGTTTAATCTCAGGGTGTGGTTTTGTTACTTATTTCTGCAAGAATAAGCTTTCCACCTTTTCCCAGGTTCACTCTTGTAACGCAGGGCATAATCCTACTGTGATTTCAACTAAAACATTGAACAAAAATACACACTGTCATGGTTCCATCCCAGCCAGCCACCTAGTCCCACAGAGCTGCTTGATCACTCCCCCACCAGCAGGATCGGGGAGAGAATTGAAAGGGTGAAAGCTAGAAAACTTGTGAGTTGAGATAAAGATAGTTTAATAGAGAAAGCAAAAGCTACACACACAAGCAAAGCAAAAGAAGGAATGAATTCCCTGCTTCCCATGGGCAGGCAGGTGTTCAGCATCTCCAGGAGAGCAGAGGAAACTTGGGAAGACAAACACCATCCCAACAAACGTCTTCCCTTTCTCCTTCCTCCCCCTCTTTATATCCTGAGCATGATGTCACCTGGTCTGGAAGGTCCCTTTGGTCAGTTGGGGTCACCTGTCCAGGCTGTGTCTCCCTCCACCCTCCCAGGCACCCCCAGCTTCCTCAGCAGCATGGCAGCATGAAAAGCAGAAAAGGCCTTGGCTCTGTGCAAGCCCTGCTCAGCAGTGACAAAAACATCTCTATGTTACCAGCCCTGTGTTCAGCACAAACCCAAAACACAGCTCCATAGCAGCCACTAGTACTGCACCCAGGGCACCCCCTCTGAAACAGCATCAGTCTTCAAGGTGTCAGCCACAAATACCTGCTTTTTGAGAGGGCTACAGGTGAGGGAACGTTCAGAAGCAAATACTATTATATATTTATGCTATTGAAAATACTATGATCTCACCCAGGAGAGCAATTTATAATATATGTAGAAAAAGAAAAATAACAGCCCCAAAACAAACAGGGCCCACGCATCTGATAGTATTGTTAACACAGGTATGAGACAAAAGCTGTATTTGCCTGGTGAGTTATCAGATTTATACACTTTTTTACTGTATTCAGAGTATAATCCTTATAAATAAAAATAAATACTGCTTGTTTATTACTTATTCCAGTGGCTTCAGTCTTTTGTCTTTTCTTAACACTTGGCAACAGCTGGTGCCTCCTCAGTGCCTGGCACTGACTTTAATTTGCCTCCTCAGTCTCAGCCCAGCTGCAGCACAAGGCTTTTCCTCCATTTAGGTAAATTTAGGTCACCATAGTTTTTCACATAGCTTGTATGCAATTTGTATACCTGTCAATAATTTAGAAAAGGCAGGATGGTTTCAGTGCCATCAGGGTCCTGCAATATTAAGCAGAACATAAAGGACATGGTGAAAAGATGCTCATCAGGGGACGAAACAAGAATTCAAAAGCACAAACAAGTCCTGCAATTCCACTCTGCAATAAAGCAAAGATTGGGCATTTTTTCCAGCTCAAACAGTTACATTTCACTAAGATATTTGACTGATACTGCAAGGGAAGTGAGGTGCAGAGTTGTGAACATTTGATGATTCCAATAAGGAAAAGAAATACTTGAAGTGCATGATGTAAACATTCAGAAGCCATTTTCCTAAAATTTTATAAAAATTCTTGCAGATTATTGTACTAGTTTGGAAGCAAACCAGCAGAGGGATTACCCCCCAAAAAATATGTTGCAAGAGATTCCAAGTCAGAACTACAATTTAATAAAATGAAGGCAATAATACAGAAACAACGGCTTAAACTGACTAAGTCAGAACACAGACTGCCACCCTGTTGGCACCCCAGGGTGGTGACAGCAGTTCAGTTAAGTGGTGGCTGCAGTCTCGCTGGAGTGATGGATGTGGTCTGGTTGAAGTGGTGATCCTGAAGAAAGGTCTGGTCGGTCTCCGGAGGTCCAGTGGTGGTTATTGAGCTCTTCTCTGGGAATCCAGTGGAAGTTCTAGTCCAGTGTTCCAAAGCCTCCGCTTACATGCAGGTGGGAATGTTCAGTTCCTCCCCTCTGGGCAGGCATCTCACAATGGGATGATGGAATTCCATGAGTCATTCCCGGAGACCTTGATGGCCCATTAGCAGAGATAGCCCCCGGATGGTGTTGTCAGGGCTGAGTCATGCTGAAGATAAAGAGCACTGCCCCACCTGTTTTTAACACCTAATGGAGATAGTTATGGAGATAGAATACATAATTTTGGTTACACCTTCCGTGTAACCTAAGACAATTACAAAGGCAACTGTAAGAAAAAATAGCAGATAATTAATAAAAGCAGCTTAATAGATTATAATGAGTGTCTGGTTTAAAGCTTCATATTTTTGCAATAAAATCATACAGAAAACATACAGTGGAACAGAACTGTTCCTGCTTTCAGGGACATCTCAGTGGCCCTCTTAGAAGAATGGGGCCATGGCTCTTGGTTTTGGGAAGTTTAGGAGAAAATAAGACACTGAAACAGCTCTCACAAACCCACCACTTGCACTTACCATGGAAATGCCAGTCTTGCTACACAATCCACTCAACAGCTACATCATTGTTCCCCATTTACTTTCCTCTTAAGTAAGGAACATTTACCTGGGTTCATTGCACGAAGGCAAATTGGGAATAAAGGGCACTTTGTATGCACCCCTGTAGCATTTTGAGGGACAGAGGGACCACAGAGAGATGTTGTCTTTCTGCTACTGCATGTGGGGCCTTCAGAACGGATTCCAGAAGGATAATGACAAGGTAGGAAGATCTTTTATACCTGATGGAGGGGAGGGGTTTTGACAAAAAGCCAGAACTGAGAGATTTATGCAGAACTGCCAGGCTACATTACCTCCTCATAAATCTTCTGCGCTTCAAACCTTCTTGTAGACAATCATGAGGAACTTTCCCAAAAATGGAAGAGGGCAGTTTCAAAGCATGAAAAGTTCAAGGCAGGCAGTTTCCCAGCACAAATGCCCCTTCCCTCCCACAGAACAATGAAATGAGGACATGGATAAGGAAGGGATGATATTTTTCAGTAGGGCACAATCTGTGCAAAGGAGTCCTTCCTGCAACAAGCTCCCCTTTCCCATCCAAATGGGTGAATATGAGGGCTTTGCTGCCATCACTTCAGTATCCCACCCGCCTTCCCCAAAGCATCCACAACCAAACACAGACCCTGCAAGTGCTGCAGCCCTGGTGCTCCCTGCAGACAGGGTTAATCAGACCTGTTACTTATTACATGCAGTTGTTAACTTTTTTTTCCAGGTAATCTCAAATGCCAGGTCCACAACACACTATAGGTTCCTGTAATTGCTGTGTCAGCAGCCTGCTTGGCTAATTTTGCTACAATTTGTCAGCATTAGCATATAATTTTGCATGCTAATTAATTAAAATTGCAAGATACTTGGGGACACTGGATCAGGAAAACTTTGGGATCACGAGTGCTTATGAGTGGGGAAGAGAAGGCTTATTTTATCCCCAAAAATCGTATTTGAGGAAAACAGCAAATGCTTCTTCATTCAGCTTGCCTCTGAATACCCTTTTATCCAAATCCCCATATTGGCTGTTTGAAGCCTGAAAGGGCAAAGGATGTTGTTTTGCTGTATATGCAGTTAGTTTCTGGGCTAGGACAGACAGCTCCCTGCCAAAGTGGTTCTTTTCCAGCCTGACTCCAAAGGGAGTCACAGCCTTTCCCTACTGATCCTTTTTTCCTTTTTTGAGACCCACAGCCCCAACTGACAGCTCATCAGCTTGGAAGGAGACAAGGGGAATTCAGGGGGCTGGCCAAGGGATCATTTATTACAAAGCTGGTAGGCCATCCAAGAAGGACGCTGAACCCTACAAGGAAACACTAGTACTCATTTACAAACAGAACTCAGCATTTTTATTCTTTGACTTCCTGCCAGTTTTGATATTTGCTACCACCAGAGAAGAGCATAAAAACACAGTACAACATTGTTAACCAGTTAGGAAGGCTGGAAGGGAAAGCAAATCCCAGTACAATTGCAAGTAACTTGGTGGAGTTTATAATTTAGATTTTTTTTTTAATGGATCAGCAATGAAGCAATAAATATGCCGCTGCACTGAACCAACAACAGGATTTAATAACTAAGTTTGTGGTTTATTGCATTACAGTTTAAAACTCAATGTTATTAATCATCATACATTCACCGACCAGGTAAATGACACTTTTTCATATGTTTTATGCTAAATGGCTAAAACTATGCAGTAGCCAAACTAGACTAGGACTAGTAGAGGTAGATATTGAATGGGCAGTGCCAGGCAGAAATATTTTGTGAAAGTACTTCTTTGTCTTTCATTATGAACAGTTAGCAGGTTTAACACTTTCAATTAAAACAAACATCTTAGGGAAGCTATTCTAAGATGCTTTGGATTTTTTAGCAATATTTCTCTTGCAATATTCTTACAGTCTTTGATATGATCCCTTCTAAAATGGACAATTTTTGTCCTCCCAGTTTTCTGCTACGATTCACATGAAGACTGACATACAAAGCTAGAATCTTTGTGAACACTCTACTGGTTTTGCTTGTACCACTCTAAAAGTAATACACATTTACAGCTTCCTTGGCATGGGAAGACTGCATTTTTAGTATTTACAGCTTCAGTCATCTTTCCAGTAATAAAAAAGCTATTTTAATCTAAAATGGAATTTCAATTACACCACCTTCTTATAACTCACTTCAGTCTCCTTTTGCCGAGCTGTTTTATCAGTTGCTCCTTGCCATTCCCACTGCTGACTGTATGCTCCTGGAAAGTCTCTGCCCAACACAACATTAAAATTAGTGTTTGCAGATTGAAGCTTTAATTTCCAGGAAAAATAGTCATGGCAGCATGGCCAGAGGTTTTGTAAAAGCATACGCCCTTTGCTCCTCACTGATCACAGAACAGTTCAGGAATGCTCCTGAAAGCAAGAGTCTATCCCCAAACTCAGCAACCACTTTCCTCCAACTGGAACTTGAGCTTTCATTAATGAGCTTGTAGACAGCCCAATTCAATTACTGACACAGCTGTCTAATTACACTACATTTGCACTGTTTTTCTTCACGGGATCCCAAAGCACTGTGTTATCACATGAGCGCAACTCTGACTTCCACATAGTTCAAGCTATTTTACATTACACTTAGGTACAAATGCCATTTTTAAAGCAAAATTCCTTAGGGGAAAAGATTTCGAAGCTAGCTGGGTACTCTATACAGAACACTTAGAAAAACAGTTAAAGCAATCACAAAAAGGGAAAAACGAAATTTTAATCCAGGTCTATTGAGCTGGATTATGCTATCGAGTGGTTTTGTTGGCATTAGTAGGACGTGTTCAAAGCAGAACTGTGGCAACAGCACGTGAGCACTGCAGGACTGATGGCACCATTGCTCCAACCCCCAAAGGCGGCACATCAGACTGAGACCTTAAGCTTTTTTATTTGATCTTGCTCATTTGATACTGAAATTGTATTTGCATCTTTGGCTCCTAAGACCTGATCTCACCCTGCCCTCATGGGTGTTTTCTTTCTGGGAAGACACTGACAATTCAATCTGTGAGTTGCTACACCAGCAACTGTTACGGCTGCAGCACCTCCAGACCTGGCAAATCAAAATGCTAAAGGAAGATTTAACAGGCGGATCATGAAACACCTCATCTAGCCCTAGAGAGGCTCCCTGGGAAACCTGGAATTTCTCCCCATGCTAGGGGAAAACCTGGGTGACAAACTTCCCTCTGTGTTCTGGCTGAAACAGCAAATGTAAACACAGGACTCTTCCCTATGAACATGCAAGGATTAGAATTTCTACTGAAAAGAAAAGGAAAAAATTGGAACTTTTAAGGCATTTAATATTAAATTAGTTACTGAATACGTAATTTTGAGGCTGTTTTACCTGCTTGTTGACACATGTGCCTGCATGCTCTGGTCTCCACATGGAGGAAGTCAGTACCTCACCCACCATCACAGGGAAAACCACCACTTTCAGTTCCCTACAATTTAAGCCCACATCTGACTCTGGCATTGCTTCGTACAGTGCACATTTGCACCATCTACAGTCTCTTATCTACGCAAAATTTGTTGTCTGAACTTCTGTCCCCAGGAAAGATACCCGTATCGTGTCATCACCAGTGGCTGCACTGATGGTGAAATCCTTTCTCCAGTGAAAATCACGAGGAATCAAACCAAACTGTCACAAGTAAGCCAATGCTCTAGGACACTCTGACCATGACTGCAATCCCTGCTCACCTGCGTTGGTAGCCAAGCACCAGTGATTACAGTTTTGGGTCTCAGCACACAAGGGAAAGCTTCCATTGCAGCACAGCACTCTGTGCTACCACTTCACAAGACTCACTGCACTGGATTTCAACTTTATTTCCAGCTCTTTAATGGTCTTAATACATCTTCCTCGGAAGTCAGCCTTGCATCTAACAGCAGAGATGTGAAGATGAAGGAATAACGATTTCTTTGCCAATTAAAGAACCTCCATCTTCAAGCAAACTCTTGGCTTAGTTTCCTGTCCTGGGATTGCAGTCTTCTGGAAGGGGATGAGGAACCTCTTTAATCCAAAAGCACCGTCTCTGAAGCAGTGTGGACACCTTTCAGCAAAGTCATGAAGTGTCTTTAGGGAAATCACAATAGATGTGTAGATGGAGACTTCTGGAAGGCCCACTGAAGCATCCTTTTTTCTGTTTGCATAATGAAAGATAAAAAGTAACTTCCTGATTTCAGTTCATCCATCTCAACATAAAAACAGGCAGTGAAAAAGTGAAGGAAGTAATCCCATTTATAGGCAGCATCCAAAAACCAGTATTTGGGAAAAAAAAAAAATTTGATTGATGCAATTCACACTCTGTTACAAGTGAGCACTCATCTGCCTCCAGCTTAAGCATCAGAAGCCAAGAAATGGGCAGCAGTACTCAGAGGCAAGGCCAAAAGCTCGCAGCTTGTGTAGGCAAGATTGAACCATCTCTAGGAGTTGCAGAAGACATGCAGTCCAAGTATCTCAGGCTGCAGAAACAACTGAGATCAAGACATTGATTCCAGAGTCAGTAAAAGGCTCCTGTAGGTATTCTAGTCCCTAAAAGCCCAGCAGGTTAAATATACAAATACAACAACATACACTTCTGACAGGAACTATACTGCAAACGTTCACAAGGATAGGCTAACCATGAAAATAAAGTGGAGCTGATGACACAAGAAACAAAAGCCTTTTGTTCTGACAGAAAACTACAAACCCCGGTAAGTCTTCTGGGATTTCTTAACTGTACATGTCAATCACTGAATTCCATTATGTGGAAGAGGAAGGCTGTGTATCCACACAACAGATACTCTGTAACTGAACTCCTGCAGCAAAGAAGGCACTCACTTTGTAAGCTGTAGTTTATTTCTGCTCTCTTTTATATGATGAGCCTACAAAAGAAAACATTTGAGCACTTATCTGTATTATTAACACAGTAGACTTGCAGACTGAAGCTTGACTTGAAAAACAAATTCAACCTAACATTGGTGGAACTTAAAAGCCAAGTAGCAAAGCATTCTGTGTTATAGGACTTCCCAGACATTCAGTATTTACATATAATGCATTTGCACTTTATACTCGATGACCACCCATCAGCAGTGACATTGTTAGCACAACTGGACAGCACAGTAAGCCAACCCTGAGCTGCACTCCAGCAAACCCATTCATTGTCAAAGTACAACATAGATTGGTTTAAATATTCACACAATTGTTTTTCAAAACGTTTTATTGCATTATATTTGGTACCTTATGTTTGACAAAGGAAATTACATCTGTAACTGCAGGAATAAGAAGCTGGTCTGTTATTGAAAAAAAATCTTGGGCCCCTTAAAAGTTACAAAGTCTTGGGCTTGCTTGAAACAACTGAGCAAGAAATATATTCTTAGAAATGTAGGGCTTCAAGTATTACAAACCTGTGACACTGTGGAAAAGTTCCAGAGGTATCTAAACTGCAGCACTTTAATTTTTTTTTCTGCATAACGTGAACAAGGCCTGCTGAGGTTTTAATCTATTAGTCTCTTGATCAGTCAAAATGGTAGTCAGGAGTTTTCCTCTTTGCAACTTCAAGCCATAGTATGTTCTCATTTTGTTTTCACTCTACGTGAAAAATGCATGCGATCTTTCTAATTGGTGCCACATCACAGTGCATAATTTTATTTGGTTCTTGCATTACAGTTTTAAAAAGTTTGGCCAACCTAAGCCGATAGGTTCATCTCAAGAACAGCAATGTTGATTCTCCCCTCCCCACCCCAGGTTTAATTCCAAGAGAGACCGTTTTTAACTGGTTCCTTCAGGTAAAAACTGTGGTGCAAGAACACCAAACTGATCGTGTACAGTGAATTTCAGAGACACAACAAGCTTATTGAACACACTATGTTTCTTAATTCTGCTTGATATCCGTATGTCCAAGCACCCCCAACATAACACGTATGTTGCAGGTTTCTCTGTATATTCTGATTCACATTGCATACTTCCTATGGACACAATCATCCCCCGTATCAAAATCAGTCAGATGCTAAAGCCCCATCAACTTTGTGCTCAGTGAAAGAATCCAGTGCTAAAACAGCAGTTTTGCTGTCTGAGATAACAGTAATCTCACAAGACAAATTTAAAGTTAATATTTCTGCCACACACCTGCTCTGAGGGCTACACACTTCCAGGTCTCATATAAATTAGCTTAAAAACATGGGTGGGTAGGTAAGGAGAAGGGTTGTTTATTTTTTCCTTTTTTTTTTTTCAATTTTAGCAGCTTTTAATTTTTAAGAAACCGAACAACCTATAACCAGTAATATGTTAGATATTTTATATATATACTTTGTCAGCAGGATAAAAAAAAAAGTAAAACTATTCAAAGGCAACGGGGTTTTTTCCTTCTGTTCTTTGTGTAAGTTAGAACAATTCAGCAGGTGCGTGACAAAAATATTATACACCAGATATGGTCCAACGTCATTTTTTTCCAATAAAGTTGTTCATATTTCATTGGCCAGTTCTTCAGGTTCTGCAGAACTATCTCCATTAACTGTGATCTTCATATCCTCCTCATATCCAGGGGGCATGAAAGCCAAAGCATAAGGGAAAAGCTTATGACAATTTGCTCTGTAAGTTTCAGATGCTTCTTTACAGTCTCCAAGGCTACCGTCGCATAAAGCTTCTAATACTTCCATACAAGTCTAATTAAAGAGAAAAATAAAGAAGTGTTATGTTTTTTTTAAACATTCAGCTGAACACTCACAAACCATAAATACAATGCTACAAAGCAAACAAACTTCTATTGTCTACAGGTTTCAAACAGCAGTTTTGCTGAGATAAGAATAATCCCACAAAACAAATTTAAAATAGTGTTTCTGCCACAAACCTGCTCTAAGGGCCACACACCTCCTTTGAACATCAAATGACATTTTAACTAAACACAGCATGGAATACCAGTGAACTCTGTTTTGAAATAATGCAGTTTAAAAAGGGATCTAAAACACAGTTAGAAATCTTGATTGCAAAATGAAAATCCTAATTTGTCACTTGTTTCTTATTTTCCTAAAAAAATGTTATTGTTGCTAGTTGGCAACCAAGAACCCCATCAGTCTTAGGACACACTGACCATATCAGCAATACATAACACAACTCTGAATCAAATTATTCTGATATTACCACATCTTTCAGATATATGCAGTTTCCTGTCCATTTTTGTTCACAATTTAGAAGAGGAAAAAGAGGATTTCCTGTGGATTTCTTTTCAGCTTGCATTCCAAACATGAGAAACCAACCCACTGCGCTCCACTAAAGCCTGGCAGCATTTAACACCCACCCATGGCTGTGTGCAGGCATTAGCTTAGCAAGACAGTCTTTTCCTGCTCTTCTTGACATTTAGAAGAGCTTTTATTTCTTCTGTGTACTGAGATTAACTGCTCTGTCCTCCTGCTGTAGGGTTATGGAGCTGTCCTCAATGACCCCTTTTCCTCACATTTGCTCTCTGCAACACAGGCATCCAAAGAAGGTGAAATAGATCTGGTTTTATGCCTGCAGCATGCTCCAAGACAGCTGGTCTTTATTAAAATGTAATAAATTTGATCTCTTTGCACATAAAAATGCCTTTCAACAAACACCTAGACTCCTTCAGAGTCTCCATTTTTAGGGCACTTCCAACTTCCCATCTTGAAGTTCAATGTACGGCCAACTCTTAAAATTTATGTTGGCACCAAAAATGCTTAATTTCAACACTTTCAGTTTTATCACAATGCAGTGTACAGGATGTTTATACACTACTGAGCTGGTAAAAGCTTCTTCTAGTCCTACCAAATCAGCACCTCCAAAACAACCAAGCATTTTTGGTTACACTTAATCTTTTCCCAGACCAATTCCCAGAATCCCACTCCTAGGCAACAACCAGCAAAGAGAAGGCAAATTAATTTTTGTTTTCTAAATCTATTGATAATCTAGATTAAGCTCTTTGAGACCACTCAAACAGTAAGAAAAAACCCCCAACCCAAAAACCAACACCCAAACAAGACAACTTTATGAAAAATGCTATAATATGTACTTAGGATATAAAAGACATGAGTTTGTGTCCCATACCACCACAACAGCTGGAACACAGAAAAGATCTGAATCTTTAACATTCCAAGCAACTCTATAAATCAAGGCAAATTGTCCTGTATTGGCTCTTTCCCCCCCACTGTCTGGTCCAAAAATTCTGCTGTGAACTTAAAATCCTTCATAATTAAAGTTTTGTTGAATCCAGTGTATTTCCTAAGAGATGTTTTTTTTAAAATTCCAATTTTTGCCCACAAAATAATTTTGAAGTAACATTTACCAATTTTACTTGCAATAGATCGAAAAAATTGAGTACACAGACTACAGTAAATTGCAAGTCAGAACTGACAGTCTTCCCAGATGATGGTAGGGGAGTGGGGAAAGGGGCATACAGGCACTGTCACAGGGAAATTATTCCATGACCACCAAAGTGGAGCAAAGACTCAAAATTTGGTGAGCTTTTCACTTAACTACACACTAAGGCCAAAATGTGCATATGCAGCCTTTATTAAACCTACAGTAATTCCCACAGCTTGCAGAAAGTTGACTATGGAAAGCCTTCCCAGAGTCTGGGCCACTTCTTTTCTTGTGAAGTTGCCTGTGTGACAGCCAAAGCTCAGACCAACTACTATCTTTTCTTTTGCCTGTGGCAGTAACATGGTTTTCTGCTGCTATACTCGTATTATCACAAAAGTAAATTAATTTAAATGTGCAAAAAGGATATTTAATATTTCAGTTCAGATGAACCTGACAACCCTTTCTCTCACAACTCAACCTCCTTACCCATAAGGCACAGCAATGATTTCAGCTTCTTCTTACCTCCAAAATTTGCTTAAAGCTTCCACAGATACAAGAGAAGTTGTTTACAATTTATAAATACGTTACCTGAAGATTTCTGTTAATAAGGGATTCATCCAGGGTCATTGCCAGCTCCACTGCCCTTTTCTGACTGGAAGGATCTAAATAGTACATCATTTTGGCAGCTACAGGAGGAAAAATAAGACTCATTACCCAGTGGATGACCAAAACCATCTTATATACAAACATAGAGGTGGTATGAGTAAAATACAAACATAAAATAGAGGTGGTATGAGTAAAATTTCCAGGAGTAGCTCAAAATGGAACCAACTTGGAGCATAAAGCTCAATACCTAAGCAGACAGAAGGGAAGTGCCAAACAAAGCATTAAAGGAAACATTCAGCACACATTAGAAACAATAGGGCAGAGAGGTCCCAACATTTGATTTCAGCCTCAAAAAGAGAAAATTAAAGATCACAGAAAACCTGGCAATCATGTTGTCAGAAAAACACAAATAGAGAAGAAAAACACTCCTGAGTGAAGCAGTGATTGTTACATCACTGGGACTGATACTGAGATACCACTGCCAGAGAAGCACAGAAAATGCAGAAGTATGGCAGAACAAGAAAAAAGACAAAATACCTGATAACCTATGTGGCAGTGAGTCATAGTTCCTTTTAAGGAAAGCTTCATTGAAGTTCTTTGGATTAGTTGCTCCAAAAAGCCGATTCATTTCTTGGTTTAACACTGTTCTAACAGCATCAGGCAGATCCTTACTTTCAGATACTGTTGGAAAAAAGAATTTAATTGAGGTGAGCATGGGTAATCACAATAAAATATGCTTTATGTTATTTATTTTAGTATTTTTCATGTTTAAATTATTCATGTAATTGGAAAGTATCTCAAAGGAAGATGCATGACATTTGAAAAGGTGGATGTGGTTGTGGATGTGGTTGGAAGAAGCTTAACTGTGGCAATCTTCTGATGCTTAGAAAAAGCCAAAGCTTTTTTACACTTATACACTCTCCCTCTAATTAAAACCCATTAGGCTCAAAGGTTAATGTCATACAAATCTGTTCTTAAATGTGTCTTGTCTGTAGCCCCCATCAGAAAGGGTGACCTTTGGGGCATGGGAAGGGAGAGAATACTTCCAACTTTTATCAGCAAGGACAGAATTCTAAGCTCTCTCATTGCATGCTGTCACAGGTGCTCAGCAGAAAAGCCACATTCCTCACTCTGCAGCTTCCATTTCTTCACTGTCTCACTCTCCCAGGCTTCACATAATGCTCACAGTCTTAAAAATTCTTAGTAACACTGGAATGACTCCTAAATCCAGATGCAGTCATAATAAACATGCTTAATTTTAGCATGAATCAGTTGTTTAAACAGCTTTGTAATACATGCATTAAATATTTTTATTAATTTTGCTAAAAATCAATGAGTGTGTGCAGGTTTGGCATCACCTGGCAGTGTGCACAGATGAAATCCTACCAAAAATACATACCACTGCTGAAGAGATGAATCATACACTCGTGAAGCCAAGGATGACTAGAATCAATAGCAAAGGCTCTCTTCACAGACTGAAGCATCAGAAGGAATTTCTCTGGAAAAAAAAATGTTGAGAAATGTTCAAAAACCTGTGGTAGGAACTCGCTGCACTGTGTTACAGAAGTATTTAGAGTTTGAAATTAGAATGATCAGGAGAATTTATAGCTGAGTGTACTGCAAAAGCTATTTTTAATAACATGCATCTATTTAACCAGTGAATTAAGTGGATCATCACCATATGTTCAAACTTTGGTTTTTCACAGACTGCTCATTGCTGGGGTGTTGGTCCAGTGAAAAGTTGTGTGTTGTGACAGGGATGGACTCCTCAGACCTCATCAATAATTGTTGCTTAAATTCCAATATACACCTTTATGATTCACAAATTGCTTGCCTTCATTAAGTTTTCTCACCTACCTTTTCGAAAATAAATCTCAAAGGCAAAAAGATGAGTCTCTATTTTGTTCTTCACTAAATTCTTCAGGGGTGTTAAAAATTTAATGGCTTCTTCCAAAGGTGCTTCAACCTACAGATTCAAGGATGTGACACACAACTAAGTCAAAGTTCAAACCTAGTAACTGCAACAACAAAAATCAACTATTGCTGAGTCACATCAGAGAGTTACTCTCCTAAGGCAGTGCATAAGATGCTCAGAACCTCTTCTGTTACAAATTTTCCAATTTTCATTCAATACTAATGTCTAAACACAGACTAAAAAGTCCAAAATATTTGCTTTCTGGTGGCTACAAACCACATTTTGCTATAGAGACACAAGTCATTTCCTTCTATCACACACCAGCAGTGAGCACAGCTGGAGCTGAACCTGCACAGAAAAGGTCAGTGTAGCTGCCCACACCAACCTACACATGTGGGCCTGAGAGGATGATAAACGACTGATAAATGCTCATGACATTCTGCTCATGTGAACTTCAGACAGGTTCCTGAAAGCTGCAAGGTCATGGTGACAGTCCCAGCCAAAATACCAACAGCAAGCTGCAAGTAAGTAGATGTTGATCTAGGTCTCCTGGTCTTAGCTAGTGTAATCCAGTAAATGGACAGCTTTCACACAAATTAATTCTGTGCAAGCGTTTTAACAGACATATCTTGCACATAGAGGTTTGGGATTACTCCAACAAGAATTGTCTGTTGTCCTTCATATTTTTCTTATGAGCAGAAACTACTCTCTAAGAAGCAGATACAAATTTTGTTGTGTGCCAGTAACAACTTAGCAACGTTGAAGTGATACACTTTGTTGCAAATAACGTGAGTTGAAGACAGCAATGGACACCTTCCTGCTATACACAACTACAGTACCTGTCATAAAAACACTTGCATCACTTCTATGTGCTGCTGATTTTACATAGACACTGTGCACATGAAGTATTTGGAACCTACAAAACTCCATTTCAAAGCTATGCCTTTAGTGCCAAAGCCATGTACCCAAACAAGTGCAGGGGCAGCCATTTAGCCACTTCACATTTGCAAGTGACCAACTATGTCAAAAATGGTCTTTTGGCACCAACCGTGTTTGGAAGTGTCTGTATCATGACTGTGATACTTTATATTATATTGATATCCATATATTAAAGACAACTAGGTTCCAAAGGAAGACATTATACAGCTGCAACTATTCCTTATAATCTTGGGGGCTGCCTAGATTTTTCAGGGCTATCCCCATGACATCCCTCTACTACAGAACTCTATTTCAGTACATGCTGCTGCATTTCAGTCTTAACTTCACTCCAATTAGTTCTGCTTCTTGCAACCAGTGAACTAAACAGTGAAAATACCAACAATATTCTTCAATAATATATTAACTGACTTAATAACTAGTCAAGTTTAAATCACTTGTTTCATGGCTACAGAGTGAAGTTCACTGACTCAACTTTCAAGTATCCCCTCAAGAGCAAATACTACTCATTTTAGTATAAATAATATTAATATAGATCCAGAATACTGGATCTATAGAGACTTGCAATCCATACTACTATTGCTATAAGTGAATTCTTCCAGTCTCTAGAATATTCTCATCTTTCACACACATTTTTTGAGTGTTTTCCTGCTCCTTCCAGGTGTAACTTTTGCTAAAAGTAGAGTCTTCTGGGTCACCTCCCTTTTATATTTCTCTACAGTACCTAATCCAGATCTCTAAATCCATCTCGGTCTAGTCTACTATTAACTACTACAGCTTCTTTATTCCTTTTTCCCCCCCATTCAAAACATACTCCAACAAATCCTGTTAAAGCATTCAGTGCCTCAATGTCTCCTCTTTCACAGGCTGACTATGCAAACAAAAGCATTTTAGGGGACATAAGAGTGAATGATAATCACCTTACACACAGGATAGAAAGACTTCCAAACGACCAACTAGAAATGGGGTATAATCAACAAGTTAATGCAGTAGACACATGGAGATAATTCCAGCTGTAGCAAGTATTTATGACTTCAATTACTGCCTTTGAGAACTAGACACAAAAGCTGTGATTTCCACACTACTGACATTGTATCTAACAAATTAGCCCTAGAAAGGAATTATTTTTAAAATGCTGCCTGTAAAGAGATGCCATACCAAAAAAGTAAGTTATTGGAATAGCTTTTAGGTTTTATGTGTTGTTTTCTAGAAATTTCTAAGACTTTATTATTACATTAGTAAGCACCTTTGCCAGTTTCTCAGGGATAAGTTCCTCTTTCGGGCCTCCAATTTCTTCATCATCATCATCTTTCTTCTTTTTCTGATTCCTCTGTTGCTTCTCCTTTTCCGCATTTTTCTTCTCCTCCTCGAGCTGTGCTTTCTTCTGGGCTCTTCTCTGCTTATTTCGTAGCTTCTTTAGCTCCTTGTCAGACATATTTGCTGTACACAAAGGACAAAACCACACAACACTGATGTCTAATATTAACAGCATCAAGCAGTTGTCAGACAACATCATCTTCTTTCAACTGCATCTACTAACAAGCATTGCTGTCATTACCTTTTTAAGAGCTTATTTACTCTGGATAGATTATTTTATAGTCTGGGTTCCTGATTCATAATTCACAAGTTCCTTAATGGAATCAGGGGATAGGAATTAGAATATTAGTATAATGAGATGAAGAATATTAAAACTTGACAAATTCCTCTTGAAGGATTCTCTAACCTCTATTTGTACCATTTGAGGTGCCCCAAGCCATAACTACTTAAGTTGCTCTCAAATCAGAGATAAGGGACAAAATAAATTGACAATTTAAGCATTATTTTTACATCAGAAACAAGAGATAGCAAAATTTAAATTTTGCTACCTAGTGAAATTTCTGCACACTGATAAAAATTCTTAGAAAGAGCTACCATGCACATCTGCTTCAATCTGCTATTCCATGGACCAACCACCACGAGAATTCAGGTTTCTGCAGCCACTCCATAACACAAACATTGCCTTAAAGAGTTTCAACTCACACTACAAACCCATCACTGTTTTACAATAACCAGAATAAAAACATACATGAGTTTAACTCCAGCAGAACATCTACTTTAACATGCAGTCCAAACTGCAATTCGCATACTTTGAGTTGTGTAGAACTCTGGTTTTGGCTACTACAGTTGACAATTACAACAAATGCTAGATCTTCCTAAAATGTCCACTAATTAGCAAAAGTGCACGATTAATAAATCCTGAGGGTTGAATACCTGTATCAGCCTCATGTTCCTTATTTTCATCTGTTAAGGGATTATCATGAAGTTTCAAATAGATCTCTATGGCAATTCGTGCTGCTTTGAAGTAGAAGGGATGTTGTCGAAGCACATCTTCTAGTTTTAACAAGTCCACGTAAGACCTAAGGGTGATCTTCCTCATACAGTAAGTGTGGAAGTCAAACTGGTCATCCGTGATTTCTACAAAATGCTAACATAACGTAACATAACATTATTTTGCAAGTACTAACAATCAGATACTAACATGGACTTTCAAAATAATAATGTAGTAAAAGCCTGCAGTTTGACAAATACAACCTATTACAAATGTTAACAAAACAAAACCTCCAAAACTAAAGTCATGGTGAAAGGGACAGAAAGCATCTTAGCCAAGAACCAAAATACACCCCATTTCACTGTCTCTTAACAGTAACTACCTCTGAGAATTTGCAGGTTAAAGGACAAAGGTTCTACATTCATTTTACTTAAACAGCATTTGAAGAGTTTTTCTTCTGTGAACTATTCTAGGGTTTTTTTTTTCATTCAAAAGTATCATTTTAACTTCCATTAAATACCATGGCAATGAATTCCACACTTAAATCAGACATGGTCTAAGTACTTCCTTTTGTTCAAGCTCTGCTTTCCTCACCAAGATGTCCCTTTTTGTTTGAGCAGTGAAAAATATTCTCCTCTTGAACTTCTCCACGTACTGATGATCTCATATAACTTCATCCTAAATTCATAACTACCCTAACTTCATCCTAACTATCCTAATTTCTACTCTATTCTTTGTCAGGATAGAAGAGTAAGCATGACAAGGTAATTGCAGGCTCTTCCTTTGGAAGAGTGTGTTTTTAAGGAGGTGTGATACTCAGATGTAAACAGTCTGACAGATTCAAATAATGGAAGAAAAGTACTACTGCTCTAGTTTTAATTCCTCACATGTCCTTTTGACTGCTGCTCCACACTGGCACAGAAGTTTTTGCAGGACTATCTATGATTTCAGGATTTCTTTCCTGAGCAGCAGTAATTACTTTAAGACCTTTCACTACTTTTACTACATAGGCAGAGAATTTGTCACTGACTACACTGTTGAACATTGTATTTCATAGGCCACTTTATATTTAGCACTGAGACAGTGCAGGTGTTGTGCTTGCACTATTCAGTCTGCTTCTGTGATCTATGAAACAATGGAGACTAGAGAGATGCTTAGCAATCTCCATGATAAACCTTTTCTTGCAAAAGTTGATTATTTGCTCCTACTCTGTTTTCCCAGCCATGAATCAGCTATTAAATCCATAAGATCAACTTCCCTACTTTTTTCTGAGGCAGCTTAGATCCTTTATAGCATGAAGTATGATACATAAAGTGTTTCTGAAAACCAGAACACATTTTATCAACTAGACTGCCCCCCTGGCATAACTAGCACCTCTAAAAGATTTAAGAGGCACTGCTTTCTCTTACAAAAGCTTTGTTGATGGCTTCTGAATTCAAAATAATTGCTTATTTTTGAACTTCACTACACCTTCAACCAATCAATCCAATAAATAAATTAACCATACTGACTTAAATCCTTAGAAATAGTTTCTTGGGTGGCCTAAGTTCATTTGCTGACCTCTTCTGACCCAAGACAATTTATGAGACTAATAGTTTGTTACACAAAAGAATCTTATGCTAATTTATTTCAAGAATTTGTGCAAACACAACATGGGCCTGGCAAATAAAAAAATGGTTTGGGTTAGAAGGGACCTTAAAGGTCATCTATTTCCAACAATCTGCCATGGGCAGGGACGCCTTTCACCAGACCAGGTTACTTTGATCATTTTACATCAGTTTTTTCTAATCAGAGGATATTCCAGAGCTGAATCCTCCCTGAAGAAGAGCAATAGTGATGGAATCTCCTAACACCTCTCTATTCACAAAGAGGCACAGCTTCCTATTAAGTTCTGTTCTTTCAGCACTTCTTTTACATCCTCAGCTGTCTGGTCTTTTTTCTAGACTTTAATGTGCTTTAAAAATACCAAACCCATACTTGCTTCTTTTTAAAGAAAATTTAAACAAATTTTGTTGTTTACCTCACTATGCATCTGCATTTCATGTGCAAGCATTCCCCATTTTAAATAAAATTTCTACTTAAAGAAGTTTCTGTTTTTCCAATAGCATCTTTTAAACTGTAGGTTTGGCTTTTTTTTAAGGAGAGGATACTTAATATTTTTGGTAATTTTAAATTTATTGTCTATCTCTAAAACAGTGCCTTAATAGTAAATGACATCTGTCCTTTAAGTTAAGGATGGGCTTGTCAGCTCATCCACTTATTTTTGAATTTAAAGTACACACACTCTTAGTTTGTGCCTAGATATCCGTTTCTTACGTACACTGCCAAAACTAATATGATTTTTGACAGTTTTCTACTCTCGCCTGGATCTTTAAGCAACTTTATAAAATCTCTTCATAACACACAGTTTACAACAGCATTTTTAGGAGGAAATGTAACTAAATCAACTTGCCAGTAACCAACATGAAATGAAATCACTCCAGAAGCTACATGAAATGCACCCCTAGTGCTCAGAAAAGTAACATATCAGCACAGTAAACTTAAACCAGTGTTTTCCAACCCAGGCAGTTAAGCTGGATACATACTCTCTCAATTTCATGGCATTTCTTAAGTGCTTCTCCAAATTTGTTCATTGCCTTGTAGGCTTGCGCACATTCTGTCTGAAACCACATGCACTGCATTTCGTTCAGGTTCTCCACTGCTGAGGTTCCTTCCTAAGAGCAAAAACAGCATTATACAAAAAATACATCTCCTTGGATTCGTCAGCTGCTATTTCCTTTATCTATTCCTAACTAAAAGCACAAATAAAGAAAAAGAATGCTCAATCTCAGAACTGGAGTCTTTAAAGTTGGAAATTACACACACTGACTTGCTCTGTTCGTTAATTTAAAAAAAAAAAGTAAATCTTTGTTACACCTATTGGAAGAGTCAGAAAGACAATGAAGAGCCAGGCAATGACCATTTCACTGTGACAGTTCCTCATCTTTAGGTTAGAAGAGACCTTCAATCAGTGTTTTTAATACTGTGTGCACACAAATAACACATTTGGCATGGAAATAATGGCAGAAAAGTTCTAGCCCATGGCAAGACACTGACACCTTCAGGAGATCCTGCAGGATTGTTTTTTTCCCCTCAACTAAAACTTCCATCTCTGTCTTCCAGAGAACTCCTGATGGAGCCAAGCATCCTCAGAGGAGTAGTAGTAGATTATTTCTAATGCAATCAGTACTAGAGAGGAGTAGCACGGCAAAAGGAATACTGTTAACTTTGACACCAGCTGGATCAAAAAAGGGGATTACAGTTGTCTTTCAAATCTGGTACTTATATACTTGCACAGATCCATAGAGCTTTGCAATAAAAGACAAAGGCACTTTTCAAAACAGCCTGATTTAAGCAACTAAAAATGAGGAAAAAGTGTCAGTTCCATTTTCATTATGCTTAACCCAGGTCTCCGCTGATTATTTGTTTTTTTTAATTAAGAAGTCTGTATTTGAGCACAAGATATAAAATCAAATGGAGATAAATAAGATTCTAAAGAGCTACATCATAAAATTACACTTTTTAAGTTCAGGTTTGGGTATGAGTCCTTTTTAACATCAGCTTAGAGCTGCTAAAGGCATTGAGGGAGGTCAAACTAACCTAAATTCGTAGTGGGTTTGCATTGAAACCCCCACATAAAGCATTTAAAACAGAACTTCCCCACCCCTCTGCCTGCACATAGCCTCCATCTCACAAAATCCTTCTGATTTCCTTTATAAGCACTTCTTCCCCTCCTCACTGTTCAACCTACCTTACAGTTTAGGTTTCTCCTGCTCTTCGAGAGAGGAGAAAATGGGACAAACAAACAGGAAAGGCCTTGCTTTTGTGGGTAGATCCCAACAGTGTGTTGCCTGTCTCCCACAGACAACAAATTACACTGCCAGTATTCTGAAGCTACCATTTGACAAATAGTCTGGAAAAACTTCACTGAGCTGTTTTGACTTTCAGTTATGAAATAATAACAAAGTAGTAAATTTAAACAAGTAACTAACCTGAGTGACCATCACACCTAACAAAATGGAGTTACTGCAGGGACAGGAAGTGATGCATGAAATTATGCAATTTCCATAGCACAAACTTTTACTACCAGGTAACTGGTCATGTGTAAGCACATGAAAAAATAAAAGAAAAAAAGGTGTAACCTGCAGCTTTCCTTCATCGCTGATGCACAAAGATTTGGGGATGAAAGTTTGTTCACACAAGGAAGACAGCTCACAGAGCCTCTCAGCTGTTAGCCACACAAAAATTATTTTCCAAGAGAAGTCTGAATTCTCTGACTTACTACCATTAGAAGAAAGAGAAACAAGCAACTTTCCCATGTCTTTCAAGTATCCTACAGAATCAACATTAAACTGAAAGATTATTGTGCAAAAATTATTCTCTCAGAAGTTCTCTCTAAACTTTTTTCCGACTCTAAACATTTTTCCTACCTGGCCAAAAAACCCAAATCCAAGCTTTAGAGTTTTCACTTCATATGATGGAATCATCCTTATCCAAGATTAATTCAAACCCTGCTATGGACTACCATAACTGAAGCAAGCAACCATAGTTGCTCTGAAACAGAACTCAAATATGATAGAAAGGTGAGTGCAAAGTTAAAACAAAAAGTTCTTCCACAAGGGATTAGGCCCCCATTATTCCAAAGACCTCTAGATAAGCACAACAAACCCGTGTAAACTTTGAACACATTTCTTCTGCTTCTTTAATGGAGTTTGCTTTCAACATATATTTTGCACATTTGGAGTTGATAAATCTGTCTGCTGTGTCCAAAGCCTGAGCCTCATCCATCCACCTTGCAGCTTCTTTAATATTTCCAGCATGCTAAAGAGACAGAAATTTAAGGCAGATTCAGTAATTACAAAACACTCATGTTTTATCTACTCACTCCTTGATATAATTACTTTATTTTTTTAGACTTTTTAAAAACAAATAGCTTTCTTCAAAAGCAATAGATCTTTAAAGAAAAAAAGCAGTTGAACACCTTTCCTCATTATGCAATTACTGGTCTTTTAGCACTGAATGTTTTTTTCTTAAAATGCTTAAAGAACCACTTGGGATAATCCCATTCAGATACAACATCAAAGCGAACTTGAGAAACTGTTTTAAGTAGTTAAAACACCAGGGCATAAGAACAGATGAAAGACTCAATCTAATTTATCAGTGTGATTTTTAAATTGAAAATTCACATTTTGCTGTACATTTGTCCTTCATTGAGTTAAAGAACTTCACAGGAACTTTTTCATATGCAGCAGAAAACCCCACCTCAAGTAGCTAAACAACAGTCTTATCTAGAAACTCACTAACATTCATAACAAATAACCTTTGGTCACTAAGAATAAAGCCAAACTTACCTTATAGATTTTTGCCTTCACAAGGAACAGTTCTATCAAAGTGGGAGTACTTTCTATAGCAGCATTTATATATTCTAGAGCCAGGGATGGCTGTCCGATTTTATCGTAATGTTGAGCCAAATAATACTGGACCCAGAGTAAAGTGGTTGGAGGCTCTTCTTTACCATCATCTGGCAGGGGAAAAATGGAGAGAGGATTTTTGTTCAGTTTATTATTAAAACAACACGTCAGAAGCAGAATGCTATAAATACAGCCACTGAAGTTAAGGCAGGTGAACATTGCCTCTCTATCAGACTTAGGAGAGCTTCCAAACAACTGGCTCCAAATACGTACATGAGCTTTTGAGTCTATGCAAGACCTAAGCATATACTGTTTCCTTCTCCCTCTGCAGTTTAAGGAAGAGGGAGTTGGTGGGTCAAAGGGAGTTGCACTTTGTTCCAAGTATTCCCTTAGGGCAGTCAGATATGCAAAACCTTCAAGAACACAAAACCCAGTCCCCACAAAAAGCTCCAAAACTACACCTCTCTGTGAAGATTTTGCTATCAGTATGTATTTTGACATGTCTGTAGTTACAGATTTGACACAGCTTTCAAACTTCAGTTTCCTGAACAGTGATAAAGTCCTAAAAATAGCATAATTAAATTCAAAACTGCAGAGAGATTACTAAATTCATAAATCTAGGAAAAAAATTTAGAACAAGTTACTATATTTTGAATACAGACTTTACATTTGACAGCTATGGTTCAGTTCTGTGTTAGGGGAAAAGTGGAAAAAACCCATATCACCTCTATTTCTTCACTCCCTATTTCCCAGCTCTGAATGGACACACAATGCTTACAACAGGCACTACTTCAATGAAGCACAACAGTCTTTGCACTCACCATTTGGGTTAAATAATCTGCAGCTTCTTAGAGAGGTTTCATAACCTATCACGAGCTCTTCTATGATTGCCACCTACACATGCAAGACAAGACAACGAAAAAATAATCTGTGGGCCAGACAGTATTTTATTTCAACTTGAGCTACTCAAGTGTTACCCAAACCAGTTATTTTTGGTAAGAAAATTCTGCAATATCCTGAATTACATTACATTTGGGAATGTAATCAATCTCACCTCTACTTTTAACAAATTAAGACCAGGCCTCCCTTGGTGAACACTTACACAGCTTAGAATTAGTAAACCTTATGTTTTCTACATTTTACCAACTTGGCACACGTATGCCTGATGTATGTACTTAATTTTTTTTTCCAGCTGTATCAGCCCATGAAAAGCAGTTCTGAAGCAGTGAACACAGAAAAAGAACTGTTTCCTTCAGTATCTCTTCAATACACCACAATTATGAGGTAGAACATGTAAAAACTGGTCAGAACACTTACCTTCTCTTTGTCTTTATATAATGACCTCAAAGTATTGAAGACTGGTGGGCAACCTTTGCTGAAATTCATTCTTAAAAACTTGTCCAGACATTCCTTAAACTTTTCACCTTGAGAGGAAAAAGACCTGTTGATTTTGTTTTACCAGACATTACTCATCAATTGCAGACTGTTTATACTGTTAAATCAGAATCTAATAAACACTGTTGATCACTACCTGCTCAACAAAAATGCACTTACCAGACAAGAAGTTTAATGGTAATCTTCTTGGAACTAGTCCCCTTGGGTATTTAGTCCAGGCCTCTTCATAGATCTTTAGCCTCTCCATCATATTAGCTGGAAGAGAATTTCACAGTTTACTTTTCCCTTCCTTTTTGGCAAGAAGGAAAAGGAGGCAGGGAAAGTGATATAAGCCTGGCTAAAAAAAAGAATCAGAATATATAACGACTAAAGTCTATATCCCTCATAAGGAACAAATTTTGCTCCTTATTCTTATTGAAACTGATGTATTGAATGACTCTGAGGTACTCAGTATTTGTTAATTCTTATTCCAGCAGTAGAATACTAACTGCTTATCTCTCATCTTAAAAAGAGCGCCTGCCTTATTGCTGTCTAAAACCTTCAAAGCAAAACATTCAGTTGTATTAGCTACAAGATTAAGATAACAGTGAGTAAAAGAAAAATTCAAAATTAAAACTGTCATCGAAGAAATAATTCTATTCTTTCAACCACGCACAGACTATTGTGTTTTTTTAATTCTATGATTTTTGATAAGAGCAGGTAAAAACTATGCAAGAAATATTTCCAATCTTAAGAAACTCCAACATTATGACTACATACACACTGCGGCTAAAAAGCAAAAACTTAAATGGGGACTTTTTAAATAATAGTTTTAGTATTTGAAGCAATGCAAGCTTTTCATACATATTCGTTTCAAATATACAGAAAAAGCTTACTTACTGTGAGATATCAAATCATTACCTGGCTTAAGTGCCTTTTCTAAGCCTTTGTAGTAAGCCCAGTTTTCAGGATTTCTTTCCTGCAGTCCTTTGTAGACTTCAACTGCTTCTTCAAGTCTGCCAAGCTGAAGCAGGAGCTCTCCTGCGTGAAAAACAAGACGTTTAAATTAGGGTAACATTAATTACTCTACAGTAAAAGACTAGATAATTCTTAACTGCATGCAGATTCTAATGTCTTAGAAAAAATGAGCACAATAGCATTACAAACTAGTCGACAGATACGGTTTTACTTTGACAATAGCTGCAATTACAGTAACATTTTACAACTCAGCCATTAATTCCTGAAACTTACTTGGAAACTTAATGTTAAAAGCAAGATGCATGTCGTTTGTTTCTTTTCTTATTTATTGAAGTGACTGGTTATTTTAAGTGCAGTTTTTACTGCAAAAGGCAATTAAAGGCAGAACACGGTATTTGATGCATACAGCATGTTGAAAACCAAATTGAAATTGCAGAGCTGCAAGTAAAAGAATGGTTCTTCAGTCTGGTATTTCATGAAACTAACTTCAGTGTTTTTACTCAAGCCATTGATTTGAAGAATGAATTCTCAAGACTCTGCAAACAAGTTTCCTTTTAATGATACTTCAATACTAGTTAAAACTGATAAAGATTAGGTCTAGCAACTGTATAAGCATCTTTGCTGATGCTGGAACTGCAACAGGAGTCAATTTCCCATTTCACAATTGAAAAACGTATTTTAAACAACTTTGGCATCGGCAAATATTAGGCATGAACAGATGACACAGCAGAGGTGAACAGTGCCACTTTAGACTAAAGCAAGATTTTCTTACCTGGTTTCAAAAGGAAAATGCAAATTTACCTTTCTTCTTCCCTATATCACACAACTGACATGCAATTCTGTCAAGAGATGCTGCTTTCCACAGTTGGAATAACTTGATGACTACACACAGAATCTAATACCCAGGAAAACATCAATAGTTCACTTACTGAGAGTGACAGAATTGGGAAAATAAACCTTAATTCTTCCTCTGAGGTCAAAGATAATTGTTGCTCTAACAGCAGCAAATG
This sequence comes from Entomyzon cyanotis, assembly GCA_024500445.1. Taxonomy (NCBI): domain Eukaryota; kingdom Metazoa; phylum Chordata; class Aves; order Passeriformes; family Meliphagidae; genus Entomyzon; species Entomyzon cyanotis. The sequence goes on along the minus strand of JAKEPQ010001007.1, from coordinate 5,774,384 downwards.
CCAATACAATTTTCAGTGCTTGTCAGTTGTACTTCATCCACAGTGGCTTTTGCATGTGTGCTTAAAATTTGTACACACACATTTATTAGCAGGCTCTCCTGTAGCATACACAGCAGCCAAGCCAGCCCAAACAACACAACAGAAGCTGTGCCTGGGAAAATTAATCACTTGTATCCTGTTGAAAGCACACAGACAACAAAGAGTATTTCCATCCTTTTGTCTGTTAACTTGCTAGGTTTTGTGTTTTGGTCTGGGGTTTATTTTTAATGAAGTCCTATCTGAAAAACCTATTTCAGTACCAACTCTGGATCTTAAAACACTAAGTACGTCACGTAGTATGTCAACACAGAACACAAAGTATGTCAGAAGATCTTTCAGATTAAAAAATAAAGTCATAAAAACACTCCCATCACCAAAAAGTCCCACTACTATGTTTCAAAAATTATCTGTGATAGTGTAGTCTCTATATCAATTTCTTTTTATATGCGAACCAAGTAAGATATTCAGCTACCATGGAGAGTCATCTGCAATCATTTTCCTTGAAGAAGCACCACACACCTCCCATAATATGAATCCTAGGTTCATTTTGCAAGACAGTGAGATTACTATTAGAAACAGGGAACTAGCTACAACATCTACGTGAATAAATTACAGAGTAAAAGGATTTTTTTCTCTTTGCTTCAAGCAATCACTTAAATAGATTCCAGTGTGGGCCAAGAACAAGCAGTAACTTCAATAGATTGACATTTTCACAGAAACACTGTACAAGTATCAAGCAGAAGAGGAACAAAGCATGCTTTCGGAAAGTGCACTTGTTAATAGAGCTGTGAGAATGAACTTGTATCACTCTGCAATTCCAGCTAGGGAATGTAAGTTACACCATCGTATTGAGCTGTTATAGTATTATACACCAGGTCTATAATAATACAACAGAAGCCTACGCTGGGTTGCCTCACTGAAACGCCTATTTCTACAAACTGCAAGGGTGACTGAGTACATTTAAAAACCTTCTGCTGTGCCAAAGATGATTGTTTCCTTTCAGCATGTGGTATCCTTGTCAGGGCCACTATTAAAGCTTAACAGCATGGGTCTGGGTACACTACTCAGACCAAACTTCGGGACATCAATTTAGGATCTCCTGTTTGAAATGCCTCTTGGCTTAAAAGTTTCAGAACAGCATGTCTGTACTCCATGGATGTCTTACCAACCTGGGAGAAGAGCATGACAGGGACTATATAGCTGCAAGAGAAGCAGTCCTTTACAACAGCAAAACTAAATAAATTAACCTGAAACCAAAACGAAGATCCAAAAGATGGGAAAAGCTGACACTATGGACATCCCACTGTAGGCTATGTGTTTAAATGTATCTTGTGATTACCTTTAGTTTCTTCAACAGCCAGTTTATCACAGATCTGCTTCTCATAGGTACAAAGATGTTCCAAGGCTTCTTTATACAGCCCTGCTTCCCGGAGGACTTGATTTTGATAGAGCAGCAGTTCACTGTACTCATAGTCCACTTTATCAGGTGATGTCTACATAGGAAAGCCAGACACAGGACATAGTTCAACCTTCTAACTCTAAAATTTGGGATCAAATTCATTTGACTGAAGAAACTGCATAAAGTTTTCTCATCATGAAAGGAATGTTTTAATTTTTGCTTAAGCTGCAATCCATATAGGAATTTCATGTTCTCCTCTTACCTGCTGTGTCTTCCTAAATTCCTCTAAAATTTTTGCTGCCATTTCATAGTCTTCCAGCAGATGGTAAGCAATGGCATAACCAATCCATGATGCTCGCTGTGCAGGTCGGAGCTGAAGCAACTGGTATCTTGTTTCCTGCAAAAAAGTAGCTGCTAATTTTCCTGACTTTGCTCTGATACTCTGTAGAATCCATTAGTCAATAATCTGTTTTCAATATTCTACTATTAAGGGAAGTCACTGGAAATTAGTTTTCTACATGCATTTTATTAACCAAAAGAAAGAATAGACTTTGAACTATAATGGTGTTCACTGAATTAAAAAAAACCCACAAAGTAACATGTTCAACCAAACCCTGATGAGTCAGACTTTGCCAGTGTATGACACACGTGCTTTTCCTGTCCTACCACTTATGAACAGAATGTAATTAAGGATACTTGGTTTGAGTTGCAGGAACATTTACTGGTGTTCTAAATTAACCTTGAAAGCACATATGTATTAAATCATTAGAAGTGTTCTTAGGCAACACAGGTCACGCAAACACATCCCCATTCTTTGGCAAGGGGATAATTACAGCTGGAAAATGCAACAGATTTGCTTGGTATCATGCAGTTTTAATCTGAAGAAAATGCTATTACGTGTTTTGTTATAGACTCCTGAAAGGCATTTTCAATTAACTTAAAATAAATGAAAAAAGTTACTTTCTACTGAAAAAGCAGAAACTGTCAGAAGTGGGGATTAACAAAGAACTAAAACCAGTGACAGCAGTTTTAATAAAATGATGATCACTCCAAATGTTTTGAAGTAGGCGACGCTGCAATTTAAAGCAAAGAAAAAAACAACCAAAACACAACCTTATTCCCAGTTTTGATAGTAAATTCACATTCTTCCGAAACCAGCATATGATCAGCCATGAACTACTGACTTCTAAGCAGCCTAACATTTAATCCTTAATGCATTCTGTAACCATGTGTTACTTACATGTTTAGAGATTACAGAATTTGTATTCACATTTATCCAGAGGCCAAGAGAACAGACATTTGTGAATGCATTTTGGCATCTATGCTAAGTTTTAGCTATCTTGTCTCGTCAAGAGTGAAACCACATTTTTAAATTACTAATATGAAAAAAAATCAGTGATTAAGAATTGTCCTGACTCAGGAATAAATTCTCTGAGGACCTGTGCTAGCTGATGGCTCCACACAGCTCTGAGCACACAACTTCCTCTTGGGTATACTAACATTACATGAAGAGACCAACTAATGTGTTTAAACAACACAACTTCAGAGGTGCAAGGGAAACCTAAAGACGAAAAATGGACCAAAAAATGGTTCTGTCACTTGCTAATGCCCAAGCTGGCCAGGAAGCAAAACATGATGTTTCATGCAGCTTGTTCTGTATTACCCACTGCCAAGAGAAAACTGGGGGCCACTGATTTGAAGGTGGAGGGGTATATAGTAAAAACTTACTAAAAAATGCAAACTCCTTTGCCTGAGTAAGAGTCATGTTCTGAATACATTGCCTCTTACCTGCAGGAATCCTTTCAAGAAAATAACAAGACTGGAGAATGTCTACAGCTGGATTATACAACATCAGAAAAAAAAAAAAAGAAGGCAAGCAATTCTGCACTGAGCTGCAAACACATCATTTAATTTGCCATTAAATCTGTGTATTTCATAGAAATTGCTCAGTAGCACATCTGCTTTTACTTTCATAAAGTATTGAGTGGCACATAGTTTTAACCCTCTGAACCTAACTTTTTTGTTAAGTGTCATTAATCAATCTGCTGCCTTTGCTGCAGTTCCCTAGAAGATGATTAAATGTAAATGTAGTATGCATACTCACCCTGTAACCTTCAAGATCCCTCATTTGAATCTGTAGCAAAGAAAGATCTCTCAAGATTTGAAGATTGTCTTTGTCCCATTTCAGTGCATTTCTATAGCATTTGATAGCTTCATCATACTTCTTGTCTGACCTCTGAAGAAGGCCATAGACATGCCAACCTGGAAAACTATGTTAAGGCTTCCACTGAATTTGAGCAGTGACAAAAGAGCTCCAACATGGACAGAACAGCTGGCAACAAGCTCTCAAGCTGTTTTATAAAGGGACAGGAACATTATAATTCTTTTTGTCAGAACTTTGTCAGTTATATGTATACAGTCCATATAACATGCTGTAAACTCTACTTTTCACATACTGGGGGAAGAAATAAACTAACAGGATCTAGGAAAACACTATTAGGCTTACTCGAACACAATTTTAGACAACTGAAGTGTTCTTGTACTTCCTGCACTCAGAGTATATGACAATCAGTTTTCAACAATGTAATGGCAACCACTCATGCTTCCAAAGCAAATCACATGCTTAAATGCCCACCATGAGTTTACAGTTGCAGATTAATCATAAAAAATACACGGTGCATGCCAGAATAATATGTGAGCTAACTGTGACTGCAAGGACTGCAAAGCGTCTGCTCTTTGGATAGCTTAGACAAAATATTAATTAGAAATTGAAAAATCTGAACTTCCAGTTTGAAGGTTAAACTGGCTTTTATTGCTACTCTGTAAATCAAGCAGTTGCAGAAATCAACATTTTCAATTCATCAGCAAAAGCCCTTTTTCAAAAAGGATACAGACATGACTCTTCAGGTCATTCCTTAGGCCTCTACGCACAAGTTCATAAGCTTCCTCTTTCTTCCCTAGACAGTTCAACGTTAGTCCTTTCATTGCCAAGGTTTCTAAAAGAGACAGAAAATAAGATTAAGTAAGTATCAGTTATTCATTTTCATGGGTTCTAAGCTCCATATAGCAACCATAAACACAGTATAAATTCAAATTTGGACTCAGTTATCCCTATCAAGATTTCACTCTCTTTTTTCACGTGGAAAATTCTACGGTCAGATTATTTATTAAAGTATATCATACAGAGCAATAAATTTTTTATATTACTTCCACCAAAACGTAAGTAATGTTTTATATTTAAGGGCAGTAAAAACTCTCTGCTCTATAAGCATTTGGAGATTTTTAACTATTCAAGTATTTATTCACAACTCTGATACTTCTACACATTCAGCCATACCAAACTAGTTGCAAAAAAACACAACACATTTCTGAACAGTGGAAAGACTTTCAGCTCAATATTAAGAGCTGACTGAAAATACAGCAAAGGAACAAACACCTTTTTCTCCTCTTAAAATAAGATTATTCCTTCAGAAAAGTAGCAGGCCACAGAGCTGACAGAGTACTGAACAGATTTCAGCCTCTCCTTTTGTTTTTTGCTTTCATGGGAGTGAATATCAATTTCCCAGGAAAAGTGATTTAATTAATGCATACTTGTATTAGGAAACTTGCACCATGAATTTTAGACTTGCAGGATAAAGAATGGGAAGGTATGACAACCAGTAAAATCAGTCTTTAAAATGACAAATCTTACCTACAGTAAGTGCTTAATGAACAGATTTCTGGAAGCTCTTACTGCTTTATTGGCAAAAGGTTAGCAGTGAAGTGCTACAAAACATTAAAATAATTACTCTACTGTAAAGTACAGGGAAAAAGAACATTTGAAAACTTACCTCCATGTTCTGCAAACTTGGGGTTGGAAAGGATCTGTTTACAGAACTTCAGCCCATTTCTATACTGCTTATGTTCATAACACCTCTGTTGAAAAGAACAAAGTAAGTTTATTCAAAAAATGTAGAGTGAAAATATTTATGCAGCCCTGAAATTAAGCATCAGTGCAGCTAGGGACTCTAGAAAATACACTGATATTTTAATGAACCCTGTTTATTAAGCTTCCTATGTTTAAAAATTCTTTCCCTTGCCAGAAAAAAAAAAAGAGTACATGTTAGCAATACCATGGATTGAAATGTATAACTGAAGACATATTGTACAGCAGATTCTCAGGTAAAACACCACAGGAAGCTTAAGTGCCTAAAGAGATTTAACTCTCCCTTAACATAAAAGCAAACCTTATGTCATAACATTGGTAAGCACTGAACCCAGTTTGGCCAATTATCCTGCATAATAACCCCACAAGACAACCTCCAACAACCATACAAGCTGGAAAGACATTTAAATAATTGGGACTTGGCTTAAACTACCTCTGAAAGCAACCTCTTATGAACAATTTGATTACCACATATATCTCATACATCCAAACTTTCAAAACCAGTATATAGCAGCATTATCTTGCCATAGTGGAAATTTAGACATTCCTCTACAGTTTTATTAGTCCAACTCTTTTGGCTGAGCCTCATTCATTATGCAAGGTGACTGCAATGCACAACAGCACACAGCATGAACTTTTTAAACCAGTTTTAGTATTTTATTTATGTAAATGCACTTCTTGTGCTCATCTTTAAATATAAGCCAAAATAAATAACATTTAAACACCAATTAATACATTTTAGGTCACTTCAGCAAATGCTATGAACCTCTGACATTTCATTTTATTGTAATGAAATAAACATTTATGAGCACAGGAGTAAAGGAGACCATGCTGATTGAGCACCAACCCAAATCCTATTAATCCTGTTATTAATTACAAAGTCATTCATAACAAGACCTCACTGATTCTGGTTGATCCATTCTGGTGGCAGAATGGCTGGGTACAGCTGACAGCTTTCAAGTCCTTCTAAATAAGTTGTTGCTCAGGATTTCATAGTTTCTCATGCTGCTCCAAAGTAATTATCCAAGAGCATTCATAAGCACATATGGACACCATGTGTCCTCTAAACACTCTCATCAAAAGCATCTAGGAGAGGCAGACCCAACAGGTCTTCCCTTCAAGCAGAAGGTTCTAAAAATAAAACTTTAAAAAGTTACATGAATGTTAGGGGAAATGCTTAAAGAAGAAAATGCTGTATTTACCACTTCTGTGTTTTATGCTGCTCTTCCTAATGAAAGGTGCTGTTTGGTGTCCAGTTTTCTCTTGGAAACACCAACAATAAACTTCAAAGACGTAAAAAAATGGTAAAACACTAAGTGCATGTATTATTTTCCAGTACTAAAGTCATACAGCTGAAACAATATGACTGAAGACCAAGATGAATCACAAACCATGGATCTTGCTGCCCCTACACTGTCACCACCCTCAGCACAAAGGGAACTGCTCTCATGGAAAAGGAGGGAGAAGGAAGATGTTCAGAGAGAGCCAGTAAGATGTGCTCAAGGAGGAACAGATCAACCAAGGAATTAGAATGGTTTGGACTGGAATAGACCTTCAAAGGCCATCTAGTTCCACCCACCCCACCCCCATGGGCAGAGACACCTTTCACTACATGATGTTTTGCAAAGCCCCATCCAATCCTGACTTTGAACACTTCCAAAAGACAACGCCCTCTGTCATCAAGGACAGGAAAAGTGAGCACTGCAAGCACGTAGCAAAAGAAAACTTTAAGGGTTAGGTAAGAGGAAACCTGTACAGGCAGCTGGTTTTTTTTCTATTAAACTTGACTGGGTATTACTGACACCTTCCAGGTAGCTGGCTGAGTCACTATAATCAGCCACTAGTCAGAGCTGACAGATACATGACAACACAACAGGATCTAGACTTTTTTTTTTTTAAATTGAAACCATCAGTCATAAAAATTACCAGCCAGGCCTCCTCCCTGAAAAGTAGAGCTGCCATTTGCCCCCACCCAGGTAGTTGTGAAAGCAACAGAACCTGTCACAGAAGTGGTACAGCCACAGGAACTGAAGAATGTTGTCTGCAGCGTAACTAAGGCACTGTCTCAAGCAGAAAGGGCACTTCGGGGTTTTGCAGTCTGGCTTTGAGTATGGCTGCTCAGATGCTGGCTATGAACATTAAATCTTATCTCTAAATGGTTCCATTTAATGTACTCTAACAACCAGGCTCTCACCTTGACGTTTAAGCACAGTGACCCAAGATGGGATACATGCTAGAGGCAGGAAATATTTGCATATAGAATTTTCCAGGGTGATACAGAACTTACAAAGCAAAGTAGTTTGGAACAGAGCAAACTTACTGAGAATTGTAACAAATTCTTCCTTTAGGCTTCACAGAAGAAAGATTTACAAGTTTATACCCACTTATATCTACAGAAAAGTTCTCATAACACAGAAAACACTTGGATAGGACCAACAAATTATCAGGAACCAATCTGGATATACTTTTATCTCCAGAGTATAGGTGTGTATATAGCCATAGCTGTGTATACTCCCCAGTGAAGCACCACAGGTCTCCTTTTTCAGGTTATTTCTATATCAAGACAAGTTGGATTTCCTGTATACAATTTTTCCAAGTTTGCAAGTTAACACTTCAATATTTCATTCTGTTAAAGAAAATATTTCAAATGGTGTTACTTTATGAGTTTCCTTATTCTGTGTATGTATTCTATGTACACATTGTATATTTTGGCAGTGGAAGGAAGGGAATGAAATCGGGGTCACATTTTGTTGTTCTTCAGAAAAGAAGAGCCTGTTCCCTCATAGTGGGCACAACAGCACCGCTGAGATTCCACTGCCTGAAGATGTGCACATACTTAACTCATTCTCCAAAGAGATTATGGGCTAACAAGCTTAAATAAAGGTGTGAATGAGAGAAAAGGAAGCCAGGAATGAAGCACATGCAACCATGGCTAGTACAAACCCTGGTGAACCTGTAGTTTCAAGGAGCAGACAAGTGAAACAAAAATCTTTTAACAAAAAGGAGACCGAAATTATATACACAGCCTGTGAAAAAAGATCTTTAATCAAGTAAGTAGTGTCTAAGTAAGAGATGGAAAAAGATCCAGCAATTTAAACTAAAAAATTTTATTCATCTGGGTAAGCTTATTTTCTCCCAGATGAATAGCTAGTAGCAGTCATTCCCAGAGCTCCAACTCTTACTTTGGGACAGCTGTTCTGCAGAAGTAACATATTCTCTGTTCCAGAGATGGCTAAAAAGAGCATTTGCCTCCACTAAACTAAATTCCTGCACATATAAACTTCAAAGCCAACAGTGAGAGCCCGCTTGTGACGCTTGGCAGACAAGTGCTGCAGCTACAACTTGTGACATCATGAAATGAGAAAACATAAAAGCTAAACTTTAAAAGAGTAAGGTTAAGGCTAATGCTTCAGAAGAACAGAATCTGACTCTACATCAGTACTGAATCTATTACACATTTCCTGCCCTTCGAAGTTTTTCATTTAATAAGTTACCAGATCTTTTAAGATATCTAACAAGCTTTTCTATACATGCTGTGGCCAGAATTACAACCTATTCCAAACACAACAAGATTCTTTTTAAACCCTTTAACTAATTTTCCGTATTTATAGCAAGGAAATAACATCTGCTTTAATACAATTCTACAAAGAATTATCAAGATGAGGCAGGCAAAGTATGACTCCTTCAAAATCATGCAAGACCATATGAGGGAGGTGAGAATTTGCATTTGCATCGCTTCCCCCACCACCAAATATTTACTCAATGGTTTTGAATACATGGCAATCACTAGACAGACTGATAGTGAAATTTTAAGGAACAAAGATAGCCCATATTCTCCAGAATCCCAAGTCTGAGCAGGAAGGAGGGCTTGTGTTCTGGCATTCTCTAAATTGTATTCAGGCATTTGTACAGACCCAGTCTCTGGCCAGCAGATGCCTTACACATGCACACGGCTCACTGCGTCAAATATGAATTAATTCCTCCACATTCCTTCCTTGGTTGCTGCCATGAAGAAAGGTGAAAAGACTCTCACAACTTACAGCTTACCTACATCTAGACAGCCCATGGCTACATGGAGTTTGTTCCCCCCTCGCCCCAGCTTTCCAGTTTTTAATCTTCCCCTATCTACTCTCTAAACCTTGCTGCCAAACCTACAGGTAGTGAACACTGAGGTGGATTCTTGAACAAGGTAACCACAAGGTTATTATACAAAGGCTACTGATTACAGTAGCACTAAGAGCTGCTTACAATAGCAGAGATGACTCTTATCCAAACTAAATTCAGTTTTCTTCATATACTGTATAAACAAATACATTGTCACAAGTGCATTTTAGAGATTTTACATTTTTGAAATGTACACAAGTAGGCTCTCTAATTGTTTGCTACCTATAAGCAGGCACCGTATTTTACCTCTCAAGTAATTCTTCCCTCTCAAACTACACAGTTTTATGGTACAGTACATGTGTTTCCTAAACTAAAACTAAAGGATAATAGTCAAGTGCAACATTTTGACATACAGGTATGTCCCTCAGCATCAAATGTTGATGCTGACACATCACACAGCAGACTGGACTCTACCATTACACATGAAATATTTTGCACATATTCACACCCAGGAGCGGAAACCCTCTTTATCACAAAGCAGTCCTCATGTCCTGCAAGCATTTAATAACTAAGGTAAATAATTTAATAGCCACCCAGTCTTAAATCTGCTATTCTAACACATTTTGTAATAACTACACTGCAGAATGAAGTGTCTTATGTGTTCAGTAACATCACTAGTTAACATCAGCTCAACAGCTCTAGCTCAGCATAACACCAGGAGTTACCATGAGCCTGACTAGAAGCTTCCCAGTGAATCTACACTGCCACAAGTACTACTCAACCTACACAAAGAGTCATCTTGATCACAACACAAAGTAGAAAACTCCCATTTCAAGCAGGGACACTTGACAAAATACACAGGTACAACCTAGCTGATCCAAGAGTGTTTTAAAACTAACTTGCAGCAGTAAAACAAAACAAAGTCTCATACGAGTCTATCCAGCCTGGATTTTGCAGTTGATTGAAAAGGTGAAAAGCAGACCCAAAAGTGTTGCATGAGCAAGATGAAGACAGTCATAGGAGTCCAACTTAAAGGAGAAACTGTCCTTTGTCTTCTTACCTGGAAGCATGCAAGACTAGAGGTTTTTCCTCTAGAGTAATTATCAAAGCAAAGAAGTTATCATCTACTTCCCAGGCTCACAAGTGGAAGCACTGGGGCATTATTGACTGCTTTCTTTTTATTCTTACTTGAATCAGCACAGCTGGTTATAAGAAAGAGCAGTGTGAGAATAAAAAGAATATAGCAGACCCAGGTGGGGGGGATGGGATCACACTACCAATTGTAATGCCCTTTGCAATTGAACAGGAACCAAACAATAGTGTGCAATTTCTATTAAAGAGACAGAATTTTACAAAATACAGTATGAAGAACTTTTAACTGTTTTCTCTTCAAATAGTTTGCGTTTTCCCAGGTCACACTTTTAACTCCAACCTAACACACCACATCTGCAAATTAACTGAAGTAAAATGAATGCAAGCTACCTAATGCTCTAATACTTAAAAACCAACCAACCCAAACCAAAAAACAAAAAGCCCCACCAAAACCCCCACAGGAAATAATTTCTCACCCACTGTAATGCTGTAAAAGCAAGCACTCTAATTTAGTCAGTGCTGTGACAGACTAGCTGAAGAATATGATTTTCTTCACAAAACGAGTGCCAAAATTGGGATTAAGCCCCAAAAGACAGTAGAGCTGCAAACTGAACTTCTCATTGCTAGTTCACTGTACTCAGCCTCTCTTCCTCAGCAGGTGACATAGCCAGTGTCATCAAAGGAAATATATTGCACACTACTCCCCATCATATACAAGAGTTACCTGAACAGCTGATCTACACATGGCCACAGATCAATGTTTTACTTGCATCTGCAAGTTCCTAGGAGGAAGTGCAATGGAGAAGGGGCTGCTCAGCCAGAACAATTCACAAATTTGACACCCTGCTATCATCCCCTAAGGTTTTGAGGCTTGAGCAGATCCATGGTAGACAAGGAGTTGGACTAGATGACCTTTAAAGGTCCCTTCCAACCCAAATTAGTCTATGACTCTACAACAAATCTTTTCAACTAGAGCAGTGTGCTCTTAGGGGACCCCACAGTTTCTCCCAGCAGCAGTCAGGGATGTACACTTGAGGCATCCCATGGCAACATTAGCAACTAAGACGCTGTGAGACCTCTGGCAGCAGGAAGCGTTGGCATTCTTGGCCTCTGCACTAAGGTGTGCATATCCTGCGGTGTAAGTGCACAACTGCCACTCTGATCCCATCTATTTCTGCTGGCACAGCTCAGATGTGACACTTCCAAGACAGTAAGTACAGGTACTGTGCAGCTCAAGGCTGTTTTCCAGCACACTTCCTCTCTGTACTGCTAGATGAGATCAGGTCAAGTCACTAAGGTGTACTAATTCAAGCTAAATGTAGTAAAGAAGATTCTGAAAGCTGGAAGCATTAGGAGCTACTACTCACCATGAATTAGTGGGTCTTTTGAGCACTAACCATATCAAACAGCTCAGCAGCTCCAGACAAAACACATTCCACCACACCGATTTAATTTCATGACAAACACAAGATGTATAAACCGAAGGACTGAAGAAACCACACAAACTTTACAGATATGTTAATGCTGAAAAACTCTGGAGAAAACCACCATAATTTTCAGCTGTCAAACTGAAACCAACTATCCTCTTTCACCGCTCCGCAGCATTAACTAATTGAACTGTTCTGTGTAACAAACAGCTTCAGCAATTGCCTGGTTCAAGTGATGAAGAAATCCTTCTCTGCACAGTATGCCTTACTTTTTGTAAGTCACTGATATCTTCATTACTACCAGTGCCTGGTAGAATACAACCAAAAGAACAGAACAAGTTCAAATTCAAATTAGGAAAAAGGTAAGAAATATGTGTACCTTTTCATTTAATACTAAGGCAGAAAAAAACCTATGCTATCTCTGTGCTTGAATCAGTCTCATTCCTGTATTTAACAAAATTCAGCTGGAAACAGGGGCTGACAAATAGCTAACTACAGCTCCTCTAGTAGACTAGAAATTCTCAATTGCTGAAGACAGACTAGCTGAAAAAACCCCGTTATCCAGCATCAGTTCTGTTGGCCAGTACTTACTTTAATCTCTTCTTCTTGGGGAGAATTACCATGAATTGGGCCCTGTCAACTAAAAGACACTGACTTCTGTCCATGACCCTGGAACCCCTACATACAGGCTTCACCCCTGAACTTGTGAAGGAACTGACTGTACACCTCACAAGAGATCCAGTATGTACAGGATAGGTTTGGTTTCAGATGATCATCTGAAACAACTAAGTGTTATCAATTGAGATTCCAAGATTTGGCATAAAAATGACCAAAGGAGCCTTGGTTGTTCTGGACTTAGAGCTGAGTTGAAGTGTCTGAATATTGTGCAAAATAATCCAAGATACATGGTGAGGCTACTGACATTTTCTACCCTTGTATTACATCCAGAGTACTCCTCACCCTTAGCACTGAGGTATGCAAGATGAGGTCAGGTAGCACTGAGCGTTGCGAAATAGTTAAATGGGGCTAATTAAGATAAGAAAGGCTGTTCTTCAACATTACAAGGTTCGCTAACTTGAATCTGTGGCATCATATAAGCAAACAGAACTCCCTGTAACAAGTCCCACCGACCTCAGTTTTAGGGGTGGCAACAAGTAATTGTTCCTTTTCTCTAAATTCCCTATCAGCAAAATCAGAAAATGTGTAATTCCTTATGCCCGCTCCTGTTGTATTGACACAGTGTTGCTGCAGACAAGAGATTTAAACCCGAGACATCCAGAAAAAGTGCAATCAACAAAATCTCATTAAGAAAACCTTTCAAAAACAGAAATAAACACAGCTACATTAAACACTAGCCAAAATAAAGGTAGTACCATACAAATGGAATTAACTCCCTTGCCCCAGTTAAAACCATTTTGGGAGCATTTGAAGAGTACCTATAGCCATAACAATGTAAGACTGGCTATAATCTTAAAACTGTGAGGATGTTTCTGTTAATGACTCTGTTATTTTCACCAGCAAAACAGGTAAAATTATGCTGCTCCTCAGTAACATAGAGCAGTGAAACATGTTTCTGACAGCCACAGTGACAAAAAATGGCCTAATTTGCTGAACAGGCTTTAGTAACAGCAGTATTGCTCAAGTGAATCCTTAATGGCATCCTAAAGTCTCAAACAATAATTAAATTCTTTAGCAGGTTTGGGAAATAGTTCTGAAAAACAAGATCAGTGATTCTGCTTAAAGCAGCAGGTCTATCCTGTACTTCCAGTCCAATGCTTCTGACAAGATATCATTCTTCTTCCTACTCCTACTGACCAAGCAGGGTATTCCTCTTGGCAAAAAAAATGCCAAGTGATTGACATCTCAACAGACAAGCTATTGGAAGAGCCTTATTAGCAATTCTGTATTTCAACTGAGAGACAGTAAATGGTAAAATTCCAGGGGTGTGCATGCTTGACTACTGTACAATTATGCTAATGCAACAATGATTACAAACAAACTGATCATTTATTTAGTTTCTGATAAAAGTGAAATTCTGGAAATCAAGTTTTTAATCTTGAATTAAGATGACTTAAGAGGAGATTTCCAAGTTTGTCACTTCAGCAGTCTTAAAGTCAGCACCTGAACTTCCATGGACAGAATAGTCTTTTTAAAGGATTAATGCTGATGAAAGTATTAGTTGAGGAGAAGCACTGGTCTGTCTAGTTTGAAAGTGGAGGGAGAGGGAGCAGATTCTGGAATGAAGAAACAGGAAGATGTTTCTTCCCAGCAGGAGGGATTTGGCATATTTACAGCAGAGGCATTGAAGAGAGGCTGTTCAACAGTCTTTTCATCATTAGGAAGTTTCTATATCACTTAGTAGAACACTTGTCAAAGCCAGCATGGAAATGAAGACCACCAGCTCAAAGACAATGCCCTCAAGCACTGCAATGTTAACGTAAAAATGACCATGTGAAGGTGAAATTGAAATGTCCCTGTCCTGCAGCAGACACTGGTTAGTGGAATGCCTCTTGGAGCACAGGGGTTCAGGCCACACCCAGTCAAGCCTGCACAGCACCTATGGAAACTGATACAGATGAACAATGAATGGCCTCCATATGTCATAAGGGCCATGGATAATCCCCAGGAAACAGGGAAACTCTGATCTCTACACAGTGCAATATACACCAGCTCAGACCAGCACGGCATCTTCTTCCTCAGTGTATTACTTCTACAGCATATAATAGAGTCGTGAGTCACTGAAACTGTTTAAACAAGGCCTGAACACACTTAATTACACACCTGCATTGCTTGTTTCCAACATAAAATACAACGATGTTTCACTTCTTCAATATTTGGACTTTTTCTCTCTTTACTCATTAAAAGGCTAAGCTCACTACCCATGGTGAGAAACATTTGTACCACCTTACTCTGCCAGAACATGATGACTCCAAAAACTTCATCCTCTGATGTTTCAAGGAACTGAATAACTCTTCCACAAAATATATGGCACATCTAACAGCTTTGCATTTCAATTTTCTTCAATATATTTTCAATATATTTAACTTCTGCATCCAAAGAAAAGTTAATTGAGTATTTTCTTTGGGATTTGTGAAATAAAACTGAACATCACTGATGAACTGTACCTGACCAAATAGAGAAAATGAATAATTTGGCAAAATGCCACAAATGCTCTCAGTTATATTTAATTAAAAATCAATCAATCTTACTTCCTACAACAACTAGTTCTGTAGTTGACTGGGGAGGTGGAATGGAGTAAACTACTTTTGCCATTACTTCATAGTGCATCCAGCCTTCTGTGTACCAAAATGCCAACTTCTCCATTACTGTGCTGTGTTTACTATTCTGTCCTTTTCCCTGTCTCCACCTGAATTCTTCTCCAGTAATTTCTGGACTTTAAATGACGTGTATTCAAAAGAATCACAAAAACTCAATTACTTTCAATGGTCAAAGGTTGAGAACTACTTTTGCTCTAAATACCTCAGAACCTCTGAGCAGAAGAACCAACCATCTATTTGTAGACCTAACAACAAATAGCTAAAATTGTAAAAATTATACGAGCTAGACACTTTCTTTAAATGGAAGTGCAAGTTTAAGAACAGTGCTTGCTAGTCCTGTGGGTGTTTTTTATTCAAGCTAATCATGCAGATCTCTTTCCCGCTGTACTACAGGAACTCAGAATTGTAAAATGCCTTTCAAATGGAAAAATGTTTCTATCAGAACCTCCACATACCTGTAAAGTGACTAGAAGTGGTGAGTCTAATCACAGTGTGTTAGAACATGCAAAGGCAAAGTGCACATGTTTCTGAACTCAGAATCTATCAGGTGAGTGGACATGCTGGCTTGTGAGCATACCCATACGCATGAGAAATGCACTGTTTGTGCGGGATGTTTGCTACTAAACAAACAAAAAAACCTAACTTTGAGAGCTAATTATTGACCTTTGCTATGGAAAGCTGGGAAGGCTGGTAACATTTGTGTTACAGGTACACATCTTAAAAACAGCTAAGAAAAGAGGTGTCAGGAATTGAAAATGCACAACAAAAAAATCAGACTGGTTTTTTTTTTCAATTTAATGCTTCACTTGCAAAAATACAAGGCTGTTACCTACTTAGCTCCTGTGTTTATTACCTCCACAAAAATCAGAACGGGAATGGGTTTGCACTTCTGTTAACAGTACTTCTGTGTACCAGTACTTCTGTGTACCAGTAATTATGTATCTATAGGATATTGCATCCTTTCAATACCATTTGGGCCAGTTCCCAAGGCACCTGTTGAAACAAATCTCATCCAGGCAGGCAGAACAGGACACATGGCCTGGCTGGGCCAGGAGGCAGCATGGCCTGACCCAGGACCATCTCATTCCTAGCCGGGGGCTCAGAGCTGCCCAGGCAGAACCGAGCTCTTCCTGCTGCTCAGCCTCCCACGGGACACTAGAAGAGATGGCAGAGGATGAAGTGCTACAGTCTCCAGAGAAGACCAGAGTGTAGAGTGAGGAGAGGCTGCAGGAAGAGAGAGGTGGAATGAAGGCATAGGAATAGGGAAGCAATTTTTCTTAGGGCCCACACTGATAAATAGGATTTCCTAAAAGATACCTTACTAATTCAAGTCAAACACATAACCAAAACCTCACAAAGCAGGGTCGTTATCTGTAACAAGGCAGACAAATAATCCATTAGCCAAATTTTCACTGTGATGAAAACCAGCTTCAAGCCTTTACTAGTCACCACATGTTATAAAGGTATCTCATCACAGGGCAGTCTTCAATACTAGACTACACACCACAGGCTCGTTCCTGTGAGACACAGGAAAAGATCACTATGACAGAACAGCGTTTAGCCTATCCAATACCTCAAAGTCCTTGATTTTTATTAAAGATTTTCGGTTTTTTTAAAAAAAAACATCCAGAAATCTGCTTGCTCTGGGGCACACCTCTTTTTTTCTAATCTGAACCAAATTACGAGCTCACGGGTGCTGAGCCAGCACTTTTCCCAGACACTCTTATTCCTTGTTTGTTCCTGCCCTCCACACAAATACTCAGACACATCCAAAGGAGAAAAAAAAAACTGGGAGAAAAGGGAGAAGCCAACCAAACCTGCTGAGATTTAAACACAGAGAAGTTCCTTGATTCAGTCTGCCCTGTAACCACACCAACTATCCTCAGTGCAAAGGAGGATGGGTCACTGAGCAGCTCGGCTAGCTTTTTCCTAGCCCATAACCCATCAAAAACTACATACTCAGTACAAGGTCATACCAAGCACAACTGAATCTTTCAAAGCAGAAATTAGATTTATAGTTCATCATATTTACTTTTTAACCCTAACTGAAACTGCATGTCTCATGATCACATGCCTGTTCATGTTCTACATGCTTCATTTTCACAAAATATTTTGGAAAAAGAAGTGACAGAAGACTGTATACATCCCTCCCACTTAAGCAGAAGTTTACAGAACCTTAAGAGTGCTGTTATTCTAACAAGACAACAGTACTCATATTCCTTCTGATCTCTGGAAGGACTCAAAAGAGTAACATAAGTCTCTTCGAACAACATGAGATTTTTAGACAAAACTGACTTCTTCTGAGAGAAAACAATAGCGTGCTTGATCTAGATACAGAATCTTCTAAATAAATGCACTTAAGTTGCTCACTAACAAACGTCAGACATTTCCAATTCAACCCAAGTCCTTAGAAACACAACATTCCTACAACACTGCATCAAAGCTGAAACAAGTTCCTTAAGATGCAGCTGTATTGAGCACGCTTTGGTGGTATTTGGAGTGTAGTCCATCTTAACCTCATTCCAAAAACCAGGCTCACTGCCTAAATTCCACTGAATGTTTTCTCATCCATATGCCAGGTGCCACCCAGAAAAATCGATTGACAAACTTCCACAGGAGTTGGCTGCAAGTTAAGACTTCGAGGAGATTTTAAAACCTTCATCCTTCTCCACTTCCTCCTCTGAAAGCCATCTTCCCCCAGACCAACAAACATGGTTACCGTCCACAGCAAAAATCTGAGTTATAGACGAATCAACGGGAGAAAAAAAAAAAAAAAGTGAAGCCAGGGCGGGTGGCTGGGCAGGGCGGCGGCTGCAACCGCGAGCGATGAATGAAGCGGCCGGGGGTGTTTCCCGGAGCCCGGGGTGCCTCCCGGCGGGCAGCGCCGGGACCCCGGTGGCTGAGCGGGAAGAGGCGGCGGCGCTGAGCGCTGCCCGGCCGGGCGGGACGGGGCGCGGGTGACAGGCGGCGCTGGGCCCGGCGTGCCCGCGCACCGAGGAGCGCCGAGGCTCCGCTCCCCGCCGGCCCGGGGTACGACCGGGGCCTCCTCAGCGCGGTCCCGCGGCCGAGCCCAGGCCTCCCGCCCCACCACTCACCAGGATGCGCTTGAAGAGCGCGTTCTCCTTGGGCGGCAGGCTCACGGACGGCATCCTCCCCGCCGCTCCTGTCGCCGGCTCCGGCGCCGCCGAGGGGCTCCGAGGAGGAGAGTGGGCGGGCGGGCTACGTCCCGTCCCCGCCGCTCGGCCGTCGCCGCCGCCGGGAGCCTCCCCGCTGGAGTACGGTCGCTCCCGCCGCCCGCCGGCCCCGGCCCCCCGCGCCGCCGCGGGTCCGGCCCTTCCCGGCCGCTCCCGGCCCTTCCCGGCCCCTCCGGCCGCCGCGCGCGCCGGGCTCCCCGCGCCAGCCCCGGGCGCGCTCACGTGGTCCCGAGCGGCCGCGGAGCCGCCGCCAAAATGGCACCCGCGAAGCTTCCCCAGCCGGGTCACGGCGCGCCCGCGCATGCGCCGCGGCCCCACGCCGGCCCCGCCCCGCCAGGTGTGCGCGCCCGGCCGCGGGGCCGAGGCGGGGCCGAGGCCGGCCCGGGGCGGCTCCGGCGGGGCGGTGCCACCGCTCGGTACCGGCAAAGGCCGGGAAGGGCGCGGGGACCGTGGGGTTGCGCAGGGCCCGCCGGGCCTCGCGCGGCGGAGCTCGCCCGCATGGGGCACGGGGCACGGGGCACGGGGCCGGGGCGGGGGGGGGGGCGGGGCGGCCCCTCCCCCGCGGGCGGAGCCGGGCCCGGCCGACAAGATGGCGGCGGCGCTGAGGGCGGCGAGGCCTTGGGGACTGGCGGCAACCGGGGCTGGGCTCGGTGAGCGGCGGCGGGGCGAGAGCTCGTTCGGACCAGGCGAGTGGGCTCTGTCCCGGCCCGCTGGCCCAGGGCCGTGGGAGCTCTGCTGCCTGTGCAGGCGGCGGCAGCGGCTTCCCCGCGAGCCGGTCCGCGTCTGGGATTAGAGCAAGCCGCCGTGGCAGCTTCTCTCCTTTCACTGTTTGTGATTAAAGCCCATTCGTTTTTTTAACTTCTATTTTTCGGTTTTAAGCTGGCGTTGCCGCCAGCCCGGGGGAGGGCTCGCCGTGTCTCGCCGCGATGGCGGTGCCGGCCCTTGCCGGGCAGGCTGTGCCCGGAGCGCCCTTGGTAAGGCGGCGATGCCGGGTGGGGAAGGCCTGGGGCTGGGGGCTTTAGGCAGGGCACAGCGAGAGGCACCCTCACAGAGCAAAGGTGCGGGAGCGGATAGTTACTGTGGCCGGGGAAGGCGCAAAAGGCACTGCTTCTGAGTTGCTGGCAGCGCCCCCGTCCCCCCCTCACGGTTTAGGGAGTGCGTGGTGCGGTGTGACCTGAGAATGGATCGGCTATAACAGTGCTATGGAGACCACTTCATCATTGCATTCATCTGGGGTTTGTGTTGTGGTTTAGTTTTTCTCCGTGATTGCCTGAACATTAGTAGGTACTCGGTAGTCGAAACACGAGGAATGTTAATGCATTTGTAATCTTCTGTGTTTTTAGCATTTACTCGTTCTGCATCTGCTGTGAAGAAAGTGAATAATGCCCAACCAAACTGGCTGGGAGTTGGTTTGGCGTTTGGCACCAGTGCTGCCTTGGGAGCTTTGGTAAGTGTTTTCATTTGGTTTAGCTGAACTTAATTATTCCCAAAAAATCATAATAATGATATGAACACAGTGACTACAACCCACTGAGTTTATTGGGTAATGTGTGGTCATAGCAGGTGTCAAGACTGGAGCATGATTATGTTCATTACTTAGGTTTTCAAAGCTTTATGTTATGCTCTTATTTTAAAAAACTAACAACTTGTTAAGTTTCTCTATGTTGCAAACTTTAAAAAACCACAACAGAACTAATTCTTCAAGCCTGTTGGATTAATGCTTTGACATTATTTTCCCCATGGATCTTAACCGAAAAAAAAAATCTAGGGATGTGCCCAGATAATGTTGTATTTATCAGACTACCAATGCATTCCCTTCTTATTTTTCAGCTGTTTAAGGTGGTTTTAGCTGATTTCAGTAGATTAAGACCCCTTTTTCCTGAGCAAAGTGCAGATGTAAGATATGCTGTGTTTCAGAGAACTCACAGAGTTGATGTTAAAGCAAGCAGGGTGTAGTAGCTCTGATCATCATGCAGGATAAGCAGCACTCCCCATGGGGACAGTGTTTTCAGGGTGGGATGGATTCCCTACTAGTTTGCATTCTGATAACAGGAATTTTATATTCTGTAGAACTCTTTTTGTTGTCTGGATCCAGATGTGAATTATATAGCTGTTTATCATATGCTGCTATTTTGTAGCTTGTCAAGCAGCATGATGAGGATGTAATGGAATATGAAAGAAGAAAACAAGAGAGAGGACATAAATGTACAGGATGTTCATAGTAAGTTTGCATATGCAGATGTTTTTGACTTAACACTAATTCTGAAGATTTTTGACTTCTCTTAGGAGTCAAGATGCTGAACTGACTCATATTCTCTTATTATTTTCCTTAATACTTTGCATCTTGGCTTTTGCTATTCTTTTAAGTTACTCCCAGCTTTATAAGGTGGCTGACCTGTATTTTCACATACTCACTTGTGTGTGTATTCCCTCTCAGCTTTCTATCTCTGACATGCAAACTCTTGGAAAATGACACATCTCTTGTAGTGTCCATAATAAATAAAGGTTGCAAATTGAATACCTTATAAATGGCTCACTGGCAAGGAAACGAGTGACTGAAAATAGGTTATCTCTTCATCTTGCTTTTTATTTTAACACGTATACAGTGGGGTATGTTTTTCTCTCTTTCACTTTTATGTTACACATAAAATGATGTAAAGTCAATGCCTGTAGATGTGCATTACAGAGCAAATTGTATGTGGTGGTTGTCCTTTTTCACTGTAAAAAAAAAAAAAAAAAAAAATTGTGTTTCTGCCAGCAAAGACATTTTTGGGGATTATGGCCTCAGAGCAGGTAATATTCTACGTGAAAAATTTCCTTGTACTAGAGAAAAACTTGTGGTGCTGTGGTTATTTTTCCCCATTAACATTCCTCTCCAGATAAAAATTCAGGATGTTATGAGATGTTTCTAACCACTGTTACCACATCTATTTTTCTTACTGCTAAGAATTTTTTCTCTTCTTTCTTAGGCTGATGATATGCTCACAAAGAGGTAATGTGATGACCAGTTGTCCTACAAATAAATGAGCACAGAAGAAGTAAAAAGTTACCTAATTACTTGTGTGTTCATACATGTTGTATGCATAACTGTAAAATAAATTCTGAACTCTAGAAGAAACTTGAAAATACTTTCTTGGCATTATTTCATTCTGCTGGTCTTGAAATTGTTTTATGTGGCATTTCCATTTCAGTTTATCAGTCTTGTTTTCAAAACTCTCTTGGCTATTCTGGAAGGCATATTTTACAAAATTAGGCATCAGTTCAGATGAAGTTCAGTAAATATTCCAGAAGTGTATTCTTGCTCTGCCGTAATTTTCACTGCTAAATTTCTAAAATAAGCAAATATAAGAATGGGAGCTGTTCAAATACTAAAAATGAGCATTTTCCTGTGAGCATTTTGGGAATTCGCTGTGCCTGAAAGGTGCACACAGTGGTGAGACTGCACAGCCAATGTCAGTCTTGGGTGTGAGCACTGCCTTGCGAACACTTCTGCCCTCTCTTCGTGCATCAAGGTCAGTCAAGGACAAAGGCTGGAAAAATGGCATCATGGCAGTCGGCAGAATGTGCCATTAGATAAATCACTGAGGGGACAACGAAGCTCTATATAGAAAAAGGATGAGAAACAGGGCATCTTCCTAACAATGTAAGGGAGGACAAGGACAGCTGCACAGCTTTTGACCCGGAGCTGCCTCCAACTGTGACAGTCGACATGATCCCAGGGCAGCGATTGACTTAAGAGTTTTTCACTGCCAACACCGAACGCCATTGTCACGGTGCTTAACCTGAGTGCCCTTCGCCGTGAATTTAGTTGATTTCTCCATGGTTTTTTTCTCTTCAATAAATTCCTATTTAAGTAAATCAGTAGTTCCTCTCCATCTTCCCTCTCCTTGCTAAATGCAGTCCCTGTTACTGCGGGTCTGTTGCTGCAGTCAGTACCGAACGCCACTGGCCGTTTGCTTGCCATGGGGCAGGTCGGTGTTGGCAGCGGCCGGCACCGCGCCCTGTGCGCTGCGCTTGCCGCTACCTTCTCCCGCTAGGGCAGGGGCTGTGCCCGCTCCCCTCCGCCACCGCGCCGTCCCCGGGCCACCCCCGGCCGGCAGCGGCGTCCAGGTACACGGGGCGGGGCTGCGGCCCGGCCCGCCTCCCGCGGCTCCGGAGGGGGGCCCGGTGCGTGCCGCTGCAGACCCGCGACGACGGGCAGCCGAGAGCCGGCTCCGCTCCGCTCCGCGCCGCCGCCCGCTGCGCCGCCAGCATGTCCCTCTGCAGGGCCGCCTCGCAGGCGCTGGCCTCCCGCCTGAGCAGGGCTCCCGCCGCCGCCAGCCGCCTCAAGCAGCGCGGTACGCGGAGCCGGGCTGGGGCGGGTAGAGGTCACCGGGAAGGCGGGAGGGGGCGCGGGGAGGGCCGGGCCGGCTGGCGGCGAAGGGGACGCGCGAAGGTAGCGGGCGGGGGGGACGCGGGGCCGGGACAGGTGCGGCGGGGGCGGCGGGAGTCGGGCACGGCTGCTCGGTCATCCTGAGCTTCGGGCACTGGCTGCTTCAGACCTCTGCCGCGCCCTGCCGGGCAGCCGAGCCGGCCCGCGACCCCCTGCCCCACGGCAAAGGGGCGGCTGCCGCTGCCTGCCCTGCCGTAGCAAATAGCAGGGTACAGATGCCCCGGGAGAGCAGCCGGAGTGGCGGTGCCCCCAGGGCTGCCGGCCTCGGCAGGGAACGGAGCACACCCGGTGTGCCGCAGCCGTGGCTTTTGGCGCATCAGGGGTTGTGTAACTAGCGGCAAAAAAATCTGGCAGCCGTGTTGGGCGATGGCAGCTCGCTGACCACTGTCCAGCTATAGCTAGCAGCCCCGGAGGAGAGGGTTAAGGAGACACCGCTGCCGAACGAAAATATAAATGACCGCAAATCCAGTAGGATGTCCGGCTATTGAAGAGCAGTCAGAAGTGTGTCATGAGACAGATGATGCTAAACATAATCTAGCACACGATGGCAACGTTTTGAGATTGCGACTGTTTTTGCAGCTGGCAATTGCAGAGCTCAGAGCCATTTTATTTTTCGTGAGCACTTTTTTGATACTTCTCATAGAAATATCTGAAATGGGATCAAATCACAAAATTCAGCTGAAAGCTTAGTTGATGAAGAGAATTGCATAAGCTTTCCATGGGTCTCTTTTTGAGATGTACAGATGAATCCAACACTGTAGTAAGAATTAGTTTATCACCAATAAATGGGTAGCACTGCTGTTAGATTTACTATGTGCCCAATCAAGTATAAAAATTGTGTAATCCTACCTTCCTGCCCTGTTGGCCAATTCATGAGGTAAAGGGTATGTATCAAAGCAGTCTGAGAATGAAAGAATGTGAATTCAAACAAAACAGCTTTTTTAAAAATTCCCTGTACTAAACTGAAGAGAAAATTCATTACTTCTGCTGATCATAAGGCATAAGGACAGATGAATTCTTTTACCTACGTTAATCAGGAGCTTTTTACATTCCTTTTTTTGTTTGTTTTTTAACATTCCTTAGTCTATATAGATGGTATCCAGTACTTGGTATCTGATGGCAGACAATGTAGTTGATAGAAAAAGTCACCTCTTAAGAAGAGCTCAGCCACGGACCTTGTTCATTTGAGCACCACACCCTGTGTTACTCAGTCATAGGGTACATCAATAGGCTGCACTTCTCTGTTTCATAACCTTTTTGAATCATCCTTTCCCGTACAAAGTTCAGATTCCATCTTTCTTTCTTGTGATCGTACTTTAGCAGCACTTTACATCAATTTACCTAATGGTTTTTATAGCACCTCCTCGCCATATGTCATCTGGAAGCGTTCCTGGCTCTTCTGGAGAAGGCATGATGATCTATCTCTTTACTGGTGTTGCTGCTCTCGGTGGTTTGTTTTATGTAAGTGTTTGGGGATGGAGCTGTATGTGATTTCAGAGCTGGCATGATAAAAGGCGTGTTCTGGGTTAAATGAGTACAGTCAACATGCAGACTGTCCATGAATGTAGATAGGGTAGCATATAGCTCAGTGGAGCCTAACTTAGAAATCAGCTTAAGAGCATTTAGTGAAACTGAAAGCCTATTGCTTGCCTGCTTTGCTGTTACTTTGGTAAGTAATGCTGAGTCATTCTTAGTGAAAAGCATATTTAAAACTATGTGAAATGAATGTGTCCAAAGATGGAGTAAGGTGCCTGCCTCTAACCCTTTGCCTCTTCTTGTCAACCGCAAACATTAGTAATATCTCAAAGTGGGCAAGGCACGTGTGAACTAAGCTGTCTGAAGCTGCAAGGGGAAGATATGAGCCGTGTTAATTTGGGCACAAAAAGAGAAGATAAGAGCATTAGTTACTTCAAAAAAGCATGTTAAAATTTTGTAAGCATCTGCTTTTGTTAAGCTTTTCGGTAACCATTCTCTTCCCTGCTTCTAAATATGTCAGATTCTGTGCTTCACATCCCTAAACCCTCCATTTTATAGTGTACTTCTACCCCTCTCCCCCAAGATCTGAGACAATGACTAGCACACCCCAGAGAGGTACATATTTCCTTGTCCCACAAAGTTATCCTCTTGAATGATAAGTAGCTTTTTGTTCAAAATATCAAACTTGTGTGATTGTATTTCTAGAGGAATAACATATCCTCTTACTGTCACATTTTTAACACATTACAAAAATAATAATCTTACTGTAATTATCTTTTTAAATGCTGTTTTCAATTCCTGAAACTCAGCAGCACTTCAAAAGCTGCATGGTATATTGTATTTGCTTTCTAACAATGGAGAAGTATGAAATGCATAAATATGTTAGTATAGCAGATTTTTAATTTTTTTAACCTAGCTTAGCGTAAATTTTGTATGCATTTTAAGATGGGCAGTAGCACTTGCTTAAAATGCCTTCTCTCCCTCTCCCCTCTTTGTGTTTGGTGACTTTGTAGAGACGTGGCAGTAAGTTTAGGTATAATTCCCTTTCAGGCCTACAGATTAGTCAGTTCATCCCGCAGCAAGTTTATTGAACATACAAATGTTCTTCGCGAGAGAGCCGAGGGGCGGAGGAAGGGTGAGTTGAGCTCTTCTTTTTATTCGCTGGGTACACGAGGATCTGGAACAGATTTCTGGATTGTCTGATCAGGCCTTAGCACTGTCCAAGTCCTTGTCTGAGCTGTGTGAGTGGGAATGAAGATGAAGGTGGTTGTGCAGTGTTGTTCTCTTACAAAGCTGCTGCAGCACAGATTTTGGTAGTGGCCTTAATGTTCAGACACTGAATCTGGTCTTTGATCCACCTGTGGAGTCTCTTTGGATGGAAAGAGTTGATGTGTGAATACTATTAATTGTATAGTGGGTATTTGATTTACTGGAAGCTTAATGAAACTTGACTGAATGCATAATGCTGTCAAAATCAGTTTTGTTCTTTCCTTTTTTGGTGGAGGGGAGAAGATAATATCTTTTTCTCAGTCAACAGGTTGGCTCCAGGCCACATGCCATCAGGAAACACAGTTCAATAGGAAAAAAACCCCTACATTTAAAATAAAATATTCTAACTTGGACCAATTTTTTGTTCCACAACTCTGATTTTGTCCTTTCTAATTTGGGGTTAAATGAAACACAGGTATTACCTAAATGTATGGCAAATCGTTGCTTAGCTCTTCATGCTTGAATAATTAGACCATGTTAGTTCAAATACTTGTAATGGAATGTTGTCCCTGTCCACATCAATTAGTGTTATGGCATTAATGTAAAAGGTAGAACTTTGGCAAGCATGGCCTTGCTAGCAAAAGCAATTAGGAAAATTACTTTAGGAAATTTATATATTTTTATTTGGTTCTAAAAATTTTTTTTAGATTAATTAGATTAGATTAATTGTCGCTGTTGAGCGGCTAGCTGAGGAATGACCCAAGTTCTCAGACAAGGAAAGAGAGGAGAAGAGAACTTTATTGTTTTGAATTCCATATATGTAGAGTTTACAGAGGTGCCCCAGATTGGTCAGCCCGAGACCTCCCCCTAGGCCCAACTGGCCAAGCCCGAACTGACCCAATCCGGAGAAGTTGTTTGCAAAACATCCAAACTTTATCTTGTTTATGAAATATAGCAAAATGTTCCCACGGGAAGGACCTGTGCTAGCCACAGTTAATTTTAGTCATAATTTTAGATTTAGATTAATTTTCTAAAAAAATTTATTTATCTAAAAAATTAATAAAACATTGAAGCCAGAGCACTTGAAGCTCTTCCTTTTTTTTTTTTATGCTGACGTCTAGGGAATTGATTTAATGTATGTGCATGCACACAAAGAATAGATTGGAATAAAGTATATTGAGTTTAAATTTTGTTTTCAGTGTGAGAACATGGTTTAAATTGTCTGTCTCTATAATTATTTCTTTAGTTGTTGGTCGTGAACTTCCACAATACATGCTTTAGTTTCAGAACTTTAAAATTACAGATTTTAAGATTTAAAGTAATAAATAGTAAAGTAAATAGCAGTAGTAAATAGTGAAGCAAAATACACTGATTTCCTAAATAGAAAGCAGCTGAACACAGTACAGTTTTTAAACTCAGTTTCCTTTAAATGCTGGGAATTCAGACACAATTTTCAATCCTTCATTGTCCCTAAAATAAAAATTGTAACCAGGACCAAAGTAGATCTTCTCTGCTAGGGACCTGGTGTCTTGCTGTTCAGGGCAGAAGTGAGGATTACCTTCAGTGCATTCTGACTACCATAGCTGGGAGAACAGGGAAGCATTAAGCAAATCTTCCAATGTATTCCAAATGATGTCATTCCCTCTTTTCTCTTAAGGTGCACTTCTGCAAGGTACTGAGTTTTAGCCCTGGCCTACCCACATGTTGGAGTGAAATATCTGCAGTACTGAGGGCTCAGCAGCTCAGTTCTGAATTTGGGTACTCTCCAGACATCCCACCCTCTGCTGCTTTGTGCTGCTTAGTTACTACTCACATAAATGTCACCAGTGGCAGATGATTGCTGCCTCCCTTTTTACTGATAGTAAGAACGCCAAAATGTTTTTAAGGCCATTCAGTGAAAACGGTTGAAATTTGTTTCCTCTATTATTTTCAATATTGGACATCTGAGTAAATGCTCAACCCAGAGTTTTTAGTTGCACTTCTGAGTAGCTAATTCCAGTTCACAATACAAAACCACTGTTGAATCAGCTTCTTTTTAAAATCCTTCTTCATTCCCAGCTGTGTATACCCAAGAGAGGTTTCTGTTCTTACTTTTCCTACAGAATCCTCTGTGTGCCTTCTCAAAAAAGTTAACACCCTTCTTCCTCCCCTTTTTCCCCCGTTCCCTGCATAGTCATATTTTGTGTGTATCTTGTCACAGAGTGTTACCATAGTATTGCTTTTCCCAGAAGTGCCACTGCAGTTTCTTTCCCTGTGCATTCTTTAGAGTCAGTCCTTACAGTTTTTCACAGTAAGCATTGCTGGTAAGAGCAGTTAAAAATGCTGTTCTCAGAATAATCTGATTTTTTTTTAGGGCCACATTAAATCAACCTTAAAACAACCTCTAGAACAGAGCTGGTAACAATATGAAGTGGTGGATAGAAAAACAGCATGCCAAGCAGCATGTTCGTGACATATTTGCTGCATATGGTAAAAGAACTTTCTAGGTGGGAGAACTTAATACTGGAGAGCAGCTGATTAGAGAGACACTCTTTTGATAGGATTTTATGGTTTCTCATGTGGGGGGCAATTCTGCCCTTATGCCTGAACCCAAAATGTCTATTACAGAGAACTGTACATAGCAAACAAGACTGTCAAAACAAGAGAAATAATCAAATCCTATTCTAGGGTTCTTTGTTTATTAGAGGGTTGAAATTATATTTAATGGTATTTTAATTAATGATAGGAGACAATTAAAAAGAGATCTGATAGCAAATTTCCTGTAGCTCTTTTAAACTGAAAGCTACTCTCAAATTTAGGGAGGGATTTTAAAAGTCCCTGAAAGAAGCCTGACTCAGAGTAGCAGTAGGAAATCTGGGACATCATTTGAACTGTAAAATGATGTTTGGCTTGCAGGGTGTTCTACTTGCTTGTTTAGCAAATACTGAGTTTTGTCTTCCATTTGTTGTGTGTCTCCTTTAAGCTTGTTCCTGATTTTCTTCTTTTTTAGCTATGACTTTTCTTTTTAACTCGATGCAAGCTGATTCAATCTTTCTAATCTATACTCTGCTTTTACACTTTCCAGCCTAAAATACAAGGGAAATCTCTTTCCAAACCTGAGGAAGTTAAATACAAACAAAGGACAGTCGTTCACCATTGAGTACCTTGCAGCCTACCTTGGGATGACTTTATACCTTCTATTGTAAAACTCCATTCTTGTGAGACTTTAAAAGAACTACCTATGTTTGCAAGGCCAAACCATATTGAGCTTATTACTGAATCTGCTTTGTAGAAGGCAGTTCTGAAATGGAGAAGCTGGCTGTTCTGAATGAATGCACTCTATATTTGACTGTCCAGTAAAGTGTACTGAATGCTGAGCTTGGCTGTTAGTCTGTTCTTTGTGTAATGAATTTAGTTGGTTTTTTTTTTTTAATAGTGTTTTCTTAAAGGGACATGATCAGGTTGCATAATGCAAAGTTTTGATTTTTACTGAGAAATGAACGGACTTGTCTTTAAACCTGAAAACAAAATGATAGGCTTTCACTGGCATAAGAAGACCAAGAAGTAAAATTGATCTGTTCCGTTTTTAAAGAGATAAAAAAGAATAAGAAAAACTCTGACTATGTCTCTTTAAGCTCTTGTGTTTCAATTCTCATGTAGTTTACACTGTATTGCAAACTTTAATTCCAGTTCTATTTTTTCACATGGTGAGTTGGTTCTAGTGGTGAACTTGTGGTGAACACTTTGTGTATAACTTTCCTTTGTGAACCTGATGTTAGTGCATGTTTGCATGGTGGTTGTGCATCTTTGCTGCTTTGTGCTGTTAGTTTTTCACTACTTGTCTCAGCTGAGTTTGAAGTGATGCATGACTGGGAAACACTGTTTTTCAGGTTCTAAAGAGTCCAACCCACAGTGGTGCAAACAAGTCTTTAAAAGAGAGTTGGGACCTGTAAAAAGAAAATAGTCATAAGTGGTCATATCTCCAAGAAAGTGAACTCTGACCACTTAAAATTAGCAAGTTATTTTCTTACTTATATAAGACCAAATATCTTATTCCCCACATGGTAATTCTACAGAGTTATGCTCCCTCTGGCACCTGTGTGTGTACCATCACTGGCCCTTTCAACACAGTGGTCTGGAGCAACACTTGGCAAGGTCCTTTGTCATCCTTCCCTGCACCCCCAACACTTGCTTTAAGCCACAGTTTCTTTTCTTATCACACTGAAGCAGTTTATGAAACTCGGTAATTAAGAATATGGTTTCCTTATCTTGTAAACATTGTTTTTTGATGCCACATTAGACAATATGGGGGATTAAGTATTGATTGTTTTTTGTTAATTCTGATGCCAAATCTTAGCTTCCCACTTTAAATTTAAATGAGCATGGTGATAAAAAGTAGTTGGTGAAATTTTTGTTGCATGCATGCATTTTACTCTCTTTATTGTATTGAATAAATCCTTAGAAGGTGATGAGGAAGAGACGGATGAAGTCACTGAAGCAGAGAAGACCACGGAAGAGACTAATGCAGCAGCTGCTGCTGAACCTGCAGCACAGGATGAGAGTTCTGGGTTATCCCCAGAAGCTAGCGGGGAGAATGACTTACTGGCTCCAGAGGCATCCCATGCTGTGGAGGAAGCACAGCAGGAAGCTGCTGCTAATTCAGAAGCTGCTGCTAATTTGGAACTTGCTGCTAATTCAGAAGCTGCTGCAGTGCAAGGTTAACTTATGAATGTGGTTTTTGAGTGTGTGTGTTGTGGGTTCTAAAGTTCTGCCTCTTACAGAATATTAAGAATGAGCATCAGTGTTCCTAATGGAGTTTGTCTTGCAGTGAAAACTAATTCAGGCATTAACTTTACATATCACGAGCATAAAGTAATTAAGTTTATTAAATCAGTGTCTCTGAAAGCATCCTGCCTCTGGCATCAGAGTTACTGTCTAAAACAAGTAGAGTGAAATGTTTATTTTACTACCCCATCCTATTTCTTAAGATACTGAGTTGAGCATGTAGTGGGATCAGTTAAACAGTTGTTTCAGTGACCTAGTTCTCTAGGGTTTATTAAGGAATCTAAACACTTCAATTCACTGGCCATTCCAGAGATACTCATACTGAATAATTATATCTTTTCTATCAATGTAACTTCATCAGGAACTTGCATAGCAACGAAAATGCTGTCATGGTCTCAATTGTAAGGATATATTAAGCTAAATTTTCACAATACAATAAAACATTGAATTGTCGTTAAACACTGAAATTGATTAGTGGCAAAGCATTCAGTATTTTGAACTGTTAGGGTGTTTGAAATACTTTGGTTTACTGTGCTTTTAAAAAAATTGCAATGCTACAAAGGCAAACTGTCCATAAACTGCACCAGATACACAATTACAATTTCATTTGGCAGGTTTTTTAGTATTATTTAAAATATATAGGTTTTTTTTTTTTTTACCTCTAATCTTGAGAAGATACGTCTAAAACACAGATCAAACTGAGATTAAAAATATTTTGACTGCTGATCTATGGGCATTTATCGTTGTACCGTCAAAGGTGTTAGTGGATTCTGAGTTATTTTCACTTTTTCCCTTGGTGACTCCAGTGAGGAATGGATGCATCTTAATTGCCTTTTTAACAAATAAACTTGAGAAATAGTGCAGCTCTTCCAATTGGTGAGTTTTATGAAAGGTCTAGGTATGAATGGGATTTTAATTCAAATGTGATTAGCTCCTGTGCTTGTCTGTATATTACAAATGACATTTTAATACTTAGTCTGATCTGCTGTAGTACAGTTTCTAGAAAGTAGGAGTAAGTAACTTGGTAGGGATTATTACTGCTTACATATAGAAATAAGGTAGTAGTTAAAATATCTAGACCCTTAAAAATTTCCATTTCTATGGACTATTTAGACCATTTCATTTAGAAAAGTAGTAGTCTGGTATGTTAAGTTTGGTAAATTAGAGCTGTTAAGAGAAACATTGAAAAATGTCTTGCAGCATTTCTTGCTCTACAGGGCAATTGCAAAATTTCACTTTAATTTCATCAGCACTTGCTTTTGTCTGGAAGTGGTTGTGTATTCCTTTCACAATGCTTATCCAGGAAAAATTGTTAATTGTTGGATAAGGTAGGATCATCTGTATGGTAAATATTTCTGCCATTTTTATTATTGAAGAGGAAGCAGCTAGCATCTTCCCTGAAAGACGTGGTGCATAAATTGATTAGGTGTCGCTGTTGAGCGGCTAGCTGAGGACTGACCCAAGTTCTCAGACAAGCGAAGAGAGGAGAAAAGGAACTTTATTGTTTTGAATTCCATATATATAGAGTTTACAGAAGTGCCCCAGATTGGTCAGCCCGAGACCTCCCCCTAGGCCCAATTGGCCAAGCCCGAACTCACTCAATCGGGAGAAACTGTTTGCAAAACATCCAAACTTTATCTTGTTTATGAAATATAGCAAAATGTTCCCACGGGAAGAACCTGTGCTAGCCACAATTAGGTACTAGGAAGAAGTTCTTCCCTGTGAGGCTGGTGAGGCACTGGCACAGGTTACCCAGAGAAGCTGTGGATTCTCCATCCCTGGGAGTGTTCAAGGCCAGGCTGGATGGAGCTCTGAGCAACCTGGTCTAGTGGAAGGTGTCCCTGCCCATGGCAGGGGGTTGGAGCAAGATCATCTTTAAGGTCTCTTCAACCCAAACCATTCTGTTACGATTCTGTGCTTAAGTCTGAGGATCTCATTCTGGACATGTTGACGTCATGTACTTAGTGATTACTATTTGATAAGAAGAAATATTACTTGTGACTGTTAGTTACTGCTGGTGTTGTTTGGAAGTGCAGGAGCTATTTAGAAATTACTGATTTCTAAGATCTATTATCCCTGGCAACATACTTACTGAGGAAAACAGCACTAGAACCAGACTTCTGTTATGCTGAGAGTTATAAGGGAGTCTGAGGGTCATCCCAGGTGGCCTCTACCAAACCTTGCAGCAGTGGTTGTTCTTGGCTGGGTGGTAAAGCTAGCAGAAACAAACCTGTGGGATGTAAAATTGTCCAGAAACTGAAGCAAAGGAGTGTTGTCCTTGTCTGATCTCTTGAGTGTTGCTGCGATGATATAACTTGCCCCTGAGCATAGTCGTCCCATGGCAGTGATCGCCAGTGCAGATTGCTGTGAACAGCTGCTGGTGACAGGAGTGTCCAGGGTGGTGAGCCCCGGGGACCTCGCATGGTTCACATGAGGTTACACCCAGTGTAACCCGAGTCCTGGCCTGGGAGGCTGGACAGGCTCCTGCTTCAGGTCACTTTAGGACTCCTGTTCCCATGTCCCGCTCTCCTCATGCTGGCCCTGCCTGCAGAAGAACAGCACAGCCCCCAGGAAGGCCACCAGCAGCACATGGTCTGACACACAGGCCTAAACCAGCATCCCTTTCCTCTAAGCTATGTAAAAACTAGTTTCCATTGGCATCATGCTTACAAGAAGATGGGATTTTGTTTCAAAAGTTCTCTGCTCTCTCCATACTGCTTTGTTCAGTGTCTACATGCAGCCAACAGTTATTGTGTTTAAAAAAAATTCTAATTAAAAACCTTCTGGATATAACTTTCCGTTTTGGATAGAACCATCTTTATTATTCATGTTATCTCCATTTAGAAGGGGGGGAAATAGCATTGCTTCACTTTTACTGAGGTAGAGAAGGATTTTTCTTTCAGAACTTTGGAAAAATTTATGTATTTAAGTAACTTTTACTAGTTTTGTTGGCAACTTGGTGTTACTTCTGCAGATGATGGTGCAAATATTTTTATTGTTACCGATGAACCTCTGCTTTTTCAAATGCAATTGTATCTTTTAATCTGTAAGGCTTTCTCTAACATTTGAAAGTGCAAGGTGTCACTGGATGCTTGTCTCCAGCTTCTGTATACAGATAATATAAATGTGTGATTATACATGGATGTGCAAAAAAAACCTCACCCAAACCAAAACAGATATCAAACAAACATAAAACCCCAAAACAAAACAAAAAACCAAACCAAACAAAAACAAAACAAGAAAAACCACCAGCCTTGGGAGTAGATGCTTAATACTTAATCAGGGTAATTTGCATTTCAGACAGTTAAAAACAATTGTACCTGCCTGGAATTTTCCCCTTGCCTCAGTTTAAGAAATTTACAGTCCACTGCTGGTACCTAGAATCCTGTGAAATACCATTACCAAAAGAAGTACTGAACTATGTTACTCTGTTCCCAAGGTTTTAGCTTCCTCTAAAATATAATTTTCTCTCCCTTTTTTTCACTTGAGCTGTCACTCTTAGTTACTCCCCAGTGCTGGTTAAGTTCTGTTGTTCTTCTAGTGTACTCTGTGTCTGGGACCATACATTTTTTTCTTCGACAGAACAAATGCTATAAAATTCACAGATTGGCAAACTGCTGTTTGGATTAGGCAAGGTTGTTGCATCTGTGACTTTCAGTGTTTGGGTTGCCACCATAAACTCTTCTCCAACTCTGGTATTGAGGCTTGAGGTTTTGGCATTATCAACTGAAATAACAGAAGAAATTAGCCCCAAACTGTGCTTTCCTAGACTCCTTCTTGATTTCTGTAGCATAGGTTATTTTCTAATTTTGAAAGAATTGAAGGACATGGTCTCTGTTTGTTCTTTCCAAGGCCATTTGACTGAGTGACTGGGTTTGGGAAGGATTAGTGTGTGAATGTGCCAGTGTTTTCCATGCTAAGCTTCGAACACACAGCAATGCCGGTTGTCTGCAGCACTGAGAAATGGAGGCAGCTCTGGAGAGGAGTTGCTGCTTTTGGGACAGGACTTTTGCTGACCCCATCATACAGTGATGCCAAGGAGACAAAAACACCCGATATAATCAATGCACATTGGCTTGGCTTGGTAAGTTACCAAATTGTGGGTGTGCTGACACTGTGAGTACTTTGAAAATTGCTGAAGAGTCCTCAGAGTAATTTGCAATTGCTCATACTCATTCAGAGGCTTTCAGAAAAGCCTGATGTTGCTCAGTAGAACAGACACATGCTTCTAGGCATCTGTTTCTGTGAGATGGAGGAACGAGGATATTTTTATTGTGATAGACTGATCTAGCTAAATTAGGCCCTAAAAAGTTGAATTATGTAAATATTATCCTACTGGGGAAGTGTCTGTGTCTGGAATTTCTGTTGGGTATTTCTGTTTCCCATTTATCACTTTCTTTTATCTGTCTCTTGGACTGCTGCACTTACCTTTTATCTCTCTGATTGCCATACACTGGCCACTAGTCTATTCTCTCTTCCTTCTGTTTTTCCTTCATGTAACTGAGTTTTAGATGAGTCATCATAGCATAACTGGAAAATGTCTGTTGGAAGAAAGTGAATAATATTTAGAAAAAAAATTCTGTAAAAGCTGTGAGCATCTGAAGACCCCAGTTGGTAAATGGAGAGATTGTTCAGTTTTCATCAGCTTAGCCAAAAAGAGAATTTTACAGCATGCACTGGGTTGGGAAGGAAGGTCTTGGTAAAACGCAAAAAACCTTAGAACTTCCCAGCTAAGAGCGCAAACAAATAAATGGTGAATTACCTAAAAGAACTGCCTTCCTATTTGTATATTGCAGAGCAAGGGGAGAAGTAGCTCCTCAAAAGAATATTAAAGCTGGTAGAAGGACATACAGTGGATAATAATGCCTAAATTAATGTCACTATTAAGGAGAAAATAGACTTACTGCTTTTACTAGTATTTATAGCTCATTGCCAAGAGTTAAAAAGAGCCCTAAAATAACTATGTATTTAAATTTGAAAGCAACAACTCACTTTGGACAAAATCTGTTAGCATTTAACTTACTGTAAGTAAGTAGTATTACCTGTGTTTGAAAATTTCCTGTAAACACAACACCCGTAGGAATACTGTTAGTGTCCTGCTTTAGAGAAAAGATGGCAACAGGGACCCCTTGCTGTTCTCCTGTGATGGCAATTCAGACCAGAATGGGAACAATGGGGATTTTGATGTTAATTTTTGGGCTGTGTTTCTTATTGCAGAGAAAAACATCCTTTTCAAGCAACTTTGCTCCTTTGAAACCTGTGTAAGTGGATAAAACTTGGTGCATTACTTTGTATGATGAATGTTAAAGAAAATGTCTTAGCTTAATTAGAATGTTTTTTAGAACTCCTGAAGGATTTAATACATCAAATTATTAGGGTGTTTTCATACATACTATTAACTTGTGCTAGTTTTCTATGTGACCCATTCCAATCAGTAACTAAAAATTGTTCTATGTTTAAAACAAACAAACAATTGCTTCTCACTGCTACAATTCTGTGCTACAGAATATAAAACAATATACTTGAAATTTTATGAGGTATTATAAACTATTCTGGATTAATGTGACATGCACTGTTACGCTTTTATTCTGACCATTACAGGCATCTCTGAAACTTTTTTTTAACCATCGATTGTAG
Organism: Entomyzon cyanotis; assembly: GCA_024500445.1. Lineage (NCBI taxonomy): Eukaryota > Metazoa > Chordata > Aves > Passeriformes > Meliphagidae > Entomyzon > Entomyzon cyanotis. Next base: position 5,738,408 of record JAKEPQ010001007.1, on the reverse strand, counting down.
AATAAGCTCTCTTGAAGGGAGTCGTCTGGTCATTAGTATGAACTAATGAGGCTTTTCTTGGGAACTAGTGACCTACATCAGGCACAAACAACCTGTGATGTGCTTGACTGCTTGAATGTGTTTCTCTCCTTTCTGAACGGAGTGAAGAAAATTTTTATTCTTAATAACGTGCTTTATAACTTCATGGTTTAGACTCTCAGCTGGACCTCATGGATTTTTATCAGGATTGCTTGTGGATGGCTTGCAAAAATGAAAAGATGTCATACTTGTATAGTGGCCGGGTTACTGGAAATCCCTGCTTTTCTTCGTTCATCAGCTTCCCAAAGACCTTGGGCTCCAAGCCTTTGGTTTGTCTTCATCCTATGAAATAGCTGGAATGCCAGAGGGACTAAACTCCTGATGCTCATGGGCTCTAGTGAGGGAGGGCTACCTTCACGTTGAGTCCAAATAATAGCACAGTCAGACCAGGGCTGAATTGTTCCTCAATTCATCAGTTACCAGCCACTAGTTCCTATCCTGTGCATTCCAGGGACTGATCAGACTGAAAAATAATCAGTGCTTTTCTAAATAATTATTTCCTTGACTCTGTTTAGAACTAAGAGGCTTATTCTTAACTGTGTGGAGCTCAAGTGCTGATTTCACAGTGTTGTAGAGAGGCATTAGTCTGTGGTCAGCCACCCAGTTCCTTTCTTCCTTTATAAGCCCAATGTTTAGGTATTAAGTGTTTTTCCTTTCCATGCAGTAAGTTGGGTAACTTGTTCTAGATGCTTGGAATCCTAAATTTTCAGAAAATAAAATGCCAGGGAGGAGAGAGAGAGAGAGCATTTCAGGTGGTGCTGGGTGACATTCCCTGTGATGGGATGTTCCTGGTGGGTATCTCCAAGCCCTCCATGCTGAGCTCCCTGGATCTTCCTGGTCGATGACACCTGAAGCACTTGGTCGTGTTACAGGGACAGCTGCACAGCCTTGCCTATTTTGTCCCAAACTGCCTCGGTGATTATTATTTCCCCCTGTTCCTACTGATGTGGTTTGAGCCCCCATGAGCAGAGGGAGGAGGTGCTGAACCCAAGTCAGCCATGCCCGGGTTTCCAGGTGGCTTCTAGTGAAAGCATGGAAGGGGACCTTAGCTGTCATCCCCACCTCAGGATTTGGAAAAATTTCCATTTCCTCTCAGGCTAATGGAACCAAAATATGTGAAGTTGCTCTTAAAAACAATCACAGCTTCTTGCTGCTACTGCTGTCTTCTCTCCTGGATTAGATCAGAGTACCCTCACTTCTTGTGCTCTATTTTGCAGGTTTTCCCAAATATATTCTTGAATTACTTTTCAAACATGGCAGAATTTGACTTAAAAAGTCAATTCTACCCAACTGCCAGTTTTCCATTAGCAGTCTTTAATAGTCTTCCATAGTCTTTAAACTATGAAAGGAAAAGGGAATATTTTGCTCTGCTTATCTTAACATTTTGGGAGATATCCTGAGACCCTCAATGGACCGGACTGAGGAAGCTTTCTGTAAACAAAAGCATCACATTCTAATGTAAGACGGTCTCTAAAAGACTGTAAATAAAATACTCTTTCTAATTCCACAATTAAATTTGACTTCCCCCTCTCCTTCCCCCCTTTGGAATTAGTGTGTGACATTAGTTATATTATAGGCAGCTTGAAATATCAAAGCCTTGTTTTCCAGCTTTGGTTTGCGTGCTCCAGGTGGATTCCATTTGTATGATGCTGGCTAACTTGTATTATTTTAGCTTTATAAAACCAAATTCTTCTGCAAAGAATATTTTTAAAGTAATTGAACCTGGTGTTCTGCATTACAGATACCAGCCTCATTTTGACTGCCTGGAAAAAATATTATATGAAGGATACTGCTGTAAGCAAAGTGCTTCACTCAGAAAAGTGTATTTTTAAATATCTTTAAAAACTGCAGGAAACCTGTGCCTGTTTAAATTTTTGCTGTTGTTGTTTCTAACTGGAATGATCACTTTTAAATTAATCAAAGAATTAGGATTAGAATAAAAATATGATAGTTTTAAATGTATTGGTAAGGAAATGCAAAACTGAGGGAAAAAATAGAGGCTGTACTCCTGAGAAGGCTGAGTTATTTTGTATGGTCTTGTTATAAAACTGCTGTCCTGTGGGAAGGAATCCCCACCTCTCCCCGAGCAAGGAAAAGACTGAATATAGCTTTCATTTTAAAATGTGGAACATTTTAACATCCTTTAAAATGTGGAAATTTGTCTTCTTCATCTGTATTGTAAATAAGGAAAACATACTTACAATGCCACTTAAAAATACAAGGCAGAAGCTTAAAATCCAGTAAGATTTAAAAATATACAAATTCGTTTATATCACTTCCACCTCCTTCCTCATCCTATAGCATGTTGTCTACCAGGTGGTAGGACATGACTGCCAGTGTGAGCTGACCAAATTTTGCACTAGAGCTTTGCATCCCAGACCAAAATCCAGGCTGATTCTGCATAAAAACTGCCCCAGGAAAGTTAGAAAGCTTGTTTTAAATGCTTAAAAGTTTTAGGGGAAGAGGCTATGCAAGCAGTAGGATCTGGGTTCTGGAAGTCAGTGCATGTGCATGGGATTTCCTTTATTATTAGCAGGAGAAAGTCAATCTGGGCGTGTTATTTTTTTATTCTCAGCTGCAGCAAAGATGAGTCAGTCACACAGTGCACACAAGTCCCTGTTTATCTTGCCTCTCTGTTCTGCTGGGGGAATGCTGAGCTCACAAATATTCACACAATTCAAACTGACCATCATGAGCATGCAGAATCACCTTGTATTTGGGCTGTTTTCTACTGTAAGTGCACAGACATGTACAGTTCTGCACTCACTCTCAGAGCTGCAACTTCAGCACTTGTAAGAGTAAAAATTGTCTTTAAAGACTGCAGGAATTACTACTTTACACAGGAAACAGGTTTTGGTGGTTTGTTTTTTTTTTTTTTTTTGCACTGAAATGATAGGGATAGTTTCCTTAAAATCATATTTCTAGGTGGAACTAGATGTTGGATATTGTGCTAATAAGCTACTGGAGCTTCCTAAATCTGCTGCCTTATTTTAAAAACCAAACCAAAACAAAAAAACAACAAGCAACTAAACACAAGCTTTCAAAACAAAACCACAGATTTTTTTGTCCATAAAATCAATTTCCTTTTCCGTATTTACTCAGCTTAAGCCAGATGTGTTTTCACAACAGAAATTGTTTGGTATTTTGTTAGATGCATGTGTAATTTTGCCCAGTCATGTTGTTCCTGCAAGTGCAATTTGGGAGGATGCATTTTTTCTCCAAATGGTTATCTTCTAAAGCAGAAGAGCTAAGGACTGCCTGGGAGTGCCTGCAGCTCTCCTGGGCAGGAACAGGTGGTATTTTGGTTAGGGTTCCCTTTACATGTCAGCAGTGGATATTGCACAGATGTTAGACACTGCTAGTTGTGCAGTGGATGTATGCTGTAGCTCTAACTAACCTTGAGGATGCTTGTCCTCAAAATCCTTGGTATGTCCAAATCCTTCTGAGTGCTTTGGCAACAGCTGTTGATGCAATATGCAAAGCCCCTTGCCTACAGTTAGTAGATGTGATTAGTTTGATTCCTATAATGCTTGAAGTTCTTTTATATTGTCTTTTGTTGAAATCACAAGAACGTTAAGCTCGAAATTCAGATCTGTAAGTGCTATGGTATATGTAAATGCCTAGCAAAATTGAAGAAGGCTGTAGCCAGCGATACTGGGATGTAACTACTTATCCCAGGAGAAAACTGAAAATTGACAAATACACAGTGAAGAAGCTTAAGGGAAAAAAAATCAATTTTTCAGAAAAAAAAATAGGTAATCATATATACAGAGGCTGAGATTTTTGTTACCAATGTAATACCTTGTATGAAACTGTGAAGCACACCTTCTGTATTCTGTAGAGTAATATTCTGTATATTCTGTAGAGTAAAAACCCTACTAGGATGGGGGGGAAGCACAACACATCAAATGAAACAAGAAAATTATGAAGCCATTAAATTCCAGTGCTTTTGATGAAGGATATGTGTGTGCAGGGGGAAGTTTCCCCCAGAGAATTAAGAAAGAGCCCAGTGAACCCCACTTTTGTGGATATGAAAGGAAACTAAATAAAAGAACATTCCCATTTTTGGCAGGCTTTACATTGTACAGATCAGGATGGAACTATCACTTGACTGAAACCCTTTTGGCAGAAATGCTGCCAGTGGGTGTTTTGGTAAAGATGTTACGGAGCTGGGCGAGTATTTTTTTATATGGAGAATAAAGCCCTGGGCATTCAGTGGAAAGCATAATACCATGTGTCCTCCTGCAGAGAAGCAGTTGCACAATGCAGATTATTTTGTTCAGTTACAGCCTGTAAAAATTTTTAGAAATCTGGCATATAATAAAATGGGTCATAATGATTGCTGCATGAGGAAATGCAGGGACTTCAGGTTTTCAAACTGATTATTATTCAGGAAACAGCACCGAACCAGTGAAGATGCTATAACTCCTCTACAACTATTTTGAAAAAATAAAGAAGCTAAAATTTTTAGTATTTGAACTAACAAAAGTTAGGAGTGATTTCAGTTGCATCCATTAATTGCTGTGGAGTTTCATGATAGGCTTATTAACAACTTTGCAATAATTGAACAGACAGAAAATCCTTCATCCAAGGATTGTGGAAAATGAGTCACCATTGTACCAGGGTGAGATTAAAATATCTTGTATGAAATAGGGTATTACTGCAGGATTTTACATGGAACAACTGCAAGAGATTAAACTGGATCAAAAAAAAAAAAAGAAATGCAGGCAGATTTAAAAAAAAAGAAAAAAAAAGAAAAAAGAAAAAGAAAGAAAAAAGAAAAAGAGAGCGTGTAAAATAGCACTGGGGTTAAATTTAACATCCAGGGAAACACAAAGGAGAAATGCCTAAACTTTGTCATGTTCTGTGCTACCAGCTGATCAGCATGGGAGGATATGAGGGACTCGAGCAGTATGTCTGATGTTCCTCACGTAGAAAAACACACATGGCAGTCCCAAATCTGAGATAGGCAGGGGATTCATTCTCAGCTTGCCATGGCATCCTTCATCTGGCTTTGCCCTGGGATCACAGCGATTCCCCTGGACAGAGAAAAATGTGTTGGCCTTGTGAATGGAATACAGAGCGTTTGCTCCAAAACATGTCCAAACCACCAATAAATAGGCCAAGATTTGTTCTGGTGTCAATTGAATGCTCAGGGTAGCCTTCAGGAGGTTGTAGACTACTTCCTAATTTCATGGTGCCCAAAGCACCAGAAGATACTTGGACGGTTTGCAGTCGGACAAAGAACCAATGCCAAGATGATCATCATCAGCCAGTCTGAGACTTTGCTGAAGATAAGGCCTGAAGGATGAAGACCTGGTGCAAGCTGCCATTGCTGGTGCTGCCCTGAGCATGGGCACTGGGACCACCAGCTGCTGACACCTTTCTGTGCTCCAAAAGAGCTGTGGCACCAGGAAAGGGACTCCTGTGGAACTCCAGCCACATGTGCTCAAGGAACCGATGGGAAACCACTTGAATAAAAGCACCAGCTGGGGATTCTTGCCCTAACCAAGAGCAATTTTGTATGTAAACATGCCACAAACCATTCTACAGACACAGGTTTTCAAAATGCAATGCCTGCCAAAATGCAATGCCTGCCTCCCTTTGTATTTTAGGGAGACAGCTACACCACAGAGACCTGGACGAACACTTTGGGAGGAATCCATATTTTGTTGCCTTTCTGATAGGCATAAAGAATAATTCAGACCAGAGACAATTTTTTCAGTACAAGTGGTTAATATTTGGTTTCAAGGCAAGTATTCCTGTAGATTACAAATAAACACAATTCCCATCCAAATAAAACAAAGTTTTGTTAAAAAGCAGAAAAGACCATGTTGCTTTCTCCAGTTGCCTATTGATCTACTCTTCTCAGTGTAAAAGAAATTAAAACACTCATGAGAAAAAAAAGACAAAGACTAAATACTATTAGCCAGAGAAGGAAGTTTTGGTAACATGAGCTACATGTTTGATATTACAGACTGAAACCCAGCAGCTTGTTACCATAGCAAGTATATGGCATTACATCAAGTATTGCTTGCTGTAAAATACCTAAAGCTCCAAATTTCAAGTGTACTATTTCTATTGCATAGCTCTTCCCTACAAAGGCAAATGTGTCAATTCCTGAGCATTTCTTTTTCTGTTGCTTTTTCAAAATCCAGAAAGCATTCTGAAAAGTAAAGTGAAATAACTGATGTTCAGAATATGCTGTATTTAACTAGCTGCAAGGTGATATTTGGGGAAACTCATGGGATCTATAAAACACCTATTTACTGCATTTATTGAACTCCTAAAGAAGCTGTTTAATTAGCTGTGTTTAATAGACATGTAGCTTAGTACAGAATGAAACAAGATACAGACAAAATTCCCACTGAGCAGTGAAAGAGTGATGATGGAGACCTCTGACAGGAAGGTTAGAAGAACATGGTAAGAGAGGATTTATTCAAGTAAAATTTAACATCAAACTGCTGGGTGATGTGTTCTGTCTCCTTGTAGAGTGGATCTGTATAGAGATCGTCTCTTACTAAATATTACCAATTACAGACTTTTTATAGAGACAGATTGCTTTATATTTAAAGGAGCATTGAAAAATGGCTAGTTAGCAGTCATGGAATTGCAGCCTGAATCCTCAGCCTGATGCTAGGATATCTTTACATTAAAAGCACCTGTGATGTCTTTCCAAGGTTATGTGGAGTGCAGATGTAATTTCCTATGAATTTGACAGAAAATAAAGCAACAGTATCTGCAAGAGATAATACACACATTAGAGAATATTCGCCTATGTATAAATACATTTAAATAGCTCCAGTTCATAGTTTTCTGCCCCAGGGTAGGAAAGAGGCAGACTTTCCATGGAATTCCATTTGCAAAGTTTTATTTGCATGATAAAATTTAATCATCTCATAGATCCTATTGTCTTCAAGCACATATATTGGGCAGATACTTCATACTTTGTGAGCCTTGACTGCTCGCCCTCATTAATGATGATGAATGGAAAGAGAAGACAATTATCTCTCTAATTTGATTTATAGAAACTGTGAGTGAAGTCTTGGATGATGCAGCTTCTGCCCATGAGGAAAACTTACAGAGTGATGAGGAAGGAGGAGCCTCAGCAGCTCAAGAGATCCCTGACACAACCTCAAAGAGCCAGGACACTGATGCTGAGGAGTCGTTGCAAACTTCAGAAGGTGCAAGGGTCCAGCTGGGTCTGAAATGTTTGTCTCTGTTAAGTGCTGGTGGCTGTGTGCACCGAACCAGCTGCAAGAGCATGCAGAGGTCAAGTGATGCACTGTGGCTGCCCATGATGGCTGTTTGGCATCACAGTGTTAGCAGAAAATCTCATTTTGAAATTATGTGCTGGGCAGTAAAATTATGTGCTGTACAGGTTGCTGAATTGGATCATGGCAGTGTGGTGAGCTCAGTGCCCTGCTCAGTAAGTGGCTGGATGTGAACTTCATTAAGAACAAGAAATTCTTCTTGTGTTGCCTGTAACACATTTTTTCAACATCTGACTTAATTTGAAAGACAGAATTTTCTTAAATTGCATTGGTGTAAAGAAAACTATAGAGCATGTGGTATGAATAAAGCTTGCAGTGCTTTGATGGAACTATAAACAATCTCATATTGCTATTGAAGCTGAACGATGTAATTGAACGCAAAAGAAAATGTGTGTTAAAATCATCACTGTGGAGATTTTCAAAGGAGTTTAGAAGTTTGGCCTCTAAACTCTTCTAAAATTAGAATTAAAAAGCTAAAATGAAAAACAGTCAGTATACCTAATACAGCTTTGTAAATTCTATCCCTTTAGTCCAAGGATCCTTTGGTCTAAGGGAAACAACTTACTTCACTATTTGCCATTGAAAAAAGTAATTCCCAATGTTTCTTATTGGTGTTTTGTCTCCACTTTCAGTTTCCAAGGAGGAGAAGACACCTGAAGAAGTTGCTAAAGACCCCTAAAGGTACATGGTACAGTTGCAGCATGTCGTGTCCTGCTCTTCACCTATCTTGTTTTCTCAGTTAGTGGCAATTGCAGCATGTGGGAAGTGCACATGCACTGTTATGATGAATTTGTAGTTCTGTTCTCAACAAAAAAATAACTTTATTGAAGTATTTCTTATGTTTTTGGGAACCATTCCTGGCATCTTTTAGAAGCTAGGGAGCAAATCCTATACCAATTGTCATGCTGTGTATTTATTAATAGCTTGATCTTAATCCCATGCAAATGGGATAAAGACCTAAGAGTTGCAGCTTTCTTCCAGGTAAAACCAGTGTTCTTTGGACATTTGGTTTAAATTATATAGCTACCGGACTTCTGGATTATTGTTCTATACAATAGAGCAATAGCCTTCTGGACTGTTTCTTTTTTTTAATAATTTTTTCATTATTAGTCTCTCTGCACTTTCAGTTTGTGCTAGTGAAAAATACTGAGTATAATATTCTTTCTATTTTGCTAGTGTCTTTCTCAGTTGGCTTTTTTTCTTTTATTGTGGGGAAAGTTGCAAGCATGTGCCTTTCAAGATTGTTATTTTTGCTCAAATGGAAAGCTAAGGGTACCTGAAGGTACCACATCAGAAAACCAAGTAACCAAGAAATTCTCTCTGCTCTGGAACTCATAAATGCTGTGATATAGAGAAGGCAATTGAGTTAGGAATCTTTTTTTTCCTTGTTAACATCTGGCAAGCCTACAAATTGTTGCATTGCTATTCCAGATTTTGATTTAGATGACAAATACTCTCTATAGCAAACTCAATGAAAGCAGAGATGGTAAGTGAAAAGGGTGGGGGTGGCAGGGAAGGCAAGCTGCAGGAGGCATCTTTGATGGAACAAATTGAAAACAGATGGAAAAATAGATTCCATCCCCTATCACTGCACAGGTCCACTCAATTCTGCTTAAACTGCTTGGACTCTTTTTGACAAAAAATTACTTTTTATGAGTATGGCAGCACAAGGATACTAAAGGGCCTCTTACTGAGTTTCAAGTTGATCTTGTTGGCAGGGGGAGAAAGGTTTATGAAATATTTTACTTCTTGGTGCTGGAAGATTACTGGCTGTCATTTGACCAGTTCACAGGTCTAGAACCAAATTGCATTCCCAGTCAGGAAAGAATTCTTTCTTCCTTTTTTTTTTCCCTAGCATTTTGATTGTAAACACTTTAGAGTAAGAAGCTGAACTCTGACTTTGCATTGAAACACATTAGACTTTTTAAGGAACTCAAGGCAAAGAAAATTAAATTAAAAGAATGTTGACATGAGAATCAAATCACTATCTAGTTAACTTTTTTTTTTTTTAAATACTGATTATTTGGTAAGGGGATAGAGGAAGCAGTAATGGATTAACTCCTCAGATAAAGCCCTAACTTGATGCTCAGAACATGCTTGTGTGAAGATGTAGAGTCGTTCTACTGAGTGTGGCTATTGGACCCAAATTGATGCTGCTATGGAGCTACTAATATCAGTGATCTCAGCAAAAACAATGTGTTTACCTTGTGCTTAAAGTTAAGCAGGTAACTATTTGTAGAAATAAGTCCAGCATGCAGGGGCATTGCTCATATGCCTGAGCAATGTGGATGAACATGAGGGATTCATTGAAATTGGGCTTTGGTGATGGCAACAGAGCAAGTTTCCATAAGCCATCAAATAAGCATGATTTACACATCAGTGCTCTGTATATTCTGTAATTCACTTAACTGGTGACCTGCAGTCAAATTTACAGTGTACTTTGAATGTTTGCAAAGAAAAAGACCTGGTGAATTGTGTCTGTTGCTAAACATCATTTATTGTTGCTTCCTCAAAATCAGATTCTTTTTTCTTTTTCCCAGTAAGCAGTGCGGAAGCCCTTGGAAAGTTTAAAAGGAAATATTTGTGGCAATCAACCAGCTGATTCCTGAGTGAAACCTCCCTCTTTTTTGGAGACGTAAAAGAAACAGTGCAGATTGTCCTACCACACACTGGTCATTAGGGCCAGGATTCAGTGCTGCAAGAGATAATTTATGTTGCCTAGAGAGACGCTTCTGTGACTAACATCTCTGCTGTAGAAAGTAGCATCCAGTCAAGCCATCAGAGCACCACCCAGCATGTCCTAAATACATGTGCTAAGAGAAGCAGTAGACTTAACTAAACCACGCCAGAGGAGCTCCTTCTAGGTCTTTGTCGTCTCGACATGTACATTGATTTCTTACTTTTGGTCCAAACTGTTGTGCGTAGTTATACCATTGTATACATTCCATGCTAAAATGTAAGCAAAAGGTTTTAAAATCAAGTCAAAATATTGTAAAAGTACCTGTTAGCATTTTTAAATTGGACCAGAGGGAAAATAACAACCTGTTTGCTCCCAAGTTTGGATTTGTGATTGTAAGCATACATCTGGCTGTACAAGATCTAATTTTCCCCCCACATAAACATTTCAGATGCTACCCTTCCTTGCACAATAACACCCAGGAGTAAGCATTTTTAAGGCTCCTGTTTTGGGAAGAAAACCTGTTTGCAGGTAGCAGCCATAGGTACTTTATAGCATGACAATCAAAATAGCACTGGTTGGTGTTGCCATCATGGATCAAAGTGGTGGCTCCTGCCTTGGGAGCCCTGGGCTCTGCTCCTCCCAAATCTCATTCAGCTTGCTGTGGTCTCTCTATGTTGCTCTGTCTTGGCACTGGCATGTGATGGTAGTGTAACAACACGAAGGTTTGGTACAAACCTTCAAACTAGTAAAAATCACAAGCCTTCTAGGCCATGGCAAAGCTCCTCTCCAAGCACTTTCAGCCAGCCAGCAAAATCCCTGTGAAGGGCTATGCAATAGGTGCTCAAATGGACAAGCATTCTTAGGGACTAAGAAAGAATGGAATAGCTAACTAACCTTGTCTTCTCACTATTAGCTTCATAAAGAATACATTTATTAGGAACAACAGGTCTGTATGGCACTGTGCTCCCAATCCTCCACTGTGCTATATGCACGAGGGTGCATCTAAGACAAAATAGTGAGACAAAATACTAAACCAGGGCCAAATAAGGTATTTTATGTACTATTTATATAGAGAGTGTGTTTCATAAGGTGTGTCTGACTCTTTTCAAGCAGAAGTTTGGAAAATGATGAAATGGAAATGACAGCATTATGACATTCCTACCCATGGCACAAAACAACACATCCCTCCCTCATAAAGCAAATTGTACTAGTATTCCAACAAAAATATAGCCTGTTGCTCCTGGACCTACTTAGGAACAAGTGGAATAATGCAGCAGGCAAAAGCAGGTTCCTGAGCTTCAAGAAGACAAACCACGGCCTTCTGCTTAAAGCATAAAGCCCCTGTGATGAAAAGCAATTTTTGTGGACAAAGCTACTGAAATAAAAATCTTAGACTGATATTTTGTTGTAGAAGAGTCTGTCTTTATTTATCTGGTAGATTAAATATCCTGTGATGGATGCATGCACTTAAACTTTCTATTTCTTCGTTTTCACTAAGTCCTTGTAAAAGAAGCTATTTTAACTGCATCTAACAATAGGGTTTCTGAAATTGTAGGCTTTTCTGAATGACTTTTTATCTCTGGAACTGGTCTGGTATATGGCAAAATATGTTAGCCCTCTGGAACAGCTGCCTGAAGGGTTGAATCACAAACTATGGTGGGCTTTCCAAAGCTTTTCATCCTTCCAGTTCCAAAAAATTAAGAGTCCCAGGATAGCCTGCACATGTGCTTTATCTCAGAGGTTTTGGGTTTTTTGGGTTGGTTTTTTTGGTTGTTGGTTTTTTTTTTTGTTTGTTTTGTTTTTTGTTTTGTTTGGGTATTTTAGTTTAAAAAAAACAAAACAAAACCAACAAAAAACCCCAAACCAAACCAAACCAAACCCCAAACCAAACCAAACCAAAACCAAACAAGCAAACAACCCAACAACACCAAACCCAAAACAAAACTACTCTTGAAAGCCAGAGGAATGTATTATGAACTCTAGCTGTGATGACATGTAGCACAGCATGGTCTGCTTCAGCACTTGATTCTCTTAGAGTGACAACAGCGATATTTTGCAATTCACAGAGGTCTGGCTGTCATTGATTCAGTCTTGCAAGTATGGAGTCTGAATACCACATAAATGAATATTTTTCTGTCCTTCACTTTCAAAACAGTGAATTTTTGAGTTGCTACACAAAGGCTGTGATGAACTATGGAAAATGTTGGAAGGGTATTGTTGAAATGGATCATTAAGGAGAACAAGGCCACACCAGAGAACAGACATAATTCAAGACTAAAGGAGATGGAGGGAAAAGTTTGGGCTTGAGAATACACTTCACAGGCCAGAGCAAAGCTTGAGATTCCAGAATTTGTCCAAACTGCACATTTCTCCTTTGCTGTCAGCAACTATCTGTGAAAACAAGTGGCAAGAAATTTCACCTCCCTCTAGTGCCTGTTACTGTGAAGGGTGACAGCCTGTTGCTGCTGGCAGCTGTTCACAAAGCTGAAAATCCTGGAGACAACAAAGTCCATCTAACAGTTTCAGGTTCACTCTTTGCCTGCATTGATGTAAATATAGAATTTCAATTTTATTTTCATTTGCTTCTTCAAAACATAAGGCAATTACTAAAAACCATAATTCAAACTGCAAGCTGGTACTCAGCATGCGGAAAACCCAAGAGTGAAATACTTTAATCAAGATTTCTTATGTGTGTGCAACAAGTTTTGATGATATGACACTTTTTATCTGTTTTTCTGGAAAAGAAGAAAACACAAAAAACCCCAAACAAAACCCCAATGAACTCCAACCAAGCCAAGAATGTGCTGTGATTCTTTTCCCCTCACCTGTTGGCCTCTTCCCCTCAAAAATTTTGAGCCAACTAGCTACCCCAGCTTCTGTTTTGCCAGGCAGGTGGGAGCGACACAAAGTTCCTACCAGCTGAGTGATGACTGAGGAGATCAATATCTAAAATAAGTTACTTCCAGTGTTTGCCAGCAGCTCTGTAGCATTTTCATGGCTGCAATCCGCCATTTCCTCTCTGTGGGTGGTTAGGAACCTCAGGAAAATTAATCCACAATGCCAGAGGTTTATGTCCAAAAAGCAGACAGAGGAGTCCTATAACTTTATTCAAATAAAGGGAGAGTCTGCTGGGGCACATCCACACAGGGTTTTCTCTCTCGGGGTTTTGGGGGATGCAGCCCCAATTATCCTAAACTCCTGGCCGCAGGACTCACTTTGTCTGCCCATGAGTTGGTACATTTCCATTGAGTGCCATCTCTGCTGCTCTTAGGAAAGGTATTACATGGTTGTGTGCTTTTCTTTCTTGCCCTTCTCACCTGCTGCAGAAGATGGAAGGTGTGAAGGATGATGGAAATTGATTCCAGCCCCAAGAAAGCATCAAGCAGCCAAGCAGGCATCAAGCATCCCCGTGGGTAGCTGGATTCTCCTGCACTCTAGGCATTACTCCTTTCTTTGGGATGCTGCAGGAGATTTTGCCTCCTTCAACTTTATTGGAGGGGAAAAGGGCTAAAACTGGAGGTTTCTATACTGGAGTTATTCCCGCTATTTGCTTCAACTACGGATAATTAAGCAGGTTGTTGAAACAGCGTGACTTGCTTGCAGTTTATTGAGAGGAACCAATTTAATTTTTATTTATGCCTCAACATACGTTATAAATCCATTTGATGACATGGAATGAAAAATCACTGTCGGGGCTGTACACATGGCGAGAACCCTTAACACCTGCCACACGCAGACAGGACATGTGAGCGGGGGAGGGAGGCCGCCGAGATTACAGCCCCACAGAAAATGAGACCTCACGCCCTCAGAAAAGGGCGGGAAGTCTGTGGGGAGAGGGGCGGGGTTACCCCGCCTCACAGCCCCTCAGGAGAGAGAAAACTTCCACCTCTGGGCTGCCAGCGACACTCCGGCTGCCGGGGAAAATATATCTGGGAAATCGGGCTACCGCAGGAGGCTTAGCCCACAAAGCAGTTAACTGCGACGCAATTGCCCCCGCCATTGTTTTTGCTTCTTGGAGGGAGCGGCAGCTCGCCCGAAGGGTCAGCTAGCCCGACGGGTCAGCTAGCCCGGCCCGCCGCCTTGTCTCTCTGCGGTCCTGCTTCTCCCCTGCCTGTCTGTTCTGGCCGCTCGCCCCGAGGCAGCCCGTCGCCGCAACAGCCTGCTTCGCAGCCGCCTGCACCCAGCCCGCAGCCATGGGAGCCGCTGCCTTTCCCGCGTTGCTCGGCACGCAGCTCGCAGCCGTCGCTGGCCGACGGCACAGACACGCTGCTGCCGCCGCTTGCCGTCGCGCCCAGCCGGGCACAGGAGCCGCGCAGCCTCCGCAGCTCGCAGCGCTCACTCCGCCTGCCGAGCTGACACCCGGGGTACAGCGGCAGCGAGCTGTCCTTGCCTTCTGTTTCTCTCTCCGTCTCTGTTTTCCTCTCTCTGTTCCCGACCCACTTCGGTAGGAACATTTACCTTTCTTTATCAATAAACGGTTCTCAGATATGATATTGCCGCGTTTGAGCTTTATTTCGTCCAAGAAATTTATCAAATAGAACCATCCCCGACTCCCCTCACGGCAGGACGGCACATTTATCTATCTGCAGAGGTTCTTCACTTCCTCTTGACATTTTACCCAACTCAAATGATGGCTTTAGCAAGCTCTGAAAGGCTGTGTTTGATTAATGCTCAACAGCTCCTGCATAACAAACGGGAAACTTCTGAGCAATAGAAAGCTCTTTATTTTGTGTGGTTGGTTAATTACTTACATAAGCTTCATGTGCAGATCCAGTCTCTTAATTACCTAAAAATCTTACTTGTTTAGTGACAAATAGTTTTCCTTATTTAAATAGATCTTTCACAAAATATATGTGTGAGCTCTGCTTGTGCCCTAGGAAAGGTGTTATATACAGTGCTGTAGCTGTTTTGCTTCATCTCAGGATGTTCGGCTGCCTGTGCTTTTTCTTCTCAATTCAGCATTGACTGTGGTATGCAAACCAATTAAATTAAAGAGGGAAATACAGAGAAGAAGTGGATGAGGAGAGACAGTAATATGTATCAAGATAATACTTTCTCTTTCTATAATATAATTACTGAGGTCCATGGAGGTTCATTGATCACCTTCCCATAATGTGATTTTTTTCCCTGGCTTTTTTCTTCCTGCCTAAAGGTATTTTCTTCCTGAGTAGTTAGTGGGAATGTTATTCTTCAAGTGAGAGCTAATTGAGCATAATTAAGCGTTTGACAACATGCACTCACATCATCAAGCAGAAGAGGGCAGTAAATCAAAAGCAGTAAGATTACCAAAACCTGGAGTAGAGAAAGAATCCCCCATCCCCAAAACGCGGAGCTGAACAATACAGGAAGAATTTAATAATGTATGCTTTTTTTCACTGGAGAAAATTGGCTTGAGTTGTTTTGTTTTGGGTTTTTTTTTGTTTTTTTAAATTGTGGTTTGGAGAAAATCCAAATCATACAAAGACTTTTCATTCCACTGTTTTAGTAAGTGACTAATTTTCAATGCAAAGTATTTGGTGCTGAGGCTCTTAAAAAGTGAGAGGAGCCAAACCTGGAGTAACTGTTCAAGGCTTGACAGTTCTTGCCAGTGGGAACACAATGAGGCTGGACATGAATGTCTTTGTTTCCATTTAAATTACTAGTGACGTTCTATAAAATCAAAATCACTGCAGTCTCACTCCACTTATTCCAGGTACTGGCAGCAGCAGGAACTTACACAAAGTAGTCAGTCCTAGTTACAAACAAAAAGAAAAGGACTTTGAAGTGTCTGAAGTCGTTACTTTATGAGAAACCCATAGTGGCTTCGTTTCTGCCCCACTCCCTTTCTACATGTCTCTTCCCAGAGTCTTGTGTTCTGTACCAGTTCTGAGATATCCTCACTTGTCAATGTCCATGTGAATTACAGACCTTGGCTGTTCCTAACGGAAAAGTAGCTTTCAATGCTGAAATATCATGCTATGAAAACCAAAAATGTCTTTGATGACAATTACCTTTTTTTTCTTTAAATCAAAACAACTGAAAACAAACTGGTTAGCCTCTGTATGGAATTTCTTCCTGTAAACCACCACAGTTTCCAGAGGGTTTCCTTGTATAAGAAGAAGGTGTTCTGTTTTGTGCTACCTCTAAATTAAGAAAACCAACATGCCATGTACATCTCATGTATTTTCTTAGTGAAAATTAGGTAAAGTCCTCCTTTACAATGATTCTAACTTACTCTTTTTCTTTGTAAAATACTGCAACCACTGTATTTTAAAGTCTAACATATAGCAACAAACCACTTCATCCTTTAATTCTATGTAATTCTTTCTTTCTTAAGAGCAAGATAAATTTATTCAAGAATAAAATTCTGCATGAAACAGGCTTGTTTTGGCATTGCATTGCTTCCCTGCTCTAATCACATCTCCCATGTAATTAGTGGCATTACAACCCCTGCTAAGGATCAGAAGCTTCTTGATCTTATCTACTTTACAAGCAAAATAGACTTGTAGCTTTCAGAAGCAGAGAGTATCTGGGTTTTTTTTGGTCTGAGGTTTTGTTTTATTTTATTCTAACTTGTATGTAATTAGGGAAAATTACAGATGAGATGGAACGGATTCAGAAAAGATTGGGCTGAGAAATGCAATTTAAAGGCCTTTATTGTAAAATATTATCTGCTTTAGGAGCCTAGAGTATGAATAAAATCAGAGGGGTGGATACGAAATTTAAGTACATTTGAGTTAAGCTGACAATAGTTATGTGTCTTCACAGCACAGAAATCTTGCAATAAGTCTGAAACTTTGCCTTAATTCTGTTGGATCTGCAGTTCTTCACAGATGGAACTTTTATTTAGCTGGTATTTGTCCCTGGCAATAGAAATATGTGAATCAACAGATTTATGGACTTCTAACTAGGTCACATATCCCTGCAAAAATAACTCCAAAAGCTAGTTGGAACTATATGATTGATCTTTAATGTCCCTTTCAACCCAAACCATTCTGTGATCCTATGATTTGGGGAAACATTTGTCCCTCTGTCATGTATGAAATGGGTATCCAGTTGCCCTTTCTGGAGTCAGTGTTTGCAGTGTTGCCTGGGACTGGTACTAAAGACCTGTTCCAGTTACCAGTACTGTGTCAAAATAGCCACCTCCATTTGGGACTTTTCCACCAGCAATAATCTTTGAGTTCTCAGCTCACAATGTAGTACCTTTTTTTTTTTCCCAGCAAGGGCTTGGTGGGGTCTTAGACATCATCTTTGTTTACAAAAGCAAGACGACTCAAATGTTTCAGAGTTGTGCTAGCAAAGTGACCACTTTTGTGAAAAATACATGCAGCAAAATATCCATCCCAAAGAGACCATCGGAGATTTCATTCCCACTGGCACAGACAGTTTCAGCAACGTGCAAAGCAACAGCTGTATGTCCTGTGGCATCCAAACAGAAGAGTGGAGAGAATCTAAGAGGGCTGCACAGGCCAGGTGCCAGGAAAATGAACATCATCTTTACAGAAGAGACCACTTCAAGTGTTTTTAGAGGAACCCTAAGTGATAGCTGTGCCACCTCACGAAGGTGCCACTGCAATGTGCAAAGCAGCTTTGGTTTACATGGCTTTTGTTCAGCTGACAGTGGGTCTGTATTTTAATGAAGCTATCTGCTCTTTTCCATTAAAAGGATCAAGGGAAGAGGCTTTCTTTTTTTCCTGAGTTTTAACTTGGACCCATGGAAAGAAGAATAAGGAAAAAAAACCCAAACCAACAAATCAAACCCCAAAAAGTGAGCACAGCAAGTCAGGACTAATTAAGCACTAAAGATGGAACTGACAGCACTTAGGTCTGCCAGGCTGCAAAAAAACTGTCACTGAGGGCTAAAATTCCCATCCAGCTGGATATGTTTCCAGTCTATAACAAGGCAATTTTTGCCAGGAACTCTTTAATCTTTTCCTCCCTATACCACACCCTTTTCTCGACTTGTTCATTTCTTCCATTTATTTTATAATTGTCATCTTCTGTCTTCCATCATCCACTATTAATGGGATTTTAACTTTACGTCTTTGTTACGTTTTTGATACAATTTACCTGGTAGACTATTAAAATAATTACATCTTATAATGTGCAAACACTGAATACTATAATTTCTAGCAGCAACATGGATGTCAGCTATATTGTTAATAAATGATAACTTTCTTCTCCATGTAGTTTCAGTCTTGTTTTTAAAGGGAAAAGATTTAGAGGTGATACCTGTTACACTTTAAAGAGCAGACAGACAACTGAAAATCCATTATTTGTTAATAAAAACCAGGAGCAAAGTCTGTAACAGACAACATCCAAGTGTATGCCTTATTATGTGCCTGGCAGGTTTAGTGTGTGGCAAAAGCTCAATTTTACTATGATGTGTGCTCTACTGCAAAGCCACAGCTCATTTAAATTTATACCTCAGTAGTGGCCACTTACATAAGAGGCTGCTGGTAGCACCATCTATTATTAGTAATGCCTGACATGTGTTTGGAAAGAATCACCAATGTTTCCATGCTTCAGGGCACAGGACTAATACTTTAAGGGCTACCTTTATTGTCAGGGAGATGTTTGTGCCATCCCCGAGTAAAATAACTGCCCATGTTATTTATCCTAGAAAACTCAAATTGTATGTAACCTGTAAAAGTCAGATTCCAGAGCCTAAAGACCCCTGAAAGATTTTATTTCCTTAGGAAAGGAAGCTGATGCCCTGAAAATGCAGAGGGAAGAAATATTCAGTTCAAATGCATACAGAAGACAAGCCAGAGCAGTAGAGCAATGGGTAGTAACATGCCTAAAGCCGAAGCTGAACACTGGAAATCAGAGTTGGTGAAGGAGAAGATGTACAGAGTTCCAAAGGAGTAGACGTGGATGGTCAGATGGAAATTGAGATGTAGCAGAGGTACTTCTGCACGCAGATGGAGAACAGGAGCAGATGTGTGTGACTGTACTGCCTGTCATCGGGGCTGAAGGCTTCTGCCAGGAGGGAGGTCTTAAAATCAGACCTTTGCAATGTACAGGCACAGGGCACCCAAATTAGTCTGAACAGAAACCTTCACCCTAGAGCCCCTTACAGAAAGTGCCTTTGCATTGCAGAAAATCTTGGCAATGTAGGGGTTTCTATCTGTTATGAAAATGTAATGCCTCCTCTTCAGCTTAAGCTCTTGTTTATTTCCGTGAAATGACAAGAAGGGCATAATGGTTAAAGCCCAGTGTTTGTAAGGGAGACCAATTCTGTTCAAAACTTCAGACCAGGCTAGATCAAGCCAAGTCTCGATGCGTACTTGCATCGTGAGCAGAGTCTGACAGCGCGTCTCGTACTGCCGAGGGAACAACAAAGGCTGGATTACAGATTTAACTGGTTTCAAACCCACGCGCACCGTGAGGCGGCTGTGGCGGGGCAGAACTGGGGGCCGGCATTTCAGCACCGCCTTGACAGGGTGGAATTGGCTCTGCACGCCTGAGGCTCCGCAGCTGGCCAGACACACGGAGCGCTCACTCTCCCGCGCACGGCAGCGGCAGCGGTGCCGCGACAGCGCCGCGCCCGCGGGCTGGGAGCGAGCTGGGGGCGCGGGCACCTGTTCCGACACAGCGGAGGGGCAGCGAGAGCCCGGCTCGTTCTCCCCCTCAGCCTCCCTCCCTGCGCCCTGAACACGGCTGGGGACACGGCGGCCGGGAGCAGCGAAGGACGAGATCCATGGGAACGCTTCACGAGAACGCTTCGGCCCGCCGCGCCCCGGCCCGGGCGATCCCCGCGCAGGCGCGGAGCGGCCGCGCATGCCCGCAGCGCCCCCGCGCGCCCGGCGGCGGCGGCGGCGGGGGGGGCCGGGCCGGGCCGGGCAGGTCGCGCGCTGCGCCCCCGCCCCTCCCGCGCGGGGCGGCCCCGGCCCGGCCCGGCCCCGGCCCGGCTCTGCCCGGGCGGCGCCGCCGCTTCCTGCTCCCGGCCCGGGCGGGCGACGGACGCGGCCTCCGGAGCACGGGCACGGTAAGGGCGCGGTGCCGGCTCCTGCCGCCGCGGCGGGCGGGCGCTGACAGGCGGCAGCTGCCCCGCGAAGGGGCCGCGGGGCCGTCTCGGCTCGGGGGCGGCCGGCGGGGCGTGCGGGATGGCGTCGCGGTGGCAGGGCCGGGGGTCGCTCCGGCGGCACCTCCCACCCGCCGCCCTTCGCGGCTACACTTTCGGTTTCGCGCGGGGCGCGGCGGGGCGGAGGAGCCGGGGCCGTCCCGCTCCCCCCGGCCCGGCTCCCCGCGGGGTCCGCGCCCGGCGGAGGGGCGGCGGGCGGTGCCCGGCGCTGTCAGTGTAAACACAGCCCGAGGCGGCGCGGCCTCCCGGGCCGGGCCTGCAGCCTCCCGGGCCGGGCCGGGCCGTGCTGCGAACGGGGAGCGGCCGGGGCAGCGCCGAGGGGCAGCGCCTTGTTTACACAGGGCGTCGGTAGAACATGGCAGCCCGGGCGTGCTGGACACTCGCTGTCATGCGTGCTCGCTCCTCCCGTGCCTCGTCCCTGCGTTCGCCGTGCGCCCTGCGCTGCTTGCACCGCGGATAAACAGCAGAAGTCTGGCGTATTTTTCATTATACCGTGACTGTAAAACGTTGTGCTGGGTGAGCCCCGCATCATGTTTATCTGTTGCCTTCTTGGATGTGTTCCCTCTTGTCTCTCCTCACTTGTCACTTACTTTTTCATTCTGCTTGCTCACTCCCTCATGGCTGGTCCCTGTCATCTTCCCTGTGACTTTTCTTTAGTCATTTAACTCCTTTAGCAAAGACAGCAAAACCCCTTACTGTCAGTTTAAAAACAGGTTCTGGGTCTAGTCCTTATTCCTCTTCCGTCTCTTTTCACTCCGTCTCTAATAGTGGAGAGGATCAGGTGCTTTAGGAAAGGTGCTGGGAAAAGGATGGTTCTTTTGTGTGGTGCCATGAGTGATACACTGTTCATCTCTCAGGTTTCAGTAGTATCTGGTTCGGAAGGTGCCTAAACTTTAGACTGTTAACACATCTTTCTGTTCAATAGTCTCATAAGCCATTCAGGGGCTTTACCTTCATAAAGCTGTCTAACTTAAATCTTACAAGTTTTTGACCTCTACAATACCCTATCAAAACTAATTATGGAATTTGCACACACTGCTTCCTTTTAGAGTGTGTGTGTGTTGGGGTTTGTTTTTTAAACTTACATTGTCACCATTTAATTTAATCGTCTCTGCTGCTTTATTATGTAAAACCATGAATAATTCCTACCTACTCTGGCTTGTGGGGGAGTGGAAATGATTGTTAAGGACCAGCAATTGACTCGCTGGAAAGAGAGGTGCAAAGTAAGGGTAAGTGTATGAGACTTCTGTCAGAGGAAAGAGAAGGTTTCAGGGTATCTTTAAATAGAGAGCAGTGGGAAGAGAGCCTGCTAATAGGGTGAAATACGGGAAGGTCCAGAAGAAGCCTGCTGGAGCCACAAAGCTTTTTGCAGAACATTAATAGTTTCTAAGTGATTATAAGCTTACATGTTTTGGGGCTCATCAGCTTTAGCTATTGAGGTTTCAGACCAAACTTTGGATGTTCAGATTATCAAATTAAATATGTATGGAAGGAGGTCTTGTAGTTTCTTACTGGATTTGTTGCATCATTAATTTGATCCAGAGTAATAATTTCTGTGCATTCAGCAATAAAATTATGGCTTTTTTGAATGGAAACTTACGAATTATGGTGTGGCTAGGACTACTTTGCCGATTCCTTGTTTTGTTTTCTGTTTTATAACTTCTAGTGCTTGGTGTAATTTTAAGGTACCATAAAACTGCATGGATTGCATGTTCCCCTGACCTTGTCGATGCAGAGATTTACTTTGTATCCTAACTTTGATATGCCCTCTGCAACAAACTGTAGCAACAGTTTAGGGCTTTTTGTCTGCTCAAACCAGCTTCTTCAGTAACTTAATTTTCACTTAATTTTCAGTTCTTAGACTTGTTGAGTTTCAGAAACAGAAAGCTAATTTGCTGTTTTTTCTGCACGTGGCAGTGTGAATCAGATAGCCAGAGCTCCAAAAATGATCTCGGAAAATGTCTTAAAAAAGACTTTTCAGTCGACATGAAATGTTTTACAGCGTGCTATGGTTTATATGTATCAGAGTGATAGTGGCATGTACTGTATTTGAGGTTCTGCCTATGAAGGAACACCTTAGTGCCCTTAGGAAGCTTTGTTCCTGTTAATGGGATTCTGCAGTGATCTTGGCTGGTGTATTTCTGCACGTATAACTAACTTCATTTTCAAGCCAACTTTAACTTTTTTTTTTTTTTTTTAATTAAACCAAAAGAAGGCTGTTTTGGAAAAAAAAAAAAAGCTCTGTGTGATGCTACTGCTGGCTGCAGTCCTGCATTTGAGGTTGCATCTTTGAAGGTATCTGCATAAATCTCTCCTCAGGTTTTAGGATGCCAGCTGAATAAAAGGAGGACATTGTTCCATGTACTCTTGTGGTGGTTCTGAGTGCTGTGTGAGCAGCTGCCTCTGGTCACTGCTGCCCAGGCTTCTGTATGTTTGTCTTGTTTTTGTGTGTGGGCATCTTTTTTCAAGCACTGTGGTTTGAGGTTTGTTGGTTTTTTGGTTTGTTTTTTTTTTTTTTTGCTAGTTTCTTTTATAATTAAAATGAAAGTGTGCTAAAGCTATTTGCAGACTTATATTTAGAGTTTTGTTTTGAATGAAGTCCTAAATAGCTTCACTTGAAGTCTGGCCTAGAAGAGATGACCACCTCTGCCATACTTTCCACACTGTTTTTCAACTTTTTTTTTTTTTTTTTATTCTTTTGAGCTGTATGTTTGCTTCCCTGTTAATGTGATAGGTGGTTATGCACAGGGGGATCAACTTAAGATACTGTATTTTGTGGGATGTGTTCATCACACTTGTGATTTGCAGTGGTTTCAAACTTTCTGGCAGAAACATATGAGAACAGTTTGGATTTCTTGTAGGCACACACTTGGATACATGATGTAGGTCAGATAAATGTACTATTTGATATATGAATGAACTGGTATCACACCTCTGAAGACTTGCTCTAATTGGTTGTCTTGACCAGTGAAAGTTATAAAAAAATTGAGTCTTTGTTGTGTGTTTTGTAGTGATAAACAGTTAGAAACTTCTTGCTGTTCAGGCAAAGTATTAAAGATTGAGAATTTTTAGTTTAATTGGGTTTTTTAAAAATTATTTGGTGATGGGAGCATTTTTGTTTTCCCATGAGATATGTATAAAAATAACAGATGATGCAGCAAAGATGTTTTTGTGGCTGGAAGGGTTATTGCAAATGTTTCAGAACTAGTTTTTCTCCGAATTTTCCATTACCAGGAAGAACAGGAGTGAATGTCAAAACTGTAACAACATGGTTTAGTAATTTCTTTTGGAAGTGTTAAATTTGTTTTTTTCTCTTCTGGTGTTATTCCGTATTTTGATTTATTGTAGGCATCTATCCAGGGAGGAATTAAATTTCTAGTGTGCATTTTTTGGTTTCATTTTTAATCTTTCTGCGGGTTGTTCTGTAATTCAAAACTAGTTGTACTTTCAACCAGTTTCTGTGCTGGCTAATTGTGTCACTGTGGATGGCCTGGTCTCTT
This sequence comes from Entomyzon cyanotis, assembly GCA_024500445.1. NCBI lineage: Eukaryota > Metazoa > Chordata > Aves > Passeriformes > Meliphagidae > Entomyzon > Entomyzon cyanotis. The sequence continues at coordinate 5,714,807 of JAKEPQ010001007.1, read as the reverse complement.
TCAAACCTGAATCATCTCTTACTTTAAGACTGTGAATCTAATTGTCTTTGTCCTTTTTGTCTCACTTAGCCTTGGGAAATGTGAATTTCTGCGCGGATTCCTGGAAGTGACCAGGCAGCTTTTTCCTTTTACAGGAACCAAATGAGTTGGGATTTGGTAGAGAGAGGATGGGCAATAGACTCACTGTCCCACTGAAATTTGAGGGAAAAGCAAAAAGTCTTCCATTGGGACATACTACTTAGGGAAAGGGAAGAAGGCAAATGCTGATTTATTCAGAAGGGGCTCTGTCTGTGGGAATCTCATATACATGTAGGTGTATGGATGTTTTTGAGTGTGTGCTTTAACTTAGAACTTCTAAACCAGACTGAACTGAAATTCTTCTAACTTGCTGACCAGTGGGCTTGCTGTTTTCTCTACCCTGGCAGAGTTTTGAAAATGTTGCTGACTGAATGTCAGTATGAGTTCAGATCCTATTATATAAAGACTTTGGGTTCCTTGGCTGGACTATTCCACGTATTCAGTCTGAAGATACCATTCTTTTAATGAATGCTGAAATTTAGAGTCTCATGCATTCTTCTGTGTGCTTTCTTTTTAGTATTTCTGCCCCAACTGGAAAACAAGGATTATCATTTATGTTCCTGCATCACCTTATCTTCCTTTCTGTAGGAAATTGATGATTCATGTAGAAATAGATCAGCATAGAAGTAATCTAAACCTTTTGTAACCGAGGAAACAGAAATAACATGTTTTTGAGAGAACCTGATCTTGTGAACAGTACTGAGTGCTTTCAATTGCTGCAGTTTGGCAGTTACTTGGCCACCTGGGCACGATTATAGTACGTAAAATATAAATATACAGTACATGTGGTCTAGTATATGATTATTTATTTGCATTAATATTTGCTTTTTATTATTGTTTATTTGCATTAATATTCTGCATGAGAATGAAATTAGCTTTGTGACATGCTTAAGCAGAGGTGCCATATGAAGCACTGTATGTTCTTACGTAGCTACAAGTCTGAGTTGCAGGAATAATGCTGATGTTTGAAACAAGTTGGAATGTCCGTGCTTCCAAATTAAAATGCAATTTAATTTCTTTGGACTTCTGTTTTGGGTTATGATTCCTTGGCAATATTTCTATTGTCTATATAAATGGAAAACTAAAAGAAGAAAAGGTTTTTGCAATAAAACGGATTTTTAAATTTTTTCTCCTGATTGATTATTTTAGTGTATTCATAAACAGCTGTTTTTCTACTTTATATGTTTTTGAATTTAAAACCTTTTGGAATAATTGATAGGCAAGTAAGGAGTAGGCTTTTTGTTCTAAAAATCTGGAGGGTGACAGGTGTATATGGCTCCAAAGGATGCCTGTTAAAGGCTATCCAGCCTGAGTCTTGTTTGGAGAGCAGAGAGCTTGGCTTTCTTTTTCATCAAAAAGTGGTGCTAGCTTTACAAATGAAGCAATGGAAAATAAAGTAGTAACTGTGTGTGAGGGTGTTTTGTGTTGTTACAAATGAAATACTGTTAGGTATGAGTTGTGCTTTGTCATGTAAAGTTGACTGCCTATGTGAGCAAAAAAAAGCCTTATTTTTTCTAAATTGTGTATATTTTTTCTTCTTTTTTAAATGTATCCTGCACTTGTTCCTTGCTTAGTTTGCATCTGACTGGGAAGATCAGCAACTGTAATTTTTGCTAGTGTAACCATGCCTGTAGGGAGCCCAGTTACTCTGCATGAATCCAAACAAACTTTTCTCTATATGTGCAAGATTAGTTTAGTTTAAGCTGGCTTCCTGCTGTCGAAAAGCAGACTCATTGAATTTACCCTCTGGAGTATTGATTTTAATTTTTTTTCTTCGATATGTATTAGATCCTGTTTTCTTGCTGACCTCATTGATTGTTGTAGCCTTCTAATGGATTGGTTTTATTAAAAGTGTTGGGCCAAATTCTGACTTTTGTTACAAAGCATTGGTCTCAGTGTTTGCTGATGCTCTGTTTTGATGCAGAAATGCAGCAAGCAAGAGATTTCATAAACCTTGGAATACTTCTGAGTATAAATTATGCAAATAACTTAAAATTATTTTGTGTTTCAGCAACCTCTGCCTAGCTGTTTAAGAGCAGTGGATTGTGAATTCAAGCCTTTGATATCCTGAGGTTATCAGATTACTATCTGCGGGAGAGATAAAAGTTCTCAAAGAATCTTCGGGGGATGCACCATGACATCAGTAGTGATTGACACTGGAGGCCCTGCCCTGGAGTTTGACATCAATGGAATAAAAAGTGAAGAGGTTAGAAAAGTAAATAGCATTTATTGACTATCAAACTTTGCACCTTTTATCTAAATTTGAAAGAAAAATTCACTGTAAACTTGCTGTGAAAACAAATGGATCTGAGATAGTTGCGTAAGGAGGATTGCAACCATTTTTCAAATATCTTTTAATAGAAGATTTTGTTATCACAGAGAAGTGGAACCAGGAAATTTTGAAGTCTGCAGTACAACTGTAGACTGGGTTTACAAAATTATATTCTATACTAACCTTTCTTCGAAGATCTCAGACATGTCTTGAGGTACAGAACAAATTGAGCAGAACAATACAAGGACCTGTTTTCAAGTTAGCCAGCACAACATATTTTGTTGTATTTTGCATTCTTATCAATGAGTAATAAGTATATTCTACTCTTCTGTAGCTTTTAATAAATAGAATCTGGCAGCATTCTGCTTCTGCAACACTGTAGCTGATTATATATGCTTTTACAGACATTTTGGTCCTCAAATAAGTAGAGGTGAGCATATAGGCTTTGAAGTAGTCAGTTCTTCTGTAATAACTTATGCACTTAACCCAAAATGTGTGTTCATAAGAAATGGGTCAGATGTAGGTACCTTGCAGTGCACAGGCAAAGCCTTTGTTACATTTCATCAAGCAGAGGGAGAGAAACAACTCGCACAGCTAAGTGTCTTCATTAGAAATTGTGCTCTTTTCTGATATCTTAAAGCTGTCTGGTGCTTGATAATTTAAGTCCTTAAACCAAGGGAAATATCTTTGGGATTCAGGAAGCCCCCTTTGATAGCTGATAGCTATCTTTTATTCTTTTAATCTCTTGCTTTGGAAGAAAATTTCCTTTAAAAATATTTCAAATTATTATCGTTATTCTATAGAGAATGTAAGAACATAAGAAGAAAATATTGATGTAGAATTCAATAGTGCAGTATTTAGAGCATTTTTTCTTTTCTTTCCTTTTTTTTCCCCCTTTCTATAGGAAAATGAGCCAGTCTCTGAATTCCCAGCAGTGATTGTGGAGCCAGTTCCTAGTGCCAGACTAGAACAGGGTTACGCTGCTCAGGTCCTGGTTTATGATGACGAGACTTACCTGATGCAAGATGTAGCAGAGGAACAAGAAATTGAGACTGAAACTGTGGAAACAGGTAGACTTATTTATTTTTTTTTCTTCCATGAGGTTTTTATACTTTTAGAAATCCCCAAGGAATGGGACATTGTGCTTACCCACAGGATGGAGATCTTGACCTGGGTTCATATCTCTTTCCTCTAAGCTTAGTTTTGCTTAGGTTTCAGTGGTGACAGGATTACCTTGGCAGGTAAAAATGTCACATTGCATTCAGGGTGCTGCATTGTAACACTGTCTCCTCCCTCATGAGCAGGCAGATCTTCATGTAGGTCTTTGCTAACTACTTATGCAGGGAGTTTGCTACACAGCTAAACTTGGAGTTTTTAAAAATCAGCTGAGCCAGGATGCTGGCTAGAATTCAGTTTTACACTCTGTGTGAGCCACACAACTGCAGGGCAGCTGGAAAATAGGGACTGTGTGGCACTATTTACTCCATCTTCCAACTCTTGCCCCTTCCTGTCTGTCTTCCTATCCTGCCTTTTTGATCCAAGAATCATTTTATTGCTGGTTTGGTGGCAGGAGTTGGTGGCTAGGAGGAATGGAGTTGGGCTGTCCCTTTATGGGCAAAAAGCCTAATAGATTGAAATTAAGTCATCTATCTATAAAATAAGTTAGGAATGAAGAAAGGAGTGGAGCTTTGGTGTGAAAGCTGAACATTTAGTGACAAGTACAAATCTTTCTGTATGCCCTTTCTCCAAAGAACACGATCAAGAGGGTTTCATTTTCTGAGGGGCACCAAAGTATGTTTAAAGTGTCTGAGGACATGAAAGCTGTGCTGCTATAGCAGCCTAATTTCATCTGACTGTTGGGCTGTGATTCCTGTTGTCCTTCTGACTTCCTCTCTTTGTGTTGCTTTTCATACTTCTCTAGGCTAAATTTGCAAGAAAAAAAAATAGCAAGGAGACCCTCAACTGTTCTGTGTTTTTGTTGGGTTAAATTTCTGCTGGATTAACAGAGTGTTGGAGTAGGGAGTATGTAGAACTGCTACCAAAGGACAGGTCCTCTTGGGCATTCCATACTGAACTGGTGAGATCTACTTGACATGGGTAGCATATGTTCTTATCCTGGGGCTGGCTAATTTAAAGCTGGCGTTTAAATTGTGATGTCAGGAAAGTGATGTCAGGAAAGCAAAACAAAGGTGAGAGACTTGTCTCAACTGCTTAACTTGGCATCCCAGTAAGTCTATGTGCATTCCCATCAGATTAGGTAAATTTCAGTGTAGATTTCTCAGTAAACAGTGGATGCAATTGCTCATACATCCTTCTCAATTTGGATGTTATCCTGTAGCACTACAGCAAAAATCACATGTATCAACTTCATAAGATGTGCATGAACTAATGATTTAGGTTTTGGGACAATACTTAAAATTCCTGTTTACTGAAATGTGTTTTGAAAAAAATATGCTAATTAGAAGTTCAACAAATTAATGTAAAGAGAAGTTAAGAAATAATGTATTTTTTAAGTTTCATTTTTGACTGTGGTAATAAAACTTTTAAGTTTAAGGTAAGTGAGAAGTGAGGGTGTTCTTCCCAAACTGAGTTTTACAACTTAAGTTTATATTTGAAAAGCTTTAAGAGCCTATACTTCGAAGGTTTTTATATTCAGAAGTTGTTTTTTAAACATTAAATATGCTGTTTCTTGTAAGATTTTCCTAGATTAATGGCTAAATTTAATTGCTAACAGAACAGTTCTTTTAGGATAAAGAGTTGCTGCAAATGAACTGTTTATGTTTTTAAGCATAATTTTATGGCCATAATAAATTTAGGGAAATGACAATTAAAACCTTGTTATTCTATAGGAATAGTATTATGTAAGCTACTGTTCAGAGAAAGGGACATGGGTACTTCAAAGCCTTGATATTTGAGAGTATAGTCTTAAAATTTATAAGACAGTGGATATGATGATTTGGTGTTTCTGGCTAGAGATGGTAAGAGATGTGTATTGACTGCATGTAGTTTGTTGATGTTTTCAGTGTTGCTTTTATTTTAATTTCACAGTTTCACTTTAATATGCCCTTAAAAATCTAGTATGATAAGATAATGAAATACTAAAATCAGTTCAAATATTTATTTTTTAATAGTTTTGATCTAAGAATTAATGAGTAGTGAGAAGCCAATTAAGAGGGGAGGAGAAATGAAAATTAATGAAGATTTTAAAAATTATGAATGCACACCGGTTCCTACAGTCCATCTTTTCACTGTTATCTGTGTACTGTATACGCCATCAATCCAGTGTGGTTTTCATGGTGTAATTATACATGACAATGAGTAGTGGCTCTTGCACAGAGCTTGTGTTCAGTGTTGGTGAAAGAAGTGCTTGGTTTAGGCTGTTCTGAGGGAGGCAGTCTTGTGGGGCATGTGTTGTGACTGATGTTTTGGCACAGCTAGGAGCCTTTCTGAATTATTTCTCATACAGAGAGGTAAGATGAGTGGAGAGAAAGTATGAAAGCCCCAAGAAACATTCATTCTGGTGAACCCTTATTACCATTGAATTGCAGGACAGTGACTCCAAATGCGCTGTATTTTAATTTTGTAGTAGAGATACTGGGCTGTGGGTAGGAAGCAATTTAATGTAGGAGAGGTGGTAACAGGTGCCATGGTAATTGTTAATGAGAAAGCAGGCTAAAGCAGTAAACAAGGTATAATGTTTAAAGAGCATTTTAAGGTGTTAAGTTTTTGAAGAACATACCTTTATTATGCTAATGATCCCAGTTTAGAGAGGTGCAACAGTTTGATTGCTGTACCTCTTAGAAGAAAAATTTATTCTTGCTAAAGTAGTCTCAATAGATTCTATTTCATAAACAACAGAATTAATTGCTACAAAGATTTTAATGTTATTTGATAAATGTATCATTGTTGCACCAAGAATGAAGACTTAATACATTTTGTGGTTCTAGACTCTACAGACGGCAGGATAAATACTAAAACCCATCTTAAAGAAGCCTTAGCAGTACTTGAAAAGGATCCCTATTCTCATAATACACCCCCCTTTGTCAGTATCTTTACTGTTGGCCACGGACCTGATTTTTTTCCCTTTCTTGTGACAGTTCATTGGCAATTCCAATGACTACTGATTTATGTGGTTTATAGCATAACAGCACATCCTCAAAGAGCCTCAGGCTGCTTTGCAGTTAATCTAAAGCTTCATAATTTAGTAAAATGTAGCATTATTCTAGCCTTCAGAGATAGGGATCAGTACCCTGTGTGAAAAATGTTGTGGGGAAGCTGCTGTGGGAAAATTTACTTAGGACACTGAAGATATGATCTGTGCTGTGCACTGAATGGTTCTACTTGTGGTTTGCTATTCTGTGAATGGATGTGAGACTGTGTGGACTGTAAGGACAGTCAGTGCTGAGCCAAGGGCAGAATCAGGACATGCAGTGTTGTTTTTAATTAAAAAACTTCTTGCATTTCTGAAACCACAATTCAAATAAAATATACTATATGGTCATTATAAATACTGATGAATTTTTAGTTAATTTTAGTGGAGTATGGGGTTTTTTGCCTATCAGACTCCTTCCCACTAATCTGTCTTGATTCATTAATCAAGGATCATTATTTATAATTAATCCTTTAACTGTAAAATTAATCAATTTTCTACAAAACTAAACGCCTAGCATCTTTTGGTTAAACAAGCAAGACTTAGTGGTTCATGTTACGTTTTTATTCCAGAAAAAATGCCTATTTGCTTGGAATAGAAAAAGGAGTTTTCTGGAAAAAACAAAAAGTAGAATTTTTTGTAATTTCAGGTGACCTTATGACATTCTTTGTGGAAGTAGTGAGTGCCTTTTTTAATGATTGGAAGGGGAAATACAATCTTTAGATTGATATAGTATTTAAATTTCTTTCCCTTTTTGTTTTATATTCTTGGGAGTGGTACCTTTGTATCATAAAAGATACATCCTTCTTAACAAGTTTTTAATAATACTCAAATTTTATTGGCTTTAATTTACTTCAGTTTTCTGTCCTAGAAGTAATTAACCCTTAAGTTTTAGGATTTATTTGGCAAAACCTGTTTAGTTTACACAATAGCAAAAGCTGCTTTCTTTAAAGAAGCAGTCAGTCCAAAGTTAACAATTGCTACAGTTCTGTTTATTTTGTCACCACACAGATCCCATAACATGGATGTGTAGGTGCGATAATGGGGTAATCTAATTTTGGGATTTACCATAGGAGCAGTATGGAAGGTAACACAGTCATGGTCTGCAGATCTTAGGCATGGATGCTGCCTGCTCTTTTAGTTAACTAAGGCATGAGTATTTAAGTATTGTCACTGTTAGACCCTGATTTAATTATTTTAGTGACTCTAGCATCTTGTATGAATGGTATTTTCCCCTTATTTTTTTGTTGATCGTCAAAGCACCAAGTACAAATTTGGATTTTATTTTTTTTGTCACAGCTTTAAGAGGAAACAAAACTACTTTCAAGAAGCTGAAATATCATTCAATTTGTGAACTGTCACCAGATTTTTTAATTTCATGTCCTGTCAGAAATCCTCCCTGGAGTAAAAGTTGAAAATCTGTTTTGATTCTAAAACTGTTATTACCACAGTGGGGTGGAAGATCTGCATGAAAAAAATGCAGATCTGAAAATGAGCCTTTCCAGGATGGAGAAATATTGGGCTACAAAGACGATGAAGTTCAATTGAAACTATCATGTAAATTGATAGCCATTCTTAAGGAGAAAGGATATTGAATCAACAGGGAATTTAGGCTTAACTCTCCCCTAATTAAAACAAATGGATAAATAAAATACAAACTTTAAGGGAAATCTTACTCTTCAGGGGAAATTTCAGATTACTATTTACACAGTTATCACCATAGGAATGAGCTTTGCATGTCTACGTCCAGTCTTCAGTTATTGCCTGTTCTTCTTTCTGTCTTTATATGTCTTCCCTTGTTATGAATAAAACTGCTTCCTTCTAATGTCTTTTATGGAAGTTTGAGCCTATGAAATATATAGTTTCTTAGATAAGTTTTCATCAGTTTTGTCTTGCTCTACTGCAAGAATTAGATGCCTCTTACGCATTAAATGGGTTAAGAGTTTATCCTTTGAATGTCAACTAATTTTATTTTTCACACTGCTGCTACCGCTGCTGCATCCATGTGAATCCTCGTTTTGCCAAGAAATCCACTGCACTTTTGCTAGTTAAATGTTGATGACAGTGAGGCAAAATGATTCCCCTCCTATTGCATGTGGTATTGTGTAGTGCTGGGAGCAGTGATGTCAAGGGCATATATCTGTTCTTAGTAACATTCTTAATTCAGAAACAAAATGCAACTGCAGCTTGGATTTTGTCATCTTTGTTGGTGTTCCCTTCTCTGAGAAATTAAGGAAAAGGAGTCTACAAGTGCTCCATGGATGATAGTATTTTAACATAATGGTAACAGCCTGATTGTGTCCAGTTCTTTCTAGATTTCAGGTTTCTGCCTTGCAGCAATCAGTCCATTCACAACTGAAAGCATGCTGCAAGACTAACTATTTTGTAATAAAGCCTAATTTAACGTCACATTTTGGGCATAGTTTTTATTTTCTGAGGCTGATGTGAGGCTATTTCAAGGACTTGCTAGTGTGGGGCATTATGGGTTGGACTTCAGATGCACAGATGAATTTTCCTCTAAACTCCAAACTCCAGTTGCAGCTGAGAGTGAGAATTTGTAGGATGTTACTGTGAAGGCTCAGTCACAGCATTTTACTAATGTAAGCTGAAAAATTTGGGGTTTCTTACCTTGAAATTAGAATGCGATGGGGCATCCAAACTCATTGTGGTATGTGTGCACAAGAGTTAGTGGTGTTTATTGGTCAAAAATATAGTGACAAACTATTGAAAGTAATAATTTTTAAAGGTGATCTGCATATTAAAAGGGAGACTGTAGTTGAAAACAAACTGTAGGATGAGAGTAAAGCCACATGTGTTTGAGCTGGGCATTTAGTCCTTAAAAGCATTCAGTGGGCTTACAGATGTTTGTTGTTATCAGAAAAGTCTCAAGTACTTCAAAATGGAAGTCCTTAAGTGGAAGGAATTCAAAATCTGGGATGGAGAAATTGCTCAAGAGTGGCACAGTTTATATGCCAGCCTATTGCCAGTCTCAAATACTGTTAATTTTGTAAAATCATACAGAGTGCCATGCAAATACCTGACTTATCATTGTCTAATGGACTGCACTGGAAAGAAGGAATTTCATTATAAAGCAGGGAAGTGTAAATATTGATTGTTTCTGGGTTGGTGGGTTTTTGTCTTTTTCAAGCCAGCTGAGTTTTCTTATTCTGCATGCACAAGTAATAGTGCTGGAATGTAGACACCTGCTATTTTGATTAACTCTTTTTCAGTTTGTCAAAGGTAGTGTCAGATCCTGAGAATACATTTGCTTTTTCTGTTTAGAAGCACTAATTCCTGTATGAATAGTGACATCAGGATCCCGAGTCCACTCAAAGGTGCAGATTGTGACAGACACGTGGCTTTTGTATTGTCAGGCTTCATATGGTGTAGTTGGGAAGATAAGCTTGGCATAGTTATGGACCCTTTTCCTCAGTAGTTCCCTGTTTCTTCCAGGGACACTTTGTGGTTATTTTGCTATTTGGGCATTTTCTGCTGTGGAATCCACAGTAGATGGTAATGATTATGTTGATGTACTGATAGTTAGATACAGCTCTGAAGTTTTACCCTGGGAATAATCAGCACAGTGACTTGGTGGGAAGTGTGGAGAGTGAATTAAAACAGATGTCTGCTTTTTCTTGTATGTTTTCTGGCATTTAACTGTAAAAAATGCTTCTTTGTATTGTTACCTTTGCAATCCAGTAATAGCTATCAACAGTTGGATGGCCTGCTGTTGAAGACAGCAGCTACTTCTGTAATTAATTAATGGGAATGTCTTTAGGATCCTGGGCAACTGTAACTTTAAAATTAGTAGATCGTTTGGGCACTTGGGACAGGGCATGCCTGGACTTCTGAAATTACTTGCAGCTTTTTGAAGTGGTTGGCATTTCAGGATTGTTACTCTGTTATCATTTCCAAGTTCTCCTGTAGACTGCAAGTACTACCCTCAGACAGATTGCCATCTATGCTCCACTTACGTAAATTAAGTCAAACAAATCACCTCTGTAAGAATAAGCAGCTGCTTTATGGTAATTGTCTTTTCCCAGGGTAGCTTTGTCTTACTAGAATACAACTGGAATCCTCTGTGGCTAAAAGTAATTAAATGGACACAGTTTTTTCTTTCTGGTTAATTACTTGCTGTTAGTGGAGGAAAAAAGTGCCATTGGAAGGTTATGCCTTTAGCAGTTGAAGCTACAATGCTTGTGAAGTAGTTTTCCAAGAGAAAGTACAATCTGTTATGAAAGAATGTTTTCATCATATTTGTGAGAGTTGTGGGAAAGGCAACTTTGCATAAGAGGCTATGGGAGTGGAGACTGACAATTCATCTGTAAGCACCGAATGCTCGATATATACAGTTTTGAGGACTGTTCAAAGAGATGCTTAAGATAATTGACGATCCTATTCCAATCCAATTCTGCAAATCTGATGAAACCCACCACATTTTCATATTTTGAATTCACGTGTGCTGTCTTGGATGCAATTAGTGACATCCAGCTGCATTTTTTGATTTGTCTTTCACTGTTTCAAAAGAATCAGGATGAAGTTTAAGTGGTGTGTATTGCAGAGAAGTAGTGATACATTTCCTTTAATGTGAACAAACTCGTCCATATCCCTTAACCAGAGCTGATAGATATTTTATTCCTTTGTTTTTACAAGTATGGAGATGCAATTCACTTGTCATGAAGTTACTTAAGACTAATGACAAATAGGAATGTAGTAAGTAGAGGCATAGTTTTGAATGGTAGCTTTCCAGCTTATTAAACATATTGACTGGTTTTTTTTTTTTCCTGGCAATTGGTAAATGTAGCATGTAGGTCTACCTGGCTATCTTGACAGCTGAACTTGTGGGTTAAAAAATTACTTAAAAAAATCTAGTCTCTGTATACTAGCAGCAAAAACAAACTCCAAAAAACCCTCAACAATAAACTATGTTCAGTAAACATGTTTCTGTCTGACAAAGACTGATGCTGGTTGGGGATCTGTTCCTCTACTTTTTTTTTTTTTACTTTTTTCATGCCAGAGAAATATAAGTACATCTGCAATTTCCTGTGGCCCTGTTCCATTACAGTAAGCATTTCTTGCTTCATTGGGCCACCCACTGAGTAGATTTTGTAGCCCTCTTTGTTAGCCTAAAAAGAAGGCTTTAAAATAGATTAAGAAGTTAAGTGCATGATTACTTTTTTCCTGTTGACTGTCATTTCCTCCGTGAAATAATAAGATTTTCTTATGATCGCTAATTGATTTGTCATGCTAAAATACTAGAGATCATGTAATTTAAACAGATGAATCCGCAGGACTTTTGGAGAAAGTTTCATTCCTCCTTAAAGACAGTGTTACGCTTTAATACTAATATAGATAAGGTATGCACAGGTCAAAATGATCACTTCATAGTTTGTTGTGGCTTTTTGCATTTTAATCTTGAAAGTGCACAGGCTCAGACTCTTTTCAACTGATTGGAATCCCTTGGGCATCCAGTGATATTCTCTCTGTGTATGATCAGAGAGAGGGAAGAATCAGAACACTGTGTGCAGCTGTTCAAGTCCATTTTGTGTGAACTGGCAAACACTGTGCTAAGTCTGTGCTTACTGTAGTAATAAATGCTACTTAGGAAACTGGTACTAAACCAAGAGCTTCATGTTTAATATTCTCTTTTTTTTTCTTTTCATTTTGGACCTATGGGGTTTGTCAAAAGTTACACAGTGCCAATTACTTGCATGCATTTATTCAAGGAGTCCACACATCTCAGGCAAAACTTCATTGGCTGTGAGTCAAACACTTCAGTTTGTGACTGAAAGCTGCAATCAGTAAACAATCCTCACTGAATTATACAGCAATCAAAAAAGGAAAAAGCTCTGAGTGCACCTTTTCCAAAGTATGGCAGTGCGAACTCCTGTTGACATGGGTGTGGATCTTCAAAGGCATTTAGTATCTCAGTACAGCTTTTTATTTGGATCTAAGCAGACAAACTTTTAAACTGCAATTTATTGCTGTGAAACTGACAGCTTGAAGTGTGAGTAAATCATAATTTTAAACAACAGGAGGTACTCAGGACAAAGTGACAGGACTACATGGTTATTGCAGTACTCTCTATGTAAGCTGAAGCTATGCTGTTGCTAAACTACACCATGTAAGGCTTCCACTTCAATTTGAGGGTGTTCTAATGAAGGAATATTAAATTTTATTGCACACTTAAATGTGTGCCTGCCTTAAATGCCTGTTCTTGTCCTTGGGCTTCTCTCCGCCAGGAAAATTTCTGCTGGAGAACACAGCAGAGTCCCCTAGTGGAAATATGCTGACAGAAGGAATTCTTGTTAGGACTTCTGTTCCACCTCTCTGAATAACAAAAGCTGACAGGAGCACTCTGCTGTTGGCAAAGCTGGATCTGCATGAGAGCTTTTTGCCCTCACAGCTGGCTAGGTGCCTTTTTTGTCCATGCTTCTGGCTGGAAAGAGCTTGGCTGGCAAAATTTTAGCACAGACCTATCCTTAGATATCGTGGCCTAAATGTGCGAATGAATGATGTTGCAGGTCTTGCTCTTTATCTGTTGAGGCAATGAAGAAATTTAATTCCTTTAGCCAGGAATAGATGAGTAGAGTCTACAAAATGCCCGATTTTTTTTACTTGTGTATTATAAATATTATGTAGAAATACAGTCATGAAAATGTATTCCTAAAATACAAAGAGTAAGATTTGTCAAGAGATTGAAGCACTGAATTTACTGGCTGGAGGTGATTTTTGCTGGATACTATTTTGTGATTTCTTTGCTGGGGATAATTGCTTCTAAATTGTTCTTGTGATCTAGGTCCTAGGACTACTGAAACTTGAGAGGGGAAGAGATTCTGTATTGTCAGATTGCAGCTGGTGCCCTTCACCTTCTTTTAATGGAGCTGTGAAGCTGTTGTGTTTAAGTCTCTGTAGGCAGCAGGTGTTGGCTTGATCCTTGGCTTAACGATGTAGGCCAGCTCAGGTGTATGTGGGGTTAACGAAGGAATTGCTGTGTGTAATTTCTGTGCATAGCTCTGTCTAAGACGTATTTGGTTTTTGTCGGTGTAGCTGCCCTTTGCATGCAGCTCTGGAGTTTTATTCTGGGACTAACCAGCACCGGGACTTGGTGGGAAGTGTGGAGAGTGTGTTCTCCTGACTGGTGCCTCTGTCCAGGGGCCCGGCAGGGAATGCTGCGGTGTTACTGAAGCAGGTGTTCTTCAGGGGGAGAGGATGCAACCCTAAAAAGTGGCGGTAGTGGCTTAGGGGTTTTTTTTTAATTTAGAGAGCAATGAAACTTTTTTTTCACCCCACAAGTCTTTTCAAAGAGTAGATTTGCCGAAGGATGGATGGGGCCTCTGGCTTACAAGAATCAGCCCTTTTACTCTTACGGAGACGAGGTGGATTGCAGGCACGGAGGACAGAGCTTTTCTGGCAAGATGTTAGTAACATAGGTGCCCCAGGGACTTGTCAAGGAGAAATCGTGTTAGTGCGTCAGCGGTCGCCTCGGTGAGGACTGTCCGGCTTATCCTGGTTCGCGGTGTGCCCCGGTCAGCAAGTGTCACCGGGGCACGGAGGTGCAGGTGGCCGAGAGGTGCGGAGAGATGGACGGGAAGGAGTACGGGGCAGTGCGGGGGCGGTCAGGCTGCGGCGCGTCCTTGCCCTCGGGCGCCTCCGGGGCCGTGCGGGGAGCCGCTGCCTGCGCCGCGGGGCGTCCGGCGGGACCCGGCGGCTCCTCCCGCCCGCGGGCGGCCCGGCGCTGCGGCGGGAGCCGGCGCGGCACTTCCTGTCTGGGGCGGGCAGCGGAAGGACCGCGCGCGCCGCCCCGCAGGAAGCGCGCCCGCTGCCGCGCGCCGTGGCGGTGACCGCTCCGCCCGCCCGCGGGAGCGCGCCTTGCCGCCGGCCCCTGCGCGCGCCCGCCCGTCAATGTGAAGCCGCTCCGGCAGCGTAAACATGGCGGCGTCCGTGCATGAGGGGCCCACGAACCAGCTCGACCTCCTCATCCGGGCCGGTGAGCTGCGCCGCGCGGGGCGGGAGCGGGGACGGAGCGGGGGAGAAGCCGCGGCGCACGGCGCGCTCCGGCGGCGGGCGGGAGGCGGCGGAAGGCAATCAGGAAGTGATCACCTTGGTAGCGGCTGGCCCGGCGAGAGGCCGGCCCGCGGCAGTTGCCCCCCGGCGCGGGCGGTACCGCCGCGGCCGCCGCGCCGGGAGTTGCGGCGGGGCGCGCGGAGGAGTTTAGCGGGGTTTTGCAGGCTGGGGCGAGAACCAGGAAGTGCGCGAGACTGTTGTCCTCCCGCCTCCCCCGGCCCTCCCCTCGCTGCGAGCGCCACCGCCACGCCGTCTGAGCGGACAGGCCGGGCGCCGCCGCGCACCGCACGCAGGGCCGCGGCCCGGCCTCCCCGGGCACCGCAGCCCCGCACGCGTCCCCCGCTATTCCGCCGCCTGCCCCCCGTGCCCTTTTAAACTCTGCGCTGGCGGCGGGGCGGGAGGAGGCGCCGTCGGCAGGGCCGCGGCCCCACGTGTGCGGCGCGGGGGGGCGGTGGCGCCCCCTCCCCCACGCGCGCCGCGTAGCGGAAGCGGCGCGTTCCCTCGGGGCCCCGCGCGGGGGAGGGGCCGCCGCTTTGGCGGGCGGGGGGCGGCGGCCGCCAATGGGCGCGCGGCGGGCGCGGGAGTGGCAGCGCGGCGCTGGCGGCGCTGGCGGCACCGGAGGGAAGCCGACTGTAAACACGGAAGTGGCCCCGCCGCCGCCGCACGTGGCCGCACCTGCCTGCGGGCGCCCCCGGCGGGCGGGGGAAGGGCGGGCGGTCGCTCTGTCCCGGGCTGAGCCACCTCTCCGGGCAGCCCCGCGGCCTCGGCGGGGTCAGGAGGCGCGAGGCCGCCGGAATTCCGTTCCCTAGCGCCGGCCCTAGCGCCGGCCCGTGCGTGTGCCGCGCTTCGTCTGGCCGCTACTCTGCACCGTCCGACCTTGCAGCCCCGGCGCCCGGCCACTGCCGGGACAAGGGCCTTTTTCCCGGGCTGTAGAACTTTGTCGGCGTTGCGTTCAGAGTCTTGCACGGTTTGGCCTCTTTCCGTTTTGTTTAATCTGTCTGACAACAGGATACTCCAGTGGTCCCAGTGCTTGTCTTGGAAATGTGGTAGAGCCCTGGAGAGCAAACAAGGTTACCACTGACCCAAACCTCAAATGTAGTGTCAAGCATTCAGTTCTCCACAGAAATTGTACCAATTCTGATTTTATTTATTCCTTTACAACATGGAGTGCAACTTGTAAAAGTAGTCCTTGGAACCATAAGCAGTTCGGTGTAAGACATTATAGGTAATGAATTGTGCAGTACCTGCACGTGAGCTTACACAGAGAGTCAAGCTTAATACTGGCTTTGCACTGATGTGGCAGTTGGTTTTTGCAGGCCTAAGGCTGCAAAAGGCTCTGCCGTTTACCACTGTATTAAGATACTCTTAAAAAGGGCCAAGTCATGTAATCTTCATCATAGTTTATTTAATGTGGAAAGATACCCAGGGTTTTTTGGAGGGGTGTGACCGAAACCCCAGACATGCAAAAATACCCCGCTACAAAGCAGTGAAGAACTGTTCTGCTGCATAACAGAAGGGGAGTAGGTCCTAAGCATTTAGACAGTCAGATCTAAAGTGGAGCAATAGCTTCACTTTGCCAGTAGAACACATCTCTGATTTCTGCAAGACTCACTGCTGCAGATTTCAGTAAGTTTTTAACTTTTGATTAGAGATTGTCCATTAATAGAGAACATTTAAGTAGTTGATCACTGTGACAACACCTTCTTAAGTCACTGTAACTAGATTGCTTGTAATCCAGCCCTTAGATAAATAACAAATGACCTTTGCATTGCTCTTTCTGATGTCCCTTGTCATAAGCCCAACCAACGTCATTCCTTTTTTTTCCATATTTACGTTGCAGTGAGTGATACAGATACCTACACGTGTCTAGTATTCCAATCATCATACTATCAGGATACCATATCTGTTTAGTTAGTTTTGTATGTAGATGATACCATGTGGATTTAAGTGAGGAATTCTTTGCCCTGAGGGATTTTTATGATTATATGTTGCCTTTTCCCGTGGGTGCTGGTTTCAATGTTGACAAAACTCCACTGTTTGATAACTGCTGAAAGTAAGATGGACCAAAATTGTTACTGCTTAGTATTATCTTAATTGCCAGTTGTAAGAGCAACTCCTAAATGACTTTACAAAGATATGTTTTGGCTTTGTAGCTAATATTTCTGTCAATAATGGGCTGATAACATATGGCTCACAGTGAAACAAGTGTTTTGGGGTGGTTGCTCTCATCTTTGTTATTGATTTGCCTTTATGCAGTGGGTTAGGCATCATCCTTACATTGTGTGCAGCTGAGAGTCTTTTGAACAGAGCCAGGCTTAGGGAAATACTGAAAAACACAAGGAATTGGTTTTCAGGTTCTGAATAAATGTCTGCCATAAAACAAGCAGTAAACGGAAAATGCTTTCTTTTCCAGTCAAGTTTTGCGCACAGAAAGATTTCTGGGTGTTACCTACAGAGGTACAGAGGCTTTTAATTAAAATGTGTCTTAGGCACTGTTACTAACTTCCACTACTGTTTTTAAATGCTGAGATAAAACAAGCATGTGAATGCAAGTGAACTTTAATGAGGTTTGTTAGTGTATGTGTAGTCACTCTTGACTACAAGTTCCATGCTTGGAATGGTGAATTCTTCATTAAAATATTGCTTTGGTTGCCTGATAGTATTAAAGGTTAAGCTATTTCAGGTGCTACAGTTAAGTGTTGGCCTTGTAAATGCAGACATTGATAGCGCTTCAGATTAAGGGGCAGGGGGCTGTATTGCAATGCAAAGGAGTACCCTTTTTAAAATTTCAGTTCATTTTTGTGGTCTCATAAATTGCTTTCATTAATTTTGTTAGTCTTATGTTAAAATGGGGGACATTGTTACCAAATGGATATGTTGCCACTGTTTTTTTCTGTAAAGCTAAACTACAGCCCTGTCAGACTTAATTACCAAGGTTGGTATTTTGTAACAGCTGTTGAGAACCTTGAATAATCTACTGTACATGCTGTTAGGGTAGAAAGTGGAGCTAGAAGACATTAGGCCAACAGTGAAGATAGACATCAGCTGGCCTAGTTATCTATTTACAGTTTAGATTTGAAATTGTTTTCTAAGAGAATTTTTTTTTTCCTCTTAACAGATCAAAAATTTTTAATGAAATATTTTAAAATAAAGTGCCAAGGACTCAGATTCTTTCATGAAAGCAGAGGAGATTTGGTTTAAATAATGAAAGATAAGTGGTGGTGTTAGCTCTTATGTGTTCTAGATGAGTAAATGGCAGTCTTCATGTTACTCAGTTACCAAAGTCTGGAAAATTTACCTTCATCCGCATAAACTACTTTGCTTCATTTGGGCAAGTGACAGTTCTTCCTGAAATGATTGTATTATGTAACAGACCTACACCTTATGTTGTTTACTCAAGCAGTACAGTCTATTT
The DNA here is from genome assembly GCA_024500445.1 of Entomyzon cyanotis. Classification (NCBI taxonomy): domain Eukaryota; kingdom Metazoa; phylum Chordata; class Aves; order Passeriformes; family Meliphagidae; genus Entomyzon; species Entomyzon cyanotis. The sequence continues at coordinate 5,696,825 of JAKEPQ010001007.1, read as the reverse complement.
TAGTTTTGGGGTCTTGCATATAGTTGATAGCATAAATATAATAGAAACAGAATTGGGCATTTTTAGAGAAATGGGGGAGACACTTAATTCTTTGATTAGAAGTGTTTCTGCTCATTGTGATACTGCGGTTGTGTATCAAAGTCTTGGAAAGTTGTCTTTTTTCAAATTGCAAAATCCTACTCTTTTGGTTTGCTTTTCCCCCATCTTTATTGAGAGAAGTATTACCAAGTATTGTGATACAAGTGTAGTTGATCTAGTCATCTGCAAGAAGAGCCGCCGTGTTTTTTCTTGACCCATCCCCTCCCTGAGAGGGCCTGTTCTCCTATTTCATCTTTTATGATGCCTTTTTCAACTGTATTTTTCAGCATCATGTCTTCTATCTGAGCACTCTGACATGCTGTCATCTGCTAGACATTTTCTAGCTTGCTAGAAAGATATTTTACATAAATTTGTGTTGAGATACAAATTTCTGCTTTTTTCTTCCCACTGTGTTGGTGCAGTAACATTGCCTGTGAGCAAATGCAGACTCCTGATGCTCACCGGGTAGACAAATGCTTCTGAGGCTAAAACCATGTACAGGTTAAGGAGAATTAGCTGTCTGGGAGGGCTTGAAACTTGGTAATAGCACTCAATTTAGTAAGTGTTTTAATAGCTGCCTTTTTGGCAATGTTAGGTTAGTTTGTTAGCTGTCATGATAGACAGGTAGCATGTGTTGTTCCAGCCAAAGTCAGAAGTGTTACTATTTTTTGCTTGGTATTTTTTAGGTGACAATTTTAGTGGAGTCCCAAGTAGCTCGCATTGGAAAAGCATTTCTGAAGTGTGTATTTTCAAATGTCAGAGGCTTTTGAGGAGTAGATAGTGCTGTTTTTATTGGAGATTGAAAGTTACTTAGGGGAGAGGTCCTTTGCTCTGCTGTTATGGTTTTGCAGTTCTTGTCCCTGATGCTGGTTGTATTTCCTTTCCCTCCACTGTGGTCCCTTGGCAGAATGCCCTAGTACTGGAAAAGTACAAAGATGGCTTTCTGCTATCTTTCTTGCCTCGTTCCTGTCCTCTGCTAAGTACCTCTTAAGTTGTGGTGCAACATCTAAACTGTTCCCTGTAGGAAAATTTTGTATACTTTTAAGCATTTAGGAGTAGTGAATATAGTACCCTCTTACAACTGAAATTTGTCAACTGAGTTTGAGTTCTTTACAAAAGTCCTTTGTATAGTGAACCTAATGGCACAGAAGCAGCTATTTGGTTGGAGAAGCTTTGCTGACATGCTTTGAATCTTATTGCATGCATTAAGATAATAATATATTAAATACTGATATGGACTTTCTAATTTCAGTAGTGTTGTAGAATTGATAAATTTTTAATGACTATCTGAATATTGTCCTATATTCTGATAATCAGTGGAAATTTTTATCAGATGAGAGAAAACTTAGTTATCAATTTCTGCGCAACTGAAGCTTTTATTTAGAAAGAGATTTGTTTAGGCAGAGGATTTGCTGCAGGGCCACTCTGTTAGAGTGCAAGTGGTCAGCCTGTGATTTGGGATACTCCCAGACGGTTGCTTGGGAAGGAAACACTTGGCCAAGCATGGAGCACCCAGGGCTTGCAGCTGGGGTAATGGGCCTACAGTGCAAAATTCATGCTGGTTGCTACTGGTTATCCAAGGGACAGAGTGCACAATAAAGACCCTCTCCTGATTTTCCTGTGCTCTTAGGTAGGCTTTTATTGTTCACAGCCTGGGATGAAGCAGTGTTGGAATGTCAGCTTTAACAGGCATCTACTGTTCCAAAAGATAAAGCCCTCTAAATAGCGTCCCAGGCCATAGCTAATAGGCTGTGGTGGGAATCCCATCAACCAGCCAGCAGGTGGGCAGCAGGCTGGTTCAGCAAGAGCTTTCAGTCGCCCATAATTTTATACTTGTGCATCCTTCACATTTCATCCACTTTCAGCTTCTGGTTGATATGTTTAATCCGCTGGCAAGTAGGTTTTTCAAGTTTGTAATCCATGCGTTTGAATAAACTGCAGTTTGCTGGAAGGCTTTTACCCCCATGTGAGCCTGCAGGGAATCTGTGTATCCAGTGTTTCCTTAAGTCAGAAGCAACTCTGGCATTATTTTCCCCTGCTTTTCACTCAACAAACCTTGAGTTACTTCTTAGACAGTTTCAGTAACAGCATAGGTGCCTTGAAGGTTTTGTAGAGAATTATTCCCAAATCCTCTTTAGTTCTGTGATACTGGAGATAGGTGACTCTGCTTAGGCTAAAGATAGGTCTCCTGGTTGCCAGCTGCCTTGCTGGAGTGGTTCAGCTTGGAGCAGATGGCCATAAATGGAAAGAGCAACTGGAGAGAGCCAGCTACCTTGGCCAGAGTGTGGATGATGGGCAACAGGTGTTCCTGCAGTCACTGCTTTTCAAAACCTTTACAAGGGTGAGGAATATGGAGTTAGCTGTGAAGAGAATTGTAGTTTTACATGGTACATTGAGGGGTTTTTAGTGATGCTGCGGTACTCAAGGTGCTGTGATCTGCACTGTATCAAACTTAAGTGTGCTTGCTTGAAGTTGAATTATTTTTGATTAATTGCTTCATTTTTCCTAACTTTCAGAACTTGAAAAAAGAACTATTTTTACCTTCTTCCCTTAGTTTTTGCATAAAACCACACCCATTATACTGTTTGTTGTGCTCTGGTTTTTTTTTAACAACCAAGGTGCTAAAACGAACTCACAATAATTTTTAATATCAGAAATCAATCAGAATATATGTTTTGCAAACTAATCTTATATTTACACACATATATGTACATAGACATATATATGTATAAATTTATCTAACAGACTGAAAATTTGAAGAGAGGTGACCTTTGGGATATATATGGGATAATAGCTGGAGATGGTACTACTCTGTTCTGCGGCGTTAATTTGTAACCATCCTCATCACAATCTGTTTTTTTCTGGTTAATTTGAAGGCAGAAGACAAATCTCAGTCTCCTTCTGTGAGCTCTTGGACACCTCATGGAAATGAGGAGCTTGCTTGTGAACCAGAAATATAATCTAGGAAGTGACAGAGTCAGTTCTGCTTGTCTTGTGTCTTCCCTAAATATTTCTTTTGCCGGGAAGGTATATAAAGGGTGTGAAGACATCTGATAATCTTGAGATTTTCATGTTAAAGATTGAGAAGTACAGTTATACAGGGATACATATGGACTTCTACAAGTAACCTGTTCTCATACGTGTTTTTGTATCCTTCTGCAGTGGAAGCATCAGTTCATGGCAGTAATGTGCACTGCACAGATAAGACAATTGAAGCTGCAGAGGCCTTGCTTCATATGGAATCTCCTACCTGCCTGAGAGATGCCAGGAGTCCTGGTATGTCAGCCACAGTCTCTGCTTTGGGAGCCATTTCTCCTACTAATCAATGAAACAAGCAAAGTGGGAAACCTGTTTCTGTGGAGAGCTGTGTGCTGTTTAAAAATATTTGCCTGCATGTTTAAAAACTACTGATTTGTTTGAGTTTTCCATGATTTCTCTACCCTGCTACAAGTATACTTGCAGATTAAATAGTTTATATGAGAGGGGTTGTTGGGAAGAGATAGCTGAATAACTACGTATTTAAAATTATTTTTCCCCCTAAACATGACGGAATACTTTTTCACTGTGCAGGTGACAGAGCTCTGGCACAGATTGACCGGAGAAGCCATGGAGACTCCATCCTTGGAGATACTAAAAAGTACAGGATCCTGGGCAGCCAGTTCTAGGTGGCCCAGCTTGAGAAAGGAGTTGGGCCAGGTGCCCTTCTAACCCCAACAGTTCTATGTTCTGTGAATCTGCCATTTAAAATTGCTAAAATAGTGAGTTATTTTAAGGGAAAAGTATTTCTATTCATCTCTCTATTTTAGAAAGAATGTCTGAAAACAATGTGTTGCAAAGTGTTACCAAAGGTTGGTTAAAAAGCCAAACCGTAATGTTGATAATTACTTTAACTGATGTCCCTTCTGAAGTTCCTTAATATATGTTGGAAGAAATAATGGTCAAACTGAAGTCAAAAGTTACAAAGTGGCAAATGGAGGTCAGAATAATGATCAAAGACGAAGCTCCAATTTGTTTAATTTAAAGTTGAGTTTATTTCTGAAGGCTGTTGGCATGATACTTGTTTTTGCCTAAAACTACTGACAAGTGTGCGTGTTTTGGGGAGTTGGCTTGATTTTCGAGGTGACAGGATTTTGGAGCAGAAACTTGCTGTGCCATTGTATATACTTTGTCTAAAATAATTTTTTGTAAAATACTTTAAAATAATCGGGTCGAAACTTCATCAGATATTCTTTTTTTGTTCTCTCGTAGTAGAAGTTTTTGTCCCTCCTTGTGTGTCCACCCCAGAATTTATCCATGCAGCCATGAGACCTGATGTGATCACTGAAACTGTGGTGGAAGTATCAACAGAGGAATCTGAACAAATGGACGTATCTCCTGTTCCAACTTCACCTGATATCCACGAACCAATGAAAAAGAAAAAGGGTACATAAGGCTTTTCATAGGAGCAATCTCAAAATTTACTTTTGCTGTCCACTGCTGTGGATGGTGCAGTTGATACAGGGGAGGATGGATTGGATGGTCTGATCTCTTTGCTCATACAAACAGACTGATGGGAGTCTGAAATGTGAGTTTTTAGAAAATGAGTCTGCAACAAGAAAAAAGAGAGGGAAAGAAAATGGGCTTTGACAAGCCATAAAGGAAGGTTTCTGTGTTATGTATTTTAACACAAACGGGAGGAAGGACAGAGGATTCAGAGGACTTTGGTGGATAACCACTGGTGTCTGAAATATGGATATATTTGGAGAGAGGGTAGACTTGTGGTTCATGCAATGAAGCAACAGGGTAAATACTAACTTAAAAAACCAGATCAGTTTACAAAATCATTATAAGATCTTTGTGAAATTTATGTTTTTCATGTCTAATTGGCATGTCTTGGAGGAGAAGCAATTTGGAACAGTGATTTCTCAGTGTTTTGCTATCAAATGAGAGGTTGGTACCTGGTAAAGTTGCTTTCTCTGATCTAGCTTTCTCTAGTTTTGTTAGAGGCATCAATACAGTTCACAGAACTTCAGGAATATTGATTTAATGGAGTTTTCAGACATGCTGAGATAGAATATTTACTTGTAATTTAGAGGGAAACAAATGCAATGTGTAGTGATAACGTGATATAAATCCAAGATCTGTGAGTCTTAGATTTAATAAAAATGCACATTAACTTGTCTGAAATTGAGTTAAATCTGCCTATGAAGTAAGCAAACAAATGATAATTAAACCGGATGTGCAGTAGTAATCTAAGAATTAAAGTTTATCCATACCTGCAGCAAGGGAAACAGCAGGAATATACAAATTGCTTTTTACAGCAAAGTCAAACTGTAAAATTTTACTCTGCATATGATTAATACTTTTCCCCCATGTTTTATGTGCAGCTGGCCGTAAACCCAAGACCCAGCAGTCAGCTTTATCTGATGGGTCTCCAGATCTAGGTATAAAGAAGAAACCCAGAGAAGGCAAAGGTATATTTTTCAGCTTATCGAATCTTTAAAAATAAGCAGTGTATGTGCATGGTATTTATCACAGGAAATGTACATATGTTTAAAAAATTGGTGGGTGAGATTGTACTGACCTCATTAGAGTTCTGTTTGATGTCTTCAAATTTGTTTGTACAAGATCTAGCACAAGGATGTATGCTCTAGGAATCTCCTCTAGTACCCTCCACACTTAATAGGCTTCCTCATTTTTTATTTGCTTTGCTTTGTGGTTATTGACTTGTGATGCCTTTTGTGGTGTGTATCAGCTTAGTGCTACACACAATTCATTAAGCTGCTGCTGTAAGACTTGCTCTCAAGTAGAGGCAGCACATGAGCATTTAAAAAGGTGATGGTTGGAAATATGATTTCTTAGTTGACTGACAAACTTCAGTGGGAATTTATTCCTTGACTAAGAGGTTCAGTTTAGTTTAAGGGGAAAAACAAATGATGGTGTGTTTTTGTATTGGTTCAGTGGAGGATTATGTGCAGGCGAGTTCTACTTTCCTAATGTTTCTTCAGGTAAAGAGAGGCTCCTTTCTTGGACTTCAAGCTCCATTCAGCACGAAGACAGACTGGGGCATTTGTTCACAGGTTACCTTTGAGGTGATGTGCAGTGTATCAGCTCTTCCCCTGGCTACACGTGAAAAATCTGGATCTCTTCTCCATGCAGTGCACTGAAATTTGTTTGGAGATGTTACTATGGCTAGGAGTAACAAAGTTTAGTGAGGTGGAGTGGCAGCATGGTAGCTGAAAGAGTGTGTAGTCAGCTCCACTGTTATTTTGAGATTTGTTTGAAAGCAAGGTCTCTGCTATTTACATAATTCCTTATCTGGCTACTGCTCCTGAGTCGTCATGTTTGTCAGTAGGGCAGGGAAGAATGGGACTGACTTCATGGAGATGTTTGCTCATGGTGCAAACACTAATTAAACCTCCCTGCAGTGCCACTGTTGGTTTAGATTTGGTGTAGCAATGGCAGATTTTGTATCTGCTATATTTAAAATTATATCTTGTTTAATTATTTATTTTTTTAGCCTTCTTTAATCCTTAGCTTGCTTTCCATTTCAGATTTTAGTAGTACAGCTTTCCATTACCTGAATAGTATTTGTCAATTGTCCCAGGTCCTAGTTTCCTGCACAAATAATTTGAAAAAGGAGGCCTGTATTTATCTCTGTTCCCATTTTTGTACTGGTGATTTCAGCTTTATTCTTGTTTTATGAAGTGGGAGATCGTACTTCTTTGTGGTTTTCAGGAGAGTTTTTAGCTTTTTTTTTAAAGTTGCTTCATTTTTATGGACCTTCCTAATGATCTACTTACGTCTATTGTTCTCATGAAGTATCTCATTCCATATTTTATACTACAGCTGGGATAAATAAATTTATTTTCTTGATGTCCTGCAAAATACTTTGTTAACTGGATATAATTTTTGTTGCTTATTTCAAAAAATCACTTGGAAACATTGGCTATTTCATATGCAGCATGTCTTCGGAAAACCAGGAATTATTCTACAGTTCAGTACTGTCAGAGTTAAGTCATGGAGGAGAAGAGATGATTGTGCACATTTGGAAAGAGGATCCCTTGTTGGCATTCCTTCCTTTGTGTATTCTGGGTACTTTCTGGTGCAAAATGAGGCAGCTGTAAATCTGATTTAATTGTGCTCTACAGTTTATTTATTCTTTTGAAGTTCCTGTTTGCTTCCTAATACTGAAGCCATTTATGTTTTTGCAAAAAATCGGTTGCAGAACTACAGCATTTGGTGGTCAACCCAGTAATTCTAAGGAGCTAAGGAATAAAATTCCAGGGATTTAATTCCCTAAAATCTAGGATGATTTAAAGATTCTTGAGTTCTCTTGTTGACTCTTTCCTCTTATAGGACCTATTCAAGTGTCTCCAAAATCTAGTTGGGTTTTGGTAGCTCTTGAGTCAGTACTTGGTGTTTTTCAGAGCACATTGTAAAGTACAGTTTTTCTCTATGAGGTGCTTTTTCAGAAGATGGAAACAGATTTTTTTTTTACCATTTGAGGTTTTAAAAGATAGTTGACTTCTCAAAATCTGCAGCACTGGTCTTTAATATGCCTTAATTTATCTTAATTATCTTTGCATGACATAACAAGTGCTATGTTAGGCCACTAAATCTCAGGAATTAATGACCTTTTTCACACATACACGCACACACACGCGCACACACACAAAAATATAATTTGGTCCATGTCCTTGGAGGTAAAGAATTGTTATTAATGTTCTGAAGTTATTTTTGTGGATCTGTCTTAGTTCTCCCTTCTCAGAAACTTGAGAAGTTTTCCCCAGCTGTACAAATTGGAATGTGATCTGCTTTTTTTCTTTGGCTTCTCTTCCCGTTTGCCTAGATGCATATGGTCTGGTCAGAGTGCAGACAGCCCCTGTGTTGTGGTCTGTGGCATCCTGATAGTCACTGTCACAAATGGCTTCTTGGGGCTTCTTCAGTGAACATGGCACACCTCTGGAATACCTGACAAATGCATTAAATTCTTTAGCCTGACTTCATTTTATATCCCCCTAATTACAGAAGGGTACAGGGGATTTCTGCCCTGTGAATAGTCTCTTTCATGAAGCTGGACTGGCTTTGCACCTAGAACGATGTTGGTCACTGTGCAACATATATTTAGGAAGGGTCAGAACATGGGGCTGTCACCAGTTAGTGTGATTGCCCCAGATCCTGGACATACTTAACCACAGTTGAGATGGTTGTTGCTGCAGGTTGTATGCCTTTTAAAAATTACTTATTTATATCTTCCTGTCCTTCGGTTTCGTAAAATACACTGGCATTTTCATACCCCGTTTAATCAAATAAGAGAAGAAAATTCTGAGCTCTTGTCCTGCTGGATAGATAGATACTGACTTGGAACATCCTCCCACACTTTAAGAACTCAGAATGAGTGTTGCATTGAACAGGCCTCTGTGCTGTATAGCAGATCACCAGGGTTAGCTCCCTTCAGAATGTAAGTATGTATGGAAACGTCACTAAACAGAATGAATGTATATGTGCAGGTTACATCCTCTGTCTAATACTGCTTGTAATGCAGGTCATGCAGAGTTATCTAAATATGGAGGACTTTCTGTTATCTTTAAAAGTGGTTTTCTAACAGATAAATGCTTTTGAATTATAGGAAATACAACGTACTTATGGGAGTTCCTTCTGGACCTTCTTCAGGACAAAAATACATGTCCTCGATATATTAAATGGACTCAGCGAGAGAAAGGAATCTTTAAACTTGTGGATTCAAAAGCTGTCTCCAAACTCTGGGGAAAACACAAAAACAAACCTGACATGAACTATGAGACTATGGGAAGAGCTCTGAGGTAAAAATTCTTAGATCTTTAAGTTACCTACTACAATTTTAAATCTGAATCTTAATTTTTCCTATAGAAATATAACTGTTCTGAAATTTTAACAGCTTTGCCCTCTTGCAGACTTAGCCTTCAGTCTTGCAGTCCCTATAACTTTTTATGTTGACAGTAAATTTGTGATTTTGATTCCTGAAATTGGTATTTGAAAGGTCAGATTTTTTTCAGGTAGGTCCTTCAGATCCTTTGCCAGTGTGTTCTCCCAACTTCTTTCCGTACCTCCTCACATTGTAGATTTTACAGTGGTTACTTCAGGTTTTCTTCTTAGCACAGAATGAGGTTTTCTTTAAAATCTGTCACTATGTTGCTTACTACTTAATTGTACTGTCCTTGCAGATACTACTATCAAAGAGGAATCCTGGCAAAAGTTGAGGGACAGAGGCTTGTCTATCAGTTTAAGGAGATGCCAAAAAATATAGTTGTCATAGATGATGACAAAAGTGAGTCCTGCAGTGAAGATTTGTCAATGCCTACAGATGAAAAGTCCCTGGAAAGAGTGTCTTTATCTGCAGAAAACCTTTTAAAAGCAGCAACTTCTGCACGTGGAGGAAAAATTCCTCTCAGTTAAGTTGTACCAGAGCAGAAAAAGCAGTCACCAGGGTGGTGAATATCTCCTCGCCAACTCATGACACATCCACATCTCGTCCTTCAACTACCACTGCTACTGTCCCAGCAACAACAGCTCCCAGGTTTGTGTTTATGGGGCTGTTAAATTACCAAAGTCCTGTTGCTAGATATGCTAAAGTTTTGGGGTTGGGTTCTTTGCTTGCTGGTTTGGCTTTTTAATTTTTCTCTTTGTTTAGTTTTGTTTCCTTTTTTTAAGAACCAATTAAAAACCCGTCTCTCTTAGAATCGTCTGTTCCTGTTGTCACCTGTAAGGGTGCCCTGTGTTTTGGCCTAAACACACACCTATGTTTACTTTGTAGGACTGTTCGCGTGGCAATGCAAGTGCCTGTTGTCATGACCTCTCTGGGACAGAAAATATCAACCGTGGCGGTGCAGTCAGTAAATGCAGGGTCACCGTTAATAACCAACACAAGTCCAACCACAGCAACAACTCCAAAGGTAGTAATCCAGACAATCCCTACTGTGATGCCAACCTCTGGTGACAACGGAGACAAAATCACGATGCAGCCCGCCAAAATCATCACGATCCCTGCCACGCAACTCACGCAGTGCCAGCTGCAAACAAAAACAGGCCCATCTGGGTCAGGAAGTATCAACATTGTGGGAGCCCCGTTGGCTGTTAGAGCACTAACCCCAGTGTCCATAGCTCATGGGACACCAGTCATGAGACTATCGGTGCCTGCTCAGCAGGCCTCTAGCCAGACTCCTCCCAGGGTGATTAGTGCCGTTCTCAAAAGTCCAGACGTTAAATCAGACACAGCAGCTTCGAAACAGGAATGTGAAGTGAAAACACTGCAGCTGGTAAAAGAAGAGAAGCCGGCGGATGGAAGCAAGACTGTGACCCACGTAGTAGTAGTTAGCACACCCTCAGCTATTGCCCTTCCTGTTACAATGAAAACAGAAGGAATCATCACGTGTGAGAAGTGAAGAACAGGTTGCTTCTAGTATGGACTTCTGACTGTTACGGTTTTGAATATACTGACATTATTGGGGGAGGGATGTGGATGCCACCGCCAAGTCATAAAGGAGAATTTTGGAATGTTAATAAATATGCATATGTTGAAGACTTCCTGGAAAAAAAGTTATTTTCCCGTGTTTCAGTGGGAATTGAACCACACTGATATGCTGACAAAAACTGCCTCTTCCGGTTGGGAAACAGCTGAACCTATGGAGAAGGAAGGAGAGAGGGACTGAAAAGGGACCAAACAATTCACTACGCTACCAGTCACCAAGTTACACTAAGACCTGAAACACTAAGAGAGAGCTTTGCCTTGGTTTGTAGTTTTCAGGGGGAGAGGAAAGTCTCATTGTTACACAAATGGCAAATTTGATGCATTTTATGTGCATACCAGCGATTACTACTGTGTGCCCACAGTACTCAACTGGTGCTATGTGAAAAACTATGCTACTAGGTATTGTAGGAAGTGAAATAAAGGAGATTAAAGAGCTTCTAAAAGAAGACAGAGGCCTAGAGGGATTTTTGTATCATACAGCTTAAGCAGATTCAAATTGAAAGCCTTAGACTGATTTTCAGTTATCTTTCTTGAAATAAGCTAATGGCTTGTTTGTGTAAAGCTTTTTTATTAAAACAAATTTTTTAAAAACCTTGTACCTAGCACAGTATTGTTATAGAATGACATGTAACATATTTTGTATGGTAGTTAAAAGTCTGTCAGGATTTCTTAATCGTGGATCGAAGTAGCAGCAGGCTTTCTGCCTTCTGCTGTACCATGCCTGTGTCTCTCACTTAGCCTTGACATCTGTGCATACATTTCAGTTTCAGCTCTACTCTCACTTCAAAGGTCACGCCCAGCATGAGCTTTTGTCAGGTAGTTCTAAACCTGTAAATTTTTTTTTAGTTGAAGTTAAGAGGGAAGTACCAGTGTTCAGAACGAACAATAATAGTTTGTATATTCAACATTTGAAGTATATTCTATTTTGTTGTACTCTTGTTTCAAAGTGTATTCAAGTAGGTTTTACTGAAATACAGAAAGAAAATTTAATGGTGTTTGGCCTGCTTTTTATTTTTAACTTTTTAATTTCTGCTAACCTGTTAACTTTCTTATTTGAAATCTTCCAGGCATTCATCCTAATATAGATGATACAGTGTGAATTTTGGGATTCCTCACTACCTCGAAGGGCTCACCAGCTCTCTCACCCAGTTATTGTTTAAATACCTGTGAAGTTTGCTGGAGTTGGTGAGGTAACTTTTGATGGGGTCTAGTTATTACACTTTTTCAGGATGGTGAGCATACACACGAACTCCATGAAATATACTTAACTGCTCTTGCAGCTACGCCAGCTCCATATTTCCAGTCCGTATGCATGGCTTGAAATGTAGCTTACCCTGTTTTCATGGGGACCACACTGGCACATTAGCCTGTGGGTAGTCACATGCCCACTGGACCCCCAATTCCTAGTGATAAGCCTGGAAAGTCTTCAGGAACTCAGGTAATCTTGAAATTATTGAAATCTAAATGACCATCTAAGTACTTCATGCCTGGAGAAGCAATTTTAATGTGACTGGAACTGAGGTCTTCCATAATGATGAAAGACACCAGAATTAAATACTTCCATGCTGAGAACCAAGTTACTTGTAGAGTCCTAGCAGCAAGGCCCATTGTTCCCTTCAACTGGCAAGAAGTGTGGGAATAGCTCCATACAGCCAGGCCAGCATGTGGGGGATTTTGAAAGGCTTGTGGCAAAAGTATTCTTTTTCATACTCTAAGCAGGGAAGTGGAGTTTTAACAACAAAATGAAGCTGAACAGGTAAATAGTGTAGAAGGCAGCAATCCCTTCCACCTGCAGGAACCCATAGAATCAAAAGTTCCTACATGTGAACTGTGTTTCTGGCATGGGGTAGAGGACAAAGCCTCCTTTACAGAAGGAAATGGAGAAATAAGAGGACTCATTTTTGCTAGGAGGAAAGGTAAGTAGGGAAGGCTTGGCAATGGCTTGATTATTTTGGCAGTCTGGGAGGCATTAATGTTCTGGGTAAAGAGACATGGAGCACTGTAATGAGAGGCATGTGGAACAAATCTGACCCTAAAGACAAGAAGAGAGAAACAAGTGCTTTTAAACCTACACTATTAAGTGCAGTCTGTAAGAAATAATTTTCTAAATGGCTGTTACTTGATTGTGTATGAAAGAGTTATTGTATCTCAGAGCGTGAAATGTCTACGCCCAGTATTTGTAGTTAAAACCTTTCCAACACCTAATTTAGATACACTGGAAGTCAAATGGGGACAAACTGTCATCTTGAAATTAGATAAGGATCTCCAGCTGATGACCTTCTTCTCTTAATGCCAAGACTGCATTATGTAATGGCAAAAACTAGAGGAATGGAGGCACACATCTCCACTAGTGGTGGGATAGTCAGCTCTGAGACACTGCCAGTGCTGTATCTTGCCAAGGAACCAGTGATAGTCCTTTGGCACTCTCACCTGGCCACCAGTGAGTGGCACATGATAGTGGCTGCCAGAGGAGTTCTTGAAGTGCTCTGAGAATCTCGATCTGTGAGGATGTGCTGTAACTGAAATGGAAATGGGACTTAACACAATTCTGTAAATTGGTATGTTTTTACTGGTGGTATTGGAGGATGTGACCTCAGGATGAGGGAGCTTTGGTCAGGTTTGTAACATCTGAAACAGATGAAAGCAACACTAGAATATTGAAATAGTATCTAGCTGTACTCCTAGGCTTTTGCAATCCCATTGAAAAAACCCATTTTGTACATGTGTGAAAGCAGGACTCCCTTTTACATCTGAAGCTGGTGGCTCACGCAGAAGAGTCCAGGATTAACTCATCCTTGGCAAGCAGTAATTTTTAGATGTGTGGGTGGAATGAAACTTGTGTGAAGTGAGCATGCTTTATACAGAAGGCATTGAGACATACACACTCATGGTATCACTGATTTTACAGATAAATAAAAACATTTTTATTTTTCAAATCTACTGTTGTAAGTTATAGGATGAAAAGGGTGATGCTGTGTAATCCACAGGTGGGAAAAAATCTTAAATGTGAGTTGCAACTCAGAATAAACATCTGAGTATCAAAACCAAGAAAAGTTGAAATGGGGAATCCCATCCAGAGACCACTGTTTTTGCTAACTCTCTCTTGGACATCTTAGCAAAGGGTTCTGGGCCTTGACACAACTCAAGTTGTCTGGGTAAAGCATGCTGAAAGGAAGGCTGAGATCTTGGGATCCTCTGCTAATTGATTTAATCAGCTTTAGGGCTTTGGAGAGTTACATTTGAGGTGATCGGGGATGAATGAGTCAGGGGCAGTCAGGAATTGAGAAAATGGAGAGGTGCCTGAAGCCTCAGTTTGTACTCAGCATGACATGTGCAGCAGGAATCTCAGCTGCATGTGAAGATTGCTTCTGCCAGAGCAAGCTAAGTGCAATTCTGCCTTGTAGAGACAGTTCAAATAGCAGGTGTTAAGCTTGTTAAGGAGATCCAAGCGACACTATCTACTTGAGATCTGTTTGTTCTCCAGCAGAGATAGTGTTTTAATACGCTTGCAACAGCTTCTGCATTTCAAACAAGAGGGTCAGTTCTTTCTGGAGCTTGCTTGAGGATGAGGGAAAAGTGTCACTGCTAAAGGTAAGGCAGCCTTTATTCAAGATGAAAGCAAGGGATCTGTGGAGACTTTTTTTAGCCTTGGTGTGCTTATAAGGCATACAGCCACAAGAATGGAAGACATTTTTACTGTAAGAGTCATACTGCTACATAGGAAAAAAATCCTTTCTTCTTCTTCTGAAAAATACTTAGTGTACTAATATTTATAGCTGGCAAAAGTATTCCAGTGCTGCAGGCATTCCTCTTGCTGTGTAAAACAAAGCAAGACCAATAATCCATTTAAGTTTTCCAAATGAGTCTGTCTGCAAAATAAATTATGGCACGTACTGGAGTAAAAGGGTGAAGCTGCCTGGGAAGCTACCAGTTAATTTCTGCAGCCTGTCTACCTTTTATTAAAATAAAGCAGAAAGAGTTCACCATTGGGCTGTAGCAGGGATTTTCTGAGTGTGACAGTATTAAGAATTGCCTTGAGATGGGAGGAGTCCCCAGTCTTTTCAGTTATTCCACCACCACCCCCTTCCCTAAAAATTACCCTTTAAGGAGATGAAGCAGTGAACATCAACTGTCACATGTCTGGAACGAAAGAAGGATCCCAACCCTTTCCACTTCAGGAGAGGTTCTGCAGTGATGGTAAATCATACAAATCATGCTCTTTCTCCAGTTTGGTTTCATGCGTAGGGGAGAGTGTTGCAAGCAAGGGTATGAATGAAAATGTTTTAAGAATCATATAGATACCAAATACTCCACTCTGAGAGGGACAGTGGGAATTCTGCACTTGTTAGTTCAGTTCCTCCTGCTGAAGAGCCTCCCATAATCGGGCCTGTGGCTCTGTGCTCTGGCAGTGGCAAAGGTGCCACACTGATGGACACCTTAACTGGCCTGAGAAAATGGAGCTGCTTATACAAAAGTGAAATGAAATCATGGGCTTTTTGATGGCAGTGGTGGGGTTTTTGGTTATGGTTTAGTTTGTTTTTAAATACAGACCTATCTTTGCTCTCACATCAGGGCTTTCTAGTAGAACAAGTGCGGTTTTTCCTAGAAACTGCCAAAAGGAGTCTGGATGGAAACTCCAGCTTCTGGTGTGACTTTTTGTGGTAAGATGAGCAAGGATTTGACTTATTAAAGGTACCAGTTTACAGATCTATATTGTGTTGATTTTAGAAGTGCTTAGCTGCAGATGACTCAGTTAAAGAGCACTTGCATTATTTCTCCTCCTTGCAAGACCATTTGAGGGGAGGTCCTAAAAGAAGATAATCCTAAAGGAGAAGCAGTGCATCTCACCCCACCCCTGAGCAATTGAGGGCAGCCAGCACCATGAAAGGGAATCTGTCAGTGTCCGGTTGGTATGAAACATGGCAGCAATGCTCAAAGGTCTGTCTCTCTGTGGGGCATTGGGAATGTTGCATCTCTGGCACAAAATCTGCCCCTAAAAGTGCCACCCTTCTGGCTTCCAGGGACACAATTCTACCAGCTCTTTCTGAAATTCCAGCCCGAAGGAGGTGCTGGCATGTTGCATGTGCCTGGTAAGAGTATTCACCAAGGACACTGTCTCCTTGGCTGTAAAATCCTTTCTGTCTGGGGAAAGTCAAATCCACACAAATCCCAGGCTGGTTAAAGGGCCTCTGCTTGGAAGTAGACCATTGCCCTCATCCTGTAAGGGTCAGGAACCTGTGCAGAACGTGTTACAGCTGTGCAACAGCACTTCATTTGTTTGCCTGGCAAGGAGTGTGTTTGTGTGGGAATTTAGGACTTCCAGTTGCCAGACTCCGTATTTCACTTCTCAGCAATGCAAGTACAGTAATTTATGGGCTGTGGAAAGCACATACCTGTGGCTTTTCTTCTCTTCAAATAAGGTTTTAGAAGAAAGTGGCAGATTCAGCTGCTCTTACGAGAGCCAGCCTTCCCAGGCATACTTAGCAGCCATCAGGGAGGAATTCTTGCACTCTGCTTTGCAGGACTGGCTAGGTTTGTATCCCACGCAAGTGTCAGGGGAATATTTACACTAATACAGTACAGGTTTACTCTCCTAACTAGGAGAGTGAGCAGCTGAACAGCTAAGGTTAACTCCCTTCCCTACAGATTTCTTGTGAAATTTGGACATTTCAAGTTGGAGAAAGTGTGCTGTGTAGGCAAAGCAGCTATACCACCTTGAGATTAGGGTTAGGGGTGGGGAAAAAGAGGTCTAGAAGGGGAAGCATCACCACCAACTTGAAGCTCAAACTAGTTGGGACAGCACCTCCTTGGCAACAGGAACTTGGGACAGGGAGTGAGAAAGATAGCAACAGAGATACTACTTTTTTCCAAAGAGTTTTATTAATAAACACCCGGAACATTTAAGAGTTACTATGCACCCTACTTTACATAGAAGTACTGCTTTATTTGCCCTGCCTTTCTCAACCTTCTAATCTTTCTTTCAACCATCGTCTCTTTCTCAACCATCCAAATGTCTGCCCAACTGCAGCTGTAGTCTCTCCTCCCTTCTCTCTTCCTACGGCACTTTCTGGCACAGTGGCACATTTACAATCCATATACGCAATTCCTGTGTCACCAATGAGCACCACATGAGTTACTATACTAACACACCTCTGTTGAAGGCCACATGCTTGGCCAGAGTTTCCCTGGGCCACAGGAAGAGGCTCCTGAACACTGCTGCCCTATGATTTTTGATCAGATGCAGGATCACCAATGTCTGTCAATAAATAAAGTTTATCTTCTAACAGGTTCCAGTGTAGCTTTAGATTCTGAAGATAAATAAAAGAAAATCTTTCAACATTGACTGGCCCTTTACTGAAACAGCAAGACTGACAAGACTACAAATTTAAACCATTTAGAAAACTAATACTCAAAGCAGAGGAAGAAATAGTCCCTGGTTTGCTGCGTGCTCCAGAGGGAAGCACAGAAGAGACAGAAGTACAGTCACTGTGTACAAACCTACAGGCTGTGTGTGTGTGACAGAGACACACACATTGTTCTGGAAAAGTGAGGGTATTACTCTAGGTCATAGCCTCTGTTTCCTCACCTGCTCTTACTGGAGGGAGCCTTCCTCACACTGTGCTACTATCTGTTCACTTCTGATGAATTTGTCATCTCAGGTCATGGAAAAATGATGAGACCACACTACTGTGAGCTTAGCTTTGTGTCTAAACTGCACTAAACTTCCCTCATATTACAACAGAAAAAGATTTAAGAGAATCTCACTAGGTAGTTGAACCTTGCTCTCTTTGGTACTTGCAGAAGCTTAACATGAAATAAAATTAGCATGCTGTCAGGGCAAGTTGTTTCACAAACAAAAGTGTTTTGATTTAAATACTAAGGCCTCCACATTCATTAGAGGATTAAATCCTTAAACAGGGGGTTTAGTGAAAGGATAAAGCTCATTTGCCTTCTGGTTTTCCAACCCTGACATGGCAAGAAGACCATGATGAGAACACTGGCTTCTTTCTTCCTCCCTCGAAGGCTGCACGTTAATGAGGACTAAATAGCAAGGGTAACTCCAAACAAGTGCCTGAAATAATTGTCAGTCAACAGTATTTCCTCATCTTTCAAAAGCATCCAGATTCAAAGGTTTTCTCTGAAATAAAAGAGTGGTGAGTTCAGACACTGCAATACCAGGTGGCTTTCCAAGACATTATAGCAGTCTGTCAGGGTCTTGATTAAAACTAAAGTCACACACAAGGGACAGGTGATCAGAAGGGTAGTTGAATGAGGGCAGCCTGTTGGGCCCAATTTGCTCTTCAGTCAGCAAGCCCAGGGCTGAGTTCACATTCAAGGCATGCTGGGAATACCAGATATAATCCAGTGTGTGCCGGCACTCCCCCGAGGGCCGGATCTTCCAGGTGGTGTAGGGGGGCTCTGTCTGTCCATCGGGGCTCAGCAGCTTGTATGCACTGTTTAAATTGAGGCTGGAGTTGGAAAACTCCCTGTACACCTCCTCGGTTGGCTCTGCATTGAAGTCTCCGCAGACGATCAGGGGGATCTTTGCTCCCTGGGTGATGTTCTTCAGGTTCTGGAGGAGGTCACAGCCCTGCGCAGAGCGGAACCTCTCCCAGCCCGTGCGAGCTTTCAGGTGGGTGACAGCAATGCAGAAGAGCCTCCCGGTTTCATGGCACTTGAGCGTCTGAGCAATGGCCACCTGGTTGGTCTTCAGCTTCATGGCGGTCAGGCGGATGTTGGCGCTGCTGACGAGCTCAAAGCGCTCCTTGAGGAAGAACATGGCGCAGCCGTCTGGCCCGTTGTTCTGCTCCACGTCCAGGCACGGCGACCACGGCTTCGGGAAGAAAGTGCACTGGTAGCCCAGGCGGCTGAGGAGAGGCTCAAAGGTGTCGAAGTAGTGATCGACTTCCTGCAGGCACAAGATGTCGGGCTTGTATGCGAGGATTTCCTCCAGGATGAGGCACTTCCTCTCCTCCCATTTCAGAGCTTCCATGGGGCACTGAACAAAGTTGTCTTTGCCTTCCCCGAGAGCTGGAATTAGCAGGGAGGGGGGAGAGAAAACCAGAAGTTACTGATAGCTGAAACCGGCTGTCATCCTCCGGGTTTTATCAGTTTACATGCAGGTCATGGGTTTTTCAGGAGTAGCTGGTGACTTTAAAGGTGCCAGGTTTGTAAATGGGTGTGAGAACTCCTTCTCAAGCCACTGGAGTCACTCCAAAAAAGTAAGTTCCTTTTACAGATACAAGATATTTTAAAGACTTCCTCCCTCTCTGCCCACTACACAAGGTCAAGTACTTCCACATGTGGCTGCTGCAGCTTAAGCCTAAATCAAATGAAGTGGGTTAAAAGTGACTTAACTGCAGAAGGTTAAGGCAGTCCCCATGAGGGGAATTTCCCACCTCAAAAACTTTTAAGATGAAGCTGTTGCATAAGTCAATTTACAGCCTTGATTCAAAACTACCAGTTAAAATTATTTTTAAGCATTAAGAATTCCCACAGCAGATTTGAATTCCTAGACAGTTCACTGACAAAGTAATCAGAAATTGAAGAGATATTTTACAAAGAATAAAACTTAGGAAAAGGATGAGTCTTTTCTGGGGTCAGCAACTATCTAAAACTCATGGGTTGCAGCTTTTAGAATACACTGTGTTCAGTTAGGACAGGAATTCAGGGCTACCTTTGGCATCAGAGTTGCAAGGGGAGACCTTTTTTCCTTTTCCTATAAGACACAAAGAAAGCCACTATTTCAAGTGCTCAAATTACTCCCCCTGGCCCCAAGTCAGTTGTACCTCATGTAGTTCACTCCTCTCCCTTTGCTCTGCCAGGGTTTTCATTATTGCATTTAGTCTCAAGGTTATACCCTGAGCTCACAAGCATCTCCTACCTTGGGCAAGGATGTTCCACTGCATGACCCGGATGGGGCGGTGGTTACTGGCAGCATTTTTCTTCAGGTTCACAAAGTTCCTCTGAAACCGGGGCGGCCGCTTCTGCAGAACAATCTGACATTCCTCCAGCAAATCCTTGGGGTCTATGGGATCCAGCTGTGCTGAATCCAGCTGCTCCAGGCAGTCCTGGTGCTGGGACACAGCACCACTGCTCAGCGTCTTGGCGAGCACACTGTAGAGCCGGCTGGTGCTGTTTCCCATGGAACACACTGCAAGGGAAAAACTGATGTTAGAGATGGTCTGCCAAAACTCTTCTCACCACTTGGGTGCCTTGTTGCAGTGCCAGCCATTGGTGGTTTGTGCAGGAGCTTGTTCCTGAGTCTGAGACGAAATAAGAAGGATGCAGAGATAGGGTTAGTTCTGTCCAGTCTCATGTTCTGCCTGTCATCAGGGGCTGCAGCCTGCAAACAGCCTGGTTTAAGACATCATGCTGCTATCTTCTAAGGCAACAAAGAAGTTTTTCAACCAGAATAGCAGGGCTAAGATTAACTCTGCACATGTTATAGGAAACACAATAGAGCATACTTTTTCCCTGCTCACAGAGGAGAGAGCCCAGCAGGTGGACAAATGCTGCCTGCTCCTTATTTCATGTGCAGCACTCTGTATGGCCTGGTCACCTGTGCCCATCTGGGATGCTTCCAAGCTGCAGGTCCTGGCCTGCAGAGCAGCCAGCAGGGTGGCTTATTCCCTCAGGTTAATATTTAATAGGAATCTCTGATCACAGCTTCATTTAACTCCAAAGAAGTAATGCTCTCAGGAGCACAAAGCAGCCATATGCTTCTGCTGGCTTAGATCTCAGGATGTGGAGTGGAGAAGGCATTGTCTCTAGCTCCCCTTCACATCCATATGTTCTTTCTCCTCACCCTCCTTTCTCCCTTCATCTCCTCTCTCCTTTGTGCTGTGCCCCATCTGGGCAGCTTTCAGCATTCCCTGCAGTCCTCCCTGGGCCCCAGCTACCTCCAGTTCCTTTGGCCATCTTACCCACATGTCCTGCACACCAGCAGCTGTCCAATGCAGCTGGCTCTCACCCAGGCCTGTGGCTCCTACAGGGAGGTCCCCCATCCCACATGGGGTCACAGCTGCCAGGGGTGCGTGTGTGTCCTGCTTGGTTTTGCCCTTTGGCTTAGGCACAGTTTGTGGTATTTCTACACTGTGTGTGTCCCAAGAGCTCTCCAACCCTTCCTCAGGGAGAGGGCTGTGCCCCTTCAAACACAGGCAGGAAGGGCAGTGCTTGCACCACAGCAACTTGCATAAGAGGCAACGCTGACCAAGTTTTGTTGTTGTCTCAACTTACTTATTTACTCTGAATGCCTTTTGCAAAGGGAATCTTAAGCAAAAGGCCTTCAGTATTGCACTGCTGTTGGCCCACAGTGTTTTTTAATTAAGTTTATTTGTACATTTGAGTTACTTAAAAAAGGAAGAGGATGAAATTGTCACCTTGCGCTCACATCTTGCACCAGATTTGGGGTGCTACCCAACACACCTGCATGTTCAGATTGAACTACAGCACTACCAATTGTAAGAGCTGGTGACAGATGCACAATAATGACAGGCTAGAGGGGCAGGCAGGAAGATGGATACCCTAACAGCTCAAAAACACACTCAGGAGGAAAAGAAAGACTGTGGTAGAAGCCTCATGTCCCCACATTTAGGAAAATGGATACTTTTAAAAAACACTAAAAACTACTTGCTTTAACGTGTGTTTTGTATGTGTGAGCCTGTGGAACAGTTTTAAGTTGTGAACTGGTAATTTAGATTCAATGGAGGATGTTCATCTCTATCGTTTTAGTTAAAGTACCAGGAATTCCTCAAACTGAGATGTGATCTTGAGCTCACACACATAAATATCCTTCTAGGGAAACTGCATGTAGTGTTTCAGTGTCTGCAGTCTTTCTCAGTTTACAGTTCCTCTCAAGAGGACAAGTACCACGGCAGCAGAAGAAATGGTGTTCAATAGTGAGGGAAAGCACAAAACCCCTAAGCACAATCCTGCCACGGCTGTCAGGGGGCACAGGGAGCAGGAATGAAAACATGCTCTGTGCTGGATACAGAAGGGTGTAGCGTACACACAACCAGGGCTGCCAGGCAGCCACACAGAAACCCAAAGAAATCAATAGAGCTTTTAATAGAAGCTCCACAGGGAGCCACTCACCTATTTTTAGGGTCGGTACAACCCATAGCTAAGTGCTGCAACTGGAGATAAGCACACAGTGTTTTCTACTGCATCAGGGATGCTGTCAGCAGCTAAGTACAGCCCCTGCCATGCCATGGATGAACATGACTCATGTGGGGCTCCCCAAAGGAATACTGGGGAATTATTATTCTCCAAGAAGCCATTAGCAAGAGCTTAGGCTGCTTGTGGCTTGACCTGAATCAGAGGGATGATGTTGAAAGGGACAAGGTAGGTGCAACAAACACAGCTGGAGCCAAAGATCTGCTGGCAAAGCCCTGAGCAGCTTACAGCTGTTCCAGCAAGATCAAGGCTAAGTTCAGCCTCCACCTGCCAAGCTGCAAACAAAGCCAGAGTATGGTCTATATCTCATCATCCCTGGGATCATGGGGCATCCAGTTCTTTATGGGGCATAAAACACAGCTGAACCTGTGCTACAGCCCAGAACAGATCTGACAGCTTTTAAAGTCAGCCATGTCTCAGGAAGGAAAAAGAGCTTCAGTCTTTTGAGGAACCAGAGAAGATTGTGTGAAAGAGGATCTGAACTGTAAATTAAGCACTTTCAGTACTGGAATAGGTGGCTTGAGAGTTCTTGGCTGAAGGAGGGAGCTCCTTGGGAAGACTCCAGCCTAAGATGACTGCTGATCTGTACAGGTTCTTTGTCCCCAAAGTGCTGAGATCATGACAGCACAGACTGAGGTGTTCTACAGAACAGGGACCAGACCAAGAACCTGAACATGAAAACTCCAAACGCAAAATCCATTTTGCTATTTCTGCAGTGCTGACCCATGTCCATGGTAGTCAGACCATACAGTACAAGGTCACCACTCCAAAATCTTACAGTGCAAGTTAAGTGACCCATAACTTGCTGGGATAATGTGTGCTGCCAGTGCTGTGACACTGTGGTGCTAAGTGCGGGCAGAGGAACAAGAAGACTCCTGAGCTTGCACTGTAGCAGTGGGTAGTGAACATGAAAGTGATTTTCTTGGTGTGATGTAACAGGGAACACCAGCTCAGCAATTACTATTCAAAGTGCTTAAAATCAAAAAGCACCTTCCTCTCAGCAAGGGTGGTACCTCAGCATAGTAAAGGCAAGGGAAGAATTCAAACTGTGAATTAAATGCAAGAACAGGGTGTAAAATTGGAAGGTTTCTTGTATCATCCAGCACAGAAGAGATGGCAGGATTTCTAGGATTTCAGGCAACAAGCTGTCAGAGACTTTATTTTAAGGACTTTGCTTCAGAGACAAGGGCTGCAGAGGGGTATTGGTATTTGGGTTAGGTGAAAAAGATTCTCATTTCCCTTCCTTTCAGGTCATACCTCCCAGCACCACTTTCAGCCCCACCTTGTTTACCACATGGCTTTCCCTGCCAGGTGAATGGCTTCACATACGTGCAGCCTGGCCTGGAATTGCATCAGCCTCCATGGCCCCAGAGGCTGGCAGCAGCTAGAGATGGCCTCCCTGGAACCCCAGTTC
Source organism: Entomyzon cyanotis (assembly GCA_024500445.1). Taxonomy (NCBI): domain Eukaryota; kingdom Metazoa; phylum Chordata; class Aves; order Passeriformes; family Meliphagidae; genus Entomyzon; species Entomyzon cyanotis. The sequence goes on along the minus strand of JAKEPQ010001007.1, from coordinate 5,673,666 downwards.
TAGGAACAACTTGACAGGTGTCATCTCCATATGACAAATTCTATGCTACAGGGTATCATACTACAAGTACAACCTTGTTTGGGACAGCAATGAGAGTTATCAGAGCTAGGCAGGAGCTGCCTGTTCTCAACAGGCAACACCAGAAAGAAGAGGGAACCTCAAATCCTGCCTCCAGTAATATACAGAATCAGTACTTGGCACAAGCTCTAGAAACCTTTTTCCTCATGAGTGCTTTAATCATGAGCTCGATTCTGCCAGCTCTCAGACACATATGCTCCTCTTCCCTGTAGTGCTATGAAGCTTCAATCCTGCCTTATGGCATCCTGGCCTGGCTTCAACAGGAAGAATGGAAGCACCCTGCCCCAGCCTGGCTTCTACACCCCTCCTGTAACAGCAGCAACAGGGAATGAACTCACTTCACCCCAAACACAGCTCAGGGCAGTAGGGAAAAGTGGATCTTCTGCATGCCACGTACAGCCTAAAACATATTGCCCAGGGAAGCTGCAGCTGCTCTATCCCTGGACGTGTTAAAGCCCAGCTTGCATAGGGCTTTAAGCAACCTGGACTAGTGACAGGTGCCTCTGACTATCGAGGGAGGGCTGGAACAAGATGACCTTTAAGGTCTCTTCCAACCCAACCATTCCATGACAAAGAGCTAGGCTTATCACCTCTCCCACCAGCAGCGGTGTAAAGCAATGGTGGCTGCTGCCCCACTGCCCAGCACTCAGCAGGAATGGCTCCGGGTGTGCATTTGGAGCCAGGGCCAGAGTCACAGGGGTGGCTTAAGGCTGGAGCCAAGCGCAGGGTGCAGCAGTGCCCTGCTGCGGGTGTGGCCGCGGGTCAGGGCAGGCAGCGGGGCACGCCCAGGGCTTATCCGCACAGGCACCAAGGACCTGTGGGCACTTTCCAAGCCTCACCTGGGGAACGAAGAACGGGGTGGAATTATTTAGCAGTACAGGCAAATAAGGACCTAATGGCTGCTGCTGCCTGCCGGAGTGTAAGCTGGGCTCTTCCCACACACTTCCTTGAGTGAAAAAACCCCACTGTGAGTCAAGCTCATCCTAAACAAAGTGAGAGCTGAAGAGGACGGCTCAGCTATCCGAAAGCATGCTCCAGACAGCGGCATGTGCACACTGACCCTCTGGCTCAGCAGACAGGCCGCCCCACCGATAGCTGGGTTTACTGCAAGCACCCAGCCTGGGTGTGGCCGCAGAGGTGCCCTGTCCCTCAGCCGGACAGCCCCGAGCCACAACCCTCTGCAGCTCCGGCAGCGCCTGGCGCCATGCCGCCGCTCACACCGGGTGAGAACGCCGCAGCCGCTGCCTTCGGGCCCAAAGGCCGCTGCCGTGCCGTAGCAATGGCTGGCGAAGGGACAAGGGACGCAGGACACGCCGATGTGGGCAGGACACCCAGATCCTGCTCGCACAGCAGCAGCGCGGCATCCGGGGCCGCCCGGCTGTGACCGCGCCCGGTGCCCGAGGCGGCTCGGCACGCTGCTCGGTCGGTACCCACCTGTGCGGGGCGGCGCCCCCGGGGCGGGCGGGCCGCCCGCTGCTGCCCGCGGGCCGGCGGGGACGGCGGGCGGTGGGTGGGCGCGGGCCCGCGGCAGGCGGGAGGCCGAGGCGGCGGCAGGAGCGCAGCAGAGGGCGGGCAGCGCCGAGCAGAGGCAGCGCGCGGGGCTCTGGTACATGCTCCCGGCGGGACGGGGCAGGAGCGGCGGCGATCGGGCGGCACCCGGCGGGCTCAGACGCGCGGCTGCTCCCGCGCCCGCCCGGCGGCCGCGCTTATACAGTCGGCGCAGTGCGCACATCGGACTCTACCACCCGCCCCCGCGGGGGAGACATGAGGTGCGAACAACCTCCCCCGGCACCGCCGCCCGCACACCGAGCCCGCCCGCGGAGACAGACGGGGCGGCTCTTCCCTCGGCCGTGCCGCGGCTCCCGCTGCCGCTGGCGGAGGACGCTGCGCCGGGAAGAACGCGCTCGCCGGCTGCTCTGCGCTCCCCTACCCCGTCGTGGAGTAGTCCGGCCCGGAGGAGGTTTCCCGCCGGTGATGTCAGCAAGGGGCGCCCTCTGCTCCCGCTGACGTCACGGCACAGCAGCCGCCCCGCCCCGGCGGGGACAGCGGGGACAGCGGGGACAGCGCTCCGGTGACGTGCGGGCTCAGCCGCAGCCACACAGGCCTTTGCACCGCTAGGGAGAGGCACTGGGAGAGACACTGCCTTGCTGGGCCCCGAGCATCCCGTGGCCCACGCTCTGAGGCGCTGGGTTGGGAGAGAACAGCGCAGCAGGCCCCGATAAAGGGGTCTGGGCCCCAAAGCAGGGAGCTGGCCCCTTGGTTGGGTGCTCTTGTTCCCCTGCCTCCCGTGCCCTCATTGCTCCCTGTGCCGGGCCAGAGCGCCAAGGGCAGACCGAACTCCTGTGCTGTAAATAGGGCAGTGCCTGCTGCTAGTCTGAACAGGCTTCTTTCTGAAAATGCGACTTTCGTCTCTTCCCCCCAGAAATACTGGGTTTTGTATGCGTTTGGCAAACTACAGAGTGGGTTTGGGAGAGGCAGATGCCTTTTGTGAGGGATGCTGCTGCAGGAACTAGGATAGGCTGGCAGCATGGCATTAAACCTTGGCCTGCTTAAGCGCCCCTGGCTCATCCCTCTTTTCCTCAGGCTTCCTTGCCAGGAAAATGACATTGGGGCACAGCAGCTGATCTCTGTGTTTTGGTGTTCGAGTGCCCACTGTTAGAGTTTCTTTTTTCCAGCTTGCTGCCTGTGGGGCTTAAGGTGGTTATAGCCATCGTCTGGAGACAAGAGAGAACAGTAGAATCATTTAGGTAGGAAAAGACCTCCAGGATCATCAGGGTGGAAGGTTTTGTTGGTTCCTGGGGGTGTCCTCTTGCTGGGCTCCCAAGCCCCGGCAGCCCAGCGCACCAACCATGGAACAGGATGGGGGATACTGCGGGGACAGCCAGGAACAGGGGCATTGGGGAGGCTGGGGAGGCTGAGGATGCTTCCAGTCCTGTCACATTAACCAGATGGAGTCAACAGCCCAGCTCTGCCACTGCCAGACAGTTCAAGAACCAATCGATATGAATGAACGGTGATCCTCAAAAGTATGGTGCAAGCATTAAAAAAGACAATTCCAGAGCAACCTCAGAACAGTTGTCTCAGTTCAGCAGCGTCACAGGCTGGGCTCCACTGACAAACAGAAGTCAGGTTTTGGAGAGGATCCTACCTCTGTTCTTCTTCTTTGTGCTGTCAGGGTGAATTACCTGCAGGCTGCTTGTGTTGGTGACATGTGACCTCTTTCTAGCTGCAAGCAAAGGGGATTTCACAACCTCCCTGAGGTCCTAGAAAACTCTGTCTGTTTTGTTTTTGGGCACACATGCAGGCATGCCTCTGGGTAGAGGGGAAAGGGAGTTCTCACCTCTCCAGAAACGAAATTGACCTCCAGGGCTGGAAGTAAATGCAAGGTGCCATCAGAAAGGTGGGACTTGTCTTTTCCACTGGGATGTCATGGGAGCTCTGACTTTCTAGGTGCTTATCTTTCCTAAGCATAACAGCTGATTCCTGCTTTCCCCAGTGCAGGAAGTGCATCTTACCTTGGCTTGGGCAACATTGGTTGATCCCTGTCGTTGTTCTAGCAGCCTTTGAATCTACTTGCAGACTGTTTTTCTTGGGCCTGGTCTTTCATTTTCCCCTATAAAAAGTAGATGTGCTTCTTTCACATCATGTTTTCTAAATATTTTCTTATTGCTCTCTCCTCAAGCCTCTCCTTGTCCCAGCTCTTTCCCACTGTCTCCTGTGCACAGCCCACCACAAATTTGCTCATGTTTCTTTGTGTTACTCTCCACTCCAGCCACATTTGTCATTTGTCAGTTTGTCATTCCCTGCCACAGTTTTCACAGTGCAAGGAACTTTCCTTCTTTTTGAAGGCAGGTGCATTGTTTGTCTTTCTTTCATCACCTAGTACCACTCTTCTTGTCTGGATTTTGGAAGGCACTTGTTAGGGGTTCTGAGACAACTTGGAAGGCACTTGTTAGGGGTTCTGAGACAACTTGGGAGAATATCTAGAGTCTTCTGGGATGAGGGAGGTACCAGTTAGCTTTTCTTTCTGCCCATCCTCTACTTGCTTTGCTGCCTCACTTCAGACTTTTCTGTCTCATTTCTAGAGCTGGGTTTGATCCCTTGTATGATTTTGATGCTTTGGACCCTCTTGGCTCTGACTGATTTCATCCCAATTTCATCCCTGGAGGCTTGTGCTAATTCTGTTATTCTCATCTGTAATTTTATTGATTTTTGTTCCTAATTTCCTTTTTGATTATCAAAGCATAGATGCTGGTAGTCTCACAAGCCCTCTACTGATGGTGTTTTTCTCTCTATGCTGCTTTTCTCTTCAAAAAGGCATGTATAGAGCAGCTGCAGTTTCAAAGGTGGATCCTGGATCTCAGTGCTTAAACTTACACCTGGCTGTGTCATCTAGCCCTCTGGAAGCAAAATACTCTAATGTAAAATACTTCTAATCAAAGTAAAAACCCAAGAATTAATTAATAATTAAACAACAGGTCAGTAATTAGTATCCCACTAACTTTTTCAGTTTTGTTTTCTGTACAATGAAGTAGCTGATTTGCCTGGCCTTGGCAGAGAGTGCCAGGAACATGGGTGAGAAGCAGCTGGAAAGCCTGGGGGGAAAAGGCTGGAGCTTGGATTTCTCTGCTTTCAGGCACATGTACCACTCCTTGAAGGCCTCTCAGCTCTGATTCATATCCTTTCCTCTCTAAATATGCATAGAAGAGACAAGGCTTGACTGCCATGCAAGACTGGGAGTGCTGGTTCCGTGCTGGACTCTGCACCTGACTGGGCTTGTCTGCTCTCCAGTCTGGGCACCCTTATCAGAAGGGCAAACTTGTGACTATGAGTTTATTTCTATGCTTGTTGTGTGTGAACCTCTGTAAAACAGCTTCTTTCCAGAAGACCAGACACTTCTGGAAGGAAAGAGTGGTTGGTGATCCAAGGAATCCACAAGCTGTCCCAATGGCCCTGCTATTTCTGGTGGGATTTGGCAAAGAAAATCTCTAACAGTAGTGGCCAAGGGGATTGGTACCCTGGGTTTGCTGCTGACAGGTTAGAGACTTGGTAACAGGGAAGCTGCTGGCTTTGCATCCTGCTCAGGAGATCAGGTATCTGGGCTCACCTCTGAGCTCCAAGTGCTCAGCTCCTGTCAGGCATTTGCTGGCATTGAGGTGCATCTTGCCCTGATGGCTCTCTGTTCTGCACTCCTGTCCCATGGCAAAACCCTTGGGTTTTCCCCAGAGCTGGTTGCTCATCCTCCTCACTTCCTGTTCCAGCAGATTTCTTGGAGCTGCTCACCACCCAGCAAGCTCAGCAGTCCTTAAGCAGCTAGTGAGTTGCAGTGCAATATGTTTGTTATTCACTTAATTTTTCTGGTGACTCAAGTAGTTGGGTTTAGGCCAAACCACCTCTTCGTATGATCTCCAAGGAGGAAGGACAGAAGGTTTCCTGCTTTCTGCTGTACTGAATGTGCTTTTCTCTGCTCTTTTGAGTGTTGGCTTTCCTTAGCTGTGTGTGTCCGTGCTTGCATGACAATAACGAAGGCATTTGTGAAAGAAACAGAAGTTGCTGATGATGCATGAAACTATTTCCCACACATACCACTTTGTTCTTAGGAATGGGAATAGTGGTGATTTAGCTCCAAAATGTGAATCAGTGTTTGCTTGGCATTCCTTGGGGTGATTCAAAAGCCCCATTAGCCTTCTGTGGAAAATAAAAGCCTTCTGAAAATACACAAAAGATATGATTAATTTTAGGTACATGTGACTTAGGGAAAAGAGAGCTGTTTCTTCAGGAATTGATCTCAGCTATCCCATGTGCATCTGACTGATGTTTCCATGAGCTGGGAACAGTGAGCAAATGGAGAGAAGGGGTCCTGGTCAAAGGGTGCATAGGCTGTGAGACAGACTTTTTTCTTATTTTTTTGACCTGTTCTTACCCTGGAGATGCTGATGTTTCAAACAGCTGCCCAGACTGTTAATCCTTTTCCAATGCTGTGGAAATCACAGGACCAGCAGGCTGTTGTTATTTACTAAAAAAATATGGCTTTGACTGAAGTTTTTCCAGCATTCAGTAAAAGCAATGATTTCCACAAACCCCACTTCCTTGGGATTAGTAATGGTCTGAGGATAATGATCCTTCCACCTCCTTAGTTGCTTCCTCCCAGCTGGTCATCCCTGTGTCTGGAAAGCATTTGTGCTTGTTTGGTACTGCTGCTCTAAATGCCAACATTTTAAGTTTGGAAAAGCATGATCTGAAAGGAAACTACCATCTCTGGGAGATGGGCAGTAATCACTGGAGTGTCACAATGGATTAACAGGACAAAGCCTGTGACACTTAGACTCTGTGCAGCACGGATATCTGTCAACATGGTGGGTTTGAACTTCCTGGCACACACACATCCCATGATTTCTCCCATGGGCAATGCCATCACCTGCACTGCTGGCTGCTTTCCTGTGGGATGCCTTGTGTCCCCCAGGATGCCCTTTTCCCCTGTTACATCACCAGGAGCCCTTCACCTCCCCACCATCACCGTGCTGTGGGGCTTCCTCCCTTTCTGGGCAGCTGGCTGGGAGTGCTTGCCTGCTCTCCCCTCCCTACCTCACCTTGCTTTTGGGCACCTGCAAAGAGCCTGGGAGCCAGGACTAGTGGGGATCATGGTAGGTTTAAGGGAGGCTGCCCTGAAACATGTTCACCTGAGGTGAAGTAGGGCAGAGATTTAGGTGTTTGAAACAGGCAGCATTGCCATAGAGAGCTAGCTGAGATAGCTTTCCAAAGCACTCAGCTCTCATTTGTCAAGCATTTCAGTCACTAAAGCATTTCACAAAGTGGAGCTCTGCCACTTGAACCCAATATCTGTCTAGCTGAAAAATTGTAGCAGCAAGTCTGAGTAGCAGATGGTAAAGTGTTCCAGGCAGTTAAAGCAGAGGGAATAATAGTGATGCTTCTGACATCTTGTTAAAGAAACATACATGTCACTTCATCTCAGATATGAATATACACTGCAGTGGGGATGATTAAATAGAGTACTTAGTATTGGAAGTAGGTGTCTGTTCCAAGAGGTGTCTACCTGTGCAATCAAAATTTTCAAGTCTTCTACATGAAGCAGCCAGACTTTGGCTTGACTTCCTTAATACGTCTCTGAATGTACTTTCTGTTACTTAGTAATTTTTAGAATGCATATTTATGCTCCAAGGACCTGCTATGTGCTTTCTTTGGGCAAAGCCATTTCAATATCTTTCTATGTTTGTTAATGACCATGAAGGGAAGCAGTGAATAGCTCTCCTTGGAGCCACTGCAGCCACTTGTGCTGCAATGCTCACCTGTATCTGAACAAGGGGAGGATCATTCATTTCCATTTAGCACATTTAGCAAACATTTCCATTCAGCCCTTAGTCTGCCTTTTCAGAGACAGACACCTTATCCATTTAGGATGTTGTTGTGATGTGGCTGTAGCTTCTGAGCAGCTATCAGATGGTATATCAGATATATTTTGAGGGGTCCTTAGAAAGATCAGACCTGGCAAGGCTACCATTTCCTGCCCTGCTGGAAAGACCTGGAACACTTAGTGATGCAGGAGTGGCTCACCTTGCCTCTACTGAGAGCCCAAGGCAAATGGGAGGCCAATGGAGTGAGCGCCATTGAAACACCTGGGATTTGCACAGTGTTTCCAGAGCCCAAATCAGCAGAGGTGCTGCCCCTGTGGAGCTTCTGCTGGTGCATTTCCTGTCACACAAGCATGTAGAGGCAGCAGGAATGGGTCTGGGGCTGCCCAGTAGCACCATTCATTGCCACTGGTTCTCCCTGGTGCCCATTCAGAGGTGTTCTGCAAGTGCTGCTCTCTAACACATGCCTGAAGATCCATCCTCCTTCCCAGTGACTGCTTTGGGATATCTTAGGCTAAGATAAGGACAGTCTTCTTGATATAAGCATCATTCTTCTTACATTGCTACTGTCTGGGCTCCTCGTGAAAAGCAAAGTGAGGGATACTGATGGAGAGCTGGTCTTTGATGTTGAGATGCTGAGAACCCTTGGCTGGGCACTGCACTCCTCATGTAAAATAATGCTGATTTTCATCTTCAGAAATAAATGCAACTTCTGTTTTTCACGCTCTATTACCCTGATTTCACGGTACCTTGGTGTCTCAGTAAAGAAACCTGCCAGTCATCAGTTTCCAGGCGATAAATTTGTAATTGAATAGGGACTGGCATGCTGGAGCTGGCAGCCAAGCCCAGGACTGGACTTTCCCCGGGGGTGTGCTCAGTGGCAGCATGCTGGTTGGGCTGCCTGGAGGCAGCTCCCACCTCCTGGTGGCCATCCAGCCCTGGCCAGCATCCAGCATCCAGCTGTGTGTGCGTCACTGGCCCGGCTGCTTGTGCAAGTGCCCCTGTACTGGTGTAACCCGCAGTGGCTTTCATAACCTGGCTGGCAGGGCTCTGGGGGCTTTGCCTTCTGCCCCACCTGGACCCTGGCTTCCCCCAGTGGCTTTGCTCAGCGCTGACCAGCCTCAGCAGGAGTGGGGAAGCCCGAAATTCAGGCTGAGAAGCTCTTGGTGCCGCAGGACACACGGAATTGGAAGCTCCCTTTTGGGCGCGTGGTTTTGGGCTCCTCGTGCCCTCTGTAGCCACCCTGACCTCGGGGCACCAGGTTGTGAGTGGCTGAGCAGCCTCTGACGCCTCTGCCCTGGTCCAGGCAAGTGAGTTGTCAAAGCCTGAGGTTTTGCTGTCTTCCAGCCACGAAAACAAAGGTTGGGAACTGGCCACTTCCCAGGTGGCTGCCTGGGCTGCATCATCTCCCTGGCTGTGTGCCAGAGGGGCTTCTTTGCCGAGGTAATGCAAATAAGTCATGGCAAAGGCCACCTGGGCTGTGTGTAGAAGAGTTTTGCCCTGCAAGAATGTTTGGACTCTGTGAATTCCCTACTTGCATTGCACCAAACACAGATTTAATTATGAATGGGTTTTTGTCCTTCCAGGGCAGCTTTAGGAGACATGAAAAGGTTCTCTTCCCTCTGTGGGTTTACCCTGGAGTTTGGGTGAATCTGCTGTTTTCCTCAGAGAAGAGCTGAACTTTCTGCCTCCGTTATATTCTAGTTTATTTTTTGGAAAGAAGGTCTAGTTTCACCCCTGTATCCCAGAGGTATCAGGGGATTGATGAGGGCTCTCCCTAACAGACAGCCAGTAGCTCTAAGTCCACAAGACAGTTTGTAGAGAAAATCCGATCAGGAGCTGATCCATGCAGGGTGAAAGCATTGCTCTGCCTGGCATGGCTGTCTTCAGGGAGCTATCAGGGCTGTCTTCTGAATCCCTTCACTGCCATGTGTTATTCTCCCCTGACTTCTCTTCAGTCTGTTTTGGTGCTTTTCTGCCCTGGGGTTCAGTGTGTCACGACAGCTCAGACCTGGCTTTTGGAGCATGTGCCACCTCCATCTCCTGTTCCTGGGTGTACAGCATGGAGCAGGCAGCCCGGGACTGGCTCTGGCTAATGCCAGAGAGGTGCTCTGAGGCAGCAGTGGTCTGAAGAAACACTGGTTTTATTATCACTTGACTGCTTGGTGATCCTTCTGAGCTCCTGTTGAAGGAGTTTCTTTAACTGACATTTCATTCTTGGCTTCTCTACGTGAAGTAGGGATGCCCACAGTGACTGACAAAGTGAGGGTAGTGAAAGAGTCATGCAATAGATCCATGAATGTGATATTAAAAAAACCCCAAAGATACTTCTGGGGTGATTTTAGGATTTCTGTCTGTTGGATGGACAAGGCGCAGTTTTGAATAACTTGTCCTTTGCAAGGGAGCAGAGACTGCCCTATGAAAGACCCTTCACCTCAAGAAATAAGGACCTTGGTCGACACTAAATCCATTTCCCCTCCACTGAGCTGAATCCAGGACAGCAGCAAATGCCTCCTGAGATGGACAGCAAGCCGTAGGCACTAAAATTCATGGTAGGAGGAGTGTCCAGGCAATTCAGAGGCAGCCCAGTGACCTAGTGCAGCAGCAAGGCAGCACAGAGCAAACCTGTGAAACCAAAAATGTGCTTGCAAACACAGTGAAGCCATGGTGATTGATCATTAGCAACTCCAGTGAGGCTTGAATGTGTGTCCCGGCGGGGAAAGGCTGTTTCATAATCTGTGACCTGAGAATCCCTCCTGTGGTGCCATTCAAGTTCCAAAGTCTGGTAAAGTAAAGGTCTGATTTTCCCTCCAACGTGGGGCTCTTAGGGCACTGCCAAAGGGCAGCGTTCTGGCCTGGTGTCAGGATTTAGAAACCCTGGAAGCACTTATCCTTTGTACAGTGCAGGGCACACATATGCAAGAAGAAAAACCCACTTGCCACAACTGACTGAAAGCATGTCTGGGTGCTGGTGGTAGTCAAGTTCATGTTATCACCAAACCTTCTATAATTGCTATGCTGACTTTTCGTGTAAATGTATGAAATTATCACTTGGTTGTGCTCATGAAACAGCGTGGTTGTGCCACTCTCAGTTGTGATGGCCTCTCTCTTCTTTAAGGAAACCTTACTACCTGTGCTGTCACCTTCTTTTAAATGACTGAGAATCAACATGAAGACCATTTCCAGGTTCTGAGACATAGAGGTTTAGGAATGGTATTCCCCAATGTCAGTTCCCACTGATATGCCCCAGACCATGTGCTGCTTCCTCACTTTCCCCCTGCTGCCCCTGCAGAGAAACGGAGCGGAGAATTCGAGGCAGAAAAAGCTAAAGATCACAGGTTGAGATAAGAACAATTTACTAGAACCAGCAATGGAATAAGAAAATAAACAGTAACAGCAAAATATTAATAACAGAGTGTACAAGATAGGCGAACTATTTTACATCACACAATTTAGTGTTCCTGCTGAAGCACCTCAGACCACACACTGCTCACTCCCTTCCTATTCCCTCTGCAGCAGGATGGAGAGGAAAATTGGAGGCACAAGAAGTTGAGATAAGAGCAATTTACTAGAAAAAGCACAGAAATAGGAGAAACAGTAGCAACAACATTAATAGCAGAGCGTGCAAGGTTGGTGAACAATTCACACGTGACTGCTCACCACATGGAATCCAGCGTGATGTGACCGCACACCACTGAAGAAAGGAAGAAACGGCACCACCCTATGTCCATGGTGTGAGGTGGCATGGAATAATTCCAGGGTTATGCCCCTCTTGGCTGCTGCAAAAATTAACCCTGTCCTGGCCAGAACCAGGGCGTGAGACAAGCAGGGTAAATGAAATGCCACTGCATCTCCAGGTGATGTGTCAAGCAAAGGGCAGAGCTGGCCCTGCTTACAAAAGCTCTGCATATATTCCTTCAGCTAGAAAACAGTGGGATTTGACAGAAAAGTAAACATAGCCCTGGTCTGTTTTAAAGGGAAAAACCCCAAAAACTCATATGCCTGATGTTTTCAGGTCATGGATGGGTTTTGTATATGGTTTTGTAGCTCTCAGCATGAACTCTGCATTGCTTTAATGGAGTGGTGTCAGGGCTGAGGTGGCTCAGTGAACACAGCACAGCTGAGCTGGCTCCACAGCTACACGTGTGGGTGTGTGGCAAAGCAGAGGCCTTTCCAAAACACTTGGGTTAGTAAGCACTGTGTCTTTTCCAGCACATTATCTCCAAATCCTTTAGTGTCTTCCACTGAGATAGATGGTGAACTCCACAGCAGCTTATTTTTGATTAAAGGAAAAGAGCTACATACTTATAATAATCAAATATGAGATGAGATGATTATGGGTGATGGCACATTTGATTTGCAATGCCACTTATTCATTGTCTGCAGGATCAGTGCTGTGTGTTGCATGTCTTCAGTCTGAGGATGTGACAATGCCCTGCTGAGGTCTCTTGCAGGGAGAGGTGACAATTCCTTGGCTGTGGGAGGGAGGTGCTGGGGCCTTGGGGGGTCTCAGTGATGGCATGGGGGGTGCTGGGAGCTCACAGCTATTTATTTTTTCAAATGGCATTTGCTGCAGTTTCTATTTTATGTGTTTTCCAGTTACTGTCCAGCTGTCAGGGAGCTCTGAGACAAAGCCTGGGGCTGCCTTCATTGCGTGCAGGGATCCTGGGCTCACCCTGGAAATTGGTGGGAAGGCTGGGGCTGCCACCAAGCACTTTGACGCAGTGGCAACTGCAGAGTTACTTGTCACAGGTATAATTATAATTATAAGGACAGGATGTTCCACGGCCTCCTTCCAAATTGGTGGGCTTCAGCTGGCACTTGGCAGCCCCTCCAGCAGTCAGAAACACCCTGTGAGTCCAGCCTGGCTTCCAATTTCTATTTTTTTAATTTCAGACAAGTGCAATGTGAGCCCTTGATTTTTGTTGCTAGGTGAATAAACGAATTTCTGCTGGGTAGTAGTTCAGCATTGTTTGCGAGTGACCCTTGGTGATCTCCCTTCCAGCGTTTTCCAATCCCCATCTCCACTCTCTCAGGTGCAGCCCTGTATCCACAAAAATTCAGGTTTCCTACACTAGATGTCACTGTCTTTACAGAGAATTTAATAAGTTGACAGAACAGATGATTAAACTGGGGGGAAGGGGGAAGCAGGTTATTTGGTGAGGGTGTGTAAGGCACTGAAAATCATATTTTCAATTATGTCCAAAATAAGGTTTCTCTCTAAAGTTTACGTGAGGAATTCAGTGCTGCCTGGGAAAATGAGGTCCCTGAGAGCCCTTTCCAAGGAAGGCACAGGGGTCTAGTGGCCATCTCTTCATCTGTCCTTGCCTCTGCAAGGTGTGGGTGGGGGGATTGACTCTGTTTTCATCTTTTTCTTGGGGCACAGACCAAAACCAAGAATAAGTAAGAAAAAAGGCCACTGATGGACACAATCAGGAACAATTTTTACCTAGTTTCTGGAGTTTAAAAAAACCCCAACCTTTAATTTTAATTTAAACCTTTTAATTAAAAGCTGACAGGATGAATAGACTACAAAGCAATTAAGTGCGTGCAATGGGCAGTTTTTGCTGACTACATCAACCTTTGTGTTTGCATTGTCTTAGCTTGAAAGAAGAAATATTTTATGTGTGGCATCATGCCATTCTTCCTGCTCCTTTTCCTCAAGTTTTTTAATCAATTCAAAAGATGCTTCAGCCAGCTAGTTATGGCACTTATAAGTAGTGCTTTAGGCAGCGTGGGTAACAAGGCAAATCTGGGTTTTGCTACTTTTATTTACATTCTGGTATGAGTTTAGCTTCACAGATGTCCTTGAAATTACAGAATTTGCTTCCTTAAAGATTTTACCTTGGAAGAGAGCATGGACAGCTAGGATTTACTACACTGGCAATATTGCTTCCTTTGGGCTTGGCAGTTAATAGAGCATCTAAATGATGCTGAATTGATCTTTGCCTTTTTGCTTTTATATATTCTCTGTATTCTTTACATGTATATTTGTAGCTCTGCAGCTTATTATTGTATTCATAGCTAGCATTTTACCTAATCTATTACACAGAAAGACAAAATAAATTCCCCAGCAGCTCCAAGCCCTGGTGGTCCAAGGTTTGGTTCTCTGGGAAGCCAAGGTTGACACCAGCTCTCCAAGACACATTCTTATAAACAGAGTTTAGTTCCTATCTAAGTGGGGGTGGTTTCAGAAAAGGGTAAAACCAGGGGGGAATTACCTCATCACTTATGTCTCTAACTGGGGATTCTTGTCAGTTATGCTAATTTGCTAAACATATAAAAATTGTATCTGCTTTATGCTACGTGTGCATCTTCGACACTTTCCATCTAAGGATCCTTGTAAAGGTACCCCCTTTTTATCACCTAACTGTGTCTGGGTCATACTTTTAGGATCAGTGAAAAGGCATTATAAACACACTGGCATGTCAGATCTGCATGGCCTTATCAGGTCTCACTAGGGTATTGCATCTCTCCTTGCCTGACAATGGACTATTTCTCCCCCTCTCACTGTGTCACACACCAGCCCTGGGTGCAGAGCAGAAAGCATTTGTGGTGTGTTGCTTCTTATTTTCCTGTGACTTGGCTAATATACACAGCCAGAGGGTGAGAAAGTCTCCTGGAGCTCCCTTTGATGTCCTGCCACTTGCATACTGTGCAGTTTGGTAATAGTCAACACTGCTACCCAAATGCAAACCTACCAAGCAGTCCTATCCATTCAGTATGGCCTTGGATGGGATTTTTAGCCTTGGGTTACGTCCCTGAGCATATCTGATGTAATTGATTTCTTCAGCAACTCTGCCTCTCCCATGGGTGAATGATCATCAGATCACAACATTTTTTGGCTTGGAAGGAACCTTAAAGATCATCTTGTTCCCACACCATCCACTAGACCAGGTTGCTCAAAGCCCCATCCAGCCTGGAGTGGGGGACAGGTACCAAAACCCTCAGTGTGACACTGGCAGACTTAGCAAGGAGGTGTGTTGTCCATTAGTTTTGTTTACTAGGATGCAAGGAAAATACTTCATCTAATGCAAATTTTGTGCCTGTTTCTAACCTGCATGTAGGGACACAAAACACTCACTTTGTGTTTTGCTACAATTTGTTTTTGTTCTCATAGCAGCTTCTTAGCACAATTTTCCTGTTCCACTTCCACTGGAGTGAAGGAGCCACGAGGGGACTTTCCACAGTAGTGCCATGAATTGTGCAACCTCTGAACTTGCCTCTGCTTTCCCCTTAAATTTTGGTTAAGGCACAGCAGAGCTACAGACACCATCTGTGGGCTGGGAGGATGTGCCTCATATGAAGAGGGAGCTGAAAGGGGCTGCCAGCACAGGGTTTGATGCCCTCTTTTTCCATAACAGTGCTATCTCACACAGGAAATAGAGACCAAGGGTACAGGAAGCCATGTGGTTGCTTGAAATGTCCTCACTATGGTCTGTAGGGCTCTGCTAAACCCAAAGAGACATGGAAAGAGCAGCTCGGTGTTGGGTAAATATCGGTTAGTGTTTTTATGAAGGATGTCCGGAAAGACCTGGAGTGAAAATAATGCACAGGGAGGAAGGCAGCTGCAGATGCAATCGAATAACAGCAATTGCTATTTTGAAATGCATTCAAAGAATATGGAACCATAGTCATTTTATTTGGAATTTATAATCAAAGGGGAAGTGACCATTTTGATTGGAGATGGAAAATTGCCTGATTATCTTCACTTTTTATGTGCCTACCTAAGGAAGATTTTCCCCTGCTGGTGAAATGAAGAAAGATGTAAAAAAGGAGAAGATGGAGGGGGAAGAAAAATGCTGCTTTTGTTTCCACTTTATATTCTGCTACCAACATTAGCTAACAATATTGTTGCTTTTCAGAGCTGTTTTTCCACAGATGTGAGGCCTCCCTGGGGAAAGACAGCCATGCAGAGGCTCCAGCATCTGCGAATCTGGATGATTTCCTCAATCTTCCACAATTCTTCAGTTTTATCTGGCTCCAATCTGAAAAAGCCCTGAAAAAACAGGGCTGCCTTTTCAGCCTCCTTATCTGTGAAACTGGATGATTCTTACTTGTTTTGTGGAGGGTGTAGGAAGGTTGAGGATTTTTCTCTTTTTGACATATCCCAAATAAAAAATATCTCAAAGGTTTTTACTTGCTCAGTTTGGAGAAGGAGGGATGGAAGGTGTGAGCATCAAGGGGATGCAAAATGCTAGAACTGGGTGAGGATATTTTCTGAGTTGGCTCCCATAGATCTGTCTGGCTCTTCTATATGCTTCTTTCATAGGTCTGACCGTCCAGTGAATGAAAAGAAAAAGGAGGGAAAAACCCCAATCCCACAGCTCGACCATTTGTGGCAAATATATTTTGTTTATTGACCAACCTAGTGGCCTTCTGTGATGGGATGACTACATCCGTGGACAAGGAAGGGATACAGATGTCATTTATCAGAGCTTCTGTAAAGCTTTTGACACAGTCCCCCACAACATCCTTCTCTCTAAACTGGAGACAGATGGATTTGATGAGCAGACTGTTAGATGGATATGAAATTGGTAGGATGGTCACATCCAGAGGGTCATGGTCAGTGGCTCAGAATCCCAGAGGACATCAGTGACATGTGGTGTCCATCAGGGATCTGTACTGGCCTGCCCACTGCCCTCTCTGCTGAGCAGGGGTCAGAGACCCCACCAGCATCCTGATTTCACTCCAGCACTTCTCTTGTGGCTTTCCAGCCCTTTCTTTGTATTTTTAAAGCCCCTCCACAGGCTCAGCTGGACTTTGGTAGCCAAAATGTGAGGAAATGTTGAGCTTCCCAGTCCCTCCAAGGCAGAATTAATGTGAGAAGTTTAATTTTTTCAGGGACGTCTGATCCTTGTCTACCAAACTCCCTGGCAGTGGATTGCCTGGAAGGTGAGGAGATGCAATCACCATAATTTCATGCTACACTTCCAATATTGCTGATCCTCTTGTAAATTGTGGAAGTGACACTTTCCCCCAGCTTATATCTGTGTGTAAGGATGGCCCAGCATGGGTGTCTCCCCATCCTTCATGTATGGAAGACTGATAGGAGATGTTCTTATTTTTTTCCCTCATCACCAAACTTTCAGGAGCTGTCACTGTGTGAGGCTGGCAGAGCATTGGACAAATAAGATTGAGTCTTTGCAAACCACCGGAGGCCAACTGAGAAGCAGGAAGGAGAAAAGAGAGTATTTATTTTGCAGTGGAAGTACATGAGCAGGGAACTGCTGAACCCAGGGGCTGCAGGAGTAGCCCCAAGCACAGGCACAGAGAGTGGAACTGGTAATAACACAGATTAGGCACAGCATTTCTTTAACCAGCTCTTCTTGTGCTTGCCATGTTGTGACCCAATATTTGATCATGATATCTTTTCTAGGGGTTGTTGAGGGGAGCAGGGGGTTCCTGGGCTGTGCTAGGCAGGCAGTGCTCCAGCAGCACATGGAGATGACTAATCAGCAAGGTGGGAAGGAGGTCAAGACAAGCCTAATTTTGCCAGTATGTTCACTTTGCAGTCTGCAACCTTTTAAACTGCTGTGGTTTGATTTTTCTGAATGCTGCAGCATGCCTGAGTAGAGCTGGTCATCACAAACCACTAAATTTCTGAAACCAGAAAGGTTTGCTTTAGTCTCAGTGACATCTGGAGGACTGGGGAAACTTTTTAGGGCTTTCTCCCTTTCAGGAGCAAGGACAAGCCTTCTGTGACTGCCTCCCCTGCCTCTCTAACAGCAACTCACTGAATTTTTAGCATGTCCTTCATGGAAATAGCTATCAGTTGAGCTTTTTGCAAATCTCCCCAACTCTTGGTGTTTCTCTGTTTCCTTATCTTGTTTACAAAACTGTGTTATGTGAGGCAAAACTCATTAGTTAGCAGGGAAGAGACATTGTACTCAATGGGGTATTTGCTGTATATATACCTGAGATATAATCTATTCTCTGCAGTAATACAGGCTCCAAAATGAATGGGTATTTATTTATAATAATATAACAGACAGTCCGTAGGGAGGTGTCATCTTGTTTGTAATCAATCCTGGCACAGTGCTCTGTTTGCAGCAAAGTAATGCTTTGCATTAAATGATGAATTGGTTTAGTCTGCTTATTTTGACTGTCATTTTTCTTCACTGAAGATGTATTGCTGCCATTATGTAACCCTTGTAGGTGAGCATCAAATATCCAGAAGCACTTCTAAGGGAGTGTGAGCTCATGCATAGTGCCATGCAGGAAGGGAAGGGAGCCGTGCTGTTGATTATAGGGAGTAATGTGTTCCAAATAAGTGACTGGGTGCAGCACGAGCCACTCTTGTGGTGAGGTAAGCCATGATTTATTCTGCTAAAGTGTGTCATTATTGCACTAACATTGTGTTTCTGGATTGAATTCAACTCAGAATCTGATGACAGAGTGGATATTTTGCTGCTGGAGAAATAGACCATCCATGATAGCAAACAAGCCAGATATATTTTAAAAGGCACATCCTTGGTACGCTGGGGAAAGCAACAAAACCTCTATTAAGAGGTCTCAATTTGGATGCTGTGTTGTCAATTTATGGCTGTTGCTATCAAAGGGGAAAATCTGCCCACTGCTCAGTAGCTCATGGGTGAATTGCCAGAAAAATAATAACCGGCTTTGTGGAAGATGCTGTGTAAAATGGAGCCATATAGTAATATTTGGAGGCTGTCTTGGCTTGGATCTGGATATTTAACAATGCAATGCTGCCCAGAGAAGGAGAGCTCTAAATGTCAGCAGGGCGGTGGGATGGGGGGAGAATGTGGAGCTGACTGGTGGTTTCTGGCCCTGTGTCCTTCCCTCCCATGCTTGTCCAAAGCCTGGGACACCACCTGTCTCTTGTCAGGGATTTTGCCAGGATCACTCATCTGATGGCCCTGTATCTTCATGATGTCCTTTATTATGTGGTGGGTTAGACTCCATGATGTCCTTTAATGTATGGTGGCCTTGGCTTGTCCTGCACATAAATAGGTTTGAGGGCTGAGGGACACTTAAAAGGAGGAGAAAACAGGGCCATCTTTCATGGATGCCATGTGATACATGAGAAAAGCTTGAAAATATCCTTCTGTCTTTGTAGAACCAGAAACACCATGGGTATGAAGGCTGCTCTGCACTGTATTCCCTTGAGGCAAGATAAATGTCTCATTTCTCAAAGGAGCAGCTGAGGTGTGCAGAGACAGCTCTTGTCCTTGTTTCTGGGATTTAGGGAAGGGGTGAGAAAAACACACAAAACACCTGACATACACTCCATGTTCTTAGTAAGAGCCACTCGGTTTTCAGTGGTAGGAGCTCACATCCTTCCCCTCTGCCACTTTTCCATAAAGCCTTGTGACAGAAACAAGGTATGTAAAAATGCATTGAAACTCTGGGAGGAAATTGGCAGGTTTGAAAGAGGCTCGAGGACATCATTGGAATCCTTCTATGCAGCACAAATAAAAACAACGGGAAAATTGCTTTTCCTTCGTAGGCTGCCTTTGCAGAGCGGTAAAGTCAGAAAAATCACTGAAGTCTCCTGGGCTGCACTGTTGTACTGCTGCCCTTCTTCTTGCCACCACTTGTGTGATGCCTGGTGTGCACTGTGGGCACCCTGCCCCATCACAGTGGCACCCCTGTGCCCGTGGAGGAGGCAGGCATGGAAAAGGCTGGCTGTTCCCATTGTCCCTACTCTGCCTGTGGAACCCGGCTGCTGAGCTAACATGAGAAAAGGCCTCAAAATCTTACTCTTCTGAAGTGGGAGCTCCCTCTGGCACTTGAGCTCCTGCTTCCCTGGGTTTGGGATGAAACACAGGCTGGTGGGTATCTGATGTGTGCAGGACAGAGCCTGCTGCAGGCATCCTCCCGGTCCTGAGGTCCCTCCTTAGCCAGAGACACCTATGAGTTCAGCCTGGGAAGAGGCTTTGCAGCCCCTCAGGCACTGCAGGAGTGGTGGTACAGAGCTTGGTGGGGACTTAACCTCTGGAGGGCTTGCCTATTTCTTAGGCATGTTGTGTTACCAGAATGACTTTTACTTTTGCATTTCCTTCATATATATTTGTAGCTCTATAGCCTATTATTGTATTTGTAGCTAGTCCCAGTACTTTTCCCTACCATTTCCCTAGGCAGAAAGATAAATCAGATTCCAGAGCTCTAAGCCCTGGGGGATACAAGGCCCCTATCCTGTCTTGGTTGTTCCTGGCAACCAAGGTTGAAACCAGCTCTTTGAGACACATTTTTATAAACAAAGTTTAGTTCTCATCTGAGGGGGCAAGATTTAGAAAGGGGTTGAACTGGTGGGGAACTGCCTCACCACTTGTGCTCCTAATTGGTGATTTTTGTCAGTTATGCTAATTTTTAAACTTATAAAACTGTATTCACCCCGTGCCTTTTTGGGGGTGTGCATTTTGGGCATTTTTCTATATCTGCCCCTGGAGGCCTCCAATGAAGACCAACCTTTATATTACCTCCATAAAATTTCTAGATTCTTTAAGGCATCAGTTGCAGTGCCATGCTCAGCCTGCTGGCTGCCTGTCTTCTTTACTTGGGGCTGACTGAACTGGCAGCATCCTGAGGGTGAAGAGTGATGGAGATGGGTGGAGGATACCCAGGCAGCAACACCATCCAGCATTCTTGACAAAGGCCCAGTTCCCTTCTGCTATTGATGATCCCTGGAGAGAAAACTGTGTCTTTTGCAAGGCCATTGAGCGTTAGATAAGTGGAAAAATACCATAAAATCATTATACAGGGAAGTTGCTGGTGCTCAGGACCCAAGAGCTCAATGTGACATCAAAGAACCTGCCATGAATGTCACTTTCAACTTCTACTGAGAGTCACTTTCCAGACTCTCACTCTGGAGCATCCTCTAGCTGTTGGCTGTAACTCATTTATCATTTCCAGAGCTTTCACTGCATTGCCCTGTTTTATAGTGTCAGCTCAGATACAGACCAATAAATTTGCTCCCAAAACCAGGCTCTGTTAGATGCAGCCTCGACCTAAAGGTCTTGCTATGGCCAAATTTTTTGCTCTCAAATTTAATCTTTTGAAGAGAGGGAGCTTTCAATTGTATGGCCATTTTGAGTCTTCCTTGCTCTCTTTGGAAAGGGAAAATTGATGTTGGGTATGGATTTTTGAGGTTCATTATCTATTACAGATCATGTCCTTAGCGTCTTGAAAGTTGTGTGCATCCTGGCTGATGCTACTGACAGACATCTCTTGGGTCTAATTTCAGTTTGGTTATTTATCTGGAAGGTGGCACAGGACAAATTGCTTCAAATTTCCAATTTATTTAATAAGTAATAAATAAATATCTAATAAAATTAAAAAAAAAAATTAAATGTTGCATCCATTGACTGATACCATGACAGTGCCATTATTTGTGAGACATGTGGAGATATCATTGCAAGTAGTTTACAAAGTCCCAGTTCTTTGAGGGAAGACCCTCTGCTGTGAAGTGATAATATGGAGGACTTGAAAATTATTCCTGTTTCTTGCTCGCTGGTTGGTGTAGCAGTTCTGCTTTTCCCAAGATGAACTTTGCTTTAATGAGTCTTGATGCCTCTGTACCACATATACACCATGCATGAGTTCAGCTGTGGGCTCGTCCTTGCAATGCCCTTTAGTTTGGTCTGTAAATTGTCTTTCTCCTCGCTGTTGGCATTTTGCTTCTCTCTGTCCCTGAGCCCTGCCCAAGTCCTAACTGTGAGAAGGGACATCTTCTCTCTAGGTGAGGTAACTAGGGTTAGGTTCCTTCTGTCTCCTCTTTTGACCTTTTTGATCCTGAAAAAGGTTTAAGGTTTGATGCCTGATTTTCCTTTGTGCCTAGTTCCCTCGGTTTATTAAAACAACTTAATATTATCCCAATCTTGTTTCTTTTATTTGCTTGCCTCTTTGATACAGCTGCTTGCAAGCTTAACCTCCCTCTAATATGTTTTCCAGCTCTGTCACTCAGCTGCCCTGCTTCCTTTACTAGCAATTTCACAGATTCAGCAAAACCGTCCTAATTCACAACTTTTAGTCAGTCATTTCTGTCTAAATCCAAGACTGGGCAGGTTTTGACAAGGAATTAAGCATGTGAAAATCACTGCAGTTCAATACCATGAGTGCAGTGACCTTGAAGAGTTTTATTTGCAAACACCACATCTGCAGAACAGCTCAATGTCAGACTGAAAGTAACCTAACCTAAAAGGGAACAAGCAGAGTGAGAGACAAGCGCAGGAGAAGCGAGGATGTCAATGTGTTTAAAGCAGAAGCTAAACACCCAGCAATAAAGCCAAATGCAAGAGCAGAGGAAGACAAGTGAGACATGGAATAAACAATCTCTAAGGATGTTGTTGGCAGTATGTATACGAATGTGTTTGTGGTGAGTCCTGGTTATTCATAGCCATCTGCACTGGAGAGTATGACTGCCTGCAGGACTGGATTCTCCTACTGGGATTTCCCCTCCTGGATGTTTGTTTTGTGGGCTAGAGGAAGCCTTGCCTGTAGAATGAGCGGGTCCTTCTTTTTGTTGGGCTCTTGTAGGGATTGCTAATGGCCAAGCTGTATTTTGAACAGAGATTTTTAAACACCTTCCCAGTTAAATAAAATTCTAGGTATTGCTAAGGCAGAATTCAATTAGGGCTAATTGGCGCTTCTGAAAACTGATTTTCCAAACAGAAACAATGGTGGGGTTGCAGATCCTAGAGGGTTTCTATCACTTTTATATAACTTTCAGCTCTGTTCTTGCCTGATGCTGCTCTAATCTTTCTTCAAGTCCCATGGTCTCCATTACCAAGCAATTCAAATTTTTAGGGGTTTTTTTCTGTCATAATTTATTATTTTGACTTATTTGTTCTTTTTATTTCTTATTCTAAATGTGAGGGGGAAAAAAAACAAGCCACCAAATCCTGCAGAAGTCTGGAAATATTTTTGTATCAATCCCAGTGGCCTGACATGAGAGATATATAGCCACTTCTAAGAATTTGACAACAATTCAGTAACAATTATCTAGACAGATACAATAACAACTCGCTTTTCTTTTGCTGTTGAGATGGATGATGAGGTTTTAATGAATTGTCAATAAGACTTAAAAAAAGAATGCAATAACAAAGAGTAGAAAAAACCCCAGGTGTAAACACAATGTTATTAAAATGCAACTCAGGTTTCCCATTCGACCTTAAATTTTATTTCCTTGGCATCAAGGACTATTGTGACAGTTCTTTGCACACTTGATTGAACAGGGAAAACACATGGGACTGTATCTTAGTCACAGAATGCAGAACATGTAGCTATCTCACAGAGTAATCTCACAGAGGGATGAATAATCCTTTCAGCAGTTCATTTTGCCAGATTTTGCAGCCTGTTGTTTATTGTGCGGGAACTAAAAACAAAATGCCAAACAGGAATTTAAAAAGTGAGAGCAGGGCTGAGATATATATAGAAAGAGGACAGTGACAGCTGGAAGGTCCAGCTTCTCCCTCCTGTAGTGTGTGGTTGTCACTCGCCAACTGGAGTATTTTTGCTAGAGTTTTATTTTCCATGGTTTAAGGACTACATTTATCTTTCTATCTGCACATGTCCCATATCTTGGTGTTTAAAGGAAACCAGAGAAATCCTTGGCACAAAAGTGTATTTAGTGTTTTCCTCTCTTCGTGTGAGATAAATGGAAGAAAAGCCATGGGCAATTATTGGGGGGAAGTTAAAGGGAAAATTTCTTTGATAAGAAATGATTGTGTAATTATACAATTGCCAAAGGAGAGAAACATGTAGGTTGATGCACTCTCTGTTGTGTGATTACTAAAGAGTTCTCTGTATTCCTTGTGGAAAGGAGGCACAATGGTAAAATTAGTCAATGCTTCTTTGATGAAAGGATTTGCAGCTACTGGTGTCCTTTATCAAAATACAGTGAGATTTGAAGGAACAGCTAGAATAGCAAAGACTCAACTTCAAGTAAAGCAAGCTGAGTGGAAAAACTCTACATATGTGTTTTTCTCTGGGAAATTTGTTTTCTAGTAGCAGAACCATTTTGCCTGGGAAAATGATGGGTTGGGTTTTACCAGAAGGTGTGCAACTGATGTGATCAGTGCCATAGGGCAGATGGGCAGCAAATACAAGATTCTGTGTCACATTTGGGTGTATGATTTCTCTTGAAATTTTTTTTTTAAACCAGCTCCTGTTGCAGAGATCTTTGTGAGGCTGAGTTTTCAATGAGATGTACATACATAAAAGAGAAATCCTCTTAATTTAGTCATAACTTCTGGGCTGAGGTGTTGACTCTAAAATGTTGCAATGTGAATAGAAATGTGGGTTCTCCGCCGTGCTGTGACAAGGTGCCTGCTGTCCAAGAATAGCAGGTCTGAAAAATGCTTTGCAGGATTTAGGAGATTCCATGGGTGAGCATGTTTCGTGAACAGTTCAATTACACACTAATGAATGCCACATTTGCAGACAGACAAGGGATGGACAATGTATTTTACATATCTTACATATCTTAGATACAAGCTGACAGCTGATTTTTGAGTTCCTTCCTTCCCCTAGTGATTTTTTTTTAAATTTTGATTTTCAAACTGTTTGTTTGTTTAAACGTAGGTTCCTTATTTCTGTAGGTATGTCAATAGGATGGAAATTCTTTTCTGTATTTATTTAGGTCTTTCATTTCAGAGCTTGACAATGGGAAGAATTGTGAACACCCTGGTTTCAGTTGTGCTCCCCACAATCCAAATGTATTAACAAACACGAATGAAGGTGGTTAATCACCTCGTAGCAACTGAGTGGTGTTCCCAGCTCTGCTCCTGAAGGACGCTGAGGCATTCTGTGCATTAGGAAGTTGCTCTGAATGCCTAAGGAGGCTGTGGCATTTCACAAAGCCAGAGCTGTGCTGGCTTTTCCCAAATGTGCCATGAGATGGCAGCAAAGGCTTTTGAGAGAATTTTGTAGCTCAAAATTGTTTGCTTAGGGATCTTTGTAAGAGAACTTGATCAGAAATCCCATGCACGATTAATGGGTTCATAACGTATCCTACAGCATATATGCTGTATTGTTTCCTGAAATATAAGGTTTTATTTTCAGTAGAGAAGGTCCTTTTCTTTCCCTTCTTGTATTTTTTTTTCTCATTTTCACATCTAGCATATTCCCACTGTTTAACATTCTTTGAAAGAAATAGACAAGGTACTCAGCAGGTACCAATAAACAGCCAACAGGCTGACTCCTGTTTAAGTTTAGGTTGGAAGAGGCTTTAAAAATCATCTCATTCCAGCCCTCCCTGCCATGGGCACGGACACCTTCCACTAGGTTGCTCTAAGCCCCATCCAGCCTGGCCTTGACCACTGCTGGGGATGGGGAATCCTCAGCTTTTCTGGGCAACCTGGTCCAGTGCCTCACCATCCTCACAGTGAAGAATTTCCCCTTAAGATGTAATCTAAACCCACTCTCATTTTAAATCCATTCCTCCTTATCCTGTCACTACATGCCCTTGTAAAATGTCACTCTCCAGCTCTCCGGTAGCCCCTTTAGCTACTGAAAAGTGTTATAAGATCTCCCCAGAGCCCTCTCTACTTCAGGCTGAGCAACCAGAGCTGTCTCAGCCTGTTTTCATAGGAGAGGGGCTCCAGCCCTCTGCTCACCTCCTTGGCCTCCTCCAACAGTTCCACATCTTAATTATGTTGGGCTCCCCGAGCTGATGCAGCACTTCAGGCGGGATGTCACCAGAGCAGAGGGACAGCATCCCCTCCCTCCCCTGCTGCCCACGGTGCTTTGGATGATCCCAGGACATGTTTGGCTTTCTGGGCTGCCACTGCACATTCCTGGCTGTGCTGAGCTTCTCATCCAGCAGTATCCTTAAGACCTTGTCCTCAGGGACATTTTCCATCAGTCCATTTTCCACCCAACCTCTACTTGTGCTTGGGATTGCCCCAGCTCAGGACTGGACCTCACACTTTTTCCTGCTGAGTTTTGCAGAGATTTACCTCTCAAGTGTGTCCAGGTCCCTCGGGATGACACTGCCTCTCTTCAGCTTGCTAGCACCAGCACAGAGCTTGGTGTCATTGGCAGACCTGTTGAGGGCATCCCAGTGTCCTGCTGAATCTTAGTGTCCGTATCTCCAACAAAGATTTTAACAGTGCCAGTGTGGGGGTTATTCCTTACCAAAAAATGAGCACTACCTTTGAGCATAAAAATATATTTATGCTCCATGGAAAGAGAGTGACCAGATGCAGCAAACCACTCTTGTATAGATCTGCTTAGTTTTGGGAAAATAGTTGAGGAGGAAATTGAAACTTGATTTTGCCTTTCTGTTTTTGTCATCAGCAATAGCAATCAGGTAGGAACCTGGACTTAAAAAATTTGTGAGAAGAGAAACAGAAGTTCTTTTCAGCCATGGGTGACATTATATGTGCTCTTGATGATAATGTGATATGGAAAAAAATGCTGATATTCGTGAAGGCGAGGAAAAACAGACTTATGCCTGCCACATCCCCACTCTTCATCCTCTTTTTATCATGGGTATTACTTTTAGCAGTTTCTTCTCAGCAACGGTAATGAAAAGCAGGTGAAAAGCCATTAGCAAAAATTCCTCCTTTTCATCTTACAGGAAAATGGTACTAAAGACAATGTTGTACATGACTTTTATGGCAACAGCTTTTCCAAAAGAATTGGTTATAATTTCAGATTATAATAATACAGTGCAGGAGGCAATTTGGGATTCTTCAGACTGGTTCTGTGACACGCTGGTGATGAAGTTGATGAGGGACTGTGTTGCAAAGGCAATGGCCATTTAATTCATAATGATGGACAACTGGGATACCAATGCAAACCTATCTTCTTTTAGTTTAAACCAAAACCCCTTGTCCTGCCACTACATGCCCTTGTAAAAAGTACCTTTAGAAAATCTTCACATACAATGTCTCTGAATATAAAAAATTTGAATATGTTTAGTCCCAGGAATTCTACAAATAATTTAAGAGAAACTAGTAAGTAATTATTAGAGGCGTCTGTTTATTTTTTGACTGCTAGCAGAGGGTAAGTTCATCAGTGGGAGTCTGAGTCCTGCAAATTATCACTGAGGCTCCTCAGTCTGCAGTTTGGGGGCAGCATCTGCAGACGAAATCCCTGCTTCTGTTTTCCACCTTCTGCTGTGTGGCAGAGCTGCTTTTTGCAGCTGCAGAGCAAACTGGATTCAGGAAGATGGAAAACTGTTTGGTTGGGCTTTTTTCTCCTCTGGGTTTTTCAGCTGAACCTGTATGCAGCTCTGTTTCATCACAGAGTTGTGGCAAATATTAATGCCACACTTGGATGTATTGTCTGGAGGGGAAGGGCAGACAGGGAGAGGAAGATTTCTGTTGTTTTAAATATTGCAACTTCAGAGTGCCTAAGGCCAGAGGGATGTACATAACTCTCCTGGTTCCTAGAGGCTCTATCTCCCAGTCTGTCCAGTTCTCTGTCCTCTTTTCCTAAAAATTTGTAGGTATTTGCTTGGTTTGTCCATAATCCCAAGGATGCCAGCTTTCTGCACTGTGCAGAATGAAGGCTTGAAGGACATCCCCGGGCAAAGCTAAACCATTCAGCTGTGGTGCAGAGATATGCACAGGAAACATCATTACTTACACTCTAGATGCTCAGTTCCTTTTGTGTTATTTCCAATATTCCCAACATATTTTGCTAGCTCCCCTTGTAATACACAAAAATAACATGGCACTTATAGAGAACTCCTTCCATGAGTGGTGCAGAATTTCACTGAAGTATCTTTTTCTTGCCTCTGTCTTAAATATAAAACCAAGCACACATTTCTGTGACATGGTAAGGGAGGTGGTATTAGAGAATTTGTCTCCAGAGACCGCAGTGCATTCTCAGCTCTATCCACTTAAGGCATTTTGTCCTCTGTGAAAACTGTTTTTGTAATTCACCCCCTGTCCATTTTAACTTTTATATTGTTGTAGGGCCCGATCCTGTAGACAGGTATGGGGGAGATGGGTTAGTTTATGAACAGACTCAGGTCTGAGCTTGGAAGGGGAATTATAAACCTAACCAGACATGCATCTATAGCTGTTGGATGGAGTCTCTTCCCATTATCCCTCCTTCTTTATGTCTTCATAAATTGACACAGTGAGGAAATCCTCCTTACATGTTTGTTACACAGACCTGTAATAACCCTTGTGTTTTTTTCTCTGAAGGTTTGCATTGACTGGGTCAGAACAGTAAGTGTTTTAAACATTTTCCCTTCATGTGCATCCCAGTTAAAATGCCATTGAAAGTAGAGTTGGATGATCTCTGGTAGAAAGAATAATTCCTTTATTTTTCCACTTTCCAGCTGATTCTTAATGATTTAACCCCAGATAAACCTTTACTCAGTCTCAGGCAATGCTCTTTTAATTCATGGATACCCTTTGCCTGTGTCAAAGGGAAAGAGGATTCATGGATACCCTTTGCCTGTGTCTCTGCAGAGAGTCTGCAGAGCTTCTCTTACCTCCAGAAATGCTCAGAAATGTTTGATGGTATGATGTATAGAAAGGGCTGTGATTCCTGCCTGCAGAGGGAAAGGACTAGGAACAGTGATGTGACCCTGATTAAAAGGAGGCTGGAATGGGAAGAGGGGGCTGACAGGGAGATGATGAGAAACAAGCTCAGGGCAGCTGTGGATGCTTCATCCCTGGAAGTGTTCAAAGCCAGGTTGCATAGGGTTCAAAGCCAGGAAAAGATGTCTCTGCCTGTTGAGGGCAGTTGGAGTGATTGTGTTCTTTCAGTCCCATCCAAACCAACCATGATTCTCAAGCAGAGTCTGGCACTGGGGGGCACCTCCACAAGCTCTTTGGAGTTTTGCCACATGCTGGCAGAACAGAGCAGAGCTTGGCAGTCTCACTGGCAAGGAAGACAATCAGCACCTTTCTCTTGCAAAGGGAAATAGGGAACATTGACTTGTGTGATAATTTTAGGTAGATGATTAAATTTGGCCTCCAAGGTCCCCAGCTGAAAATTCAATTTAGGTGGCTAGCTTTCTTTTCATACACTGTTTAAAAATCTTGTGTTCTGCCACCACTAACGTTCTCGATGTAGATTGTCCTTCCACTTTAACAAAGTGCAGAAATGCTCAGCCTGCTCTGTAGTTCTCTTGACTTTGAGCTATCAAAACATAAAGAGAAGACTGCTTTTGCTTTAAGGATACATGTTCTACCCTGAGATAGACTGACTTTCCCAATAAAGTCAGGAATAGTCAAGTCACAAGCATAGTAACTTTTCTACTGAATTAAGTTGTTTTCAGATATGCCAGTTGAAGATGCCCAGGTGTTGGGCATATTTTTTGTGGGGAAAACAAACAAAAAACCCCCAACCTGGCACCAGCTTAGTATTTGAACAAGCTGCACAAATAGTAGGACCAGAGGATAAATCATTCTGTAAATGTGTGAGGGGATAGGAAAGACAAGGATGAAAAGGGGGCAGAAGGAGAGGAGTATTCTATTCTGTGGTATGTTCCCAGGGGTTTACTTATGCTGAGGAGTCCAAATATCAACGTGAGAGCAAATACTTCTGAAACCAGGCAAAACTGAATGCTGATGGAGGCAGCTGAGTGCATTAGAGATAGTTTTGCCATGTGACATATGCTTTCTTTACTGCTTGATGGTTCTGCATAGACTAATAATACACGTAGTTGATACCCAGAGGGTAATTACAACTTTAATGGGAAGTGCTACCCTGCTTTCACGAGGATCACCAGACTGCTGCCTTAACTAATGTTAAATAAATTGTTAGTGGAGAGTACATAGATTTGCTGCACCAGTTCTTATCTTTTTCTTTGTTCTGTCAGAGAAACATAGGGATTCACTTAAGAAAGCTCCACTGTTGCATGCACAACTTATTTTCCTCAGATAATGAATGCAGGCACTCAGAAAGGGCTTTTGGGTGGCAGACTCAAAGAAGAGTGCTCATGTCATGAAGGGATCCAGAAGAGCAGCAAAAGCTTCTGAAGAAAAGAGTATATGAAAGGCTGTTTGGAGTGCATTACCCAGAAAGCAGCACTATGAAGTGAGCTCCTGATTGCTATAGATACACTGCTGGATGGTTTTAATGAAGTGAGAATACAGCTGAGTTTGGGTTTAACAGATAAAGCAGATTTAGGTATAAGATCGGAAAATAAGAGAAAAATAGATGTGTACAAGATAAAGGAAAGGCCTTTGCCCTTAGCAAAGCTTTCTTGTTCTGAAACCAAGTAGATGGCATTTCCAATATCATCTCAAAAGAAGGCAAGGGCTGTGAAATATCCTTAGGCTGGCCAAGGATTGGGATGAGGCAATGTGCACTGCCTTGCTGAAGTCACATTTATTGCCCATAAAGAGGCACATTTGGAAAACATATTTATAGAGTAAACAAAGATGTGATTACAGTAGAGGTAGGTATAATGTAGATTTAAGTCTTCCAGCCATAACCCCTCTAATGAAACTGCAGAACTGACTTTAATTTGCAGTTTGCCACCAGAGGAAAAGCCCTGCAGCAACACTGAACTCGTGCTCCAGGTGCTGGGTGCTGCATCTTCATTAGCATCCTTAGCCAATGATGGCAAATTCCTGCAGCAAGGAAGCCATGGAAGGAATGGGAAACTACAGACTGTATAACTACATCTCTAATGAAAGATGAAAACACTTAATTTCCCTCTTCCAGCTTTTGAATTTAGCTGAAAATAAATCTATGCCTGAAAGAAAAAAAAAATGCACAAGGGAACAAAATGAATTGTGGGTTATAGTGAACAGGACAGATTATAATAATGCATTACACTAGATTCTACTGGTGGTGCCTTTTGCTGGTGATTGCATTTACCATTTTTTGTGATAGATTATAACAATCTGACATGCAATATAACACTTTGGTCATTAGGAATGAAAACTAATGGGTAACAACACACATGTGGAGACAGTTACCCGAGTTATTACCAATTTTTGTAGAATATTTTGCAGCTGCAATAAATACTCCTATCAGAGTATTTATAACTACTTGTTACAGAATAAGAGCTTACTGTAAATATAAGTACAGTTTGTAAGATTTGTAGGTGGTCACCCAGCTCTTTTCTGTGTAAAGCTGGAGAACAGTTGCCAAGGGAAAGCTGTGATTATTGTTTGGTTTAGTGCATAAGCACCTAATGGAAATAAACAGAAATGAGGCCATATATAATGACACTCCAGTCTTACTTCCCAGGGAAACAATGAAGCCATTGTTGTATGAACAAATAATTAAACACAAACAAGCCAAAGCAATGCAATGGTATGAGTGTACAGTGGAGATGACGACGCAAGTCTGACTTGCTCAGTAGCACAGACTTCAACCACTGTCAGTCTAATTCCAGTCTACATTATGGCATTAACCTGATGAATCAGGAATACCTTTCCAACAGCCCTGGTCTCTACCTTTGGTACTGCTACCTTTCCACATCATTGTGTGGGGTGATGAGCAGCCTTGATGCTGGTGAATGACCATGGAGACAGCTCCTCACCTCACTTCTCAAAGACGCCATATAATTTACAATATTTGGATAAAATGAGGAGATTTGGTAATAAAATTTTCTAGGATTCCTTAGGTCATGTGTAGGACTTTCAACTCTGTCTGAAAGGTTCAGCTGTTTTAATGAAAATGCTGAGATGATGGTGGGGGTGATGCTTTTGATTTGGCAGATTGCTTGGTTAGTTGAATGGAAGCAGAGAGGCTGTGCCAGCAGATGTCCTTCTCTAAGCTGAGGGCACAAGAATGTATCTGCAGTGGCTGCAGTAGGTCAGGTTGTGATTTCTGCTTGTACTTTTCTCCTGGCTGCCATGTTACCATTTCTTCCCTAATTTTTGTCAGTTTTTCACAGAAGCAACTTTTCCCCTTCCTTCCCCCTTCCCTCCACACTTCCCTCCCTGATGCATAAATAAACCGTAAACATTTTCTTCATTTCCTTGTGGTGCCTGTTTACACCCAGCTCAGAGGGTAACCAAGCCTGGCACTGTGCCTTACCAGGACTGCAAGAAAAAATGAAGAGCTTAGAAACTGAAGGCAGGGGAAACCAAAACTTATTTCAGTTACTTACTACTTCCTGACTGAAGTCCTAAAAGAAACTCAAGGAGATAAGCAAGCCCAGAACCCACAAGATGAGACAAATTTACTCATATGAAGCACTTCATATACATCATTAGCTGCTTGAGTGGAAATCTATGGAGTGTCCTTACAGCAAAAGAATGTCTGTCTGGGGCTACAGGTGAGGCATTCTTTTTCTCTGAGATTGTTATGAAAATAAATGGGTTTTGCTTAATGCAATAGGTAAGAAAGTAATATTTTGGGATTTGTAGCCAACAGTTGGCTGTATTTTATTTTTACTGCCAAAGTGCTGGGAGCAAAGCACAAGCATTTTCCTTTCTGCCAATGAATACGTGTTTCTGGCTGGGAATGATGGATGCAGCAGTGCCTGTCTCTGAGCAAGACTGTGCAATTCCAATCTTGAGACTGTCATGAAAAGATGTGATGAGTTCCCTGCTCCATTCTCATTACTGTTTGCGGCACCAGAATGAATCTGTTTCACACAGCCAGGTGATCCTGTTATAATCTTTGTCATCGGCTCCAGAACAAGAGAGAAGAGCAAAAGGAAGACAAGGCTTGCTTCCATGAGGGAATTTTGTGGAGAGTATGCAGATGAGACACTAACTTAATTACTGAGGTAAGAGATAGGGCTAAGGTGGTAGATTGCAAATGTAAATGCCCCAATGAGGCTGACTCTTGAGGATCCTCTGGGGATATCACTCACTCGAGGGAAATCCAAAATAATGCTATAGGTTTAACAAATAAATAGACTGAAGACCATGATCTCAGTGTGTAGAAAAGGATATTGTGGATACAGGAGAGAAATACATGTTCTCTCAATATTATCAGTGTGTCTCCCTCAGCCCAGTTCAATTGTCTGGTGTGGAATCAGTGATGAGAGTTTAAATTTATCCATAAAAAACTCAGGCTGAAACTCTGAAGATAGAAAAAGAAGGAGATGAGATGTGCATGGAAATGGAAGGAAAATCTTGGCACAGCATCCTCTGAAGTGGCAGCATTGCATTTGCACAATTCTGGTGGAAACTTCACAATATCACTGGGAAGCAGCTTGCACCAGTCTTAGGTATAGACTGAGGCAGTGAAGCCAGATTAGATAGCTTAGTTAACTGGAGGATAATCCTTTTTCTTTTTTCTATTTATGCTGGCCTGCAGCAGAGTCCCTCAACATGGAGTTTGATTTAGGTGGTGGTGTTTTAACCCACCTTTGTATGCTTTTTTTTATTTCAAGAAATATTAAAGTCTAAAATTGAAATAGCTGTCTGGTAGTGAGATCATTGTACATAAGTACTGAATTACTTGCAGGGAATATGATTCCTCAGCCCAGGTGGGCAGTACAGAGGTATTAACTGCTATACATGGTCTGCCTTAGAGATATCTTTGCAATGTTGAGGTGCATAAACCCCTTCAGCTTAAAATTTAAGAATATGAACTTATTCATATTCATATCTCATATTCAGAGAATATGCATAACTGGGAATGTGGTATTTACAGCTTCTGATAAGGGGCAGAATGAACTGGGGTGGCTTATTTACTCTTCCTGTGGAGTTTTAAAGAATTTTGTCTGAAAAGACCCAGAAGTAAGTGGGGAGGTGCTAAAGGAAGAGAAACATCTCAGTGAGCTGTGTGATGCTAGCTTTTTTTCAACAGTCATCCCCTTTGCACAGGGACATTCCCATAGCCTGTGGGAATTTAGATGGAAATGTGGTGGGAATTTTGGTCTCCTCCTGCAGAAATGCTCAGAGCCCCATCCCTTGTGCCTGGCCATGGTCTAGGGCCATGGAACTGCCATGGAACTTGCACTTGGTATTTGGGTTTGATTTACAGACCTGCTACAGGTGTCCAAGGTGATTTTTGTCTCTACCTTTGAATAGCCAAGTATTCTCTGTAGAGAGGTACCAAGGTAAAGAGAGGCAAAGAGAGGCAGACCAAGCTTGTGTGCATCCTACTCCTTGAGTTCACACCTCTGAGACAGAACCATCAAAACTGCCTCAGAGAGAGTGCATTAGAGATTATGAGGTGTTGAGGTGTGACCATGAGAGGGATAAGTAAATACTGATGGCAGATCCATTGCTTCTTATGTCTATACAAACAAGATAAGGCTGATAAAAGTAACAGGTAGCTCTGGGCTTGTTACCATGGTTACATGCTCTGTCTCCACTGAAATCACCTGAGTTACAGCTGCCATGCATGTAACAGTCAGTCCTGATGCTGTTCATAGTAATGAGAGAAAACATGCCCTCGCCAAAAAAATGTATGTCAACTGCATGCAGAAATCTGCAGGAGAGGCATTTTCTGTGGAGATGGTTGCTTTTGTGACCTTATGTAGGTCCATATGCTGTAGACTAAATCCAAACATGCCTTTGGGTTTTGAAATTTCTGGTTATTACTTTACTGCAATTTGGGATGTAGTATTTGTTGCACAGGCTCTGTAGGATGTCCTCTGTGTATTTTCCCTGATGTCTAAGCTTACTTTTCCCCTCTTGATTTAATAAACCAAACTGTCTTTATATTTATTATAACAGAACTAGTCCTGGAGAAAATGGATAAAGTATGCTTCTAAGTTGCTTGATTTTTGCAAGCCTTGTCATATCAATAAAACAGACAGGTGGCTGGAATAGCAAACTAGCAGAGGTATGACTGAAGGCAGGAAGCATAAGACATCTGTCTGAGTGTCTTGAGCTGCCAAACTCCTACACCCAGCCCTAGGGACTAAGATCCTGCTGTCACTGTCAATATAAAACTCTTTAGTCTGTCATTTAATGTGCCTTAACCTGGAAAGCTATATTTAAACTAATAATCCTATTTTTTTTTTAATTGTGTGAAGTAGGTGGATTTTAGGATTCTTATGCATGTGCCTGGCATTATGGGTGCAGAATTAATTTATGTCAGCAAACTCAAAGGGTCCATAGGGCTGGCTGCTCCTTGAAGGGAGCTCCTATGCATCCACAGAAAGGAATCCTACCAAAAAGAAAAGAATTGTAGGGGTTGTTTCAGGGGCTGTGAATCAGGTTCAGTCACCCTGATGTATGAAGGAAGGGACTGAAGAACATAACTGAAGACTTTTTTAGTTTGGAAAAAGGCCATGGCTTTTT
The DNA here is from genome assembly GCA_024500445.1 of Entomyzon cyanotis. NCBI lineage: Eukaryota > Metazoa > Chordata > Aves > Passeriformes > Meliphagidae > Entomyzon > Entomyzon cyanotis. The sequence goes on along the minus strand of JAKEPQ010001007.1, from coordinate 5,639,117 downwards.
TTTTAACAAAACATTGAAGGTTTTAAATTTTTTTTTATTCCTTTTTAGGCTCTTTTGGACCTTCTCTCTTTTGGACCTACTTCAAAGTCTGAAAACTGAACTTGATCCCTTCCAGAAAAAGTTTGGCCATGCTTGTCTGCATGCTGAAAGCCCTGTCTCATAAACCCACATCCCTGGGATAATGGGCTATGAAGTCTTTCTGCTTTTCTTCTCCTGTCTAACCTGGAAAACTTTGCAGTGTTAATTAGGCTACTGAAAGGATTAGGATGTGACATTTTGTAAGCTGATTGATGCCTGGAAAAGTGACATTTAAGGCCACCACAACCTGTTCCCTTTCTGCTAAGCCACTGCACCCTGTATCTTTTTCCCAGCTGCTCTGGCTCTGAAGAACAAATGCATCCCATTCTGCTTGTGCACCAACACTCAAGCCTTGATTTTTGAAAGCAGGAAACTCTTTATTGTGCTCTCTGTCAGCAGTTTCTCCTTGCAGCTTTATATAAACTTCACAGGCAATTTCCTAAAAAATTAGGGTTGCTTACTTTGCTAGTCCCTTAATAACCCTTCCCTTTTGCTCTCTTTCCTCTTCAAAAGAGGCCACAGAAAAGCTGCAGTGCTCCCTGCTTCGTTTCTGTTTGTATATTTGTTTTCCTGACACTGTCCCCAAATTAATTGTAATTGGTGTCCTGAGAGTTCAGTGGGATTAAATGGTCAGGAGGTTTCTGATTTGTGCGTTTAACCTGGTGGAGAAACTGAGTTCTGAACATGTAAACAACAGCTTTCCAAGTAAATCAGACACCACTAGCTGACCTATGCTCATTATAGAGTAAAAACATGGCCTATCATCATTACAGCCCTTTCTGGTCCTCTCTCCAGCCACTGGGTTTTAATGAGTCTATTTTGCTTTATAATTTATTATCCTCAGGGCTTCCCAAAAAGATTCCATTCTGTTGAAACAGGGTCATAGGACCTGAAACAGTTTTGTGCCATTGCCCTCCTCGTTGGTCAATAACTTTTGAACTCTTGACTACCCAGCAATTGGCAAGAAAAGGCCTCCTTTTAAACTGTAAGCTAAAAATAGGTCTAGCTTTCCAGAATTTACACCTTGAAGGATATATAGAGGAAAAGTGCTTTTTAAATGGAGATATTTAGATATTATTCCACTTTTTGTAGCTAGTAAGCCTTGTTTCTTTCCTCTCTGCTTGCTTTTTGGAATTGCCAGCCAGATTACAGAAGAGAGAAATAGTAAAAAAAAGAAATGAAATATAAAAAAATCATATCATCATGGAAAGAAGAATACATAAATATCCATGCAGGCACATTCAGGGAAGTCCAGTAGGATTTTTAAGGCCATCCTGACTAAAATACAATTTAAAAGTCGATGTGAGTTACAGCAGCTAGAAAAATAGTTGAGGAGAAATGTACCTTTGTGAATCCAAATTGGAGGAGGAGCCCTTTCCTTTGGTGTTGCAGTCATACAGGACAGGGAGAGAGAGCAGAAGATACTGAAACACAGAATAAAAGTGGGTTTTTTTGGTAGCAGATAAAAATGTCAACACCCCAGGCTTTAAATATCCTTTAAAATCCCTGCTGCTGCTGAGGTGGAACGGGATGTGTGGCAGCAGTGGGTAACTCCACTCTGCAAGAACCTCCAGTCCTGAGACACTCCAGGAGTCTGTGGGTTCCTCCAGGCATCTGCTTGGTACAGAGACACACCTGTCTTCATAAAGCAGGTGGACTGAAGGGTTAACATCTGCCATTCATGTCCTGGCTATTGGTGTTTGTGAAGTGCACTCTATACTCTGGGTTATGTTTAAAAGTTTATTCAAATATTTAATCATTAAAGCAAAGCCAAACACAGCCTGTACATCCCTACAGTAATCTATACTGTCATTTCCTTTTTACGACGTGTTATCACAATTTACAGGCTTATTCATTATTCTAAAGTGTCCAATTTTTGTCACAAAAAGACAAGAAATATAGAAACACAGTATTCCCACACACCCTTATATAGTCAGAGCTTTATTTTAGGAATAAAGATGTTTAAGTATGTGAACAAATATTAAAGAATACTTGTCTATTCAAATTACTTAATTGACCAAACTTCTTATGTATCTGGAGTAGGAAGAACATCTCTGAACAGAGCAACAAAAATAATAATGAGCTACATCAGTTAAATCAAGTATCATAAAAAAGGTGATTAACTACTTTAATAAAGAAGGCATTCTACAGGTTTTAAAAGATCTTTTCTAGTCAGATAGAGCTATAGGTACATATTGAACTACTCTGGCATTTCTTGGTGCGGCATGTTAAATGGCTTCTGGGTGGAAAGAGGTCTTACTATCAAATAAAACGAAATATTACTATGTGCATTAGCTGGCATATGTACCATAAGAATCAGGAGCAGCTGCAAAACAACTAGTGTAAGCAGTATAAAATGAGGCATTCCAGCAGCAAGAGGAGGCTGGCTGTTCACACATCTCTTCCAAACAGCGAGGACTTGACTCCTCAGCAGTAATGGTGCAGCTAGTACATTTTTCTGCAATGAAAGGTCATTTTTTCTCTCAGGAGAAAAGCAATAAAAGTGGGGGTTTCGTTCTTGAAGAAAATAAATGGGATGAGCATAACCTTTAAGCTTTATGCTTTGGACCGCAGACCAGCAGGAGGAAGCAGTGCCTGTGGGGAATTGATTCAGATATGCTGGGTGCCTTTTTTCCTCGGAGTAAATGTGTGAGATATGTGAGAGGACTCAGGAGTAAAGACTCCTTTCCTTACTTGCCAGAGAAGAGACTGTGAGACAGCAGTGAACTACTCTGCCTAAAAGTCCTTACTACAAAGCAGTGGGGGCACACCTGAGGGCAAGATTGCTCCTTCATGTGCTGTAAACACACCACACTTGGGTAGCTCAGATGCTGGAAACAGGCTGTCTGCAGCAACAGGGAGCTCTGACACCACTAATTTACTTTGTGCTGCAGTAACTCATGGCTCTGTCAGTCAAATACTTTTTGGCCAGTTAGAGGATTTCATCTGCTGATTCAGCCTGCTAGCAGGGCTTCCAAATCCTGGTGTTGGGTTGTGTTGGTACAGTTGTAGTTCCCCTGTGCATTAGTAAGGTGTTCTCTGAACATACAGAAGCAATCGAGTTTGTTCACAGAGCTGTGCATATGTTTTGGGATGTAATATGTACCTAGAACCATACAAACACTTAAATGAAAACTTACCCTCATGAAAACAAACCCTACAGCCTGAATGAATTATGCTAGATTCTTAATTTCCCAAAGTTCACAACAGTACCAACAAAGAACAACTTTCATGAATCAAAGGAAGATGCTAAATTAGAATCTTGGGGATATTGGGTAGAGCACATCAAACCCCATGTGAGAGGCTTCCTGCAGTTTGTGATCCAGCAGCTGCCCTGCTTGGGCAGTTTTTGGTAACAAACATGCAGACAGCAGTATGAAAAATGAACCCAGCAACAGTGACTCCATAAGTAAGATCCCATGCATTGTTTGACAGTCAGACAAATCCAGAAAAGGATCTTCTCTGCGTCATTCAATACACTTCTGGAGGGCACCATGTGCTTACACTGACAAGCCTTGTTAAAAATGGAATAGAATAATGACTTTTAGGTTTCCAGTGATAATTTGCCTATACTTCTGTCAGATTCCAGCTATAAACAGCGTAGACATAACAGATAAATTTGCCTGTAAAACACAGCAGTTTATGTAAGACACGTAGTTACTGGAAAGTAGCAATTAGAGCTAATGTGATGATGTGTTTTGAGGACCAGCGGGGAAGCCATGGGGACACCCCAACTTGGCCCTAGACCCTGGGAAAAGCTGAACCAGCAAAAGAAAGAACTCCATGTCCACCAGGTTCATCTGCAGTGAGGAGGAGACCAAACCTCAGAGGTCCACCAGGTTCCCATCTGTTTTTTTCTCCCGAGCTCCCCAAGACCAGACTTTCCACAGGATCACTGCTTCAACTGAACTACTTCATTTGGACTGTTGCCACCACCCTAACAGGGTGTCAGTGCTTTTCCTTGTATTATTGCACTTATTTTTAATTTTCCTATCAAAATTATAATCCTGTCTTGTGATCTCCCACTGGTTTGTTTTCAAACTAACACAGCCACCTGCTTCCAGCCGTGCTTCTCCGCTCCACCTCGTTGCCATGATTCCCAACCGTTTGGTGGTAACACCCCCTTTTCCCCTCTGTCTTCTCTCCCCCCCTCCACTTTTTAATTTTCCTTCCTCCTTTTCTGTCTTTTCTACTCTTCTTCAGTAGGGCAACTCCCTTTTTGTTACCAATATATGGTTCTCAGATGCAATGTTGTCTCGTTTGACTTAATTTCGCCCTACATCACCTATTTTAAAAGAGCTCCTCAAGTTTCCTGCAGGGAACATGACAGAAGTTGAAGGTGTTTTCTCCCCAGTTCAGTGCCACACACACCTGGGATTAGTTTTCCTGTGATGCATGTTTACAGTTTATGTTGAAAAAAGAATCATGAAAATCATGACTTTTTGTGTGTTTGCAGCTGCATTAGGTCTGTGCTTATTTCTCCCCTTTACTCGGTGGTGTGTGTGGGTCCTGCCCAGGGGAAAGATTCCAGCTTCTTCTCAACCAGACTGTGAACCCAACAGTGGGTTTCCTCTGACCCAAGCCTCTTGCAGGATTGATGGAGTGCACTGGGCCTTTCCAGGCTGTCAGAGGGATATTTGAAAGAGCTGATTGTCCCAATTGTCTAGTGATAAGGTCAATGAGAGTTGGTGCTCAGAGGAGCCTATTCTTCACCCTCAGCCACAGGGGTCTCCAGTACAGCCAGGCTGTGAAGACCCTCAAGGCATGAATGGAGGCAACTGTGCTCCAAGCATGGCCCCAGGCACAAGGTGGACCATCATGGGATGAGAGGCAGAGCTGGAGCTGCCCTGCTTCTTCTGTCCCTTTGTAGATCTCAAGATTCTTCTGTTAAGCTGTTGCAGAAAATTGGGAGTGTATAAGCTTGGGGCTGCAGCAGCAATCTGGGAGCAATCCACAAATATACAGTGTTTCACACTAGAAATCTATTCTATTTGGCCTGAAGTATTGGATAAAATAATACAGAGATTTATTAAATGTTGCTTGCAAGTTTCACACCCTTTCATTATTTGAAAGCTGCCATGCTTGGACAGAAGTTTTTCAAGGTCCTGTTTCACAAATTGTCCTAAAAGCAGAGCAAACTGGCTGTCAGGCAGGTTAAAAGACCACAGAGAAGAAAAAGGCAGTGAGGCAAAAAGTGCAGTTGGCTGCAAAATTGTCACCTTCAGTGCTTCTAGATCTGTATAGATATTTTCCAGTCGTTTAGTACTGTCCAAGCCAGTGTAAAAGAGCAATAAGGAATTCAGCCTGAAGGTACTGGAAGAGCTTGTGCTGATGGGATTGTTGAGCAGATGATGTCAGGAGTACCAGGTGGATGTTGGCATATCAGACCAAATCCTGTTTTTTACTTCAGTGGTTGCAGACTTCAGGGTCACATCCAGCTGAGCTGAGCACCTACCACTGCCCAGCCACTAGCATCTGAACATATTTTCTCCAACACAATATTATGACTCAAACAAGTTTTATGTACCCCATTTTAGAATTTCATACTGAAGCAGAGAGGTGCTGCAAGACCAGGTCTTACAAAAAAGGTTGCAATTTTAGTTTTCTTCTAATTCTCAGTCCATTGTAAGAAAGGATAACATGCAGTCTAATCTAATCTAGTTTTATCTAATCTAATCTAATCTAATCTAATCTATTCTAATCTATAATTTTATAGGTTAATAATAATCCAAATTTCTTTTTATTTTCTTTAGCTGTTAATATTTTATTTAGAATTAAACTTCAAATTAATACCAGAATATCTGAGACAATACTCCATCCTCTTTGCTGGCTCAGCATCTGGTGACAGCATTACCCACTGTCCTGCATCATTTTTGAGGAGGATAAAAATGGAAGTGCTGGTCCAACATTGAATATTGAAATTAAAATACTTAAATAATCCCAAGCTGTTCAATGGCTCATACAGAATAGGTAGAAAGATAAAGAGTTCTATAATTTTTGCTTCTGGTGTCTTATAAATATTTCTTACCATAATGAATGATGGAGGATAATTTTGGCAATGCAACTGATGGAATCAGGATGTCAAGGTAAAAGGGTTTGGGCAATTCCCACCCCCTAATAAGAAACATTGCTAATGTATTTTTTCTGTCCAGGTTGTTATTTCTCTTTTTGCCCAATATACTTCAAAGTTACTGCAGCTGCACATCTGTCAATGACTGGAAGGTGAGTTTCTATTTTCTGGTCTTTTCAATTGTTAAGTTTTCCTTCCTAAAGGTGGAGAGTTTATTTCCTTCACTGCAGTCCTTCGGGACTGGGCCTGTTCTCAAAGAGTTTTAGAAAATAATTTCCACTAGCTATTCCCTCTACTGTGCCTTTGAAAACAGGGTGATCCTAGGGCTCAGTTTAGCAAGGTTAGCACCAGCTTCATGATTTTATACACTCTATTTTTTTTCTACTTGTCTTAATCATCTTAACATGAAAGTAATCTTTAGCCTTTAATTTGCATTATTGTCATGTTTCCTCTGTGTGTGTGTGTGTGCATGTAACACCAAAAATAGAAGCTGTTCTGCTTCTTTACTTCCCAGCTTGACTATCTGGATGATGGAAATTTCTTGGGAGATGCTGTGCACTGTCAGATCCCAGCTACAGCTGAGCCCCACCAATGAGGGAGCTGTGAGGCACAGAACTTCCCTGGAGGCACAGAGAGCTCCAAGTAGGAACTGCTCAGGTTTTAGTGCTCCACCTGATCATGTTTCCTCCTTTCCAGGTCTTCTTCCCCCACATTTTGTCTTTTAGCAATGTTGGTTTCGTTCTGTTTCAGTATTTTGCCCAGCTGGATTTTAATGTGAGAATAATTCTACAAGCCAGGAGCAATAGAAGAAATGTCTTTCTCAACCAGAACAGGCTCATCTGCTTTTGCAGTGCTGTCTGCCTTCAGATTCCTAATTATCCTCCTTCAGTAGTCAACACATAGCAAAATGGCCTCACTTCTGCCTAATTCTTACTCTGGACTTTGGCTCAAAAGGCTGACTTCATTCAAGCGAATGCCATTCCAAAAATTCTGTATGCCAGATAACCATGACAGGGTCAGGACTGCACAGTCTGGTCCTGTGCTGGCTTTGGTACTGACTTCTTTGAAATCAGTCCAGGTGCTTCCCTTAAGATTGGTTGTCTAATATGAATGGTGACACTTGACTGAAAATATGAACATTTTAAGTAGGGGTCCATCTAGGTTTCTAGAAAGCAAACAGCTCCACTTCACACATGCAGACAGAATAAAACTGGACGGAAGCAGAAATTACCTGCTATAGCCCAGTGCCCCTGATTCCTGCATCAATTACAGGTCAACTGATTGTGCAGCAGCAGCTAAGATGTACCCTAAGGAAAATGGTTATCAGTGCAGCTTTCCTTAATATGCATGTGATATAATATCTTGATCTGTGTCAGTGGCAGGGGTGAGGATCCACAAGTTAGAGAGCAGCAACATGGGAGTCCCTGGAGAAAACCCAAGGCAGGCTGTCCAGCTCGTGACTCTGGGTTCTGCTGGTCAGGCACTGGATTTAGAAACAATTGGGCCACCTGTCCTGTATCTTGGAGCACTTACCCATGAGAAAAAGAGAATAATCTCCATAGCATGTGAAGTGCTTTGAAGTATTTTCTGAGTGAGAGAGTGAGAGCATTTAGTGCCTTTTCATCTAATAGGGCTCTGATACTTGAAGATGCAGCAGTGAGTCAGAAGAATCAATTTGTTGCTTCCATGAGGGCCATAATTCATCCTCCCTTATTGAAAAGATCAAGGACGCAGAGGCGACTCTGCTTCCAAGTAAACACTCCTTTTATGTTCCTTTAGTGCAAATACCAGGCAGTAAGCAGGGAAGTATAAAAGGAAGTCATGCTGCAGGCTTTTACTTGAAGTAGGTGTTTTGTCATGGATTGATGGCAAATCATAATACATTATTTATTAGATAATAAGTGTGATAATTGTTCGTATTTATCATGAGCCTACCTCAGCTCATTCTCCTTTCATTCCTTCAGTCAAGATGCCTCTGGGGATTCACAAGACAAAAAACAGTCCAAAGGTCATTCCAACAATTTTTACTCATAATGACATGCTGATTACCTCCTAATTGAAAAGTGTAAACTGCAGACACTTTAGGTAATGCAACTGACCCCCATCCTCATAGCAAAATGCAGAGTCCTTGTCTGTCTCAGCCACCCAGAGAACAGCATCCCCTTTCTCTAGTAAACACCTCTCCAGAATGAATTAGGAAGAAAGTTTTATTGTCATTACACTTTCCCTATAGCAGGAGTATGATGTTGATATGCTATTACGGCAGCAATGCAACTGTGGGTTGGGCTCAATTCCAGGACTGCTTTGAAGCATAGCATTTTGGCTTTCAGTCAGAAAACTGTCTGCTCTTGTTGAGATGGTGTGAAGATAATAATTCCCTTTTTTCTTCCTCTGTATTTATATTTCTTTAAGGCATTGCAAAAATAGAGGTCGCATGCAGAACGCATTGCTGCAGGGTTAGAAAAAAAAATGGGATAAATGTAAAATAATTAAAAAAAAAAAAAAAAAATAGAAAGGTCTGGGCTATAACCCTGCAGGAAGCCCCAGGCCTCTGGGCAGAGCTTGGTAAATTGTTAATGCTCCATTGCCTTGGATAGCAGGGTGTTAACACCTCCCGCAGCTGAAGGCTCTCTGCTTGCTGGGAGAAACACCAGGAGCTTTTTTTTTCATGTCTCATCTTCTGCAACAAATGAAATAGCAGACTGAAGGACCACATCCAGTGACCTAAATTTGCTCATGTCTAGTGAGTGCTTTGCCTGCCTGAGCTTGGGTGACCCATGAGCTCCTTACAGTGAAGGCATTTTGAAGTTAGAGTTGGAAAGGATGAAATTGTACCCACTTGTTGCTGGGTTTATTGGCAGCAGTTGGTGAAGTGAATCCAGAGCATGACTCGGAATTGTACTTCAGGAGATCTCATAAGCTTCCTTCACTAGTCTCTCTGTGTGTTCCTTTGTAGATCTTTCTTTTGGGGTAATGGCTAGTATAATCAAAATTTGCCAGTAACTGGAAAGCTGCAGTTTTTAAAAAGAATGTAACATGGTAGAAGATCATGTAGAATATGGAAAATGCACGTAAGAATTTGTTAAGATATAAAGGTTGTCCATTATTTTCTGCTGAGCAGCAGGTGGGATCCCTTGAGGTTTCAGAAAAAAATGGATTATTACTGGATTATGTCTTATATTGCTGAACTAATTCAAGTTCAAGGGAATGCCCTCTATTTTGTGCTTTTTGAAAATCTCCAACAATTTCTAGCATAAAGTGAAAAGGACCAGTTCAAAGTGTACCTTCCTCTTGTGACCATGAAAATGATCTGCAGTGAGAAAATATAAGAAACATTAAATATGTGCTTCTGCATGAAGTGCACACCAGAAGACAGAAGAGAATCATGGGGATGTATGTGTTAAGTAATTAAATTCAAACGTGTGTGGCTTATGGTATCAAAGTTCCTTTATTGCTTTCATATCTCATGATGCTGTTTCTCTGCTTTTCTCTACCCTCACTGGCAGGAATTTCTAGTCAGAACTCGATTCTGTATCTTCCATAGTGAAGAAGGTTTCTACTAAACCCAAATCAGGATGAAGGCTGGGAAAAAAACCTGCCTATATTGAACTCTTGGAAGTAATATAAAGGCAGTATCATACATTTGCTTAGCTGGTGTTGGGCTGAGTCTTGTTTCCATAAATATCAGTGTTGAACAGGCTTTTGTAGTGGGGCATATTTGTCTAAATGCTTCCACATAAACTAAGTCTCTTCTGTGCTGGGGTCTTTTTCCTCCTCATCATTGCATACTTACACTGCCTTAGGTTTTGACACTAACAGCAGCACAGGTTAATCAAATTCCAAAAAGTTTTCCTGTCCATATGACATTTCACTTTAGAGCAAGATTTGGAGACCTGTATGGCAATGTGCACACTTTCAGGGAAAGAGCAAGGAAAATCAGGACAGACTGGTAAGTGACCCAGCTAACCTCTCTCCCTTTACACAACACTGACTTTTTCTTCAATAAAGTCTCAAAGCAATCTCAATTTTTCATCACAGAAATTTCCAGTGCACTCCCAGTGGGTTTACGTAAATCTCACTGTTCTTTCTCTTTTTGTCCTTTCACATTTCCCAGACCTGAGTTCCTGTGTTGCCATTTCTTTAAATCTTTTATCCTCAGGTTAGTACTGATGGCAGTATGGATTACCCATCACCACCTCCAAATATTGCACAAAGTCTTCTCCTGTTCTCAACCTGCAGTGCTTCCAGCCACAGAAGTGATGAAAGAAATTTGGAAGGAACAGTTAGGCAATCGTGAACCAGGCTCAGTGCATTTCCCCTTTTTTTACAGCTTATTACTTCCTGGATTCTTTTGAGTTGTCTTCAGTCATTGTGGAAGTAACTCTGAAGTGATTCCCGAAATATCTCTTCCTCTGCTAGAAGTTAAGAGCAGCACATACAGTATGAGAAAAGAAGGGCACTTTTGGGCATCAAGTTAAAGAAGTGCTTTCTGATTCTAGTTTTCTTTTCTTTCTATTTATTTTTTTTTAAGTAAAGGGTTTTCCTCAGCAGGACCACACTAGTTAGACCTCTTTGTGCATAAGTGGCAGACACATGCAATCTCTGACAGAGGAGCTCCATGGAATCAGAGAGGGGAGAAAAGCAGGACAACCTGCCCCCCAAAATCCCCAACAACAACAATAGCAACAATGAACTAGCTTAGAATTTCCTTTCTGTCTCCAAATCTTACCTTGCTGAGCGGTTTTTTAAGGAACATTAAACTTTGAAGGCCCAGTGAGTTCACAAACAAGGGCAGATCACTGCCTGGCTAATGAAACAGATTCTGAAGCCTAATACACAATCTTCAAAAAGCAAAAGGAGTGTGAGCAGCTCTGCACAGCCCAGGCTCTACTTTCCAGGGGCTCAGCTCCTGCTGTGGAAGTGTGGGTGCCTCTCGCTACTGTCCACCCTGGCTGATGCTGTAGGATGCTGCAGTGAACCCCCAGATGTTCCTGTCAGGAGGTTCTACAAGCCTGGGTTTTCATTTAAACAGTTCCTCCTCTGCTGGATTTGCATTCAGTTTTTATAGGGTGGGAGTTGGAAGCCAGTAAAAATAACTCTTGTCCTTACCCTGCCTCCACACTGGCAGGGCTCTTCCTAGAGCTTTGATTTTTCCCCTTTCCTTTGCTAGGGTTAATTCCATTTTAAGGGCTTGTACCCTTAGAAGTGAATCACCCTTGTAATTAAGCAGCAAGCTGTGAATCTTTCTCCATTATTTGATTAATCTGGTCCATTGATCAGAATTATTTTTGGGAAAGTCTGGAAGCTTCTGTGTCAGACTCTTGTAGTTTAAGATGTCAGCATGAGTTGATTAGCTCAAATAGAAGGGTCCTAGCAGGACTGATGAGTTCTTGGCTCCAGTATTGACACTGACAGGTCATTTTTGTCTATCAGTCTATGCTTTACAGAGAACTTGCAAATGGAGAAGTTTATTTGTCACTAGTGGATGGAAAGGTGATGGAAGTAGGTGTAGATTAGTCAGACTTCAGTGACTATTTTTGGGAAAAGGCATGAAGTTAACAGATATCTCTGAGGTGTGAAGTGAGAAATCTGATTTTTTTTCAAATGCTGATGAAAGAGCCATTCATCCTTATCTTCTGTATTTACACCAAACATTAATTTGACTCTGGAGATAACATAACTGGGCTTCAGTTAGCCCCAGATCTAGGAGAAGTCACTCTCAGTGGATTGTCAGAGCACAAAAACTTCCCTGAGGGCCAAAAACAACTTCTCTTTTTAGAAGTTGCAAGGTTTTGCATTTCATAGAAATCCCAGAGTATATAGTTTTGTTGTTGAAAGGTTTATATGGGTTTCTCCAGTCTGCTTGTCAGACTGGTCCTTCAGACCACCTAGGTTGCAGTGTGGGAGTATGAAGAACCCATGGGTGTTATGTTGGGTGTGAAATACTGCCTTACTCTGCCAGCATTTTCTTGTAAAGGAACTTTGCATCTGTGCTGATAACAAAATGAACAGCAGCGTAGGTTTTATTCTGGCTTTGTTTCAAACCTGAAATTTGGATAAAACATTTAGAAAACTTTTTCAAAGTTGATAAAGTTTGAAATAAACTGTTTTGATGATAAACCAGTTTGATGATAAACCAGTGGTAAATCCTGTTTGTGCATGTCATGAACTTTTCTGTGTTGGAAGCCTCTAGGAAGAGTTTTGAGCCACATCTGGGGGGAGTAGCACAGGGAGAGAGGAGCTCTCTGTTGGATATGGATCATGGGAGAGGGCTGGGCAGGCTTGTGGGCAACGTGAGGTCTTGAATGTGTTCTTCTGCTTCTCTGGGACACCAGCCTGAGGCAGCTGTAATTTCCTGGTGTAATTGCAGCTCTCTACACCTGTCAGCATCTGCTGATATGTTTTTGTTCAGGAATGGGGCGGGAGAGAGTGAGATGTCTGTACATTTGGCCCCATGGGAGGACCTCTGAAGAACCATTACTCATTTTCAGGATGCTGAGTGTCAGGATTAGATGTGATTTTTCAGGTCATTAGCACCTAACATTTATTCATGGTTCTGGCATTTCAAAAACCCCGTATTAATAATTTATTTTTTCTCTTTTCCTGCATTTCTGCTGTTTGCTTATTACTGATCAGGCAAGTCTGGTAACTGCTTGCAGTATATTGCCTTGAGTAGTTAAAGATTTAGTAGTTTTAAATGTAAATCTTTTTTATAATGTTCTTTTTCTCCAGCTAACACAGATATAAATATTGATTGGTTGCCTTTTTTGGGCTGAAAACCCAGAATTAACTTGATTCTCTAATTGTGCTGTGGATCTCATATCCAGTAGCTTATCAGCAGTCAAAGCCATTTCTCCTGTGCCTTCCAACTAGAAAAAAGAGTTAGCATTTCTATTTACACTCTTTCTATTTACTACTTTCACTTACAGTCTGAGCACCAAGCTTACTGCTGCTATAAAGAGGGCTTACTCAGTATCCTCTCTGAAGCAATGTCTGCCAGATGTTAATCCAGTGGTGAACATCCTCTCTACTATGTTCTCAGCAGCCCCCATCTGGTGGATTACATACTGCCTTTTGACTTGTTCCTCACTTTAAATAAGAAACAATCTTATATTTGTGCAGAAAATTGAGTTTCTGCTGTGGGCAAAGGAGAGAATAATGGAATTTGTAGTATCAGTCTGTCCCAGGCTTGAACAGCTTGGGAGCTGCCTACTGGAAACACAAACCTTCCTTACTGAGTGTTGCAACATTTGTCTAAGCACTGAGGGCTGAACCTGTAAGACTACGAGAATGAGAAAAACTTATATCTAAACCAGTAGATGTTGCTGTATTAAACTGACATAATAATTAAAAGAAATAAAATTAAACTGCAAATGTACAGATCATTTTGCCACTGGGTCTTCTGCATTGCCTCTGCAAAAATTTTTTATCAACAGTACTTTCTGCGTTGCACTTCTTTCAATTCCTGAAGGGCTATCCTACGTGAACAGGAGAAGCAGAGTTGTTGCTTTCAGTGCAGGGGATATTCTGTTTTAAAACAGAATTTTCAAGAGCCGTAATAATTTTTTTAATGAAGGGACAGTTTCCTAAAACAAATTAATTTTTTTTTTCAGTCAACTCTAGATTTGAGCCAACAAAGGAAAGGCCTCTTCACTATGTCACTCATTATGTTGGTATCTCACCGTTAACCAAATTTTGATTTCTTGTCGACAGCAGATACTTTCATTCCCTCAAAAGTGAGTGACAAGAGAGAAGCACCTCGAGGGAACTGTCCATCTAATGGCAGGTTTCTAAGATGAAGTTTCTTCTAAGATGACTTTTTTTTTTTGAGGTGTTTCTTTTCAGTGGCTATAGGAAGAACCCAAATTGCTGATTAAAAGTAAATCATGTTAGTATCAATTGTGTTTAAAAGTTAGTATCAACTGGATAAACCCAACATTATGAAAGTTCTCCCTTCTGGGAAAATGAAAATAAACAAAAGGATTTCATTAAACTTTTAATGAAAACAGTGAGTTCTGAGCAAATTCCAAGTGTAAACATTTGTTTGAAAAGGTATTTGTTCTAGAAATGTTTTGAAGCTCCTTATTCTCCAGTGTAATATATTTTCTGTCAAAATGTAAGAGAGAGTGTGGGAAATCTGAGTTGTGACAAGGACAGGAAATAATCACATTGGCCTTTTAAAAATAAAACATTGACATGATATGTGGGGAACAACACACTTCTAAGCTTTGGATTTTTTATGTTTTAGTGGTGGAAAATGAAAAGATGCCACCGAAAAAGACTTTTAGTTTAAAAGTAAAACTCCCTGGTTTTCTTTCATAGTGGTTTAAACAGAAGTTTCTTAGAGTGAGACTCTTGTGACTGTGGAATGGAAGTGTAATGGTAAGCATTTTTATTTAAAAAAAACCCAGGCATGTGTGACTCCTGGAGATAAAAAAATAGAGAATCCCCAGAGGAGCACTTCATATGCAAGAACTTTTCCTCACATGTTGGATTATGGAGAAAACCAGGCTGCTCTGTGGTCTGCCATAATTGCAACAATCCAGGCTAGCAGTTATTCCTAGCTTTCACCCTTTTGTCAGACTGTTCCTTGATTACCAGGGACACCATGTCCATGGGACATGAAAATAGAGGTGTCATCAGATTGCTTTGTGGTCATCATTTATGTGACAAACCCACTGGAATCCCTGGCTGCAAGAAATGTGAACCACAGAAAGCTAAAAGAAACAAAAGAAAAGGCAGTGAACCTTAGCAGTCTGATGTTCATCTTCCGTGGATAGAGCCAGGGATGTTGGATATCCTGTTCCACATAATTGCATAAACAGACTTCGTAATTCCCCAGCAGGTCCTCTGAAGGCAGCGTGGGTGAGTGAAGCATCGAATGGTGGCAATCATACCTTTTTCCATCTATCTCTCCTTTTTATTTTGTAATGAGCAGGGGTGTTGTCAGCTGCCTGCCTTGTGTTCATCACTGTCACAGCTGGCAGTGTAACAGATAACTGAATGGATTCCAGGCCACCCAGGGAATGGCACCTGACAGGAGCTCATTCATCACTTCCATTTCAGAGTTCTCTAAGGAAGAGCTGGCATCAAAGAGGTAATCAAGGCTTACAGGGCCACATGGGTGTTTGGGAGGAGTGCTCTGCATTACCAACAAACCGAGATGTCAAATCTGGTTTGTAAATTAAGTACTTTTCTGGAGAAAGTGTGACTATAACTGTCACCCTAAGCATATTCCTGACAATATATATCAACTGTGACTGCTGGGGGCCACAGCCTGATCTTTTCCCAGCTTCCACGTGAAAAATAGCAGCTGCAGTCAGAAGATAAATAAATGCATTACAAAATGTGCTTCATCTGTAATGGTTTGTTTAATCAAATAGCCTCTCTGTCTTCAGTCCTGGTCTGGTCATTTGGCCTCCCTTCATCTCATGGGATCAGCCCAGAAAGGGTGATGCCTCTGCTGCTGAAGTCCAGGCAAGCCCTGCACTGTGCTATAGGCTCTGTGGACTTTATGACAGTAAGAGAGACTGCCCAAAAGATAAAAGTATCCCGTTAATATCACGGATTCACAAAATTATAAAATAGGTAGGCTTGGAAGGGACCTCTGCAGTTCATCCAGTCCAACCCCCCTGCCAAGGCAGGGTCACCTGGAGCAGGTGACACAGGAACACATCCAGGTGGGGTTGGAATGTCTCCAGAGAGGGAGACTCCATAGCCTCCCTGGGCATCTTGTTCCAGTGCTCTGCCACCTTGTCCATAAAGAAATTCTTTCTGTCTCGATCAATATTAGTGTGTCTTGCATGAATCCTCTTTGTACATCAACATTTCTCTATTTGAATGATTTTCCTCATTCAAAGTACATCCAGCTAATTTAACCTTTTTCTTTCACTGATGCCACTATCAAGTTTGGCCAACACTGAACTGAATACGATAATTTGTACCTGTGATAAGTGGTATAGTGTTGTGAATTGTGGGAGATACTGTTGGCTCTGCTCACTTCCATCCAGATGCCTCCTGCGTGAGGCAGTGATTGGTCAGTGAGATGTTTGGACACTGCATGGACATTGTGTGGACACTGAGTGGACACTGAGTGGATGCTGCTTGGACACTGCGTGGTGTTGGATGGGAAGGTGAGATTGACAATGTGCACAGCCAATCCGTGCCTAGCCCACCTAAATGGAGAGTATAAAAGGCTTGTTTTCTTGCAAATAAAGAGGTTTCTTTAAGACCATCCAAGGAGATTGTGTGCCTTTGTTCCCCAGTGCTACAGTGAATGAAGGGAAAAATTTTTGGTTCTTGGAGAGGAGTTTCTCACTTGTTGCTAGAGTAGCCATTGTTCTGCTTCATTCAGTGTGACTCCTGGGAAAGATATCAAGGGGTTTTCTTCCATGAAATCAGCAATAAGCAGTTCCTACATTTGAAGAACAGGCTAAAGAAAAGAGGCATAAATCAGGCATAAATGGGATGTGGGTTCACCCCTAGTTTGAAACCCAGACTAAAATTATGTGGTTCTTCATCAGAGTGGACATTCCTGGTGTTGTATGGGTGGAATATCCGTTAAAAAAAAATCTAGAGTGAGGGGTTTTTTTTAAGATCTATTGTGTTACCATGCTGCCCTAGTGCCCACTTTCTCCAAGAGAACAGGTTTTTCAGTTCCACAGGTGTCCCTGGGAAGAGGGGTCCGTCCTTCCTTCCTTCCTTCCTTCCTTCCTTCCTTCCTTCCTTCCTTCCTTCCTTCCTTCCTTCCTTCCTTCCTTCCTTCCTCTCTCCCTCCCTCCCTCCCTCTGGGGTAGTTGCACATTTGATTTAAAAAAAATCATATTTGTGAAGGTGCAAAAGGTCTTGGCACAGATGAGGTGTGTGAAAAGAAAATTATCAAGTGTTTTTTTCATGCTTTTCAGACCAATTTGTTCCTCTCAGCTGGCAGCCAAGAGAGAAGTGTGCTCATCAGAAGCCTGGTCTTCCTAAGGAATGATTAAAAATTATTTTACTGTGTTGTAATTGCCTAGTAATTTCCCCTTTCTTAATTCTAAGAGCAAACTCTCTGCTGGCATTAGAGATCCTGAACATAAGAAGGATTTACAAAAATCCCACTTAATCTTCTGCAGTCTGAAGTGTTTAACATTTGATGAGGTTTGTTTTCTGAAGCTGTGCCTCTGGGAGTTCAAACACTGGTGTCCCTTAAAAACAGGGAATTTGGAGTATTAGATCAAAATGCAAGTTTTCACAACTCATTTCTTCACCTTGTGCTGTCCTATTTAAACCCCTGTAAAGCAGCCAGGGAGACCCTTGTCTTGGCTGCTAAATAAAGGATTGGGTTTTTGCCTTTTAATGCTTAATGTGTGTAAGAGTCCTAGAGGGGAAACCCAAGGAAGATGAGGCTTGTTTGATCTCAAAATAAACAAAGAAAATTGACCAGTGGCTGGGTGAATATTGCTGCATTAATGTTTCAACTTCCCTCTAAAGTAAAACCAATTAATTCTACTTTTGTTCTGTTTTTCTACATGTTTAGTAATCTACCTGTGTAGTTATTTTATAATAGTGAAGAGAAAGTCCTACATGTGACTGTGACCTCAATTCTCAGAAGATGAAGTTTTCAGTGGAGGTTTTTGTAATAAAAAAAGAATAATGAATCAAAATGCTCTCTGACACTGGGGAACCTGAACTATAGCTAATAAGAGGTTGTGGGAATGAGTCTCCAGGAAGTGGTATAACAGGTGGCTCTTGTAAAGGGATTTAACACTTTTTGACAGTCTTCTCAGAAAAACATGATTAGCAAAGTCTTGGCCAACACACTGATCTGTGGTGAGTGCACAGTCCTCTTTAACCCCTGCTAAAATATCATTACAGATGTCATCCTTGCAGAAAACTTTTTTTGCAACTTGGGTCTGAATTTCCTTTGCTCTCTTCATTCTGCACAATAATCTGAAGCAATCTGGCATGAGGTGTCATGCTGATGACTGGTCTGCATGAGTCCCAGGAGAGCAGAAAATGGGCTCTTCCATTTCTTTTTGCCTTCTCAGGTCCCTCAGTCAGTAATTAGCTGGAGAATTCACCTTACCTTTTTTTTTGCACTTACACTCTTGATGACTCTTCTGCAGCCCTCCAACCTGAGCCTAGGCATTTCTGCACAATGTTTTTCCTTATGGCTCAGGCTGATTGCTGTTCATGGCTGACAGGGCTGTTCAGTATGTGAATGCTTGTGTTTGCCTAGAAGGCACTGCATTTTGAGTCAGAAAAAGTCCCAGAGGGTACCTAATTAAACTCTAAGCTGTATTAAGCCAGCTATTTCCCTTTAGATAGGTAAGTTTATGTCAAGAAGAGGTTTTTGGCTGCAACAACCAGATTGGTGTAAAACATCACAAAGGAAACAAGACAAAAACCTCTATTATATATGTATGTAGTTGCATATCCTTAGAGCAACATGATAATCTAAGAGTGTCTGTTTTTCTGCTTGAATTAGCTTTTTTCAGAGTTGCCACAGCTTCAACATGTCCTGATTGATGCTATTGCAGCTCTGACTCACGGGTTTTGTTTAGTAAATACTGTCAGGTTAAAAGTCTGATAGCCCATTTTTGCAAGTCTTACAGATCTGGCTGGTATAATGATGTATGGTGAGAGACAGTATACCCATTGCCAGGGTATTTTGCCACGTCTTGGGGAAGAAAGAAAGCAAGAATTACAATTTAAGTGACAACCATAAGCCCAAACCCAGCAGCAGTTAGTATGTGGATTTCAAAGGTGGCCATTCTGAGCATGATTTTGCCTTCAGAGGGGGCAAAATATTCCTTCAACTGATTGTGGACTTTCCCCCTTACATTACTTAACTAAATTGATTCTAAATGATCAAAACAATTTTGAGACTAAAGGCATTCTGTCACATATATTGTGCAAAGTCCAGTGGATAAAAGGGACTGATCTTATCCAAGTTCTATGAAATTGAAGAGTTGGTTACTCCAAATTTGGTTTCTCTGTTCTGAGATCAGTTTTAAGACTAGTAAATTAGCAGTCCTAGTAATCATAAATTTTCTTTAAATTTGTCTCTTCATCATGTATGTTATTGTCATTTCTGGGAATATGTAGGGTAAGCTCAAATGGTTTTTATCAGGAGAAGCTCTTATTATCTTAAGCCGTGTGACATCTTAATATCTGAAAAAAAATTAAAATAATGGGTATAATTACTTTCCTCTGCTTCCTTTTGCTGGTGATGGTGAAGGAACAGTGCTGTATTAAAAGTGGCTCAGCTCAGCTCAGCTCATGTTTCCAGCTCTTTGTTCTAAATACGGTAATTAGTGGTTTGCTTGCAGAAAGATGACAAAAAGAAGTGATAGGGTGAGGGATGTGCAAAGAGTCCACTTGCTTGCTTAGTCTTGAAAAATGTGTGGATTTTTTTCTTTCTGGATATTTACTTAAGAAGGAAGCCATATCTTTCTTTGGGTTTTCAAAACATGCTGCTGGCATCTTTCCTTCCTTGACAGCCTTTGTGCATTTACCTTGTTAATTTTCTCTTCTCATGAATAGAAAAAACTACTTGCAAATTGGTCTTCAAGCAGTTGAGACACCTTTAAATATCTAAGAAGCAAATCAAAGTTTTCATGATTAGACAGAAAGCAATGTAGATGTATTAAAGAAGTTCTAAAGAAGTTCTCTGTGTATTTTAATATTCTTTGGTATCAAAAGGAGAAAAATTTAAAAAAATTATTGGACAAAGATTTCTTTTGGTGGGATTTTATGGGGAATAAAACAAGGCTTTGCTGTGAAAAGTGGAGCTTGTTTAACTTAATATTTGCATCTCAACCCTGTTGAAGTATGGATTTCAAGCCAAACACCACCTTGAAGCATTCTGAACACAATGCAATTTATTTTAAAAACAGAAAAGGACTTTTCTAAATATCCTAATATTTTTTTTTCAGAATTCTGCTTTTACCTCTCAGCATGCACTTGTGCATAAGATGATTTTGTTTTTCCTTTGTGTTTTGTCCAAAATAGAATTCTTAATAAATCCATTTTTCATTTGTAAGAAAGAGACTTACATGGAATAGACTTTCTATCATCACTCAGAATTCACTAGAACAATAGGAAATACAAAATTCTAACCTAATTGAGGTTATCTGTATTAAGAATTTGTCTGTACACTGTTTTGGCTGTTTTAAGTCTTGCCTTCTGATGTGAGAGGTGATCTTGGAGAGCTAAAGGAGAAATCTCCAGGAGTGCCCTTAATTTGCCTGAGCACTTTGTTCAACAAAATATATAACCACAAGCATCAGCAGAAGATTGCACCATCTCTCTTACCATCTGTGTCTAATTGGAGATTACCTATTAAGAGTGCAGTGGTGGTGATTACAGGTGGGAATGGAAGCTTCAGTTTTTACTAGGGTTGCCTGACATTTCCCATTATAAGACTATTTTCTGTTCTGTTTGATAATTTTCCAGCATTTTAAGTAATTTTCCATGCTGGGTGACTGCTTCCAGCTCTTGTTTTGTTTTTGTTTTCAGGTTTGCTTCATTTGTTTAGAGGAACTTCCATGTTGTGAGGGTTTTTTTGGTATGGTTTTGAGGAGAAAAAGCAGACAAAATGTTTTTGGATTTTTTTTTTCCCCTAAGGAAATAATCCCTGTGATCTTTTTCTCTTTAAAGGCCTGGTCTCTCTCTCTACCCCAGCCCTTCAGGACAGATCTGATATATGATTTTTGCAGGGGTCTAGGATCATATATGTGAATGAGGGTTTTTTTTTTTAGGTGGAGGACTATTAGGGAAATCAAATATTTTTGATTTCCCAGCCCCCTAGAGAGGACTCCTTGGTTTACGTTAATCACTAGCCTTCTTCCCTATTGATAAAGAAGCTGCAAGGATGAGTAAAAAAAGAATTAGGAGCAACATGAGGCTACTTATTATCTCACTACAATAGTCTTCCAATGAAGGAGGTGGTGTACTTAAATTCTGTTTTCTTTGCTCTGTATCCATGTGGTGACATGCCTGGCTACTTTGGAACTGCCCACTTGTCCATATAATTCTGTAGCATTGACAAAAACTGAAGTGACTTGAGGCAGCTATGCCATCTAAAAAAATACAAGTGCAGTTAATAACTCTTAATGTTCCTTCACATGCAAAAAAAAATATACACTTGCTAAATTATACAATTGTTTCTTGCTTACTTTCACTGGTAAAAGGGAAAACAAATACTGAGATTACAGAACTGAGGATGCATAATATATTATTCTTGCCATACCAGCTCTCTCCTCTCCTTCCTTGCTGTGCTAATGTGACCAGTCCATTAGGTGTGATATTTGGAAAACAATTTGTAGCCTGCTTGGCGCTTTACAACATGTATTCCACACAGTTTAGCATTTATAATGTAGCATGAAAAAAACTCCAAAACAAACCAAATAAAGTTTTATCTGCATAGAAGGGAGAATTTCTACAGAAATAACTCTTGTTTCTGCAATTTCTCACAGAAATGAATTACATTTCCTAAGAGCCAGGGCCAAAAGGTTAGACCCAAATAGGTATCTCTTCTAGGATCCCAGTCTAAGGAATTACAGGGAACTGTATTCACTATTAGCACACCTTTAATTTAAGGCTTTCATGCTCCTGGAGCAAACAGTATACACAGTTTTGAGTAAAGAAAATAGAAGGAAGTGAATTGGAATTGTGAAACCAGCTCTTGATTGAAAAGAACAGCTCACACTTCAGATCTTTTCTTTCTCTATCTGCTCCTTCTCTTTCTTTTTAACTCAGTTGTTGTGATTTGTCTGCTATTCAAAACCGGTTTTTGGGGTATGCTACACATGGGGCTCAGACTTGACTGAACTATAGGTAAGAAAAGGGCTAAATAAAGAACAATCAATTTCACCTTATGTAGTGACTTCAGTGCTGGCTTTTTTTTGGTTTTGAAATCACCTTCTGCCACAATGTACTCTGTTCGCCTCAGGTGTTTGTTCACTGACTGAAAATGAAGGAAGTGTTAATTTTCAAGGCATTTTTGAAAATAATTTTTCAGATGATAGAAAAATTAAAATCAAAATGGATTCATCATTATGCATCACAACCATTGCTTACCTAAAATAAAAATTAATAGTTTCCCAAAATTAGCTGTTACTAGCCTGACTTGCCTGCTAATTTAGCTACTGCATAGTCATGGATGCATGGCTTAGTGAGAGAGTTTTCAGACTATTTTTTATGATGTCTTTATCAGTCAGGGCAGTTTATTATGGAATTGTTGTCAGAGGAGAAAGCATGAATAAGGTCATCCCAGGGTGTGAAACAGTCTCTCATACCCATCAATCACGGATCTAGGCATGTTTAAACTTGCTTGAGAAATTAATTCTCCTGCTCAGGATTTATCTGATTCTTAACGCATGATCACTTTAAATACCAACTTGTATACAGAGCCAATGCAATCCATCTTGCATTGGATTATTTTCTGCCATATCTGCCCTGCATCTGTTTCCAAGAGGTTGCCCTGCAGAGGGGTTGGGCTATGTTGAGAGGCCAGAAGTGAGGGTGCCTGTGCTTCCCTCAAAGGAAATGTGAGTGGTTTGCTGTTATTTGGTGAAAAACATTGAGGAGGTGGAGTTTGAGTGCATGGGGAAAAGAGCAGGAAGCAGGGCAGGAAAACAAACACTCCTTTTGTGTGTTTGTTCACATCCCACCCCAAAACCTAAATGGGAAGAGTCAGGGAATTACAGTGTCAGAGATGAGTTTTTGCTGCTCTCCCTCACAGCTGACCTGACATCGTTCAGCTTCTCTTGCTGCCCTTCATGAGGCTGCTGGTGCTGCCTGTTGGTTTCATTAATGCTGATGTGGCTTTTTCAGCCATGCACAGCAGGCACAGCCAGCACTGGTGATGGCAGCAAGGCTCTCTCTGGGTACATGGGGGGCTGAAGTCCCCTTAGGAGCTTCTGCAGTGGACTGAGCTAATTCCATCGCTGCTTCCCTAATGGTTGCAGTTTCAAATGTTTCAGCATCCACTTCTTTCATTTCCTCCTTCTAATGGCGTCCTGTTTCTGCTTCAGGATGATGGCAGAGATGTCTAAAGGGTGCAGCATGGTGCAGGATGTCTTTGATGCCAGGGAAAGCTATGGATTGCCACACAAGAGGATTCTGAGCTGTGATGGCCATCTTGTCATGACAGACTGACAGAGCTCCCTCCTGAAGGGACTGCTGCTCCAAGCAGAAGACAAAGTGTAGTATTCTGTTTGTAACTACACATAACTATGTCTGGCTGCAGAGCTGCCAGTACTTTAACCTTTTATTGGGAGAAAAAAGGCACATAGCTGAGTAAAAGAAATAATAACCTGCTTTTAACATATTTGGGCTTTCAGGGTATCATCATGCTGTTAATATTCTTATCATTAGGCAGATTATTTCAAAGGGATTTTTTCTCTGTCTGTTCCCACTTGTTCCAAGGACCAGTGTGTGGTCCCTGTTTCCAAGGTGAGGAAGGTCAGCAGCACTGCCAAATGATGTGGTAATAAATGAGAGATGAGAAGATAAGCTGCCCAGTCCTGCCCACTCACCTCCATCCTTTAGATGCAGATTGACTCTAGGACATGCAAGGGCTGCCAAGTAGTTAACCTCCTGAAAAAAAGAGTGCAGCAGCAACAAATGAACTGTCCTTTGGTGAAAGAATCTTAATGTTTCCTTAATTACACCCCTGTAGGGTATGCACAGTTTAATAGCCAGCAGTGTCCACAAGGAGATGGCAATTCGAACTTAAGTCTTGCAAAGTTTTAGAGAAAACAGGTACTGCAGTTTTTGAGAAGTGATAAGTGAGAAGAAATTGAAGTGGATTGGAGAACTGGGATTTAAAATGTCTAATGTTATTCAATTCCCTTTCCTTTCTGCCCACACTGAAATAGAGATGTTCAGTATCAAATGACCTACTTACTGAACAGACTCTCACAGATTTTCTATTTGAATGTGAATGCTGTACACATTATTCCAGAAGAGAGATACTAGAAAATTGCCTTTTTGAACAATTGTATTCCAGCCTAACCACACATGCATCAGAAGGCAAATACCTCCTAAAATAATAGATAGATCTTATCTAATAGATTTATTAAAATCTCTGATTTTTGCTCTGCTAATATCTCTTTCCCTTTCATGCAAGACTGAATGTAGATAACCTGTCATGTATTCAGGTGAGGGAAAATGGAATAATTTCTGTTTAGTTTTAAGTCCTGCCAACTATGTTGTTTGAAAGTGGATTGAAAATTATTAATAAAAGAGTGATTGCTGTAACATAAATCTTTCAGCATTTTGCCTTCAAGGCAGTGGGCTGCACCAACCTGAGGTACTGACAGACCTCCTTCTGACATCTGGCTAAGTGGCTTCTGAACAAGGAACCTCCCCTTTTCTTGCCTCTCTGGGATTTGCATGTTAGGCCTAATATTTAGAGTTATCTAAGTCTGTATTGTACATTATTATTATGTATATTAGCTGATGTATTGAGAATCTCTGCTTTTGTGATGTTCATATGAAAGGAGGAGTGATTTATCCTGGAAACAAAGAGGATGTGAAGTTCCTGGAACCCAACAGCAAAGCAGATTTTCTACTTGGACAGTCAGCAGGATGTTTATTTAGGTCCTATGTCTTGGGACCCACGTGCTCCTTAGTTTCTCTTGCTTGAGGTGCTGCAATACTGGCTAGCTCATTATTTGGTCTTTTCCACTCTGCCTTCATTGACATGGGAAAACGCAGTCCAGCTACCTTGAAGCCTGAGGGTTTTTCCCTGTCTCCCCTCTCATTTTTTCCTAATTCTCTCTCAGATTCCCAAAGGGACCAGTGAAAAATTAACTTTTTTTCTGAGAAAAATCAGAGAGCTGAGGGGGAAGAGATGTTTTCTTTTTCTGGACAAAACTTGTCTTGAAGAACTCTTTCAATTCAGAAATATTTTTACTTTGAAGTGTTTACACTTCAGTGTGTTGAGAAATTAAATGTTTCCAAGCATTTCAATGAGTTCAAAATGAAAGGTTTTAAACAAAAAATATGTTTTCAGCCAAAATGATTTGCCAAATTTGGTGTTAATCAGTAGTCTTAGTTGCCTGAATTCTGAACTTTTCTGGGGCACAATACATGTGGTTGAAAAGTTGCCCAGCAATGTGCCCTGGTGCCTCCTGCACAGTCTTCTTCAAGGGTCCAATCCAATCCAGCACAGTTTTGGCCTCCAAAGGTAGAAAAGCCAGGAAATGCATTAATATTTTTAGATACTTATTTGCAAAATATGAGCTTACTAGAGGGGAGTAGAAGACTTCAACATAAGGAGCATCTATGATGCAGGAATCAGCATCTTTGGTAATATTACCTGAGAATGAAGAACACAGTCCTTCAAAACGCAACTACTGAAGATCACCTGAGACCAGAGCAATGAAGTCAACAATACAGACTCTCTTGGATTTTTGGGGCCTGGAAGGTGAGTTGTGACTTGGCTCATTTCTGTTAAAGGTGATGAGAAGAGGTGTCTCAGGTTAGAGACAAGTCTAGGAGTAAAGCGCCCTTAATGAACACCTCCCCCCAAAGAAAGGGCTTCTGGCACTCCCTCCCCCCACCACAGCAGAATTTCTTGGATGAAAGCAGGAAATAAAACCTGTTTATTTAACAAAACTTACAAAGTGCCTACAAGCCACGGGGAAAAGGGAAAATAACTTATTAAACCGAAGTAAACAGCTGATGGATTGTAGTGTCCTTTTTTCTTGGGCACAGCTTTCCCCTCCTCCCGGAGTGGGGAAGGCTGGGTTGAATCCCTCTGGTGGCTCCCAGTAGGAATTCTTGTCTACTGTTCTTCCAGGGAATCTTCTGCTTCTTGGGTGAGAAAACAAATCTGAGAAAAAAGTCCAAGAAGAAGAACGAAGACCAAAGAACGAAGAACAAAGAAGAAGCAGTCCCAGGGATCTTGCCCCCGCCTCTGGAAGCAAGACCCAGGAGAGTGTGTCTCCCTGTCCTGCTTCAAGGCTGAGAAACCCAGGGGAGAGTTTCAAAACAGCTCACAGCTTCTCCTGGCTGCGGGACCTGGCCTAAAGCAACAGGAACCCATTTCTGGGCATAAAAAGCAGACAATAGGGAATACAGGATTATCATAACATCACCCCAGGACAAGAGGTAGGTACAAAGCTTGCATCAGGTGACAAGTGGCATGCCAGACTACCTGCTGGTAACATCTCCTAGAGCATTTGTCAGAGGAAAGATGTTGGTGTCAAAATTTTAATTTTTTTTCCTGATGTTCAGAAGAAAAGCTTCAGGTAGTTCAAGTCAGAAAATGATAGTCACTGCTGAACTGCAAATTAGGCTGGAACAACTCTGAGTAAATTATATGTCTAAAACTGAGAGCTGCAGTAAACCCTTTGGATTTAATCTGAATGTTGGAAGTAATCAATGAATGAAAAACGTCAGCATATCTGTGTAGCATATGGAATGAGAGACACTCTCTGTACGCAAAATGCATCTGGCTTTATTAAAAAGTCAAACAGTATATATACTTTTTTAGCGTGGATAGTTGTCTCTTAGTTGTTTGCTCAGTCCTTTACAATTCCTCAATACATCTGTCAGGTTTGACAGCTTGTTATTCTTCTCTCAGAGGACAGCAGGAAGCTGCTATCTACTTTAAATTCTGTGCTGATTAGCACCCTTTTGTGTCCAGTTCACACGGGATTTTGGGGGCTGCTTCCTCTGCAACTCCACGTACCTGAGCATTATTTTATTTTTTTTAGGGAAATGAGAGAGAAGGAAGGAGAGGCTTCTATCAGAACAGTGTAGAACATTGGCTTTTGGCTGACTGTTCAGAAGAGTTGTCATGTTAAAATGAATGTAATATCACTATTCTAATCAAGGCACATGAGCCTCAGAACAGTGCAAGCTCAGTTTTTTCCTTTTGTCTCATTATTTATACAGATCTGCACTGTGATTCTCCAGTGCTTATGACAGAAATGCTGGTTTCCCTTGTAGTGCTGGCTTGTGTCCTTCTGCATGCTAATGCAGTATTCTATTTCTTACTTCAAGGTAATAGGTTAGTGAATGCATGAGTCTATCATTCCTCTGCTAATGTGAATCCAGCCATGCAGAAAACTCAAGGTTTGTCATAAACAGGCCAGCATTCCTAATTTAAAATTTAATTTGAATAATTTCCGATTTAAGTGTCTACTTTGTTTTCTGCCTTTCAGCTTTGGTGCACTTTTATTTCCTTTTTTGGAAAAAACTGATGTTTATGGTTGGAGGGTGAGGATGGATGATATTGTTGTTTGAATTTTTCCACCAATTGTTTCTACCCTTGTCATTCGCTTTATGAATAGGAGGTGTATTGTAGTGATGTATGAAGTATTTGTCTTGATTAGGATCTCAAATAGAGTTTCAGTGCCTTTTCTGGACAGGGAATGTAAACTTCTGAATTTAGTTTTTCTTCCTCTTTCTGGCATGGCTGTACAGATGGTGGTGCAGTCCAAAAACATGACAAAACCCCCCATATGCACTATACTGCAATTATATTGCAATTCCCCTTTTTCTGAACACAGAGGGGTAGGTGACATTGTGAAACTCATGTACAGCCTGCTGGGCTCAATGAGAATCTGACAGGCTGCTAGAGGTGATTTTATCCCTGTTTTCCAAGTGAAAGAAGGGGCCAATTGTAAGGTCTTTTAGGAGATCAAGAGGGTTGATTTAATGATGTAATCAAACCATATCTGCACAGCTCTGTTCCTGCCACAGCATAAAATATTAATAGCCTCTCTCTCTGGTCCTTAAGCCCTGGATGTGAAAAGCTGTGCACTCACCTTTCCTTGCATGGTGAGCTGGTACCAAAGTATTCAGATGAGCAAGTGCTGCCTGGTGCTTCCCAGAGGGAGGAGAGTGGGAAAAGGGTAAATTCTGGGGATGCCTAAGCGTGGGAAATGGCCAGAGTGGGCACCCCATTGGTGGGGTTGGGATGAACCCATTTGGGCATGTAAGACATGACTGGTGCTGGGTGATGCTGGCCCCAGTGATCTCCCTGTATTGCTTCTTCCCGTGGTTGGGGATCTGGATGATCCCAGTGGTCAGGGAGGCTGTTCTTGCACAGGAGCCACAGTTGCAGTAGTTGTTAATTGTTCCCACACTGTGCAGTTCAGAGATGCCATGCCACAAGCTCTAATTTGGGTGGTCTTGGCTTAATAGGATGGCAGAGTAGCAACCATAGGATGGAAGAATGTTGGGTTGCTGCTGACATTTGGCATTAGGCTGGGGTTGTCAAGTGGAGAACAGCCCTTCTGAAAACTGGGTTTTTGACCCTGACACTAAGCACTGCAGTTACAGGTAGAACCAACTAAGGTACAGCTCTCCTTCCATTGGCTTTTTACAGTTTTTAGACTTTGCATTTTTATGGTAAATTTTTTCTTCAAGGATTGCTTGTGTTGAGAAAAAGAAACCATAATTTTAAAGTGCATATCTGTTTTCTTTGGGCTAATCTCAGGATGAGATACAATACCCTGGGGATCTGAGAAATAAGACATTAGTCAACAATATCTTTCTGTTCCTTTATATGTTATAAGCAGATTCACGTCACTCTTATAATATCCTCATACACTTGTGTTTTAAAGATGATTTTCTCTTTGTCTCTTTTTATGATTCACAGTGCTTTGATATCTGTATGTCAAAAAATTGCAAGATAAAAAACCCACTGAGCAACTGAGGGCAAGTGTGGCACATTTTAGCTCCCAAAGGGAACGTTTTCATTAAGATATAAATAAATAAGGGTGTGGATTGTATTTGAAGCTAGTTCTCTTTTATTCAGCATCTATGTGAGAAACCACAACTATGGTTGTGTTTTACAGAATGATATAAAACTTATTTCTTTCTTTTATAGAACAGTTTCTCTTTGCCTCTCTAGACATCAGTGACCAGAGTGAATCACATTAAATTAATCCTGTCCATTTTGACATTCATGGGAACATTTCCACTGACAGCAGTGAAGCCAAAATCTATCGAATATGTTTTACATTGGGTGACAGAATTTAAACCCAGGTGAGCCTGTTTCCTGCCAACACTGTATGATTTTATTTTTACTTATGTGTGTTTCCCGACTGTGTAACAGGATGTTAATCCACACTTCCAGGTGCTGGGAGGAGTGTGAGGGAAAGAAGAGGTGTTTGATATTACCTTTCCTCTCTTTAAGAGGTTTCCTGTCCCATAGAAAATGTGATGAGGAAGCTGTCCTTCCTATATGGACATTTATAACAGGTGAGCAGAAATCGAATAATAAAAAACTTATCCGGGTGAATTGTTGCTGTGTGCTTTTTACAACTGGTTAGTTAGAATGGCATTGCATTTTATTTTCTATTAATTTGATCTATTTAAAATATTTCATTTTCTTGCATCTATTAGTTCTTTCAGTAAGTTTCTTTAAAAGTGTGGATTTTAAATGGTATATTTCCAACTAGGGACTTAATTTTCGATGATGTCAAACTGTACTTGTAAAATGAAATTTGAATGCTAAATGCTATAGTTTTAAAGTGTTGTAGCAATAATAAGATTACTTATTGGATTTGAATTTCAGTACTAGAAATGTTCAGAATAGTTTGTTGTGCTGTTTTTCTTCCAGGTACCCAGAGCATTACCAACAGTGGTAACTACTACTTCTTTTTTTCCAATCTTCCACAATTATCGCTGAGTATGGCTACATTGTCTTTCTGATTCAAAGAACACTGTAAATACCTACAGCTAAACAACTCTGTGGCTCTGTCAACTATTAGAGTAGTCTCTATTTCACATGATTTAAAACAGAAAGACGCTTGTTTGGTGTGTCCAATATAGAGCATTTCTTCCCAATTTTTTCAATTTGAAACTTTTGAGACAATTGGTTTTACAGCTTTGGCCCTACCACTTGAAAATTTGGAAAGTTAAAATTGTACTTGGTAGAGAAGAGAGGGGAGAGAACCTAAATGTTGTTCTTTCTCTTTCCTAAAGAAAAATGGACCAAATTACAAGTGTTCTTAGCTTTTGTTTCTTGTATTTCTGACCACCCTTAACTTTTCATAACTCCTCAAATTTGCAGAGATTATGCAGTGGAAAAGTTATTTTGACTGTTTGTCTTGGATTCCTGGATAACTTCTTCAGTATTGAAAGGATTTAAAAAAGCTGGAGTGAAAGCAGAAGATCCATCTGTGTGTTTGTGAAAACAGAAGGCTTCTTTCATATGCTCTCTATACTCTGAGAAAGTAGAAAAACTGTAAAGATGGTTTAGCTATTTCTAGAACATGCCTGTTTTTGGGAACCTGTTCAAGATGAAAATATTTTGAAACCACCTGTGGAAAAGAGTAGTCCAAAAATGTTGTGATTTTTTCCATGGCAAAACTGTGACCCACTCAGTTGAGCCACATCTTGCAGCTGCCACTGTCAGCTAGAAGGGCTACCAAGGAACATAACCCAAAACCCTGGGGTTTTTTTTTGCTTCAGCTGCTGCCACAGATTGATGCAGCTCCTCAGAAGAACAGGAAAAAGAAAGCCACCAGTCCTGAGGCTCATATCCACAGGCTTGGCCCATGGGTAGTCAACACACATACTCATCTCTCTGTGGAGGAATGTGTAGGGAGGGACTCCGTGGGATTTAGTTATGGGGGTAAAAATAGGGACAAGAGATCTCTAAAGGTGAGTTTTAGAACATGAGGGTTTATTGTGAAAGAGCATGAGCGTGAGAGGCCTGCTGGGCTGCAAGACGCAGCCCAAAGCAGGCCAGAGAAGAGAGAGAGTGAGTAGAAAGAAGAGAGCAAAAGAGAGCGATTTGCTGTTTACAATGCAATAAATCATCTTCTCTGTTGAATATTCTAATTCCCTTTAACCAATCTAAGACAAGCTACAAACTCTACAGCATTTACATACAACCTATAAGAATCATCACATTACCATATGGGGTCATGTTTCAAACCTTAAAAAACTGCTTTTTGGGATCTCCACCAGGCAGGCAGGGTCTGCTCTGACCTTTGGACTTGCCTGGGCAGAGGGCATTGTTCTATCAAGAGGGGGGATTACCTTCCGTGGCCATACCATTGCTTTTTAGTTACTCTACAACTCGAACCTTGTCTTTGTTTCAATCTCGCTCATATTTTCCATATTCTCAGCATCTTTTGCAAGGTAATCATATCTATAAGGCTTTCCTATTTCATCTTCCCCAACAGGAATGTGCTTTGCTGTGAGAGCTGCTGGGGCAAGCAGCTGGGAGCAGCATGTGGGAGAAGTGGATTTTTGTTGGTCAGGTTTGGGACATGCCATCAAAATGTGCTTGCTAGGGTTCTTCCACAAAGCAGCAAGGTTTCAGCATTCTATCCCAGACAGAGCAGCTGTGTTGATTTCAAATCTCAACACTGTATTTCTGTGTTCTATGAGAGGAATTTTAACTTGTGGCCTCTTGGTTACTAAGACTTCCAATCTGTAAAACACTAGAGATTTTGAGAATCAAAATAAACTTCCCTGCAGCGCTTGCAGGCCTAAGGTCTTGCATCTTGTCTCTCAGCTGGAGATGGGAATTGAGGCTTGACTTGAAATGTTAATATCACAACTGAGAGAGCTGCTATATCAGTCAGCCTGACTCCAGAGGGAAAAGACCAATCACTTTAGAGTTAAGATGCTTGAGTGAGAAAGACCACATGGGCCAGGAATGATTGACATTCAGATATGTTTTTTTGCCCTGTTGGCTGATATGTGAGAAATTCTTTGGGTTTAGAAAAATAAGGGTCACTGAAGAACATGCCTCAAGGCTGCTGCTCTCCCATAATCTATGGGTATGATAATGAATTTCCATACTCTGGAGAATAAGATGCTGTATTTAAAGTTTTTAAAGCATGAACTGATTTATATGACAGCCTCTTCCTTTTAGCTAATGGCAGTGTAGAATGTCTTTGGTGAGACTTGCTGGAAAGGGTAGGCTAAACATTTAATAGTTTTACAAAAAAATAAGACCTGCAGTCCCTTAATCTCCACAAGCAGCCAATTGAATCTGTCATTCCAAATCCTAATCTGATAGTGCAATGGGAATCCTGCACCACTACAGCTAAGCATCCCATGTATAGTCTGGACAGCCTGGGTTTATTATTAAGTTATGCTCAATAAACCGTGTCAGAATGGATTCCTTTTCAGGAGATGATATATGGGCATTAAGTCTGGGTTTAGTAGCTGTTCCATGAAATACAGTTTTTAGAGTGTATCTTAAAAAGTTAATGGAGTTAAGGTTTTGCTCAGCCAGTTTATGGAGCCTCTGAAAATAAATTTAGTTGCAATAGAATGACATTTCTCATAAAAGCCAAATCCGTCTTTCTTGAAATTCAGTTTTTGAAATGAGAGCTGACAATGACTTGTTCTGTCAAAAGTATCTTTCCTGGTTCAGTCTCAGGACAGTCACTGTGTGACTTATCCGTCTTTTAGGCTGCAGAACACAAAAGGTCACAAAGAAAACAGCAGTTCTCTCCCACCTCAGAGCTCACATGAGCTCTCATTAGGAAATTCTCTTTGTTCTCACATCTTGGCTTTTGCAAGGCCGGCTGTGACCTGTGTGATGAACCTGTGCCTAATGAAACAGGAGCTACAAGGAGGGGATGTGGAGTGGAGGGGAAATGAGAGGGAATAGCAAGGAAGCCCAGCAGAATCACCCAGTGCATGAGTATCATGTCTGAA
This sequence comes from Entomyzon cyanotis, assembly GCA_024500445.1. Taxonomy (NCBI): domain Eukaryota; kingdom Metazoa; phylum Chordata; class Aves; order Passeriformes; family Meliphagidae; genus Entomyzon; species Entomyzon cyanotis. The sequence goes on along the minus strand of JAKEPQ010001007.1, from coordinate 5,606,335 downwards.
TGAAATTTCTTCATCTGGTACTTCTGTAGCTGGAGGGTATTTTGAGTTTCAGTCATATTGCCTAGCATACAGCAGGTTCCTATGCAGACATCAAATGAAAATCAGAAATTTTACCTCCCTTTGTTTGGTTGACTTGAATCTACCTCTTAAATGAACGTTTGATATTTCCACCCCAGTTTCTTCTAAGAATTCTTTTATTTTTTTTTTTTTTTTAATTGGAAATAGTCCTATTTACAGGTGTTAATGATCACATTAAAGATCACATTTTAGCTATTTTAGCTGTTGTGGTTTCTGAATAATCTGTGCTTCCAAAGCCCAATTTTCCCCGTGTATTATTCCAATAATTTGAAACTCAAAAGTTTGAAACTCTGACATACTTCTTGTTTGCCAGAAAAATATGGTATCCAAGTCAAGATTAGAGTCTGCATGTGTTTCTGCATCATTGCAGTAACAGTTCCAGAAGAATGCCCTGTGACTTCCTATAAAGACTAAGTTTTTGGTAGGTTTTACATTAAATTTTGCAAAGCATACAGCTTCTAAAAACTGAATTTGGCTTGTGTCATAATTTGGCTGCCAGACTGGCGTTAAAAAATTTAATTTCAAAATTATTTTCCTTGAAAACACTGAATAAAAAGCAAAACCAGGAAAAGATTTTGTCACATTTATTTTAGCATACATTGAAGTATTAATTAGGAATCTTTTATTATTCATGGTATTTAATATTCTTCACTGCCAATGCACATATATCAAAACACAGAGATTCTCTTTCATGCCTTTCATTTCTGATCCTGCTCAGAAACTATTGTACTCCTGTGTATCAGAGGCAAACATGCACGTGTGTATCTCATAAGCAGGAGGAAAGTATTTGCAGGGTTTTAGTCCTTCTAATGCTGTTAAAGCACTTCACAGCATCTTCCTGTCAATATTGTCATCAGAGGACCAGGACAGCTTTTTAGCAGCTATTGATATGAGGACTTGAAATAATTCAATAGCTATGTTGAACTGACCCAAAATTGCATTTGAATGGTTTGAAATAATATTTCCTTTTTTATGTGGTGAACTCTCCCAAAAGAATGTCACTGAGCAAGCACATAAAAGCATTTGTAAGATGAACACGGTTGGTTCTTGTCTCATTAGAGCAAAAATGTTATAGAAGGCTTCTGAAGCACTATCACAATGTTGTGATAAAATATTAGCATCACTTATAGATTTTAACTTTCCTACATTTATGAAGAGCAATCATACTTAGCAAGAGAATGCATAATTCTGTGCCCAAATTCTGTAGTCTGTAGCAAATGTCTGTGTTTTTGATTGTTTTGGCACATTCATGTTTTGTAGATGTATCCTAAAAAGCATAACTATTTATTTACATTTTGTTACTTTGCCTGGAACTGGACACAATTTGTACCAGTTGGAAACCAAGCATAAAGAGCATGTACAGCTCTGCAACTGGAGTGTGGGCAGCCTAAGAATAGCAGTATGGAGAGCGATTACTTTTTGTGTAACATCCTTTGTTTGCTGAGCATTACCTTACAGTGATATATTTAATATGCTTTTTGCCTGATTTTTGAAGCAGGGACCTAGGTGCTTGCTGGAACTGGATTTTCTTTACTGACTGCCAATTTATAGTAATTAATTTGATAAGGACAGCAGCTGTAGCTGTCTCTTAATTCCTTAATCTTAGAGTAAGAGAAATGGATTAGTCAGGGATAAATATATCTTACAGCATTTTGTCCTGAGAAAATGCCCTTTAAAAATATTGCATGCTTTGCGGGACTGGCCAACACAGTGATGAAAGCAATTTTCCATTGCTGGAAGGAATTGTCCATGGTCACTGAATGGAAAGGATAAATGTTAACTAATATTAAAAATGATGAATAAAGTTTTGAGTAGGCAGTGAAAATAGTTTTGTGAGCTGATCTAAAGGTGCCTTGGCCCCAGGAATAAGGGTGTCTATAGATTCTGTCTAGTGTGGATGAACTCATTACAGATGTCTACCTAAGATCAGTAAAATGGGAAGCATTTCTGATGTGGAAAGAGAAGAAAGGAAACAAACATGGGTGACCAAAAAGACATGGCTTTTTACACGGCAAAAGACACATGAATTATCACAGAGGCAGAAGTTTTCTACATGTAGCTTGAAATATGCAAGACTTCCCCCCGGAGTTTGGACGCAGATTCCGCAGTTACCTTCCCTGGGAATTGAGGGAAAGGATCACCCATGTGTCCTTCCACCAACCAGTTGGATTGGTAAAATATACCTGGAATCCTAGGTTGTACTGTTTCTTGCTAGCTGGAATAATAGGTACGTTTGCACTTTTTAATAGGTGCACTTTATCTACTATTAATTTATTTTCTTTTATTCCTGTGTAGTATACAGTTTATCCCAAATCATTACATCTGTTATTTCTTGTGTCTAATAAACAATAATACATGTTGTATTAGACCTAATAGGCTATTATGAAAGAACTTGTGAACAAAACTGGGTCTTGGGGTGCTGGCAACCCTGACAAGCTACTCCCAGCTGCCACAGGCCTAGGCAAAAAGCAGAGACTTATAAAAACTCCTGTCTCCGTTCATAACATGAGGGTTTATTATCCTTCATGATGTGATGCTTCCTGGTCCAGTATTGTGTAAGTATGCAATGAAGCAGGTTTTAATTAAAATGAATTACTCGGGATTATACACACTATGGTGTTAGAAATGGAGACAGGAGCTGTCGCTGTTGAGCCGCTAGCAGAGAAAAAGACCCGAGTTCTCAGTGTGACAAGAAAGAGGAAATTTATTATTTTGGTTTCAATATATATAGACTTTTCAGAGGTAGCTCAGATTGGTCAGCCAGAAACCTCCCCCTAGGCCTGATTGGCCAGGCCTGAACTGTCCAAATCTCGAAACACTGTTTAAAAAACATCCAAACTTTATCTTTGTTTATAAAACACAGAGGAATGTTCTCACGAGAAAGACCTGTGCTAGCCACAAGGAGCTTAGATAAATCTCTGCCTTTTGCCTAGGCCTTTGGCAGCAGGCAGTAGCTCTTATTGGGGTGGCCAGCACCCCAAGACCTGGTCTCGTTCTTTAATTATGGCCAATTAGGGTCTAATATGACATAAATGATCATTTATTAGACACAGAAAATAACAGACATAAGACTTGGGACAAAACTACATACTACACAGAATAAAATAAAATGAAAGAAACTAGTAGTAGAGAGAAAAGGTGCTATTATTGCACCTAGCAAGAAATAATATAACTTGGGAACCAATGTATCTTACCCAGCCAATTTGGTGGTGAAGTATACCTCGGAATCCTTTCACTCAATCCCCAGGAAAGTAACCAGCAGAGCCTGCATCCAGCCTCTAGGGAGAAGCCCTTGCACATTTCCAGAGTGTGTGTAGGAGACTTCTGCCTCTGTGATATTTTGTGTGTCTTTTATAGAGTGTCTTTTATAGAGTGTCTTTCAGTCACATACTTATGCCTTACATCTCTTTCCACATGTGCTCTCCATACCAAGATGTGGATTCTGGGTTGGATGCTCCAGACTCTTGGGCACCAAGAGATAACCCCTTGAAGGGCTTTTGACCCAGCCTGAGTTATCTTATGCACCAGCCATGTGGGAGAAGGAGGGGAGGGGGAATATCCTGCCACATATGGTTATTCAAGCTCTTCCAAAGTTTGCAAACATTTTTTTTTCCTCTTTAAACAAGTCATCACTGAATTCATAATTGAAATTAATTTCTGGAATCTGTTTGTTTTACTTTAAGTGAATTAACTGTGAAGGAAAAGTTTTATAGTGAGCACAATTGAGGTACTTTTTGGGATACACTTGATATAACCATCTCTAACTGTCTGTATATTTATACATCTAATCTGGATGACAAGTTAAAAGGGCTCTTTGCCTTTGATGGCCTTTGCTGAGATAACCAGGAAGGCTCTTGGAAAGTGGTTTGACTTTCACTGCTATGGATGTTGTTCCCTAGAGCCTGTTATCTCTCACACATGAAATTAGCAGTTTAATTTTTATTGCTGAAGGACTAGAAAAAATTCAAGTGAAAGATTCAGCAGTTTTTGGTGGTTTAAAAGTTTGGTGGTTTTAATTTTTGCTATTTGAGTAGAGATTAGACTCTTAGAAGCACTGTGCAGCCAGTCTGTTTTATTATCCTTTCCAGCAAACTCAACATTTACTCAGTCACAAAATTGCTAACAAGAGAGTCTAGGATAATTCATGGAGTTTAGGAGAGTAGAGCTTTGTGTTTTTCTGGATTGACCTTTCTGCCTTATTTAAAGACCATTGTGAAAGAACTCTGACTGGGATCCCAGCATCTTTCACCCAAAAGGTGTAAACTTTGTTGTGAGTCCTGAAAGGAGAGAATTGGACAGCTGATTTCTTGTGAGTTTGATTTGGAATAAAATAAACATTACATCGAGCATAACTCTATCAAGTGTTTTTGGATACTAGATGGCTTTTTCCTTTTTTTAAAAATTAAATTGATTTGCACAAATGGAGTTTCCTCAGAAGCACTCTCAACAAGGTGCAACACAGGAGCTTCCTGCTGCCTTTAAACTCAGTTTCCTGTTAACTCGGTGGGGAGATTGTCTGTGTTCCACCAGTGAAGTGCTAAATCTTTGAGAAAGTCTTAGTGTTTGGAATAATCTCACATTACATCCATTTGCAAGATTTGTGTGCTAACATTTAGCAAGCTCCTTATTCCTTCTATCCTACCTGTCTCCAGGCAGCCTGGTTTTTTTTTTTTGGGTTTTTTTTTTAATGATGTGGAACCAGAGTGGAGAACTCTGTGCAGCCTCTTTTTGTGGGAAAGCTGGACATCTGCTCTTCCATGCACACAGTGATGCATTTGTGCCTGCCTTCAGCTCTGGGATGAGAGATGGGTGCCACCTCAGTTTTAAATGATTTCAGTGTAGCTTTTGCAGCAAACACTTGTAGAACTTGGATCTGTCTAGGCAAGATCATTATCTTGTGTGTGCATGTGTATTCCCATGAATTTTTTTATTCTGTTTGACTGTCACAATCATATTTAATCACTTTTTAAAAATTAAATATATCAGTATTGTGTATCTTCGCAGCAAATTGAGGGTTTTTTGTTCCTAATTACTATTCAATTACAATTTTAACAAAACACTTGGAAAGGAGCAGTGTACTCTCCTGCTCATTCCTGGGTGCAATGAGTCCAGCTCTTTCTAGGCTGATTATGTTTCCATGAAAAGTGATAAAGCTGCTCATCTCACTCATGTGGAGTGATAACTTTGCAGCAATCAGTTGCAATGTTAATGAAGCAAAATACCACTCAGCATGAGGAAGGCTGGTGGGAGAAGGTGAAGTGCAGTTCAAAGCTTTAGCTGGGTCTTTTAATAATCAGAATGTTTGTTCTCCACAGCTTAAGAGCCTGAATGCAGAGGTATCCATGATTGAAAAATGATGGCATGTGGTGATGTGAATGCTGGCAAACTCAGAGGACACATTTGACATGGTGTGCCTATTCCAGGAAGCAGCAATGAAGCAGTTAAGATAGATGGGAATCATGCAGCTAAAAATCCTGCGTGTACTTTGGAAACTCATCTAAGGTACTTAGAACCCATTTTTATTGCTGTCTCTCAGGATCTGTGCACAGTTTCTGGAAAACACAGTGTGTGCTGCTGATGGAAATAGGTCTCAGTTTTCTGCCATCCAAATGCCAAATGAAGAGGAATGGAAACCAAAAGGAAGCAGAATGCTTTAGTAAAACCTGCCACTGTCAGGGTATTTTGGACAGGGTATTTCAGTCAGGTTGTGTCATTCTCTGGATGCCCATGTGGTTTGTAAATTCCTGCCCAAACAACATACCTGACTAGCTCCTTTTTTTACCAGGAGTTTAATTTGGAGGAGGTAGGGGTTACTTTGGTAATTGAAATTATGGAGCATTTATGGACCTTCTCTGCTGAGAAAAACATTGAGTCGAGTTTTACTGTGACAGAGCATCTGTGTCTGTGATTAGTAAAACAGGTGCTGTACATTTTGGAAATTATTTGTGAATACTTCTGCAGAAACCGAGGTACTTCACTGCAAAAAAGATGTTGTGTATTTGAAACAAATTATTGACTTCTAAAAATGAACTTTATTTTTATTTTTAGTTCAAACAATCCTAAGCTCTTCAGACTTTTTGTTTGTTTGTTTTAAATAGACTAAGTCTTATTTCTTTGAATACTGTCTTCAGCAGTTTATTAAAGACTCCAGGTGTCATCTTCAGATCTAAGATGGAGAGTTCAGTTTACATTCCATGATGACAGGCTTTTCTCTACTTGAGGATCTCCCTCATGCCAGCCATCAGTATAAGCACATG